>CM060601.1:17774959-18519959 GCA_030578255.1 Tiaroga cobitis
GTTGGCAGCGGCTTCCAGCCAGAGCACAGTTACCTTTTATTATAGTCATAATTAGAAACTCACGCTGCCAGCATCATGAAAAGAGGCTTTTGAAGTCATGCGCTCGCAGGGTGTCGGCTGGAACCAACCAGAGGCCCACAAACTGTTCAATTAACACAGGGAGCCAGAGCTCTGGGCAGCAATAATATGACAAACAAGCCAGAACATTCCGTTTGGCGTCATATGAATTAATCAGTCAAACAGCGGTGGACATGTTGGGCTTACAGACGTTTGATTCATTCCTGGGGACTGATGAGGCCCGTGATTAAATTAGGGAGCTCTTAACCAGCCTGTCGGAGGGGGGCAACAGAGAGGTGTTTGAGAGAGTTCAATACAGGCTGACAGGCAGATCGACTGAAGGGTTCAGACCCCACTCAGAACCCCACTAATTACCTAATTACTGACACACATGAACAGCTGCATCTGCTTGACCACACGCGCGCACACACACACACACACACACACACACACACACACAGTCAACCCCCCCCCCCCCCCCCCCCCCCCACACACACACACACACACACACACAGACACACACATAAAGGTAAACGCAATATGTATTTAAATCTCATTTGGTGATTATTTGGTGATGACCTCATGCATTTAAAGGGATAGTGCACTTAAAACATGAAAATTCTGTCATAATTTACTCTAATTTACCTTTGTGTTGTTTCAAACCTGAATGAGTTTCTTTGTTTATTTTCTATCTTGACTAACCAGGTTTATAATCGTTAACTAAAATAATTAAAACATTTGTGTTAACTAAATAAAGATGAAATAATATTATTAAATATTTGATGACAAACTAAATGAAAATTAGAAATATTGCCTTTGGTAACTTTTCCACGTTTCTTTTCCATTTCGACTAACCAGGGTTATCATCGTTACCTAAAACTTAATTAAAATAAAGAGGAAATAAAACATTATACTAAAACTAATTTAAATATTGGACGAAAAACTAAACGAAAATTAGATATGTTGCATTGGTAAGCAAGTGAAATAAGTTTAAGTTCAAGCACTAAAATTATTAAATGGAAATAAAAGACAAAAGCACACAATAAAATTACTAAAAAGATAACTAAAATGAAAATTTAAACTGAAAAAAAAATATTAATAAATAAATAAAAGCTAATTCTAAATGTTGATTAAAAACTATAGTATAAATAACATTAAAATAACAGTGTTATTCTAAGGAAAATATTGAGAATGATCTGAAGAGATCCCTTGGGAAACTTGACAAATCACTGACCCTGATGTAAATGCAAGTAATATATTTCATTACCCAACAAAAATCAATAAATGAAGAAAAGTGATCTTGGTTTAAATATGAGCTCCTCCCAGTCCAAAGGGCAAGTTCATTATTCAGCTCATTTACATTAATTATGCCTGTTTTCCTTCAGCGCTGCTCAATTATGATTCTAAACATCATTGGTGTCATAATTTTACCCGACCGTATCTAATTTCCCAACATCCCAGATCAATATTAGCCAAGAGAAGAAATTGGAGTGTGTCAGTAGATTTACTGTATATTTCTAATGCATGATTTGTCCCAATGTATGAATCTCAATATCATAAGTGACTAAATATCAGTACTATCCAAACTGAAATTACAGTCCTTAATAATACCTTAAGTATATGGAAATTAATTTGAATATATTAAGGACTGTCATTCCAGCTCTTAAGCTGAGAATATATTCACAATATAAATATTTACATCAATATTTCAACATGACGTAATAATGGAGCAGTAAACGTTTGGTGTGGTAAATCTAGTATACACACTATCTATTTACAATGCCATTCTTGTGGATCCTGCTAACAAACACACTTTTGCCATCTCTAATTGGACGTGGGGCAAATTTAAACAATAATTAACGTGATGATTTTTGCAGTTCGAGGGCCTTTTGCTTTCACACACTCACTTATGTGCTCACAAACACACACACGTAGTGATTTACCTTCATGTGATGCTCCAAGCTCACTTGAGCGACCAATAAGCCACTTAAGCCTGGTTTCCATGGCAACCGCACACAGGCTTTTAACAGGCTGTTGCTTCACCATCCGTGTCTACTGTATTAATGAGATAATTACACGAGCATACATCCCGACTGCTGTTTAGAAACACTGGATAACGATGCCTATTTACATAAGTTAATTACGACAAACTGAGAAGTCAATGCCTCAGTTAGTTTGTGCCTTTGTAAAGCGCTCAACCTGAGTGAAGCCGAGAGTCTTGAATATTGAACATCTGATGCATTTAATGCGGCTCTGATAAAGGACTGTTAAGCATCTAAATGGGAAATTTGCCCTTTTGAATTGTCATTTTAAATGTTGCTTTTTTTAGAATTATAAAATGAAGAGTTCCAGTTCTAAACTCTGATTGGATGAAGCAAGTTAGAAAGTGTTTCTAAACAGGAAATAAACACACACACACACACACACACACACTACTGGTCAAAAAACTTTGGATTTTTTAACATATTGAATCTATTTTAAGTTGTAATATATTCCTGTGATCATATCTGAATATTCAGCATCATTACTCCAGTCTTCAGTGTCACATGATCCTTCAGAAATCATTCTAATATGATGATTTGTTGCACGAGAAACATTTATGATTATTATCAATGTTGAAAACAGTTGTGCTGCATGCTTCACTTTCTGTTGATAGTTGGTTTCACTCAAAAGTTCCTTCAACATGGTTATGTATCATATAGGCTAAAGACACAGCTGTGCTGCATGGCCTCCTGAGTCTTATCACTTTATAGGATTTGATTTTCTAAATGCAGATTTTTTTCTAAATGCAGATGGAGTTTTTCCAATCAAAAAAGGCAGAGAAGGATCTATATGGTCTATATCAGAAACAGCGTAGAGCAGGGGGTCGAGGATCATTCCCATGATGCCCCCATGCTGTGCACCCAAGCATTGCATCTACAGCGGCGAGAGACGCTCCCCCGCTAAGTTTGAAAAGACCAATTTTCGGCTAATATGGAGGTCGTGACAGCGGCATAAAGGGCCTGGTAGGACATTATAGTGGCGGAATTGTAAATATTGGTTAGAGACAGACACAAATGGAGGGGCAGGCTGTGGGAAATTTCCATAGGGCGCACTGTGGCACCACTGGTGGCCCACCGCGGCGGAATAGATTTTCCATTCTAGTGTGTCACATTAGATTTTCGGAGGTGCTGGGTGGCAGGTACATATCATTAGTAACACTTTAGCGTGGTAATGAACCTTTTTATTTATCCTCCACTCTCCTCATGAATGCATAAGGAGTCTCTCTGCCGCTGCCCCCCAGAGAGAGAGAGAGAGAGAGAGAGAGAGAGAGCACTCATGGCCTTTTGAGTGACTGTTTATAGTGAGCCAGTTGGGAACCGCTGAAGAGCTGCTAAAACACACAAATAATATACACTACATGCCATCACACACACCTCGGCCTTCATTGCAAGATGAGCTACACACCAAACTTTAAAGATCCCCTATTATGCTTTTATGAATATTACCTTTCAGAATATTACAGTGTGTAATATAGCTGTTTGTGAATGTAAAAGGTCTGGAAGCTTGTTTCCGCCACAGAATGAAAAATAAAAAAGGTAATTGCGACCTTTTATCTCACAATTCTGACTTTTTTCTCACAATTGCATGATATAAAGTCGGAATTGCGAGTTACAAAGTCAGATTTGCGTGATATAAAGTCGCAGTTGTGTGTTATAAAATCAGAATTGTGAGAAAAAAACTTGCAATTGCGAGAAGCCACATTGCATTTTTGCTCAGAATTGCATGTTTATATCTCACAATTCTGACTTTATAACACGCAATTGTGTGCTATATAAAGTCAGAATTGTGAGATATAAACATGCAATTCTGAGAAAAAACTCAGAAGTTCGAGTTTACCTCTCGCAATTGCAGGTTTTATCTCACAATTCTGATTCTATAACACACAACTGCGACTTATATCAAGTTATCGTCTTCTAAAAGAAAGAATCGATTCTAAACTGCCGAAACGAGTCGTCAGTAATTCCAGTCTCATTTCCTGTTTCATACCTACGTAACAATGTAACATTTGCATGGTCTTCATTGGCTGTCCGCGAATGACGTCAACTGTCTTTGACCCGCACTCAAACACTATAGTTGTAGCTGGAGACTGGAAGAGTTTGTTCGTGTTGTTCATGTCGAGAAGACGCTGTTTTCAGCGCTGCGAATTAACTCTGCATGTACTTCAAATGGATGAGGACACGTGGTGGAACTGATACAGAAAAAACATTGTTTCACATTGTTACTGTTCGTATGTGTATCAAGTGCTGAGGAAGATCTGGAGCTGAAATTCAGATATGGTAATACGCATTTCATTCCTGAAATGTCCTGTAAGAGGTAGACCAATTAGACCGGGCCGTCTGACCAATCAGAGCAGAGTAGACCAATCACAGCAGACTGGGCCGTCTGACCAATCAGAGCAGAGTAGACCAATCATAACAGACTGGGCCGTCTGACCAATCAGAGCAAAGTAGACCAATCACAACAGACTGGGCCATCTGACCAATCAGAGCAGAATAGACCAATCACAACAGACTGGGCCGTCTGACCAATCAGAGCAGAGTAGACCAATCACAACAGACTGGGCCGTCTGACCAATCAGAGCAGAGTAGACCAATCACAACAGACTGGGCCATCTGACCAATCAGAGCAGAGTAGACCAATGACAACAGACTGGGCCATCTGACCAATCAGAGCAGAGTAGACCAATCACAACAGACTGGGCCATCTGACCAATCAGAGCAGAGTAGACCAATCACAACAGACTGAGCCATCTGACCAATCAGAGCAGAGTAGACTAATCACAACAGACTGGGCCATTTGACCAATCACAGTAGAGTAGACCAATCACAACAGACTGGGCCGTCTGACCAATCAGAGCAGAGTAGACCAATAATAATAATAATAATAATAATAATAATTCGTTACATTTATATAGCGCTTTTTCTGGGACCTCAAAGCGCTTCACATATGGTAGGGGGGAATCTCCTCAACCACCACCAATGTGCAGCATCCACCTGGATGATGCGACGGCAGCCATATTGCGCCAGAACGCCCACCACACACCAGCTTATTGGTGGAGAGGAGACAGATTGATGAAGCCAATTAGTATATAGGGATGATTAGGAGGCCATGATGGACAGAGGCCAAGGGGCAAATTTGGCCAGGATGCCGGGGTTACACCCCTACTCTTTTTCGAAGGACATCATGGGATTTTTAATGACCACAGAGAGTCAGGACCTCGGTTTAACGTCTCATCCGAAGGACGGTGCTCTTTGACAGTATAGTGTCCCCGTCACTACACTGGGGCGTTAGGGCCCACACAGACCACAGGGTGAGCACCCCCTGCTGGCCTCACTAACACCTCTTCCAGCAGCAACCTGGTGTTCTCAGAAGGTCTCCCATCCAGGTACTAACCAGGCTCAGCCCTGCTTAGCTTCAGTGGGCAACCAGTCTTGGGCTACAGGGTGATATGGCTGCTGGCTAATGACCAATCACAACAGACTGGGCCGTCTGACCAATCAGAGCAGAGTAGACCAATCACAACAGACTGGGCCATTTGACCAATCACAGTAGAGTAGACCAATCACAACAGACTGGGCCATCTGACCAATCAGAGCTGAGTAGGCTTACGGAAAGGTTGGGTTTAGAGAGGCTGAATCTTCGATTGAGAAATGAGATGATGTGCAATGTATATTATGAGAATATATTTATGAGAATAAGGTTTATATACCTTGAATGCAAATAAACCTCATCCAAAACTACATATGGAACCTATAAAAATGCATAATAGGATAATTGCCAGTGTAGAGTTAATGATTTGTCAAAATCTAATCAATGACCTTAAATTGAAACTCTCATAAAGGTTAAAAAAGGAATTTTTCATATAGCAATGCATTATTTTGGGTCTCAAAAAGAACCTTTCAGTCAACAATTCTTAAAAGAACCATTATTTTTCTTTTTGTGAAGAACATTTTAATAATCTACAGAACCTTTTTGTCCTAAATAGAATCTTCTGTGTAATGGAACGGGATGTTAAAGGTTCTTCATGGAACCATATGCCAACATAAAAATACAGGTTCTTTGTTGGCATTATTGGTTCCATTAAGAACCTTTAACATCCACATTGCACAAAATATTATACCACAAAACCTTTCTCTTTAAGAGTGTAGGGTCGTTTTTGGTTTCTGATTTTTGTTTTGATGTGGACTTAAGAGTTCCTTGGTAAGCTATAATTGTAAAGTAGCTCCCCAACACTGTTAACAACCACTGAAGCAATTTCACAAGCTTCAGATCCAGTGAAAATACCCCAAAACAACCCGGCCACAAGCAATCAACTGAGCTCATTGTTGTGGGCAGATCACTGGCTAAATGCCCCCTGACAGCACTCAGAGGACTGATGACCCCCTCCTTGAGGGTTTAAACGTGTGAATAGATCCCCTGCCTCAGCATCTCTGGAGAATCAGCCATATCACAGCCGTTACATGAGAGTCTGACTGCCAGTAACTACACACACACACACACACACACACACACACACACACACTCTCTCTCTCACACACACACACACACTCTCTCTCTCTCTCTCTCTCTTTCTAAAGACATTTCACAATGACAATTGAAATAAAAAATGAATATATATATATATATATATATATATATATATATATATATATATATATATATATATATAACTGACAAAATTTATAACAAGAAAGGATACATCCATATTGATGGGTCTTTTAATAATAATTTTTTTTGGTCAGAACAAAAAAATCAGCTTAAAAAAAAAAAAACGTGGAAAAGTTCATAATCTACATGTTACGGAAACATTCAATCTCTTTAAATAGTTTCAGTTTTTCAGTCCCCAAAAAAAAAAAAAAAATCATGACTTATAGAGGCCTAACTGAATTAAAAGCACAGTGATAAACAGTAATATTTAACTAAATATGTATTTCAAAATAAACAGAAAAAATAAAATGCAATGAATGAACACTATTGAGTGATGACTCACTTGTTCAATGTTGAAGGGTTAGTTCGTTCACCTAAAAATTTAAATTCTGTTATTAATTACTCACCCTCATGTCGTTCCAAACCCGTAATACTTTCACTCATCTTCAGAACACAAATGAAGATCTTTTTGATGAAATCTGAGAACTTTCTGTCCCTCCATTGACAGCTTCACGACTGACACTTTCAAGCCCCAGAAAGGTAGTAATGACATCATCAAAGTAATCCATGTGACTCCAGTGGTTTAACCTCAATTTAATGAAGCGATTTAATGTTTGCTTTGTCATTTTGTCAAGCAGATTCAAACTAATGCCACAAAACAGCACAGAATACATCATATCCATATCCATTGCTCATTCTTACTGATTTTTTGTTGTTGATGTTTCCCCTCCAAAATGATGTCACTTCCTGGATGATGATGTCATTAAGGAACTGTCTTATGTTAAAGGAATATTACTAAAGACTAAAAGGATGACAATTTATATTGAAAATATACCTTATGTCAGGAATTTTATATTATATTAAATACAATTTTTAGCCATTTAACGTTTCATGTTATATTCCTTTTTATTAGAGTAAAGGAAGATTTGAAGAAACATCTGAAATACAGTATTTTTTAAAAGGGACGCTATGTAACCTATTCATTCAAAATTATGTATGAGTCGATACACCATACATTTTTTTCTTCCAAAACATGTTTGTGTCAATCACTATGGTAAGCCTATTATAAGTGTTTATATTTTAGACCTGATGACCTGAGTCGGGATGGTTTTGGCGGGAAATTGTGTACATGCGCCACTCGCCCGTGTGTGTCTCGTCATATCTATAAATAAAAGTTGCTCCGGCTGCTTTGACGCGTGTCTGGTGTGTGTGTGTGTGTGTGTGTGTCTGGTGTAAGAGGTCAGAGGTTAGTGTCACAACGAGAGAGAAAGGTTGACATGGAGCCAGCCGCTAAATCTCCAACCTCCAGAGAATCACCCGTTTTAAACAAATGGGGAACAGAGGAGAGTCAGCTGGAGAAAAGAGAAAGAGACAGAGCTCGTAATAAAACAAGAATCAACAGCGGCTCGGCTTTTCAGAGATGGAGAACTGAGGGATTTGAAATGCTGTAAAACCGATGTGGAGATCGAATCTGCCTTTTCTGTCAAAGATATTAGAAAAAGCAGTATCTTCACAACTGTGTTCCTTTCTAGAAAGAAATGATATCTGCGAGGATTTTCAGTCCGGATTTAGACCGTACCATAGCACTGAGACGGCTCTCATTAGAGTCACAAATGATTTGCTCTTATCATCCGATCGTGGTTGTATCTCTCTACTAGTGTTACTCGATCTTAGTGCTGCATTTGACACCATTGACCACAACATTATTTTAAATAGACTAGAAAACTATGTTGGCATTAGTGGAATTGCATTAGCATGGTTTAAATCATTCTTATCTGACCGTTATCAGTTTGTAGCAGTAAATGAAGAGATGTCTTATCGATCACAAGTTCAGTATGGCGTACCACAAGGCTCAGTACTACGACCGTTGTTAGCTTTCACTGTTATGCCGATGATACTCGGCTGTATATTTCTTCAAAACCTAACGAAACTTACCAATTCACAAAATTAACGGAATGCATAGCTGATATAAAAAATTGGATGACTAGTAATTTCCTACTACTAAACTCTGAAAAAAAAGATTCTAATTATTGGACAAAAAACTTCCACACGTAATAACCTAGAATACTGTCTAACACTTGATGGCTGCTCTGTTAAGTCTTCGTCGTCGGTTAGGAACCTGGGTGTGCTCTTTGATACCAACCTTTCTTTTGAAAGTCACGTGTCTAGTATCTGTAAAACTGCATTTTTCCATCTTAAAAATATATCTAAAATACGCCACATGCTCTCATTGGGAAATGCGGAACAATTAGTTCATGCGTTCATGACCTCAAGGCTAGATTATTGTAATGCTCTACTGGGTGGTTGCCCTGCACACTTAATAAACAAACTACAGCTAGTTCAAAACGCCGCAGCCCGAGTTCTTACCAGAACCAGGAAATATGACCATATTAGCCCGGTTCTGTCAACACTGTATTGGCTCCCTATTAAACATCGTATACATTTTAAAATATTGTTGATTACCTACAAAGCACTAAATGGTTTAGCTCTGCAGTACTTGAGCGAGCTCTTAACGTATTATAGTCCTTCACGTCTATTGCGATCTCAAAATTCCGGCCAGTTGATAATACCTAGAATATCTAAATCGACTGCAGGCGGTAGATCCTTTTCCTATTTAGCACCAAAACTCTGGAACAGTCTTCCTACCATTGTCCGGGAAGCAGACACACTCTGTCAGTTCAAAGCTGGACTAAAAACACATCTCTTTGACCTAGCATACACATAATACATTATAGACTTCTATAATTCAATGTTAGGCTGCATAGATTAGGTCAGCCGGAACTGGGAACACTTCCCTTAAATCTTGATGTACTCGTTACATCATAAGAAGAATGGCATCTACGCTAATATTAGTGTCTTTGTTTATCCCGAGGTTTTCCCGCAGCCTGCCGGATCCAGGCCGTATCCAGATCTGACGAAGGAGATCCGCCTGGACCCGATGACAATGCAGTGCTGAAGTGTCAACTATCCTCTCCCTATGGTGGATCCCTTTCCCACTCTACAGATAAAGCGTTGTTGAAAATCCGGCTCGCGTACCCCGAAGTGATAAAATAAAACAAAATTCTGTATCAAAATTTATAGGCAAGACAAATAGTTTGTTTAGGCATGGGTTGTATGGAATTGCAAACCTGCGCACATATATTCAAAAGTACATAACTAGAATCAATTCTTAATGCACATGTGAACGTTTAAAGTCTGTTTAGAGAGAACGGCGTCGTCTTAGTGGCCCCTAATTGAATAACAAATGATCATTTCAATGGAGGTGAATCAATCAAAACTAACTTTAGCTGGAAATAACATTATTCAAGAACCGCTATAAAGCCAAAACAATCTCTGTTACCTTAAATTATATGTTTATCTCTGTAAAGCTGCTTTGGAACAATCCATTGTTAAAAGCGCTATATAAATGAAGATGACTTGACTTGACTTGGAGATGATGGTGTTTTTAATACTCAACAGGAGAGTAAGTGTGTTATTGAACAGAGAAACTGCCATATCTAACAGAGTTCATTAAGCATTATCTTAAGAGTTTATTTTCAAGGAAATATCGTGTCTATTAATGGGTAAAACAGTAACGTCTTCAACAAGTCAGCTTGAGATCCTTCCCATCTAAACTGGTTATATCTTACGCCTAATAGTGAATGTTTTATGAGCAGAAGGATAATAATATTCATTCAAAATTCAAGCACAACCAAAACAATGTTCTTCCTCAAAATGCATGCAGTTTTGTTTTTAACCTCTAGACGGTAATAAAATGCCTTTAATGAAATGTCTTTTTTTCATGTGAGAAATAAGTGCAGCACTAAAATGACAACACCCATTCGATTTACAAACAAAACGATAAAAGATGTCAATTCACCCCTATGTTCACATCATTGTGATATTGTAGTAAAAAAAAAAAAAACTATAATTAAAAAAGAGATTTTACCCAATATATTAAGGCACATATGACCTTGACTTGAACATGCGCTTCACACTATTTACTCCGCTACACTGGTTGTTATAGTCTCAGTTCAGCAGTCACGCTCTCTCTCCTCCTGAGGTGTGTTACCCTGCTGTGGCTCTAAAGGCCTCTCAGTGTCTCTGTCCTGTCCTGATGTTAGCAGGTCAGCGCTATCCTGAGCTACGAGTGCACTGGAGCGGCTCGGACTGCACTTCTCCGTCACCCCAGCGTCCCGCCTGTTCATTTCCCTTTCATCTTCAGTGTGAAATTGATGCCGGTGCGGCGCTGACCCCGGGCATTAAGAGGTCAGCTATTGAAATCTGATGTGCACCTCTGGACGACAGAATCTCCTTCACAAGGAGAAAAGAGGAGGGAGGGAGCAGAGCAGGGTTTAATGGGCCCGCTGTCCACATCACTGTCTGAGCTTTAGTCCATTTTGTCCAAGCATGTGGTAAGGAACAGGGGAAGACAGAAACAGCTTCTGGAGATTCATCGCAGGACTGACTGAAGAAGCAATTACTTCAATGGTTTCCTACTTCTTTCTTTCTTTCTTTCTTTCTTTCTTTCTTTCTTTCTTTCTTTCTTTCTTTCTTTCTTTCTTTCTTTCTTTCTTTCTTTCATTCTTTCTTTCTTTCTTTCTTTCTTTCTTTCTTTCTTTCTTTTAAATATAAAAAATGCACTCAATACAAAAGCACTAAAGAATAAGATAACCATTCTCACACTCATATTGTTTCAACCTATAGAGGAACACAAATGGAAATATTGAGCAGATGCCACAGCTAATAAATCTCATTTGTATTTCTGCATTGTTAAACTTGTTGCAACGTGATTAGTCACCTTCATTTATATAGCGCTTTTAACAATCTGGACTGTTTCAAAGCAGCTTTACAGTGATAATAGGAAAGGAAAGTGACAGAGATTGTTTGGGCTTTACAGCAGTTCTAGAATAAAGTTATTGTCCAGATGAAGTTAGTTTTGATTGATTCACTTCCGTTGCAAAGATCATTAGTTATTAACTTAGGGGCCACTAACACGACACTGTTTTAACTGAAAACCCTTAACGCGCTCCGGCCGCTCATCCGCACAACAGCAGTGCCTGGCGGCTCGAGAACGCAAGCCCCAAAATGGGTTCCAAGGTGCAAGCCAGATTTTTTTTTATCTCTGCGCAGGCTTTATAAACGCAAACCTGTGAAAACGCTGACGGCGTGAACATGCGTATTACGTGTTCAGTCTATATGTGTGCGTGTTTGGTTAACCCCAGCTGGTAGATTCTTGTAACTACATCATCTGGAAAAAGCATATTTTTTTCCATTGATGGTCATTACAAAATAATATTTTATTTTATTTTATTTATTTTTATTCTATTTTTTATTTTATATATTTGTATTTATTTTATTTTATTCTATTTTTAATTTTTTATTTATTTTTAATTTTATTTTTTATTTTATTTTTATTTATTTTGTTTTATTTTATTTTATTCTACACAAGCACAAAAATTTGAGAGCTTCTGCATTGACTCTTTTGAATTAAATTATTTAATGGTATTGATGGTTCCATGAAGAACCTTTAACATTCATGGACTCTTTCCATTAATTGCACACAATTTACTTTATAGTGGAAAGGGGTTCTTTAGATTATTAAAATGATATTTTCACTAAGAAAAACGTTTCTTTTAAGATCTGGTTCTTCTGTGGTATCGCTGTGAAAAGCCCCTTTTAGAACCTTTATTTTGAGTGAACTTAAATTTAAGGTTGTTTCTCACACAGCTAACGCATGGATTGTAATATAGTACACAATGTCTGTTTTTTTTTTGTTTGTTTTTTTTTGCTTGTACATGGAAAAGAGCAACATGAACATTCTTTCTAACATCTAGGTTTTTTTTCCCACTAAAAAAAATACACTAATATGGGTTTGAAATGACATGAGGGTTAATAAATGAAGACAAAATGTATTTGATTAACTTTATAAACCAGGATGAGGATGATGATGATAATGATGTGTGCCTTCCTGTACGGTTCTCTACACAATTTCATATAACATGTTTGAAATTCTGAAAGGGGAAAAATATGAACTGTAGATGTTAGATAACGAACAAACATGAAGCACACACTAACAAATAAAAGAAAAAGAGAGAAAGAAAACGAGGCAGCAAAGAGATCTTGCGATTTTGGCCCTGTTATAGATCCGCCTGGAGCGTACAGAAACTTATCTGCCGTCATCTGAAAGAACCTCTAAAGTTTAAAATCCAGCGAAAAGTCTGGCTCTCCTCCACAATTATTTATTTTCCAAAGGCTGTCCCTAATCACAAATAAATAAGTGCTCAGACAGAGAGAATGAGATATTGGGAGGAAAGGGTGTCTATCATACTGGCAGATAACTGCTAGATATGATTGCCTTGATAAGAAACCATAATTTGGCTTTTAGAGATATAGCCACAGGGGTTGCAGAGCACCGATTCAGTGTGTGTGTGTGTGTGTGTGTGTGTTTGCCTTCCTCCACTTCTACACATTTTATCTTCCCCGTTGAAGAGCTTTTTATCTCTGATGATTTTCTCTCCTTTTTTATGTTTTTTTTTTTTCTCCGCCAGAAGGTAAGATCATATACCCACAGAAGCCAAGAGTGGCATGTTTTAAAGCGATGGACAAAATACAAATATTTGAAAATGTATTTCATGGCAATTATGTCAAGTTTCATGGCCCCGGCGCTGCACTGAGCCACAGCCTGGATGCCTTAATTTGTATAGAAATTGTAATCATTTGTTCATTTCAAGGTGAAAATTGCATTTTTTAATTTAAATTGTATCCTGCGTGATAGGCTATTATCTAGAAAAATTGTCTCTGTGTATTGCGCTCTATGCCCAGGCGTTACGGCTGTTAGCAGCCCTCTTACGTTCAGAAGAGGCTTATGTGTGAATCCCCAACAAAACCCCGGTTTGTTCTTCCGTAAGGGCCTCCTCTGTCTGAGCTCATTTGCATTTTAGTTATTAATATTAATTAGTCTGCGAGCCAAGCTCACGCAGATTTTTATATGTAAATCGAACCTGGCTTCACAGCGGCGTTATCTCGGCGAACCATCTCTCAGATTCCCAACTTCAGTGGCCCTTTATTCTCACGCTCACCGCTTATCTACAGAGGAGAGAGGTGTGTGAGCGCGTGTGCTTGTGTGATGCCATCCGTGTGAAGAACAGAATGGGAAAAATAAACAATTCCGACGTGAAGATGCGCTACGTTCCTTTCTGAACTCGAGGTGAGACGTGCTCGCGAGAAGTGGAGAACTTCTTCAAGCTCTGCTTTAGAAGTTGAAGATGCACTCGACTTCAACGAGGGGACAAAGTACGACAGCGGCTGGTCCCCCGAAGACTTATCCCAATCCGGCCCGAGATGACAATGACACATTCAAAACGAATCGACTTGAAATATCTTAATTCGACTTGCTTTTGCAAATTTAAGGCCTTACATGAAAAGGCAATATTGGAAGATGTTCTTTTGGAGATCTCCCGCTGTCAAAGATGAGACTGAAATCCCAGCTTACAGAGGCCTCTGTCTGCGCAAAGCTGGAGTCAAAGTAGGACGTCAGACAGGCCGCGGCGCAGGTACATTATATATCGTGGAATAATTACGGGATTTAGAGAATTACGGGTCTCCGTAAGTGCTTTCACTGTGACAGCCATGACAGTCGGAAACAGCGTCGCTCTCTTAAGACACATAAGCCTCAGAGAAGAACACCTCCAGTGTAATCTGACTGGATCAGGTCCTCTGTGGCTCTTTAAACCCTCATTTTCTTACATATATATGTAGATATAAAAAAGGCACTCTGCCAAGATGTGTTCAAATGATATCATTCCGATTTGTTGTTTTGTTTGCATCCATAGGCCTAGGTTAAAAAGATCACATATGAGATTTCTTTAGTATCCTAATTGTTTCGCCTAAATGGCAATGAAATTGAATGGAGAGCATATGGAGAGTTTCAGAAAGGTCTCAAAGGCCGCATTCACACTGCAGGTCTTGATTCCCAATTCTGATTTGTTGACTATATCCGATATTTTTGTCGACCAGCTTACATCTTCTTTTAAAAGTGACCCATATCCGATATCTGCATTTACACTGGTGAAGCAAACTAAGGCAGACGTACTGACCCCGAAAAGCTTCCGAAAAAGGAAGTAAAAATGGCGCTATTTGCAATGGACTCAGACAAAGTCTCTTTTTCCCTGTATGTACCATCTTTAAAGGTCAGCAAAACATTGGTTTCTTAAGGCGGAGAAAAAAGAGAGGAGCCGTTGTTGCAGCCTGGTCGAATCATTCACCCGTCGCCTTTTCAATGACGTACGACTCGCATTGGCGGGAATGTCCGATCTGTCCACTTACATGGCAGATTATCTGCTCTGATTCATATCAGATTTATTTTCACATATGAATGAGGCCTGAAACTGATCTTAGAACATCGGAATCCATATGCTTTTTTCCTGCTTACACGTTCGTGGGTCGTATCCGATCTGTGCCACATAGGAGGAAAAAATCGGAATTTGGTCACTTGAACCTGTAAATGAGGCCTTAATTGTGCTCAGATTTGACAACACCAACCTGAAAGATAACACTGTAAAAACAATACACTGCCCAGATTTACTCAAAAAATGTAGGCAACGTGTTTGGCCAATTCGACTTTACCTGTTTTCGACATGCATCTTTAAATAAAGCAATCACAATTTTCCAATTAAACACACTAAAAGTACTCTGTTGTAGAAACAAAACTAAATTGAACAAGCTCCAATAAACCTGTTAAAGGATCTCAAACATGTTACTCTCACTAAACAAATCAAACAACAACAGACGCAAACTTCCACAACATCAAATCAAATATTATATCATGCTAATTTCTATCCGTCCTCAACCTAAGCACAAACTCCACTCTTCTCCACAGTGGTCACCTCGAAAACTCCAACAAACTCTTCAAAATCCAACTCAAATGGGGAAAAACGAAGACAAACTTCATAGTTGAAATTTTGGAAAGTCTGTAATCCACAGTCAAAGATTTTACTATGAACTCTAATCAAATTCTTCCAAGACGTAATGTTTTTATACTAATCTGAGAGAAAGTAACTTGAATGAAAGTCTATGTGCTACACGAGGAACCTTTGTAATGTTTTGGTGTTGTTCGGCTCTTTTTTTCTCCAGAACTCTGAAAGTGGGGCAATAATGGCTTCATTAAACTGTCCTTCACTCAGTTTGTTGGCTCTCGCTGGGCCAGGTCCATCAACCTCCTCATTCTCCATGCCTGTCCAGTCCTGCTTCCTCACCGCTAGCTTTCCTGAGCCCTCGCTCTCTTAAATGAGATCCAAATCTATCAGCCGTCCTCTCTCCGAGCGGCCAACTCAGTCTATGCACATGCCTCTCGCTGTGGGGCCTGCGTCCTGGGAGATAGGAGTCCACCGGCATGCTCCTCTCCGCGGCTTTCATTTCCATCCCTCTGATCTAAACAAGCCCATTACCGGCAGGACACAAGCCTGGGCCCCTGGAGAAAGCTCTCGGTTAAGCCACCGTGGCTCATAGCCACCTTCAATGGCCATACGTCTGGTGTAGGGACCACATATACGGGCCGGCACTTTATCAGAACCTCTCCAGAGAAGCGAGGGGAATTGGCTCTTGTGGGTCTCGTTGAATCCTCCTCCTGTAGTCAATCAATTACAGGATCAAAAGGGGAGAGAGGAGAGGGTAACAAAGACGAGGACACACGGTCGACTGGGCGGTGCCTCGTGGAGGAAGAGAACTGAAGAAAGAGCAGTGACGGAGAGGCCTGAGGATCGGTGTTAGAGCTGACGGGACAGCCAGAACACATGCTTTAGCTTAATCCAGAAGAGACTTGAAACATCTCACACATGCATCCAAGGGAAGTTGATGATGAAAACACAAAGCGTTTGGGATAAAGAGCTCATTGAAAGACCGTAACATAGTCATATGTGGCTGTCAAGAGGTTAAAACTCCAGCTCAACCTATAGATTTATGCTCTGCAAAGCCATTGAAATGAATCACTGTATGGCACTAGCAACGCCAAGGTCATGGGTTCGATTCCAAGGGAATGCATGAACTGATCAAATGTATACCTTGGATGCAATGTATGATGCTTTAGATAAAAGCGTCTGCCAAATGCATAAAATGTAAAATGAATCACAGAGGTATGATGTTCTAGGTACTTTCACTCAAAAAAACTCATTGCTAGTAAATTTCACAATTATTCACAAAGAAACACACTGAATTAAACATTACATTTTTGAATTAGAAAGGCTGAAATAGTATTTTTGTTTTATTTGCAATATAAAAAAAACAATCTGAATTCTAAAATCAGCTCAAAATATCAAACGTGTTTCATATCCTCTGACTGGATGGAATCATAGTCTGAAGCTTAAATGTTTAATTCTGTACCCATCATATACTATGTGCGTAAAATCCTCAGACTGGTTTGAACTAGTTGTGTAGTGCATTGCAGCCTTTACTTGGAAAGGGCCGAGTTCGGCTTCAGCTTAATGGTTTGAGAGGAATGCATTGCATTTTATTAAGTACTAAAAATACACATAAAAATGAATTATTGTATAAAATATTTGAATGTTCAATATATCTTATGCATTTTTTTTTTGCCAACATGCAAATGGAAAACATCGTTGGAATCACCTATGAACACTGGAGTCTCGTGAAGATCACGAAAGGAGAGTGTTTTGTTGAGCTTTATCAATCTGTCACTATGGGTACAATTATGATCGATATTTCCAAATATTTCAGATATGATACTGCCCTTGAAATTAGCTGCTTATGAAAGTTTTGGAAATGAGCTATAGGCCTTAATCAGGCTAATTATTTTTTGACAGGAATGAAAATGAGGCTGTGACTTACAGTCTTTACAATGGCAAGCACTAAAGATCCCAGATCACATCATTTTCCCAACTCACAACTTAAACTTATGGAGTTTTTGTCTACTGATTTTCTTCCCCGGAAAGACATTTCTGAACAATCATTTCTGTAAGCTGAACAATCGATATGTTGTTAAACAACAGTAGAATCAACCGTAAGTCTATCCCTCACAGTCTCGTTTTCACTCCTGTCAAAAATGAGTGGTGTCTAACCTTAACTAAGTTCTGTTATGTGAAACTCTGACTGTGTGGTGATGAATAAAGTGTAAAAACTGCATTTTTATCTAGAAAGCAACAATGGATGCATTGAGCTATCATCGACGTGATGAATTGAAATCACCTACAGTGTGTGTAAAGTCAGCAGCTGGTTTTGGTATCATGCGGTTTGGAATCTGCATCCATGCCATCAGCATACCAGCAGTTCCTATGTGACAGCGTCTCCCACATTCATTCTGCAGAACCTGCCACATGAGTCCAGGCCAAACCAGACTACAGACAGACTGACAGTTCGGGAGGAATGTCATAACTGGACAATGAATGAATGACTTCCTACAGCTGTGCATACTTGGGTTCCAGAGTCTATTCATGTGCACAAAGAAAATATTGAGAAAAAAAATATTTGAAATCATTTTAAGGGATGTTTTTGATGCACATGCACATGCTTTTTTTTCCAATTCTAATTAATAATATGTACAGTATAGGTGGCATCCACCGAAGGAAAACTAACAAGCTCTGACAGACCATAGATGATTTAAAGAACAGATAGGGGAACCTGATACTCTGATATTTTCTGGAAGGAATGGAGCAATCTTATAGTTTCTAGAAAAACAGAGGGTGCAAACCTCATCAATTCAATGTGACGTCTCACACACACCCACATGGAGGGCAAGACCATTAAGTGAAAGGCAGTGATGTTAAAAGATCAAGTTAAATATACACCTTATTGATGATGGATATTATGCAGGCAAGCAGACGAACCCAGAATATAAACGCAACGCACAAAGTTTCATGTTAAGTGTGTCTGAGACCCAGGCATAGACGGTGGTCTTCTGTACTGTATTTTAGCGGATTTCTTTGAGACCAGTACATGTCACAGATTTAGCTCTGGATGTCCTGTTAATATTTGGAGGTTTCACCATGACATGGTCTTTAAAAGTGACTGACATTGACTGAATGATCACATTTAGAACTCTTATGGAATTATGATAATATTTTGTAATTATCATTTCAATCTGACTTTTTTTTTAACAAACTGTTTGTCATAAATAAAAAGGAAAAGGAAAACGTTATGAGGTTTAAAATAAGAATATGACTTTCCGTTACGAAACAGGGCATCGACGCAACATGCTGTAAGTCCTAGCACTTACACAGAATGTTTCTCAGGCATTTTGGGGAGATAAGTGAATCTGGAAAGAAAATATATATTAATATTTCTATGAATGTTGCCAAGTTACCACTCCCATTATTAGGTACACTTCTTTTTTCAGTACACGTTGCCCCAAGAACACATTAATATGCAGCTGTAAAAAGTAAAAAAAGATTTCAACTTTAAAAAGTAAAGGTTCATGCTGCCTTAAAATTTTAAGTTTAGTCAAATTGAAATGAGAAGTTGTACCAAGTGACAACTTAGATATTTAAGTTGACTAAACTTAAAATTTGAAGGCAGCACGAACACGTCTTTTTAAGTTGATTTTTTTGTATTTATTTTTTTACAGTGATGCGTAGTATAGAATGGGACTACCTATTTATGACCATGTTTACACAGATATTGAATTAAGTAAAATAGCATATCAAATCATTTTGTTATATCTTTCATAGTTGAGAATCATCTTTATAGAAAGTTTGGTTAAAAAGTAGCCTGCAACCTAAAAATGTATTAAATAATAAATTTGAATAAAACATGTTTTTGCCTATACATGTCTTTTACATTTTTTAATAAGTTTTTGGTGATTGAAATATGGCAGCAGGTGATGTACAGTATATGGATCACAAGTGCCCAAAACTTGCATTTTATTTTTTTAGAGGAATATTCATCTAAATATTCATTGCTTGAAACAGATAAAAAAATTGATTTATGTGACTGAAAACTATGAATTACTTCCAGTCCCTGTATCAAAGTTGATCATTGATATTTACCTGGACGAAACGAAGAACCTTAAAGGGTTAGTTCACCCAAAAATGAAAATTAAGTCATTAATTACTCACCCCCATGCTGTACCAACCCCGTAAGACCTTCGTTCATCTTCAGAACACAAATGAAGATATTTTTGATTAAATCTGAGAGCTGGATCACTGCTACATAGGCTGCCTAAGGGTCTGAAACTTGACGGTCCAGAAAGTCATTAAAGAAAATGTTTAAATATTCCATGTGCCTACAGTGGCTCAATTATAAGTTTATCAAGCGACGAGACTACTTTTTGTGCGGAAAAACAAACAAAAATAACGACTTTATTCGACTATTCCTTTTCTTCCTTGTGGGCCTGAGACGAGAGTTCAAGAGATTTCCACGACGCATGCGCGAGAACTGAGATGAGGACGTTCTTCTTCGACTGCTTCTTGTTACCGGCTGCTCACCGCTTAGAAGTATTACCGCCACCTACCGTATAAGATGACATGTTGGAAGCGCAAAACTTTCTGTTTACAAGCAGAGGAAGACGCGCGCTGTACATACGCTTTTCAATTCGACACTTAAAGGGACACTATGCAGCTTTTTTCTATAGTATCCAGCTGCAGACCCGCAGCACCACCAGTTTCAGAACCCCAGCGCCAGAACCGGAGTAAGAGGCGGAGCTTACGTTCTAACACCAGCGCCAGGACCAGAAGTGAGGGGCGGAGCTTACGTTCTAAACCGAGTAAAGCCACCTAACGTTTTGGAGCGTAATTTGCTTAGACACGAAACGGCATTATTACACACGAAACGTCATACTTTATACGTATTATAATGATGCATTAAGGTATAGTACAATACGCATTTTAAAACATTAATTTTGTGTAATATAATTGTATATAGTTATCCGTTTCATTGTATTATGAGAGTTACTTCCTGATCATGATGGTGAAAAATAATGCTTGAAACTTATGGGCATTTTATATAAAATATACTTTATTTCACAAGAACATGTGCAGCATGCATTTTTCTTTATGTAAAATAATGTCAAAAATCTAAAAAAGAGAGAAAATTCGGCATTGTTTTAAAAGATACAATAAAAATGTAGGCTACCGTAAAACTTCAAATAATAGCCGAGTCCCAAATAGACGATTGTCTCTTTTACACGCCTGGTGTGGCTGCAGGTTTGGGTAAATAAAGGCCGGTCTCAAATAGAGGTCGGGTCTGTTTTTTACTTTCAGGTTGTATGTAATCTTCTAAAACCCGTCAGATCGTCCGCTTTTTGGTGTCCGCCAAAGCAAATTTGTGTCCCGCCAAAGCTTATTTTGATCGGTGAGTGATGTAGAATAGAATGACTGCTGCGCATGACAGGGCGCTTAACGAGCAGAGAGAGAGAGAGAGCCCCGGCCGCGCGCGCGCACTCTCACGTCTTCAAACAACACGAGCGCTGTCTTGCTCTTTATTTGTCACATCACATACCAGTTATAGTTCATACAACGAGCAGTGAAATGTAAGTCTGGTATTCCTATAGACTCACTGTGTAATAAAAAATACCCTAAATATTATTTAAAAGATGCAACAATTTTAAATATTTTTAAATACTTGCAAAAATAACCATACCGGTAATTCCGCCCCTCCCTCACTTCCGGTTCTGGCGCTGGGGTTCTGAAACTGGTGGTGTTCTGAAACTGGTGGTGCTGCGGGTCTGCAGCTGGATATATCTCGCTTTTTTAGCTTAACTGAACAGCTTCAGAGTTATTGAAATGGTAATATAACTTCTTTCGGGTTGAATGGTGGGCGTCTCGACCCCCCCTGGTGCCTGTGAGCGCAAAAATCTCACTTGCAACTTCGGTGCGGCGGGCCGCCGTGCTCAGTGTCAGGAAGTATCGCGTGATATCAGCTCTCGCGATGTAACATATTCCTTTACGGCAACTGCACACATACACACAGGAACAAGGTATAGAGGGATGGAGTTTGTCACACTATCGTCATGGCTGAGCCGGCATATATGCAGAAAGCTAGGAAAGCATTGTCGGAGGAACAGAGAAAGAGGAAACGGCAGACTGACCGAGCGAGGAGTCGGACACGAGCATAGGCATACTTTGCGGGTGTGTTATGTCCCCATTGAAACCTCTCGCGGCACGGATGTACCATTACAAACGAATAAAACATCTCCAGGTAACTCTAGTAGAGCATTCATTTCGTTTGTTTGTTAAATAAGAGGCGATCTGAAATGTGTTATTTTTTAAATCAAGTGACCAAAGTGCTCGTTGCCTCTGCGATCAGTGGTGCAGATAAGTTACAGTGTTCTGTTGTGACGCGCGCACTGTCTTCACCATAGACTGCACACGGAGGCGATGGTGAAATCACAAAACCTAATGCACAAAAAACATGTCCCTGCTTGAAATTCAACCACTAATAAACAATCGGTTTTGATGAGGAAAATAAACTATACTACTAGTACCGATTAGAACCCAGAACCTCTGACACACTTGGCAAAAGTTCTGCCTCTGGACCATTAAAGTTCATGGGATAATTGTCGGATCTATGTATTTAATCACGTGAAAATTCTCACCACTAACAACATATATTATATCTCATTAAACGACAAATTAAACACAATGTACTATTGTCAGAGATCAGTCTCAAGTAAGTCTCAAGTCTTAACCTTCAAGTCTCAAGTAAGTCACAAGTATTTTTTTTCCAGGGCAAGTCAAGTCAAGTCACAGGCTATGTCAAGTCAAGTCACGTCAAGTCTTGTAGTAGGTCAAGTCAAGTCACCTTATTATTGTAATTTTACCTGCAGAATTTGATCTATGGGCGTCAGTTTGGTTTGAAATGAACAGAGGCGCATCCGGAAGTGCATTTGGGAACAATGACGCATTCATTCACTTTTCTCTTTCGCGCAGGTCATGTTTTGAAAGATGGTGTCCTGTAGCTTACTAATTTAAAGAAATAAAAATGTATACAAAAATGTGATGTCCGACTTCTTTTATGAAGAAGAAAGCCTTAAGTTTTCAAAAAGCATTAGACATATAACCCACTATTCTGCTTCGTGTAAGTTATTTATCAATGAATTCAAACGCGTTGGCTGGCGCTGAGCCAGAGACATACGCTCTCAGTGTTGTCATATATCACAACTGTTCAGTGTTTTCAACCACATCATTTTTATTTTAGGTTTCAGACATTTAAATACACATAACTACTAGCAAAAAAAATATATTTGTAGTTTGTAAAATATACACTGATGTCTATGGAAGCGTCAATAATAATCCTTTCCATTATAATAAGACGACGTTTTATTCATATCAGATACACATTGTGTAAGTAGCTTTACATTTTACCCTATTCTTCTCTCAGTTCACCGGTCACTTACTTTCATGTATTTTGTGAGAAGTTGAGAAATTGACGTGATGTAAACTAACATGGCGCCGCCCATTCGCACATATAGCTCAACTAACGCGATCATTATAAAGGTGTTTAAACAACAAAACACATCCACTTGCACATATTTGACAATCGGAATATCAGTGTTGCATGTTATAGCTAATACATTTGTGAACATTTTGAATAAAACAGGAAAAATGACAAAGGCAGATCATTCATTCAGCGCTGTGTTGTGGCTGCGCTGTGTCACGTGATAAGCATTGACGCGTCACCATGGAAACATTAAAGTGAGTGACAGGTTCTAAATAACGGTCGCCTAGAAAAACTCACGCTGGGGGATCAGTTAGAATAGTTTAAACTTACTTGTGAAAGGGTTAGCATGGCTACTTTAGCTATTACATTAGCTAACTACCAACTAACATTAACAAATTGACAAGCACTTACTGGGCAGAATGGCTCTTCAAATGACGGACGAAATTGGAGGTTGTCGTCTGGCTGTCCGCAATGTTAATGTTGTACGTCTTGCAAAGCGCTGTTCGTCTTTTGCCATCGTGTGAATAATTCTTGAAGCCGAAAGCAATGACCCTCGGTCCGGCCGACATTTTGATGTGATATCGGATCTAAGTGGGCGTGGTGTGCGTAAGGTACGAGAGGGTATGACTGATGATAGTGTCGTGATCAACTTTAAAAAAAAAATTATTTATATATTTTATATTCAAACTGAAAACATGATGTGATTAACACTCAAGTCATTCAAGTCATCGTGTCTCAAGTCAAGTCAAGTCCCGAGTCTTTAACTTCCAAGTCCGAGTCAAGTCTCAAGTATTTCATTTTATGTCAAGTCAAGTCACAAGTCATAAAAATAGCGACTCGAGTCGACTCGAGTCCAAGTCACCAAGTCACAAGTCCCCATGTCTGACTATTGTATGTAATAGGCCATGTCACGCTCTGAGTGATTGGTATTTACGACAGTAACGTTAAATTCAAGTACTCCACAGCAACTCTAGGGGTCGCTGTTTGACAAAAACGGGATTCCTGCATAATGCCCTTTTAATGTGCTGTAGGTCTCGCTATATTATATACAATGGTTAAAAAGTGTGCATTTCCAGGATGTCCGAATCGTGAGAAACCAACCAGAGTACGTAAAAGTGCTTCAATGTTGCAAAATGAACGGCTTACCTTTTTCAATCTCCCATTTAATGATCTTGAGCGACTGAAGCTATGGCTAATGGCTATATATATATATATATATATATATATATATATATATATATATATATATATATATATATATATATATATATATATATATATATATATACACGTGTAAACAGCGGCATGCAGTGTTTGTTAAAATAACAATAACTTAACTTTATATTAGTTATGTTAAGTTTGTTTACACGTATATATATGTAAGTGTAAGCGGCATGTGGTGTTTGTTAAAATAACAATAACTTAACTTTATATTAGTTATGTTAAGTTTGTTTACACGTATATATATATATACAATGTAAGTGTAAGCGGCATGTGGTGTTTGTTAAAATAACAATAACTTAACTTTATATTAGTTATGTTAAGTTTGTTTACACGTATATATATATATATATATATATATATATATATATATATATATATATATATACGTGTAAACAAACTTAACATAACTAATATAAAGTTAAGTTATTGTTATTTTAACAAACACCACATGCCGCTTACACTTACATTGTTGTTCTGTATAACCAAGTTTGGCACAGCAGTTGATTTCAGTAATCGTCGACTGTTTTTTTCAACTGGCTTGAAGTCGTCAGGTGTAAAATGTTCACTGCACAACCTCATATGTTTGACGACTTTCAGTGGTAAATTACAGACTGATCTCATAAAATTGCGTGTGTATGACACGCCAATTCGTATTTCCATTTTTGGCGTGCTATCAACACGCACAATCGCTTTTCAGCGTGTTTATGAACGCAGTTGACTTAACGTTATTACTGTATATATAAATATATGACCTACCTCCACCCCGTCCCTAAACCTACCCGTCACTGGGGTTAATAGCATTTATGAGTCTTCCCCTACCATCCTAGGGAAAAAAAATATCGCTCCCCAGATGTAGATCTACATTTTGCTTCGTTTCGCTCGGAAATTTAATGGCGTGTACATATACGCGGAATCACTTGGACATTAATGGCGTAGACATACACGCATACACGCGGATATCTCAAAATGCGTATAGATATCACGCAACTTGACTTGAAAGTGGCGTGTCTGTTTACGCAAAAGTCATGATGTCATGTTGGTAAATTAACATCCCGCTGAATAGCCAGCAGCCATAGCTTCAGTCGCTCAAGATCATTAAATGGGAGATTGAAAAAGGTAAGCCGTTCATTTTGCAACATTGAAGCACTTTTACGTACTCTGGTTGGTTTCTCACGATTCGGACATCCTGGAAATGCACACTTTTTAACCATTGTATATAATATAGCGAGACCTACAGCACATTAAGTGTCGAATTGAAAAGCGTATGTACAGCGCGCGTCTTCCTCTGCTTGTAAACAGAAAGTTTTGCGCTTCCAACACGTCATCTTATATGGTAGGTGGCGGTAATACTTCTAAGCGGTGAGCAGCCGGTAACAAGAAGGAGTCGAAGAAGAACGTCCTCATCTCAGTTCTCGCGCATGCGTCGTGGAAATCTCTTGAACTCTCGTCTCAGGCCCACAAGGAAGAAAAGGAATAGTCGAATAAAGTCGTTATTTTTGTTTGTTTTTCCGCACAAAAAGTAGTCTCGTCGCTTGATAAACTTATAATTGAGCCACTGTAGGCACATGGAATATTTAAACATTTTCTTTAATGACTTTCTGGACCGTCAAGTTTCAGACCCTTAGGCAGCCTATGGAGGAGTGATCCAGCTCTCAGATTTAATCAAAAATATCTTCATTTGTGTTCCGAAGATGAACGAAGGTCTTACGGGGTTGGTACAGCATGGGGGTGAGTAATTAATGACTTAATTTTCATTTTTGGGTGAACTAACCCTTTAAACACATAATGTATGTTAACATTGTGCATTGACAATTTCAAAGTTGTCTTCAGTTCCAACAACAAAATTCCTTTGCATTGTATAATCTACAGAAAAACATGGAAATATGCATAAAAATATAATCTAAAACCTTTTAAAATTTTGTTAAGGAAACTCAATATACTTTATACTAAAGACAAACTCTGGAAACGGAACGTTTGATCCTTATTTCAGTTTTAGATCTTTAATTGATAACATTTACGCCAGTGTTACAGTAAAGACACCAACAGGCTGAAGGTAGTAAATACCAAATACAAGGTTCCCACTAAAGCTACTACTTCATACAGCAGAATAAATTATACCATGGTAACGTACACACATGCTGAAAGGAAATGGGAGGAAAGCATAAACACAAATGCTAACAAAAGCAGGTCCCCAGTTTGACGTCCCAGAGGGGCATGATGGATCATATTTTTAATATCCAAATGTTGATTAACAAAGGTGTTAGCCGTGGATGCTCTATACTAGAAGTCATTTCAGTTTCATTGCTCTTTTGATGGAGATATCGACCGCTGAAAGTGAAGGGGACGGGGTTTGGGTCAGGTGGATTCAATAAGAGTTCTGGTTCGCTCGAGGATTCGTTGTAAGATTCATTGAGTCAGAAGCAGTCAGTTAGCACCAAACACTGCTGTGTTTCCCACAGTCCATTAAATGAGCCATCAGTCACTTCCATCGCAAAGTTTCAGCTTCCAAATGGGTCGAATGTCAATATTTCATCTCCGCTATGGATCCACAAATGTGCTCTTCCTTAAGCAGAGAAAATCTGAAGCACAGAATCATAAGCAATACGATTCACATTCCAACCAGTTTTAAGTGTGAACGTCTTTTAGCGAGAGCTTCTCACATACACTTTGAATCCTAAGAAAAATGATACATAATAACTATTGAAAGCAAAGAAACCAAAGCAGTAAATATAAACACAAAATTACAATATAAGACTTACAGATATCCCCTGCTTCATCTACCACACAACACCTTTTCTGTTTTAGTATAAAACATATTCTTTATAAACAAACAATAAACGATCTGCTTCATCTACTGTACAATTCCATTTGTGTGTCAAAATGTCACCCGCGAGTGCTACACAAATGTCGAACGTTCACAACTTTCTTTGTACAAACTTGTGAATGCGAGAGATTTAATTACAGGAGCCCTGGGTGAGTTTTTGTATCAGTTTGTAAAATGAAAAAGAGAAAAGGAAAACCGGAGAGAAAAAGAGTAACCAAGAAAGAGGTTAGGGAATGTTGTCAAAATTATACACTACCATTCAAAACTTTGGGGGCCAGTTAGACTGTTTTGTGTTGCTTTTGAAAGACATTAATAATTTTATTCAGCAAAGATGCAATAAATTGATTAAAAGTGACAGTAAAGACATTTATACTTTTTTTTTTGTTTTCTTTTCATCAAAGAATCCTGAAAACAAAATGTATCATGATTTCCACAAAAATATGAAGCAGCAAAAACTGCATTCAACATTTATACAATAGGAAATCAGCAAATCATCATATTAGAGTGATTTCTGGAGGATCATGTGACACTGAAGACTGGAGTAATGATGCTGAAAATTCCTCTTTGATCACAGGAATAAATTACATTCTAAAATATATTCAAATAGAAAACATGTATTTGAAATCATAACAATATTTATTGTTTTTACGGATCACATAAATGCATTTTTGGTGAGCATAAGAGACTTCTTTCAAAAACACCCACACTTTTGAACGGTAGTGTACTTGGTCTAAAAACCACTTGTGCATTTTAAGCATTCTACATAGTTAATAAAAAGTTCGCATTGCTCAACTCAAAATCATATTATGCATGTTTGAAACAGAATCTCTTGACTTGATTTTTTTGTCTTCTATAGTTCGAGGACAAAGTGTTGCTTCTCTCTAGAAAATTCAAGAATACAAATCACAATTGTTTTCCAAACAATGCTGTTTTCTCTCTCCCCCCCTCCCCTCCTAGATGATCACTATGGACAAAACGAGCGAGAGAAAACCGTCTGGTCCTCTAAAAGCACTGCTGATTCCCAGCAGAATGCCTAAAGCCAGGCTTCCCACAGAGTGGCCAGGTTTGCATGGAATGTCAAGTGAAAAATGAAGCGGAGAAGGTCAAAGCGCTCGGCTCTCGGGGTGAGGGAACCTGGAAAGCGGAAAACCAGCAGTCACACTTTCAACACACACACTAGCCCACTGCTAGCATTTCACGTAAAAAAAAACGTTGTGTTTAAATGAATAAAAAATGCTACGCGTGGATCTTGAAACAACGAAACGAAAACAATAGTTACGATAATCATAATTACAACAACTGTAAGGGCAATCGTAATAACAATACCGATAGAAAACAAGCGAGATTATCCGTTGTAATGACACTGATTCATACACAACTATGCACAGCAAGGTGAAAGTACGTTTTGGAAAATGGCTGGGAATGCGTTCTTGCCGTCCGTCGAGCTGGTCCTCTTGTTCGAGTTGGAGGTCCATGACAAGCCCAGAATCACGAGAGGGTCACGTCAAATGGAACGGCAAGAGTCTTGTCTTGGGAATCGGAGAAAAACCTCTCGCACGCTTGTGCCGGCTGACGCGGCAAAGAGCTCCAGCTGGGGGAGCTCAGGAGGTGTGTGAAGGTGTGTTTGACTCAGTAAGCCTGTCCTGTCTCCACCTGGAGGAGTCCCAGCACTGCCGAATGATCGCCCAGCTTCATCCTTCTCTGAGTCGACAGACTCACGTTCTTGGCCAGATAGTCCACAGCGGCTGTAGGAAACACACAGACACACTGGCATGAGCAGGAAGTTCCACATGAAAGCAATCTCACAGCAATTTATACATTAATAAAACACCACTAGCATTCGGAAGGCCTCCATTCTGCTTCGTTCAAATGGTTTGTTTTAACGAACCGGTTCAAAAACTGTCCAAATCTGTCCATTGTTAAAAACATGCACTGTTGTTTTATAAAACAGATACAAAATCACACAAACACCTACAAAATCACAATGCTTTTCATTTTCCGTTATATATTGGTTGTTTTTACCGTGAACGACCTATTTATGCTCACAAAATGAAAAACAAGTGCCAAATGATGTTATTTAACATGTTTTAATACCAAGCACAGATTTTTACCTCATCGTGAATCCAGTGTTTTAATATTGTAATTTTGTTGTGCCTTAGTTTTTTAGATTTATATTTAGGTTTATTTTTATTTGATTTGTTTTAGTTTTAGTAATCGTATTACTTCAACTTATTTCAGTTGATGAGTACAAGTCTTCAAAGTACAAGTTTTTTAAGTTTTTCAATTAATATTTTTCTTTTGTTTCAGCTTTATTTTCTATTATTGAAAGCCAGTTTTAATAGTTTTAGTTTTAGTTAATAAAAAAAACTGGTCCAACCGAATCATTCAAATAGAACCGACTCATATGAATGACTCATTTGTGATTCAAACATCATATCACTGACACAATCCACCACATGTGTAGTGTAGGACAATATTACACGTTTAATACCGTCATCGGTCACTTTTTTAAAACTCTGACCAGAGTGTTTACTCAAATAAAGAGTAATGAAAGATAACGCACACACTAAATTGAGCATTTAGTCATTCAAGGGACAAAGAGACAGAGAAGGCCTGGTGTCATTCATTCAGCTGTGTGTGTGTGTCTGTGTGTGTGTGTGTGTGTGTGTATGTGCCAGTCTTTATTACACTAAGCGTTTGAGATTTCATGCTTCATACTCGCCTCATTTCCAGCAGCTCTCTCATCTGACTCATTAAACAGATCAGTCCTCTCAATCTCACTCATAATTAACCTGACACTCGCTCGTCAGATCTCTTCAATCAAGCCTTCTGCACCTTCTGATGGACCTGACACTACTTCACACACCCACACATTTATCGAGTTATCTAACTGAAGACAACCCATAGACCTCTGTTGTTCGTACCTCATTATAATGACTACAGACAGACTAACTCAAACTAGCAACCGACACCTTAACAGAAAACTTTATGCAGTTCTAACCATTTTTACCTCTGAAGACACCCTTAAAGAGAGTTTTGCTAGATTTAGACAACCTCCACACTACCATTCAAAAGTTTGTTGGACATATACTTAGCGAAACACACAAACACACATCTAATGGCGGTAGAGAGAAGCCACTGACTTCTGTGGGAACATCAGCCTCTGATTATGTTAATTTAATCAATCAATTCTTTCCTGTCCTGAAGCTTGTGTGTGTGTGTGTGTGTGTGTGTGTGAGAGGTGAATAAAAGGACATTAGGACCCTAGGGGTGTAAAGTGGGCTTTGAAGTGCCCGTGTCCCAGTCAAGGGAAGAGTGCTGTGACTAACAGAGGAGCCCGGGGCCGATGCCGGGGTCTTTATCAGGAGCATGTGTCTGATGGGCACAGGGGTCAGAGTGTCCTGAGATGGTCAGTGTCGGGCACTGCTCACCCTCAGCGGCCGAGAGGAAATAAACTATAACTCGGATGGGCATCAGTGTGATAAAACAATAATGGCTTCCCTACTGAAAAGATCAGCATGTGTTGTGCTCCAAAATACAGTAAAAACAGCAATATTGTGAAATATTATTATAAATACTTATTTGAACTCTATTTGAATATATTGTAAACTGTAATATATTCCTGTGATCAAAGCTGAATTTTCAGCATCATTACTCCAGTCTTCAGTGTCACAAGATCCTTCAGAAATCACTCTAATATGATGATTTGCTGCTCAACATTATTAATGGCTTAATGGCCAATTTAATGATTCCGTGCGGGATAAAAGTTTAAATTTATTTCAAAAATAAAGAATAAATACAGAGGCAGTTTACGGAAAACAAGTAGCTTGACTTTATTAAGCTGAATCTCAAATGTGCTACATGGCTTTTGCACCAAACACAAGCTATAGACCAAACTAAAGTGGACGATGAACGGTTTTCATTACTTGATTGCAACAGTCAAAAAAACAAACAAAAAAAAACATAACACTTAATGGTCTTAACAGAGATATATTGCTATTGTTTAAAAGTTTGGGGTCAGTAATTTTTTACAGAATTTTTAACATTTATTCATTAAGGTGACAGTAAACACAATTATAATGTTACAAAATATTCCTATTTTAAATATTTGTATGCTGTTCTTTTGAATTTTCTATTCATCCAAGAATCCTGAAAAACAAATGAATCATGGGCCCAACAAAAAAATGAAGCAGCACAACTGATTCAACATTGATAATAATCAGAAATGTTTCTTGAGAAGAAATTCATCATATTAGAGTGATTTCTGGAGGATCATGTGACACTGAAGACTGGAGTAATGATGCTGAAAATTCAGATATGATCACAGGAATAAATTACATTTTACAATACATTCAGAATATAATGTAATACTATAGAAGCTTGTTTCTGCCATGGAATAAAAAATGTAATTGCAACTTTTTAATTTCGAGAATTGCGAGATTTTTTCATTTTTTTGAGTGGCGTAAACACACTTACATAAAAGATGGTTATTTTAAATTGTCATAATATTTCACTGTATATTATGAAATATTTTGACCTGTATTTTACTGTATTTTTGATCAAATAAACCCAGGCTTTGTGAGCAGAAGAGACTTTTAAAAACATTTTAAAATCTTACTGGCATTTACAACATTAGACATTTAGTCATATATACAGAGTGTTTGATGGTGGGACAGTACGTACTCTGGCCGTACTGGCTGTACTGGTATCCAGCAGTGACGGGGTCCACGCTGTAGCTGGTGGCGCTGTATGTGGGGGGACAGTAGGACTGGGACGAGGCCAGACTGTCCTTGATGGTGTCTGAACGCTGGCTACAGCTCGCTGAGATCGAGTTAGATGCCTCCAGACCACCGTGGAGAGGAGAGATGGAGAAATCGTGCTGTGACTGGGACGGGACGGCACTGGGGTTACTCAAAATACTCATCACCTAGATAGACACAGAGACAGAGGCGGGTGTTTAGAGATAGATCCGCTGGTTTGCATCTAATTCTGCCCAACACTCTTAAAAATAAAGGTTCATTATTCTCATGGTTCTATGAAAAATATTTATGCATACACATTTCTATATAACAATAGGGTGCTTTATAGTGGAAAAAGGTTCCATAGATTATTACAATTCTTCACAATAAGAAAAACTATATGTTCCCCTTAGGCAACAACATCAACAACTGTAAAGCTGGAGAAGTGCCTGGTCTTCAAGTCAAGTCAAGTCAAGTCATGTCAAGTCAAGTCAAGTCAAGTCAAGTCAAGTCAAGTCAAGTCACGTCACGTCACGTCACGTCACGTCACGTCACGTCAAGTCAAGTCACGTCATGTCACCTCAAGTGAAGTCAAGTCACGTCACGTCACGTCAAGTCAAGTCAAGTCAAGTCAAGTCAAGTCAAGTCACGTCACGTCACGTCAAGTCATGTCAAGTCAAGTCAAGTCACGTCACGTCACGTCACGTCAAGTCAAGTCACGTCACGTCACGTCACGTCACGTCATGTCACCTCAAGTCAAGTCAAGTCAAGTCAAGTCACGTCAAGTCCAGTCACCTTTATTTATATAGCGCTTTTTACATACAGATTGTTTCAAAGCAGCTTTACAGAGATAACAGGAAAATAATGCAAAAAAGTTTGTTTCCGGAAGAAAATAGTGTCACAGTCCAGCTTAAGTAAGTTCAGTGATGTTTCATTTTTATTGTAAAAAAGTTATTAATTTAGTTAATTTATATACATAGCCACTCTGGAGAAAACAGTGATGTCATCGTCCAGCTCAGATCAGTTCTCATATAATGGCGTCAACGCAGGCAGATCAATATTATTGTTGAATATTAAATTAAATGCGTCAAGGTATCTTTTGCTGTTTTCCATGTTCATGAAGTTAGTTTGTGGAGTAAGTAAATTGTGTATTTACATGGCTTCTCTGGTGCTCTTTGCGTAACAGTCAAAAATGACAGATTTTCTTTTATTTCAATGAAATGAATGTACTTTATTTTAGTTCGATAATGTTTATTAGTTAATATTTTGTATTTTTAGGGGATTTTATGGTACTAAATTATATTTAAGCTATATTTATAATCCATTTATTCACTTAGACGTGAAAATTCAATTTCCAACTTAACTTTGAATGCTTTAGAGCACAAACTTAAGTCTCTTTTCAAAGAAGACACTTGGCAGATTATTACTGAAGTGAAAAAAGTCATTTATGTTATGAAAAAGTGAAAAAAAAAGTTTATTGTTATGAAAAATGCACAAAAATACTATTTTAAATTTTTACATGACATATATATTTTCAAAAACACGTTTTACTCGAAAACTGTAAATCTAAACAAGTTGTGTTCCAAATTTGAGGTTGAGATCTCAAAAAAGAGCTTTCAGTAAGATTTTGTTTGGCCGCAGTACCAAAAGTTGTCACTAGATGAAATTCGTCTCCCATTAATTTCCAATGCGCTAATTTTTGACAGTGAGGAGTGCAAATGTGACTATTTTTTTCAGGATCTTTTTACCTTTTAGAATCATGTCCAATATTTTTTTTATGTTTGTGTGTTCACATAGCAAGTGCCAAAACCTTTACCAAGTTTCGTACCATTTCGATGAAGTAAAAAATTATTTAAAAAAAAGTAAAACATTTTGTTCAAAAATGACCGAAGAGCACCAGAGGGTTAAAAATGGCAGGTGCCGGTGTTTCAGCCAATCAACGTACACTCACATCACTGGTAGTTCCTGTTGTGCTGGGTTAGACCCTACGAGCTAATTTAGTCCCCCGAAAAGGCATCAAAGAGTGGGTACCTCTGCCAGTAGTTATAGGAACTATGGAAACGCCTCGATGACCAATAAACCACATTTGGCTTTTCTGCAACCATTAGACAGCAGAATATATAGTTGCGCTCAAGAATATGAGGTCATTCTCTGAGTGCAAACGGAGGGAAGGGACAGAGAATGAAGCCAGCATCCCAGAGTGATTCGAAACGGCCAGAGAGAGTGATACAGCAAAAGAAAGAGACGGGGAGCGAGGCCAGACCCATCAGACCCCTGTACCGAGGCCTCCAGCACAACAAGCACTGAGGGAGAAGATAATCCCGCCCCCAGGCTCCAGAAACACCCCCACGTTCATGAATAATAATGAGCAGCGGTCTGAACAGAAGTGCATGATCTCCCATCCCGAACACACAGGCCCGGCTCTTCAACTAACACTGATGTGAGCTCAAGCTGCTTGTTTGTGAATTGAGAAACAATACTTTCACAGCTATTACAAATGATGGGTTGTTTCAACCCATGTTTGGGTCAAATATATACAAACCCAACAGTTGGTTTACATTTTGCTATTCAATTTTAAACCCAACGTTTGGTTTTGTCCATATTTGACCCAAACATGTGGCAAACTCATTGGCAAACTCAATCAATGACTAAGTTTGACCTATTTTGACCTACTAAATTCATCAAAATGTGTATACCATCAGACTATACTGTGCATATTGTATTCCACAATGCAATGCACCTGACTTGACCCTTCATTCCTAGTGTCAGGGAATGAACCGGAATCGATGACAACCACGATTTTCACATGTTTAATCATTTCTACGATCATTATTACACTTCCAAACGGCATTAACTAAACATGCATATTAGTAAGATCAAGTGACAACGACTATTATAAAGTATACAATTTCACACAATGGACGGCATGCATGAAACACAAACCAAATTTTGTGTCAGTCGTCTATAAAGCCATTGGTACATAAATGTCTGCATTAAATTGTCATTTTATGAGCAATTATCACATAATAAATAAATAAATGTTTTTATTCTAGGTTTTTATCACATATAATATCCATTTAATATACACATGTATAATTCACCTTTAATAGGCCCAAAATAAAATAAAAAATATTAAAATTGAAAAATAGCAAAATATTTTACAAATATTATGATGCATACAGTATGCAGGAAACTAGTATTTCATTGCAAAGCGGTCAATTTAGTCAACTATATTCTAGCTATGCTGCTCTACAACATAGAAAAGAAGGGGTCTGGTCAAAAGGTCATGCAAGAAAACGTATCATGTAAAAAAAAAAAAAAAAACGCATAAGAGAGAAAGATGAAATGGTGTTTGGGGCTGGAGAAGTGTTTTCCAGGAAGCCTCACACATGGTCTTCCCTCTCAGGCGACAGAAAGCATCCTTCCCAGCATCAGGTTCACGTTGCGTCTCGATACGCTACGCTGCCCTTTGACTCCCTTTGGCTGCTAAACCAATTAGACCATCACGGAGCTGGTTAAACACACACAGACGTGACACACACAAACCCATACATGTGTGAGTTTAAACGCAGTTCACATGGCGACATCAGCTAACCAAAAAAATCAACCTGCAAAACAACCGCTTGTGCTCGGTGACTACGCGGCACACGCGAGCGGACGGGGGAAATGAATCACATTATGATAAATATTCCCAAAATGTCTTGCAGGAAATATGGAAGACTTGAGGCACATCGGACGCATAACTCCGGTTAGTGGTTTCCTTAAGCTAATTCTATCAGTATGGAAGCCCCTTCCACGCACATGTGACATGCATCCACATAAGTGGGAGATTCATTGCCGTGTCTTTATAAGAGACACATGAGATGTGGCCATATGGCTGGAAGATTCATACGTTTCCTGATTATAGCAGATTAGTGAATGGAAAGCACAAGTAGCCCTTGTTGGTGGTGGCCACACGAGGGGGCCGTGACGGCAGCTGGAGGGGTGGGACAGATTTAGTCAACGGTTAATTGAAGCTTGATTACACTGCTTCCTTCTTTATATGCACATTAAATTAAAGCGGCAGACAATCAGCACTGACTCCTCTATCAGCGCTTCTAATTATAAAGCACCAAATTCCAGCAGCGCTTCCTCGACATGAAGGGAAATCTCTGGACTTTTGCTGGAAAGATAGAGCTGTTATTTTGATCACATTTTGTAATGTTGCACTTAACAGATAAAATACTAGTGCTGCATTCACACCACATTGTAGAAAGCATACTAAATGGCTCATGGTATAATTGGGGGTACGTTTCACATCAACAAAAAAGTAGGGGAGAGCGGGGCACAACCTAACACATTTTGGTTTTGGCTCAATTATTTAAAAAATAATTAAGTTAGATTCATCTTTTTTTTTACACAAGCAACATACACATCTCTGCTACATGAACACTTAAAGTTTTTTTCTAGGAGCTTCCATTTTCGTACTGTTGCACTGAAAGTGACAGAAGTGCAAATGTTACAACCTACCCCATATGCGGGGTTAATTGTAACAGACAGAGGGGTTAGTTGTAACACTTGTGTGTAACACACATAATTCAGTACTATTTTATCTGTATAGTTTGATATTGTTTGTGCATCTGTATAGATAGATATCCATACATCCATCCTTCATCCAATCATCCTTCTATTATGGATCAATATCATGGATAGAGACATAGAAAAGGGCTGCACAGTTTTGCAAGCAATACATAAATAAATAAATAAAATCATCAAATATTGTAATTGCAATTGAATTACATTTATGTGTGGCAGCTGCATGTAAAATTATTATTATTGATAATAATAACAGTAATAATAATAAAAACTTAATAAAACATTTTAATAAAAAAATTAAAGGGTTTATTGCATTAAAACCAGGCTATATTTAAAAAAAAAAAAGAAACAAGTGATCAATGCATAGTAAACAAAATAAAAAAAAATAAAAAATTCCAACATTGTTTGTGAAAGTCCAACAAAGTTAAATATATAAATAAATACTCAAACCTAGAAGTTGTGTGGCTCCCTGTTTTCATTTGATTATCATTGTACACTTGGCGGCTTGTTTGTAACACTGTGCTACATCTAACCCCGCTGTGTAAAACATATTTTAAGCCTAGCTAACAGTTGCTAGGAGTTGCTGACATGTTTCAAAACGGTGCTATGTTTTAGCCAACAAGACAGTTATTAAGGCAATATAAAGTTAGATTTGGTGACGTACACACCCAACTCAGAAACCGAAAAAAACCTATGATGAAAAAATTTACTTGCATGGTGTCAAAACACTCTTTGTCCAGCATCTTCATGAAATCTTATCAAAACTTTCCGCAAATTCGCGGGAGACCGTCTTCTGGCAGCGAGAGAAAAAGAGTGGAAACGCAACCGGCTTGATCCTGACTAACTATGTAAAAGGTCCGTGTTACATTTAACCCCGCGTTAGGTTGTGCCCCGCGCTCCCCTATGCTTTCCCAATAAATTTACTTTTGGTTTCAGTTTATAAATTTAATCTGTTTTCCCTGCTGAATCTGTGAACTGTTACGGAGCAAACTGTTTGCCACCACACACTCAGATTTTGCTATGGATCAGTCCTCAATTGCACAATTTTGATGATTTCAAATGCTGCACAGAAACATTGCGCAACAGGCATGCTACACAAAATAATGCTAGAAAAAATGGCGTACTATATACTTGATTCCCAAGGAGAATCCTAACATTAGCATTTCGCTAAGCTAATAGCTACAGTAAATGATACAGTAAAAAGTGCAAAAAGTTATATTTCTTGGGCATTTTCCTTTGTTTATTGCATTAAGAGCTCTCCAAAAAGGTCTCTACAACATACTGAAATATTGATCAGTTTATAGGTCGTATTAAGTGACGGCTACTTTTGAATGGACATCAATGAGGAAAGGTCTAGTTATGGCATATACCAACGGGACTATGCTAACCAGCCAAACCTTTCCTTTGTGTTGTTCTGTGTTCAACAGCTTTTTAAACTGTTATAGTTACACATTGGGAAACTGTGACCTTGACCATAAGAGGTGTAACCGCTGAACTTCGCTGCAGGGGAAAGATTAAGCTCAGCTGAGATTGTATTACAAATCTACCCAACCCAGAACATTAACGCAGCTAAATAAACAAAAATCAATATCATTCAGACTATTAATCTGATATGGGAGTGTGTGACATATCAGACTCCATGGCAAAACAAGCACCTCCGGCAAACGCAGCCTGTAGTTCACCAACTAAATAAACCCTCATTTCACATACTTGAATCCCACCTTCCTCCCCCCAAGAAGACTATACATTTCTTTTCTTTGTTTCTCTATTGGACTATATCTTCCGCAGCTCTTTTCTGGTTTGTTGAGCGTCGTGTGCACGGCAGATAATGGAAGTCAGGGCTCCAGTGTTTAAAGGACACAGCCCACAAGCAATGCCTTCCTCTCTCCAAATAGATTACTCCATAAATAATAATAAAAAAACTAATTAATTCTCCAACTTCTGAGACCCTCCAGCCTGAGGCGGCGCAAACCCAGAATTGTAAATTGATACAATGTGCATCCTTTCAGATAAACAAACAGTGCATGGGCAACACACTAAAAGGGATTCTTTCATACCACTCTAATTTCCTTAACAGTCAAATTATACTTTTTTTTTTTGTCTGCTTAAATGTACGACGAGTCCTTTCGTGTTTAGTCAAGCTCTGGAGAAACAGCTCGACAACTGCGGAGCTAAAAGGAATCTGTCTGGTGCAGATGACAATGTTTCAAGAGGCAATTTTCCCAAAAGCCAAACATTAAGCTGGCGCTACAACTGCACATGCACTCAATTTTACATGTTCACCGGAAGAAAAGAAACAGCACTGGAAACGAATTTGTATTGGAAAATGGGACTATTACTTCCTCTATATTAAGTATTAAAAATAACGTTATTAATTTGTCCTTACTAGAACCTTTTTGGCATGACGTGTTCTTTAAAACTGAGTCAAGAACCCTAACGTTATATAGAACCTTACACACATTTGCACTTCCGCAACATCCAACAATAACTAAAAAAAAATATAACAAATATATATTTTAGTGTCTCTTTCTGACCTCTGTTGTGTTATTACAAATGTGCCTTATGCTCTTTCAAGAGCTTGTTGTACATGTCAAATTAAATATGGCATCTAAATCTGATCACCGAGCTAAAAAACAGACATACAACATTTCAAAATTAAACATACTAAATATACTAAAGATAAATGAAGCAGCAGATCCAGAGAGAGAAACGCAGGGATGGCAGACAGATAGAGGGATTTGAGGAGGGGGTTTGGAGAGACAGGGGCTTTTTTAAGAGTACAAAGACGCCAGTAGGACTGAGTTTGCCTTAGGGCCAGCCTGCCAACAGAGCAGATAGCACAGGCCTCTGCACCCTCGCCAGGCTCTCGGCCAACACACACACACACACACACACACTACTCTTAATCTAGCCCAGAGTGGATTAGAGAGTTCCTCTCACCACTAACTTCCCCCAACCCCAATGCCCTCCAGTGGTACCTTCAAGTTTAGTACAGGTCAGGAGGGCAGACGGAGGGGAATAAGCCCACTCAGTGTGTGTAAGTTATCTGAGACTGACAGAATATCATCTCTTCCCTTCACAGATCTGTGCGACTGATAGTCGCCTGCACTGGAAAATTGTGAGCGGTTTTTCACACTCCTGCTGTCGATTGTTTGTCTGTGTTTCAAAGGACAGTCCTGGGGCCAAGATTATGGCAAATAACGCTTTCTGCAATTTATCAACCCCTTCGACTGACACCCATTCAGGATTACTACAGAGTAATGTAAAATAGAGAATCTTGGGGAATAATTCAGCAATCAATTTAGTGAAATTATGAAAAATGTTTCAGGCACACCAATGTCAATATTTAGTTTAATACTGCAATTGATTTAGACCGACATATTGGTCAGTTAGACCAATTTATTGTCCAATATTTGGCCATTTTTAATATTTTCGTCATCAGCCCATACTCGCGCCTTGGTCATTTAACAGAAATGTTCATTCTTAACAGAAATGTCTGTTACGAAATTCACCAAGAGGGACATCTAAAAAAATTATATTTAAAAACGAAATTTGTATTAGGTTTAAATAAGTACTGAGTAATATTTATTTGTAATAAATATCATTTAAAAAATATTTAAAATATTTGTAAAAAAAATTTGTTGTCATTTTTTATACTTTATTATTGTAAATAGATATTGAGGAACATAAATAATAAATACAACTTTTATTGAGTAAAAAGACATTAACATTGTTTAAAAAACAAATGCTAAACATGGTAACAAAACATTTGTTTATATGTAATATTAAAATGCTTTTTGATATAAAATATTTTTATTGGACCACCCTGCTTTTATAGATATTTAAAAACACATTCCAGGTTGACCATTAATCATGGCCAATTAAAGTAATGTAAATTATTTGGGGGGACATTTAGAAAAAAAAATATATATATATATAAATAAAACAATATTATTTTTTAATCTCTCTCTCTCTCTCTCTATATATATATATATATAATCCACACAGATTGGCTTTTTAACAAGACTATGGCTTAACTGCTCTACACTTGCCATAGTGGTGCTCATCTGAGACAAAATGACTATTTAAAAATAACAGTGGTTGCATAAATTCAATTAGAGGCTTTTGGTCACGGTGTAAGGGGAGCGAGGGCCAATTAAGCAGCCTGGGAGCCCTGAGCCAGCCTGACTGCTGACACAGAACAGATGACGGGGCCGCTCGCTGTTCACAGGCGTAATTGGCCAAAGCACATTAATCAAAACTGAAAAGAGGCTTCTGAATAGAGAAGGGAAGGAGAGAGATACGAGGAAGAGAAAGAGGGGACAGAAATTGGGGAGTGGGGGTGAAAGTGAAATGAGAAAGATGGACAGAGAGAGGTGAGAAAATGAAGGATTAGAATACAGACATGATGACACAACTAAACGTTCCTGTTACAATAAACCAAGCCATCTAGCTTTTGCATTGCAGATGCAGTGATGGGTAGGTTTAGGGGCGGGGTCAGGGGTAGGTAATTTGAACGAATTCATATGAATCTGGCAACTCGTAAAATATGTTCGATTTAGCAAAAATCTTACGGATTGGTACGAGTGAGGTCATATGAATTAGCCACCTCGTAAAATGTGTACGAATCGCCGTGAGATCGGGTTGGATGGCCCAGAGAATCACCAAGAGTCGGATCGGATGCGACTGAAAGGGTTAATGAATGATGATGATTTTACAGATTCCCCCTTGGATGACTGTTTCCACAGTGCATTCTGGGATTGCTGCCTTTGAATCTTTTGGAAGTCTTCATGATTCCTTCAAATGCTGTCTGTAGGAGCTAGTTTGAACCGGGGCGGCAGGTCCTCTGGAGGAGAAGGGAGCGTGTGATAATCCTGCTCAATTACACTCTGATTGACACTGACAGAATCTGGGCGCTGACATACAGGACACAGATGAAAGCCATTATCGGCTGCTGAAACAAGCTGTCAGTCCTCAGAGGATGTTTACTGTACTAAATAGTGTGCATATGCTCTCTACCTCTCTCCTCTGGTCAGTCACACCTCACGTCAGCAAACACACTGACAGCCGCAGACAAACACTGCTCGAAAAGGCATCGAATGTAGGCATGCATGATATACTAGCGATCACATCATATCGGCCAGGATTAGTGTTTTAAAATGATCACTTGATTAGGCCGGCATTGGAAGCATACAAAAACAGGACTTATTTCAATTGTCAGCACACTATACATATTTTTTTCGACTGTACATTATAATATTTTGATACTTAGTGTGTAGCAGTACAATTCTAGATTGGATCCTTAGTGTCCATTTACAGACAAAAAGAATTAACATGATTATCGTAACATAATCTGTTATCAATATTGCACCAATTTTTTTATATTTCTACATGGGTGCATCTATCTCTGGTCAGATCGATTCAAAAACTGATCAATAACTAATAAAATAAACTTGTGTAATATTTGGCAAAATCATATTCAATTTTTGCATAATGTATTGCCCAACATTTAATGGTGCATCTATAATCTGTCGCTGTACATACAAATAAAATAATTAAAAAAACTGACCAATAACTGATCATTCAGTAACTGAAAATATAAACTTATATAAATATAAAATAAAAAACAATTCAGCATATTGTATAGCCCAGAATTTCTATATTTCTACATCTCTGTTCTATCTCTAAGCATGTTTTAATAGAGATAAGCAAGAGATAAGCAGATAAATTCAATAACTGATAGAATGTCAGAATAAGAAGCTTTTATATTTATAATATAAAAAAATATTTAATCGCCAATAATAATAATTATTATCTTTGCACATTATCACCCAAAAGTCCTATTTGAGTGCATCTATAATTTAAAAAAGCATTAAGTGAGTGTTTTTTCATACTGACCTTATACTTTTTTTATATACTGACCTTATACCCTATTTTAAATATCCCCACAGATCATGGCCGCAGTCTATCAGCTAACCGAAGGTTAATATGCTAACGTGTGGAGTCACAATAGTCTATTCTTCTCCACTGATATGCTTGAGTGAGTATGGGATGGATTCAGCCACCAGGAACAAGCCAAACCACACACACACACACACACACACACACACACACACGCGCGCGCACACACACACACAGAAACCACACCAAAGCTCTCTCAGAGAGACAGAGAGAGAGAGAGAGAGAGAGAGAGAGAGAGAGAGAGAGAGAGAGAGAGAGAGAGAGAGAGAGAGAGAGAGAGAGAGACAGAGACACAGAGAGAGAGAGAGAGAGACAGAGACAGAGAGAGAGAGACAGAGACAGAGAGAGAGAGAGAGGCAGGAGGTTTGTTTGCTAAAATCAGCAGGGGATCAGCACAGTGAAAAATGTCAGGTCAAATTGTTCTTGACAGTGTTAATATCGGCACCTCACAGCAATAATTACATGTAAATAAATAGTGAAATAGTGCTCAGCTGGAGTCTAAGAGGAAAGAACTGCTGGTGTGAGATAGCCAGCTGAGACAACCGCTTGCAGGCTCGTTTTACAGAAAGTGAGCCAACATGAGAGGAAAAATAGACAAACTCAACTAAACTTGGGGTTTGCTAAGACAAGCATAACTTTTATTATTGCTTATACGTAGAGTTAGTGATCTGAACAAGCCCTAAATACTAAATATTAACCCTATAAAGCCTACTGTATCGTACAGTGTGTGATATGTGAATTTCTAAGGCCTCTAATTTATCAACATGATCAAAACTTTGCTTTAAAACCTGTTGCACACAATCTACTATATGCCTTCTGTCGTCGGATTTATAGTTTATACATTTTTTTTTTTATATATATCTTATGTTTTGCCACCCACAATAAAAACTAGAGCTTTGATCATAAAAATAATTATAATAAGACATATTATTGGGATATAGAGTGACAACATATTTATATGCATTTTATGTAAGTCGTCTGTTATACTGTTATTACGATCTCCCTGATTTACAAGCTATAGAAATTTCATCTTACTTTTTGACCATAACAATTTCAGTATCTGCATCAAAAAAATATTTTCTGCAACTATGAGCTCAATATTCTCACTATATCATACTATACGAGTCATGAGAGCATGATGCATCAAACATGATGGGCAACATAAAACACATGTGCAATGTTTTTTAATACTTTGTCTAATACTTCAATAAACTGTTCCATTAAAAACTAAAATCTTATTTCACTTTTATTTCACATGTCAGGTGCGTAACTGTTCGTGCCTCATACATCATCACAGTTCAAATCATTTTCCCAAATCACCTTTTCACGATCACACGCACACCTTTCATGTGGCAGATGATAAAATGGGTGAAACACAACTTTCATTGAATGAGTGAGACCAGTGCATGGAGACCAAGACGACGACAGCTGTCCCATGAGGCTGCCAGTGTCCCGGCTCAGCCAGCGAGGGTCAGTCCGGAGGCAAGCCGAGAGGCTGCCGGTGTTTGGGTGTAGATGTGTGTGGTTGGCATGGTGGCTTTGAGTTCGGCACACTGCTCATTGGAGTATTAATCACGCCGGTGCACCTGTCAGAGTGGCATGTGGAACTAACACGACGCACATTTCACTAAGACGACATCCAAAAAGCCAAGGGATACCGAGGGAGGCTTATCTATGTCTGTTTAACCCCACGGTGACCCTGCAAAACCTCCCCGGGCAAAGGTTGCATGGCAAAAAACGGCTTCACCTGCTAATAGGTGTTAAAGTCCACTTTTACAACAGTGACAATAAACTGTAGCGGCAGCAACCAAAAAGATACCGAACGCGCCTCTGAACTTGATACGCCTAAGCATCGTAAATAGTGTTTTACTTGTAGCTGCAAACGTTTTTGGACACTTGAGTCACCCTTAAAAATGTCTGAATGTCATTGAATATCAAGGATCATTTCTCTTCACTAACATCATAATGTCTTTTAATCAGCTGGTGTTTTGGTGATTTCTAGTGGATGTATGCAAAGTCAGTTCTCCTCAAGTTCACACAGATGTAGTTCATCACATTAGCTATCAACATAATCCACGAACCACAAACAAACACAGTCACACAATACTGACTGATGTCTTTAAACACTACACCAGTTTTAGCATTTCACATCTTTTTACCCAATGTAATGACATTCAGACATTGAAAGAGTGACTTTAGTGTTCAAATACTTTGTTGGGTCACTATATGTAAAAAAAATGCCGTGTTGTTTCAACCCATGTTTGGGTCAAATATGGACAAACCCAACCGTTGGGTTAAAACAAAACAAAATGTTTTAATTTAAACCAATGGGTTGGCTTGTCCATATTAGACCAAAACAACCCAGCATTTTTAAAGTGTAACGAATCTAAAAAACTTCAATTACACTATATGAAAGATAATAGATTTGGCCTCTGCTAAAACAATAAATATAAGTCGTTCAGCATGTTGTGGTCTCTAAGTATTTGACATAGAAGATATGATCGGTATGTGTGTGTGTGTGTGTGTGTGTGTGTATGTGGCTACACGCTCTCCATTCTCCATATTATGGGCATTTCCAGTTGCGTGGGACACACGGCATATGAATTGGTCTCAGTCGTTCCCTCCTTTAAATCCCTATCTCCTAGGATTTGCTGAAATTTATATTGGCTGCCTCTGCAAGATAAATGTAAATCGCATTCCCTTATATTTGCTATTTATCAGGATGCGGCAGCTCACTTTCGGCAGGGGAAAATATCTCTCACCCGCATACAAACAGCCTTGCATTTAAATAGCATTTTTATTGTCCGCCGTAGCCTTTCATCTGAACGGCGGGAAAAGCGTCTTCCTCTCCAGGGGAAGGAGAGGGAGGGAAAAAGAGAGACCAACACAGAGTTGTCTTGAGCAGCCTTGAAGGAAGCGGACGGGGAGGAAAAAGTGCAGCGAAATAAATAAATGAAGAGCAGAACTCTTCTTTTTTGAGATGAGAGAGTCAGTATTGGACTCAACGGGTGACTGCTGGGAAGCCAAAGATGGAGGTTAAAGAACACAGACAGGCGTGACCTGAACTCATGAGAATGACCACCTCTGAAAACACCTGACAGGTCTATTCTTCTGAACTAGAATCTTCAATTAGACACCTACTCTTTTTTTTTGCATTTATATACACTGTAGTAAATGTGAGTGGTTTTGTCTAAACCCTCCGTCACGATGCTAGAGTTTTGTGAGCGGCTCCAATTTATAAGATGCTCTGTGTGGTTTCTTTCTGGTCCAACTCAAGTCAACCCTCAAGTCTCCATGACATTCAGGAGCCTCCTTCAATGGAAATCTAATGGATTTCAACCACCAAACAAAAATTATCTTTTATATTCAAAAGCTCAGTAAGATTTTTTTTTTTTAAGAAATCTCTCATGCCCACAAAAGCTGTATTTATTCGATCAAAAATACAGTAAAAACAGTAACGATGTAAAACATTTTTACAATTTAAAATAGCAGTTTTCTATGTGAATATATTTTAAAATGTAATTTATTCCTGTGATCAAAGCTGAATTTTCAGCATCATTACTCCAGTCTTCAGTGTCACATGATCCTTCAGAAATCATTCTAATATGATGATTTGCTGCTCAAGAAACATTTCTGATTATTATCAATGAAGAGAAATGTTGTGCTGCTTCATATTTTTGTGGAAACTGTGATAGGCCTACCGTGCTTTCAGGTTTCATTGACGAATAGAAAGTTCAAAACAAAAACATTAATTTCAACTTTTGTAACATTATAAATGTCTTTACTGTCACTTTTAATCAATTCAATGCATCCCTGCTGAATCAAAGTATTAATTTCTTTAAATAAATAAATAACCTGACCCCAAACTTTTGAATAGTAGCATATGTGCCGAAGTTTATTCCTTAAAATGTATGATCTGAAAAAATCAGTGCTTTTGTTTGAGAAACAGAATAAGTGACCCGAACGCTTAAAGTTCCGTTTGGAACCTAAAAGAGTTTTACTGTAGAACACAAAGACCTTTCTAATGTACCGATGCTTTAAAGAACCCAGAAACCATCAGACCAACCTGAAGAACATTTACAGTATAGGTTCGAGGGCCCTCAAACCAGTGTCCAAGAAAAGGTTTAAGATATTAGCCATCAATCAGGTATGGTTTGACATCGGCACAATCACTTTCCATTGTCATCAGGTCTAAGACAACACTTACACTTAATGTCTTCTTCAGAGCCGCCCGAACCCGGCCGTAAGCCTTACACCAAAACTACAGTTTTAGTTTTTTTTAGCCTGTGGCGATGATTTTGGCTGTCTGATGTTCTTGGCAGCTGCCAAGCAGGTCTTGTTTTGTTGTTGTTGTTTTTTTGGAAAGCCTCTTATAGGTCTTTTCCATTACTGCCAAATATAAACAGTATCTGGCTTCTAATTATTAAGTATCAATTCCCCCTCTCGCAGCGGGCGCGCGCGGGGTGCGGATGAATGCCGCGCGCTCATCCGCTTTGATTCGTTCGTCGGGAGAGCGTGCCAGCTGACACGGTGCCCAGTCTAAGGCTTAATGCACAAGTTTTTAATAATGTGTGGGACTACATGCGTCTCCGCGGCTCATTGATATTCACGTGCCTAATGTCTTGTCAAAACTGCGAGGCGAGGGAGCCGGCAAGAGAAGCGAGCACTTTAAATTTCTGAGGTAGGTTTCTTTCCTTTTTAGTCAACGCCAGCACAGGGTTCTTAAACGTAATTCATCCCCTTTTTTCCAAGAAGGACTAATGGAAGAGGGAAAGGGTTGAAGCTTCTGCGCGCTTATCTCTGTCTGACAGTCGCGAGCAGCGGTTGGCGAGGGCTGGTGTTAGCGCGATGCTGTGCGGTGCGGTGCGGGCGAGCAGGCCCGGGGACAGGGATCAAAGAGAGGCTCGGGTGAGCGCAGTTTCTCTCTCTGATCCCTCCGGTGCCGAGACTCAACCCCGCTCGTGCGCTGCCGTACGCACGCACTCACTCACTCACTCACTCTCTCACCCATCCGTCCGTCCGTGAGCAGAACCTCATTCCACAGCACAAACACACTCCCACGGCTCTCATTTACACACACGCGCACACACCTACCCCTAAACCTATCCATCACAGAAAACTTTCTGCATTTTAGATTTTCAAAAAAACTCATTCAAAAAAACTCACACTCAAGGATTTATAAGTTGGTTTGGTTTCCTCATGGGATTTTGTCCCCATAACATAGGGTACACACGAATCTCTCTCTCTCTCTCTCTCTCTCTCTCTCTCTCTCTCTCTCTCTCTCTCTCTCTCACACACACACACACACACACACACACACGCACACACACACACACACACACACACACACACAGTTGTTTCAACCCAACCCAATATGGACAAACCAACCCATTGGTTTTAACTAATAATTTGGTTTAATGAGAACATCACATATAGGTAATAATTTTTTCACTTTATTCTCTCCCCCTAAACCTAGCCATCACAGAAAACTTTTTGTATTTTTAAATTTTCCAAACATTACATTTAGTATGATTTATAAGCTAAATTAACTGGTATTACTATCCTTGTGGGGACATTAGGTACACGCACTGGCACTTCTTCTTCCTACTGTTGATACACACACAAAAAGTATTATTCATGATCGTTATGACATGATATTAAAAATTCTCTCTGCAACAACGTTTTCAATCTTTCAACACTATGCAGGCTACTACTGTAATCCCATGTTTTTGGACTAGTATTATGATATTGCCATGGCATTTTTATTGGATGTATACACCTTTGTATCTGAACATGGTTATTCTGTAATTTTGGGTCAAATTAAGTCAAAGAAAGCTATTAAAATGTTTTTTTTTAAAGCATTGCTCTTACCCCCAATAAAATACATTTTGAAATTCAATGTAATTTTAATAGGGAAACAGTGACTTCCCAGCTGAGTCTGCAGATGCTGTTTTCCTCTCTCTCCCAGCAGGTGTCCCTGTCAGGCAGAGCAGTGGAATCCACATCCAACGTCTCTGCCAAGGAACACATTTCCCAGTACCACTCTTAAAATCCCATAGCCAGCATGAGCACCTGACATCCCGATGTTCAACGTGGTCTCTCTGGCGCTACTGTTCTCTGTTTAGAAACAGGAAACTTCTGCCTTATTTTCTCTAGATAACATCAATTAGAGATTTTCTGCTTGGTTACGGGACATTGAGGCATATTAGCCATATCAGTATGGATATTTGGAGGGTCATCGGGACAAAATATAAAATGTTTGTAAAATAAACACAGCTGGAGATTTTTTTTGTCTATTGGAAACTTGTTTTCCAGCATCTTCACATACTTTTCTATGTCTTCTACCCAAAGGAAAAGCGTGTTTTCCCTGACATCTCCCAGAGCACATGTCCTTATCCATCACCTGCTGTGCGACAAAATGAAATGGGGCGATATGGCTCACCTCAACCCAAAAGCAGACCTGTGGACCAGCCAACTAATGCCTAATAGACCCCATCTGACACTGCATCACTCCCAGAGCCTAAACTTCTAATCAAGGACTACGACAACAACAACCGCCGGTGGATGGCTTTTCTACTGGCCTGTAATGGGAAAATGTACGCTGTCTGGATGGGTTACAACAAGACCTGTGCTGAGATCAGCAGGGGTCCATTACCGCCCGCCACTCGGCCACCACAACCCATTTACAGCCAATCGCCACATTTTGGTCAATCTGTACCAGCAACCAGTAGCCCATCAAAAGCAGACGTTAGGAGAAATAGGTCTTCGGTCTGAGCACATGCGCCTATCTCCGCCAGACAGGTGTTGTCTGCAAACTTCCAATATCAGGGAGTTATCTTTCATTTAAAAAATAAACGCATTTTATTTAAAAAATACGCTATACGCTTTTTTGACATTGTCACAGGAGGCAAGGTGACATCTGATGTTTTGGAAAGAGAAAAGGTTACCGGCAGTAACAGATCCACTTTCTTTTTATTGAACAAGCAGCTTTATTTTACTAAACAACTACTGACATACGACCTCAAGTGCCATGCGTTAAAAACATGGTGGCAAGAGCATAAAAGACACCAATGTAGAATAAATTGTTAAATTAAATATTATTAATAATATTGAGAATAAACAATTGTTCCACCTATTAATTGAACTAACGGGATCATGAACTAATAATGAACAGTTGTATAAATGTTAAAGATTAATGAATACTGTAACAAATGTTTTGCTTGCAGTAAAAAGTGATCAGTTGACTTAACTTAAAAAACTGAGGATACCCATTGCCTTAAAATGATTAATTAAAGTCACGTAATTGAATTTTTTTTTTTGCAATTATGCGTGAAGTTTATTTACTTAATAATTTTAAGGCAATGGGTTTCCTCACTCTTCTTAAGTTAAGTCAATTAATCACTTTTTACAGTGAATGCATTTCTAATGGGACCTTACAGTGTTATCTATTATATTACCGTATACCTATATAACATATTAATCGAACGTAAACTGAGAATTGATGAAGGTTAGGGTCAGGTTAAGTGATGCCTGATACGACCTCAGCAGATGCTCTTGCACCTTGTGAAACAGAGATGAGGATTTTCCAGCTTGTGCAGACAGTTTGAGTTGTGCCTGAACTCTGTCTCTCCTGTCAGAAACTGCATTTATCTCCTCACAACGAGAGCTTGATGACTCTCCCATATGGACGGGAGATGCATAGAGAGAGAAAGAGGGGTCCCAGATCAGAAAAATTAAGAAATTTAAAGTGAATAATTAAATTAAAAATAAATAAAAAGCTATTTGTTTTGATAAGTATCCGGACCATTGACATGTACAAATGAGGGCATACTTAAAAATATTATAATATACACTACCATTCAAACGCTTGACGTTTGAACAACTCATTCTTAATTATTTTCCATTCAAATAATTGAAATTATATTAAAAACAACATTATTGCTGTCATTTTTTTTAAAAACAATATATAAAATATTTACAAAATATTATTATTATGATATAAAATAATAGTTATTAAAACTAAGAAAGCTAATTGGCGGTGTCCCCTTTACTATCTATTGAAATTAATAAATTTTTTAAATAAAACAAAACTGAATATATAGGTCCAATTTATATTAATCAATAAGGTCTAATTGGTTAACATTAATTAATGCATTAACTAATTAGCAATATATTTATACAGCATTTATTAATGTTAGGTTATAAAAATGTTCTTGTTAGTTCGCAGTGCATTAACTATTGTTAACAGATGCCACTTTTGATCTTAAAAATGTATTAGTAAATGTCGAGATTAACATTAGCTAAGATAAGTCAATTCTGTAAAGTGTTGTTCCTTGTTAGTTAACTAATTAACTAATGTTAACAATTGAAAACTTATTGTAAAGCATTACCAAACTATATCAAGTGATCAAAGCAAGCATTCAAACTTTTCATACGTTACTAAGAAATATAGTGTTTAAAAATTCAAAACATGGCCATTGTAGAAAACTTAAATCTCCTCCAGTTGGATCCACAGCATTAGGCAAGAAACATGTAGTATTTAGTAAGAGAAAGTGTTTAAGAGCAGCTGAGAAGGAAGCGAGAGGCAAGCGTCTCCATCGCCTGTGTTAAATGCTCCCATTAATAGAAAAAAGACCTCCATGTCTGCTGGTATTTACGGAGGTTTGGAGCGAAGGCATTAGTGCTCAAAGCCCCTGTGCCACGATTAGCAATCTCTCTCACTGTAAGACGCCCATGTTATCCTTCCGACGTTGTAGTTACGAGGGGAAAAGCTCTTTTTTTGTCACCAAATCCTTAATTCTTTCTTCTCTAGAAAAAAAGAGGGTAATACAGAGAATGTTTCTCAATCTGCTTTGAGAGAGCAGCGAAGAGAAAAGGAAACCCCCAATAAAACATGTGTGAACGAAAGGGTAATTGTGGACAAATGCAGCATTGAAATTCATTTTCAACTCTTTACACACCATTTCAATCTTATTTTATGCTTGTTAGCCACATCTTGTTGGTGAGGGTCGGCAAGACTGCCCAGTATTGATGGATAAGTGTGTATAATTCACTCCTTACATGCGATTTGCATCAATGCACATTATTTTTTAATGCTGGGGTATTTAAGACAGGACCATTTCTGGAGAAAGTCAGCCTAAATACTCATTAATGGGGACCAAAGAGGATAAGTGGGAAAATCTTGCAGAAACAGAAGCACAGCAACAACAATCCAGACATGACACAACAAGAGATCCGCAAAACAAAGCATTCGTGTCAAAAACACATATTCTCCAATGCTTTAGAGGAATAACAACTGAGTGTGACATTAATGAATCAAGCAACATAGATTTCACCCAAACAGTGTCTTTAGATTTAAATGTTTAAACAGTCGATTTCCTCTTAAAGTCAACATGGACATGACCATATTTACTTTCTTTTTGTGACATAAGCCGCACAGCGATAAATGTTGTCCAATAGCGAAATTGCTAGACATAGTTTTAGCACACTTGATGATTCCCATCATGTCCCATCTTCCTGTACTTCACATAACGAAAGTAAAATGAAAGCCATGCTGACTTTCAAGACTCTGCCCTGATATAAAAAATGGCAAAGATTTGGGAATGATTATAATAAAGTTTATGCATGACGCAGGTGCTCCCTATTTAAAAGCTGACTTTAAACTTAATGAAGTTTAAGCGCCTGAAAAAGAAAGCAAACTTCACAGGGTTTGTGCTTTGGTTTCTCCATATCAGAGCAAAAATGATCTGTTTCCACACAAGAAGCTGATGCTAGCTTAATTCTCCAGCGTTCTTGATCTCTGAAGCATGCTGGGGTTCATTCATCGTTCTCACAGCACTGGGAAGAGGCGTCTGCACTAACCTGTGGCGAAAGGCCGTTGCTCACGGGATTCATGTGGTTGCCTGAAGCTGACGGGCTCATGAACGTGTCTGAATAGCTGGAGAAGGAGTGTCGGTTGGAGGAGAGCCCGTAGGCAGAGCTGGTGTCCGCCGAAAGCCCACCCTGATGCATGGAGGACGGAGGCAGAGGTTGTGGCCGGTGTAAAGTACTGCTGCCATCTGAGACACAAACACAGACACTGTGAGACAGGAACAGCTATTTGGGCTGCACTTTATTTTACAGCACATGTACTTACCCCTGTACCTATACTTAAGAAAGTACAGGGTAACATAAGGTAACTACATGGGTTAAGGTTAGGTTTAGGGGTAGGTTCAGAGTTATTACCTACCCAGTTATTGTCATTAATTTAATAAGTACATAGTATGTACATGCGACTGTAAAATAATAAAGTGCTACGGCTATTTGTGTTATCGTCTAACATTAAGTACCAAAATGGTAGTAGAATATTTTTGCACCTCTATGGTATAACCATATTAATTCGGATATGTACCATTGTATTGCAATTAATATGGTAAACATTTAGTATAACATGAAACCACAGTAACAAAATTTGTGTAAGCACTGTGTATTTGCAGGGTTATACACCACCTTTCAAAAGAGTTTTTGGAAGACGTCTCTAGTACTCACCAAGCCTGCATTTATTTGATCAAAAATGTTATATTGTGAAATATTATTACAATTTAAACTATTATATTATATTTTATTATATTATATCAATATATTGAAAGCTGAATTTTCAGCATCTTTTGTAACAATTTCTTTGCTGTCACTTTTGATCAATTTAATGCATCCTTGCCAAAAAAATTGCCTATAAATAAAACTCTTACTGTCCACAAACTATTAACCGGTAGTGTGTATCTACAGACAGGGGGTTATGGATTACCGTGCATTACCTTGCGAGAGAGTGGTGCCTGGATACGTTGACTCTGGAAGCTGATAGGTCGATAAGGTTGGCATGCCGGTAGGCGGAAACCCTCCGGGCAACAAATGGTTAAACGCTGCCAGCTGATTTGCTCCTGCTTGTTTGCGCCACCTTGCTCTTCGGTTGCTAAACCAGACCTAATAAACGAAGATGGAAGTACAATTTAGAAAAATAAACAAGACGGACAGTTGTGCAAAGACGAATACTAATTGTTTTAAACAAGATTTCATCCACATAACCTGTAGTCTTCCAGACAGGTTCATGTGCATGTGTGTGGCAGAGAGCGCATCCTCATGGGAAACCGTCTCTTAGCTCATGGCGAGGTCCCTGTTGTTCTAGTTAAGTGGCTAAAGCTGTGATCTGTATAAACAGGCCGCTTTGAGCTCGAGAGGTCGTAAACAGGTCAGAGGTAGCCCACACATCTCCACAGACATCTTGAGTATGTTTATCTACCTGTGGGACACTTTAAAGACTTGTCCTGAAGCAGTGTTGTCTGAAACACACATGGACAAGTACACACACATACATCTTTCACATTTCACATTCATAATCAAGCTACTAGTGTGGATGAACTGTGTCGATTTACTAAATTAATGCAGACCAAGTAAATGAACAATGATGGTTTTGAGCTTCCCTAAAAAGCACTCTATGAACAAAACTACAAGTTTGAGACTTTTTCTCATTTAGTGTCATGAATGTGAACGCAAAGTTTTGACACATCAGTGTGTCCTCCCTATGATTGACATCCCAATGGTTTCCATGAGATTCGCCAAAAATCAACACTTAAGAAAAATAGAAAAGCTTCGTAACATTGAATATTCTATATGTATACTAGTAAATATCTAGTAACTATATTATCATCCAGCTCTTTATGGATATGCATGTATGTCTAACTTTATCTGCATATATACATATATATTCATGATATAAATAATATTGCATATCTCAACTGCTTGATTGCTTGTATCGTTGCAAAATGTGAACTATATTATCGTCCAGCTTTGCTAAATGTGACTATAGATCAGATTTTATAAACATTAACATAATGATTTTCTGCAAAGCTTTGAAGTATTGTGAAAAGTGCTATATTAATAGATTTTACTTGATTGATGTGACTTTATTGTAGTCTGTCAAATATGAAATCTATATCTTATCATTTGAACCCAAACGGAGGATCTATTTTAATCAAAAAAAGAAGATTTTATCAAAAAAATTCAGAAGAAAATTTGAGTGGTGCTTGCCCATGCATTGCTACGGTGTTATTTGCCAATCCAAGTCGATCTAAAAGATCCAAACAAATGTTTATAAAGCACCAGAGAGTCACAGTGTTTACATTACTCAGAAAGTAAGTCTTCAAATGGTTTACTCATAGTTGTGCACATTAAACAAGAAATTATTTTGACATTGAAAAAATTACACACTTTAAGTCAGACCAAACTAACCTTCCATTTAAACCAGACTGACTTCAGACAGTTGTCTTGAAACGAGGACAATTTGCACATTTTAGACAGCTTCTCCTCCATCAAAACATGAATATAATTAGCGTCTCTGAAAGCAGCCCGCTCTATTTCACAGGGAGAAGACCGCGGCCCTGCGTATGTGAAAGGTTGGAGGACACTGATCTATGCCATGCACTGGCAATTCATCCGCGTTTAATACACTGTCAGGGCAGTTCATCTACCGTTGTGTTTAAAACGGGCCGGTCCATTGTGTGTCCAGATGAAAGGTGGGGACAAAGGCCTCTCAATAGACCAGGCTGAAAAGTGTCCACAAAGAGTGGGCGTCCCTTTTTAAACGTGCCTTTAAGAGCTCCACTTTCATGGTACGCACACAAGGACACACTCTATTCTGATGCAACGACACCGTAGACACACTCTACAAAACACACTGGCCCTTTCTTACAAAGCGTTCCTTACATTGTCCATGTGCAAAACTGTCAGGCCACTAACAGCTAGCATCTCATTCAGATGACTTCAATGGCTCGCCAACGTTTGATGCCACTAAAGATGACTCTTACCCATCTGTCATGCGTCGGATTTGAATCTTTCTTTTTTACGTGAAACCCCCACCCGGCCGTCATCCTCGTTTAGGAGGGTTTAGGAGGAGACGCTTCACCCCCTCTCTCTGCCTTGAGCCTAAACCTGGTGTTCCAGACAGATAAAAGATGGTCTCGCGTCCTGAAGAAACTCGGGAAATGCATGAGCTGGGATTCGAACGGATCTTCTAGTGGGAATCGGAGGAACGGTTTACGAAGAACGCTGTGGCCTTCCCCCACAAATGCAAAAGTGTCCCGTTCTTCTGTGCCTCCTGACCCATGACCTCTGAACCCCACGCTCCAACCTTTCATCCTTTGATGGCCTCTTCCTTCTTTCTTCTGCCGCAAAGTGCAGACACTCTCTTCTGTGACATCAGCGAGGAACATTTGATCGTTCATAGCATTGCTTTTTTCATGCACTGGTCCATTTTGAGATTTTGGGCTATTTTGCTTCCTTAAAGTCCCCCTGTATAGTCAATAATATTATTTACAAGTCTCCATGCCTTAAAATAGCTTGAATGTAACTCTACACCCTTGCCCTATTTAGTATTCACAGTTCTATGAATATGCAAATGAGCCCCGCCTCCACTCACTCACAGCGGCTCAGAGATCCACTCGTTGACGATCACACGTTGATCTGATTGGTTACAAGGTAGTTTGTGACGTCAGAAACACCAGCGATTTCAAACGGAGCTTGGTCTTTGGTTCACTTAAGGAGAAAATACTCAGCAATGCTGTCGAATTTGCACGTGGTTTCTCTTGAAGCATATTAAAGATAGACATAGACATAAGCAAAATTAAAAGCTTGATTTTCACTTTAACATGTTCTCTTTTAGACTAGTGGAACAAAAAACATTCAAATGTACATTTTATGCATTTATTTTAATACACTATCTATTTGCGTCGGTAGATATCAATTACATCTCTTTCAAGGCTGTTCTCTCAAAACGAGTCAGAAATCTCATCTATTTTACAGACTGATTTATATAACATTTTATTCCTATAAACGTGGTGATTTTTCTTCTGGCTGTTGACAATATTTTGTGGTAAAAAGAGAAATCCAAAAGCTTCTCTTTAAAAACCCAGGAACATCTGCTGAGAAAGTCAATTCAATCATATTGACTTTAAGTAAAAGGTCATTTAATCTCATCAAAGTCTACAAAGGTTTTGTTTTCTGCAGGAATATGTCAAAGCAAACTTTTATCGCCTTAAATAGTGGTTTGTTTCTTCTCGGCTTTACATTCGATCTCTTTCCTCCACATTCATCCTCGCACATAAAGTAATTTCTGCACATGCAAGACCACACAATCTTTAAGATGCATAATGCTTTGACAATTCATAAAGAGATTTCTGATCCATCGTTGTAAGTGAGCCGCGTGCATCCCTGTGTCAGAGCGTTAACGACACAGCCAGCAGATCTTGTGGCTTTACCATGTGCTCTGCAAAGACTCCCGTCTGCCTTAATCACACCAGCAGCCTGTGAAGCATTTCTGTCTAAGTGAATTTGCTGCTTTTGAAAACAACGTGGCGTCACAGAGGTACACAAGTTAACTCTTATCAAGTTAAACATTGAGCCCAATATGCCTAAATAAATACAGTTCTGTTTTATAGCAGGGAGAGATGCGTCACCATAGTGCCTGACCCCAGATTATGTGCGAGTGTGTTTTCTGGGTCGCTCCAGTCGGACCCTCTGAGCTGGATTTGGAACCCAATCACAAAGTCACCTTGAACAGTCCCAGATTCCCCTTCTCGCTGTCTGCAATCCAGCCTAATTCCTCCACTGAGACGGTTTTCATCCAACCCACACCAAAACCACATGAGGAAGAGTTTCAGCGGCGTCCGCTGACAGCGGTTCTTAGCGTGTGATGACGGGCAAGAGGGAAAATGTTGAAACAATGGGGCTGATAGGATAAACAGTTTGAAATAACGATAAATAAATGAACAGGTTTGGTTTATGCTGGGTTATGCATATGAATACATTTACATAGTTCACCCAAAAATAAATATTATGTCTTTTATTCACACTTATTTTCATTCTAATGACTAATGACTTTCATTCTGTGAACACAAAAGAAGATATTTTGAAATAATGTCACTTTATACAACATAGATCATTTCAAAGCAGCTTCATATTAATAAACAGGGAAATAATAGTGTTAATTTAGATAAATTCACCAAAAATAATTTCAGCTGTAAAGCAGCTCTACAGAAAACAAGTCACATTGTTCAGCTCAGTTTAGTTCAGTGTTGTTTAAGTTCAGTTCAATAATAGTGTCAGTGTTGCAAAGTTCATCAATTATGAAACAAATTCAATTCAGTATATTCAGTAGAATTTACCAAAAATTATTAAACATATTCAATTTCAGCCATTAAGCAGCTCTACAGAAGGCAATGGCGTCAGCATTCAGCTCAAGTCAGTTCAATGTTGATTCAATTCAGTTCAATAACTGAATGTCAATGTTGAAAAGTTAGTGTCATTATGCAGAGCAATCCAGTTTTGTTCTCATCTGACAGCATTAGTGCAGTTAAACTGATAATATTACTGAATATTAATCGTCTTTTAAACTCCAATATCAATGAAAGTCAATGCCAATGCCTTCTTTAAAAAAATCTTCTTTTGGTTGTGCAGAAGATAGAGGTTTGAAATTACAAGCAAATGATGACAGAATTTACATTTTTGAGTGCACTACTCCTTTAATCAATTACTCCGCTTCTCACACACTTCAAGATTTGAGGTGTGCCGAAGTGATGTGTGTCTGGCTGGTCGTGTGTACATTTGTTTTGATCATTAGGCTACGGTCTATAAACCCAAAGACAGAGCAGCGTCTGGGCTCAACGCTGTCCCTGTGTCCAATGCGGGTGTCTGTGGAGATTTGAGTTTACTGCACACACCTGTCACGGATAAACGGGATAAACCTGTGTGCACACGCACAATGTTTCTTATTCCTGTCTTTTATAGGACGTTTCCCTTGTTTGTCCACTGTGTACACCAAAACACACACAAACACCTGTGCACTCCATAAGTCACCGCAAACAGTCGTTCGTAAATCCAGGATAGACTTGGACACGACAACAGTCTCCTCTGAAATCTGTTTCTTCTTTAGGAAAATGTTGTTAAGGGAAGCTTTTAAAAGGTTTCAGGCCGTTCACCTCGTGTTTCAAAGGAATAAACATTAAACAAGGGCGACATCTGTTTTTATACCAACAAATGCGATTCAGTCTAACAAGCAATGTGTTGACTACATCAAACATTCATTTTTTTCTCTTTCTTCTGTGGCCTGCTTGAATTCTCTCGCTCTCTTTCTCTCTGTCTGGCGCTATGCTAATTAACATTACTGGGAACACGAATTGCAAAAAGGAGACTGGGATTACTTAGATAAGAATCAACGAACACAAAGCGGCTAAAAGAAAGTAATTTAAATTCTAATAATGTGAAACTGTTAGAACATTCTCACTGATGCATTGCAACAATTTTGCTCTTTACAGTCTTTATAAATCCTATTTATTCTTTTATGGTGCACAAGCTAAGACAGATAGGAACAGAGTTGCCTGTTGGGCTGGATGGGATTTTCTTGCTCACATTTTCCTGGTCTCAGGGTGCAAGGAATGCTGGAATAATATATGGTATATATTGCCACAAGTTTGCATGCAGTATGTGTTATAAAAACTGTAGAGGAACCATAAAGAGACAACATCAAATGCCTTGTGCACTAATAATACCTTTTTCCTATGTTCCCCATCTTTTTATTTTTGTTTAATACAATGCTAAATATCTTCAGCTATATCCTGGCCAACACCTCAAACTGCACAGCCTCACCTTCATAGCCTCCTAGCAATTAGCATTAAAACGCTAGCATTAAAACCGAAAACTCCCAAGTAGAGAATGGCTAACTTCCTGCCAAATTGATTTCTACGCTTCATAAAAGGAAATGCTTAGACCTTATTAGATTCTACTAACTATAATAGCTGCATGGAAAATGTGCACTGCTTGTGAAAGGGGATCTATGTCAGAAAGCAGGAGCTAGCAACATGGCTCTCTTATGACTGCTAACTTGCTAACTTCAGACTGAATTAGAACAGAATTCACTTAATCGTAGATGATTTATAACAATCACCAGCTTTTCTGCCTCTCCATTGCTGGTTGAAAATTCTCCCTTTGTTTCACCTAGCTTACACTGAGAATGGCCTGCAAAATCGTCTCTTTCTGCTAATGGTGTGAGCAGTGGCTTGGCTTCCTCAGATGTCACATGGCATTTATGTGGTGCTCATTCACCTCATGGAAGTAAAGCAGCAGGACTGTGAAGCCACAGGGAGAAATATTCTGCTATAGGCTACATAACCCTGTCACAACCCTTTAACAACCCGCTTCCATCAAACCAAACTGAAACCGAACCGGGTGAGATATGGTCTGGATTACCTGATTTGTCAGATAAAACCACAGAGGATCTGAGGAAGGTTGGGGTAGCTGGATGTGCTAAGGTCTCGATGAAGATGGACAGGATGGAGATCTTTAAATAATAGGAAAATCTCACTTGGTGCAGTGATTTATCATAACTATCTGATTATCTGTTGTTAGCTTTTTAGAACAATTTATAAATAACTTCACAACATTAACCAATAGCCTGCAACAAAAATGTTGGCTAAAACTAAACTGAGGATCAAAAAAATCAAACATGATCAATTTATATTCTATATACTCTTTCACAAGGTTGAGCAAAATTCGGAATTGTAGAATTGGCTTCCTTTAAATTCATGAGTGTGCATTTGAATTGAATTGCGCACATCCCACAGGAAGTTGGAATGACAGGAAGAGAAATGTATTCAATTGCAATTCAAAGAAATTCAAAACAGGACACACTGGTCAAATTTATTTGGTTAAATATTAATAAATATATAAACTAAATACAATTTGTATCTATAGATCTAACATTCAAACTTCAAGGCATTTTAACCATTTTCAAAACTTTCAATCATGGCTTTGAAAAGCAAATGTTTAAAGTCTAGTTAAAAAATCTAGTACTAGATAAACCTACTTCCTTACATTCAAATTTAAATTGGAATTCTGTATCCTGTTTGCTACCTCAATTTAAATTTTGAAATTTAAAAGGCATTCTTAGCTTAATTCTGAATGGTGCACAACCATGCTCTTCATTTTACTTTCCATGCATATCATTGCCTCAAGACTGCAGAAGGAGGGCTTTCTAACACGCTCTGGAGTTGATGATCCAGGGGTGGAGAGGCCCCTCTTTTGGCCCCTGTCTCACCCCAATGCCCTCTTCTCCACTCCCCACTACACTGACATCTGCCAGATGGGTCTGCACAGCTGTGGCGGAGCAGGTCACCAGCCGGGCCAAAGGTCTGATCTCGCTCTGGCCTGGAAGGAATCTCTATACAGAAACCTGCCGACATACCCGAAGCCAAACCAGTGGGAACTTCTGCGAAACCCCCCTAATGGTAACTGCATGAAGAAGATTGCATTCTTGCCATGAAACACCATGTCATATTTTATTAGAACAATTGAAAAAGTCTCTGCCAATGCAGCTGGCATAACTTGGCATGTACGAGTGGTGGAATGTCTTTTTGGGTCTCGTGCCAAACTCACACACCTCACTGAATTAGTGTTTTGGGTGGGTTAAACGCATCAAGCCGCCTTTATTGTCAGTCCAATGGGAGGTAAAAGTGTGAGCTATGATGAACTGCACTTTTATGAGTAAATCTACATGAGTACTCCACCAGACTGACTCTTTTAACAGTTAAACGTCAATGGCAAAACCACATGAAATCCCCATTTGGAGGGGGGCAGATTTGGGGAGTCAAGAACATTCACAATAGACTCCACAGAGAAATGGCACAATCCCCCCTAAACACTGGACCAAGCGCCTAACTACATTGAAGACTTATGGCTGTTGTTTACTGTGCTTAACCAGAGTCCCTTTCTTAGGGTGACCTTTTTGGAAGATTCAGTTTGAGTTGACCTTTGGAGATTTTCAAAGTGTTCCAGAATTAGATTATGAGAAAAATTGCATTAACAAATTATATCCATGACTCGAATACCTCAGCTTTTCACATGATATCCCTTTAGCCCTATTATGTGAGAGGGGGAGATGTGTCCTTTTCGTTATTCTGCCTTGTTCAAGGTTTTCTTCTGGTTCTATCTCTTGTCATTTACATCAGTTACCATAAATACACCAAGCACCCCCGGGGATTCTTGCGGGCCAAGAAATGCACAATTGACCTACAAATATGGCTGATTCTTTGCCATAACATGCTGGAACAGAAGACGCCTGTCTTTGACAACCATGTGGCTTTTCATTGACCAATTAGAGGTGTTTTTTCACACTCTTGGTCTTACGCTTATTATCATCACTGCTAATATGGATCTACCATCCATGTTAGCAGTGATGATAATGAACATAAGACCAACAGTTCTAGTATTTTAACTCGGGACTTTCCCTTTTCACCCTTTAGAAATCCCCAAGACGCCACTATCTTTTGCAATGCTGTTTAAGTAATAATGAATGCTTTTACATACACCAGAGCTTAGCAGACATAAACCTACAATCAATGCAAATCGGCCCCCTAAACATATCATGAGTGAAATATTGCAAGAAAACAGGCACAGCATAAATCTCTCAACATTCTCCCAAGAGTGTGGAAGCAACCATTTAGACACATATTCTTGAATGCTAAGAGACAGACAAAGACATATGTTGAATCCGTTACCCTGCTTATGTGTACGTTCTGGTGAGGAACCTAAGGATAGATTGTCGAGATCTACGGAGGACGACATGAGGGTGAGAGTTTGGAGAAACCTAGACCCCCGACCCCCACCTTGCCGAGTCTTTTACAAGTGCTTGATTGATTAATGTTGTTGTCAGGGAACAGAGTCCCCAGAGTAAACCAGAGGGATCCTTTCTGATATGTAGAGGGATTTACAAGTAGCGGCCAGCTTTCAAGTGCTGGGAAGCGATCGCCGGCCAAGGGAAGAGATGAGAAATCCATCAGGAATGCATTTAGTCTGTTCCTCTTTCTTCCCTTCTCTTTTTCCCCCATCCCTCTTTTTGTCTCCCACTAGTTCGGAGTGCAGCTGCTGCTATAATTCTACTGTATTTGCTTTGTGATGTTACATAAAACTATAGGGTTCACAAACTGTCAGGAAGCGCCCCAAAGACTCGGGGTGAAAGTAATAGGGCTCCAACTGACATCTGACCAAGAGTGATGTACTCCCGGAGGTCAAACAATTAGTCCCTGCAGAATAAATAAATATAACAAACACCGCCAATAAACAGAGGCATGTGGATGACAAGAGAAGAAACGACTCCAACAGGAGGTAAAACAAATGTGATAGTACTCAAACGTAATACATTCAAGGTCTACTGCAAAACTGTCCAGGGGAAAATACAACTATCTGTGCAAGTGGGCGTATCTCACCTGTACACGAGCCTCGGTCAGTTTGGTTCTCTGTGCGAGCTCCTCTCTGGTGTAGATGTCGGGGTAGTGAGTCCTCTCGAAGGCCTTCTCGAGCTCCTCCAGCTGCTCCGCCGTGAAGGTGGTACGGCTGCGTCTTTGTTTCCGCTTCAGGGGCAGGTCTGGCTCCGACTCTATATCTGAACCCTCGTCCGTACGATTACCTGTGTGCACAGTTTGGAAATAAGTCTTTGAGTGGCTTCGAATATCAGCACAAGCTTTAAAAAAAAACACGTTATTTAAAAAAAATTGATGCATTCAGCAATTAAAAACCTCAGCTGTCATCTTTAAGCGGCAGTATTGCGGCACATATGTCAACGGAAAACGACTGGCTATCACGATGATATTAATGCTTCCGTTATCTCGACATGTCAATGGAGCGCTAGATACCGTTTTATTGGGTCTTATTCATATGTGAGAAGTCTTCAGACACATAATCCTGCCACTGAGCCCTGGAGAGGCCTGGGGGACGTAACTGTGAGGGTTAGGGTAATCTACACCAGACACCTTGCTCTAGCACGTCCGCCTTATTCTCTCTTCAGCGGCCTGGGGCTAACTCCTAAGAGCAAGTGTTTGAAATAAGAATGTATGAGACTTCTGGGCCATTGAATCCCTCCCTTTGTGTTTCAAGCTAGTGTTCAAAATATATTACAACATATTTTACATTACTTTTTTTTTTCAGGCATGCAGTCAAAGACAAGTGCAGATCGCAGTTGGCAGTTTGCATTTTAGCCAGAGGAGTATTTCCCCGGCACAAAGACGAACACTACTACGACCGAGCCAAGAGAAGCGTTTGTAAGGAGAGATATGGAGTGTGTTAAGATATATTACTGAAATACATTACCATGATAATTGATTCTAAAATTGCATCATACTTTATTTGTGAGCCACCTCTGTATATCTATTCACGGCAGCAGAAAGCTTGTGAAAGGTCCTGTCAGAAAAATCACACTTCTACATTTGCTTTCTTAAAACGCATGAGTGCTAACAAGCAGCGTAGCTTGAGTCTTGCTCCAGGCCCTATGGTCTTGCATCATCCACGGGGGAAAGACAGAAAAGAAGGGCTTCGAGCTCCTTCCCCCGCAACGCCACAGCTGCCACGACGGAGACAAATCTCCTTTGAGCCATCGTGCGCGCTCTCTGCCCACTGCTGATCAGCAGGTTCCTGCACCCTGGACCACTTCACACGAGTTTTCCTGCATCTCTGTTTCCTTCTGCCAGACCAGAGCCTGATCATCTCTCCCAAACCCCCATCTGCCAGGCCTCTTCTATGGCTGATAGGCTGCCAGGAAAAGAGGTTACAAAAAGGCCTGTGGGAGTGCGAAAGTGTGTGTATATTAGCGTGTGCATGGGCGTGCGAGTGTGTCCGTGCGTATCGGCGAATGCATTCTTCTCGGTGCATGTGCAAGTATTGGGTGCACTTGAAACTGACAATAGAGGAAAAACAACCACCTAGCGCAATGCAACCATAACAATAAAAAGAACCAATCTGCAGGCGTACAAGTGATTTGGTGCATGCTTGCATATCCATGCATGCATTCTTCTTGGTGCATGTCAATTTAGGTGAAATAAATACTTGCACAATAGAAGAAGCAAAATTTTGAGTTATCAATAAAACTCTGCACGTACAAGAATGATAGTGCATACTTGTGTATCAAGAAATGCATTTTTTCTGGTACACGTGGATGCACATGGAAATAATAAATATAAAAGACCAAACAATTTAGGGTTTTGTGTATTTACTCATGCGTTCTTCTTGGTGCATGTGCAAGTGTATGGTGCAACGACATCAACAACAGAAGAAAAAAGCCCTTCCGCAATGCAACCGCTTCAAGACGAACCAAACTACTGCATTCTCCAGACCGGCTCTGGAGTTTAATTAAACAAGGAATTAGCGGATTATATGGAGACTATCATTACAGACCACTCGAGCAGTCTTCACAGAATGTCTTTTTTGTCTCCCCAAGCTCTGGCTCAATGATTCTCAATGGATTACATGCGACCGCAGGACATGAGTCCGCATTCATTAAATCAATTCCTCCATCTTCCCCCATTTAATAAAGATTGATTTTTTTTACAACACTGCCTGCCACTCCAGCACACGGAAAAAAAATCTTGAATATACAAAGTTGAATATGAACATATCCTGGATATCCCTTTGTTGGTTTTCATGAGGATGCGCCAGAGCGATTTGTTGCTAACACACCATGACAACACTTGAGACTGGCGCAGTGGTCTGCGGATCACTTTCCAAAGTCACCTCGGCATCCTGAGGGGGAGGGAGAGACGTGCCGCTGTGATTTTTGTTTCATTGCACAGTTTCGCCACATGATTCATGAGGCAAGATTCTGTCAGCGTACCCTTCTCCTCACGCCTCTTTGTTTTCTGTCTGTCCACACGTTGGACACATCAAAGACTTTTTGCTTTAACTTACAAACATACTGTAACCGTATCAAATCCCACCGTACGTCTTTTGTTCTGAAATATTTGTTCAAAACACATGTAATCAAGGGGCAAAACTCAGAAACAAAACTCAGGTTGTTGTTGCCGTCTCACAAGCTCTAGCTCAGCCGTCTTGCGAGCCCAAGACTGAAGGTCAACAGGCCCCCTGACAACAGCTAAGGATTATGGTAATGAAACAGATGCTGGCAGAGATAGAGCAGTGAGAGGGGCATGATACAGGCCTCATGATCCACTGATTGGGATGCTAGCATTAATCAGGGGAACAGAAGCCCCAAATGGGTTCAGATAGGTTATGGCAGTCATGTAATGTTCTACAAGCATATGGTCTCTGCTAGCTGCCAATGTAAGCGTGGAGGCTGACTGTTTAAGTGCAAAATGAGATGGCTGAATGTATATGAAAGTTTGAACTCTATTATAAACTAAATTATCACCATTACTTCATAATATATGGCTTTCATTCCTTGTTTAAAATGCACTATAACCACCGTAATCAGGGGACAAAAAAAAAAGCAGCAGTTAATTTGCACTTTAAGCCCAAAAAGATGTGAGGTCAATTCACAAGAACTCTTCCCTGTTTTAAAACAATAAGGTACATCCTGACTAATCCTCCACACAATAACCGAGCTGTAATTCTATTTGAGGGTTCTGGGGATATTGATAAAGTCTTCTGCTCATTTATCAGCCAATTAAAGCCTAATTATGTTCTATTCATTCTGTGCTACAGCCTGAATGTTTTTCCTCCAGGGCCCAACGTGATCTTTAACGAAATGTTGACTTTGTGCCGAGTATTTAATTTGCAACAAAATCAGGTGCGTACAGATTGCTCTGACGAATTTTAGATTGTATTTCATTTAAAAACCAAACCCTTTTGGAGCAGAGGGCTAGAAGAAGATAAACCGTTACAAGAAGCTTCTCTGCTTCTTGGATGCATGAATTACTAAAGCCAAATATTATTCATTTAGGGCCCATTATCTGCAACAGTTAAGCCAACATACACATTTAGCTCAACCGTTTACGTTGGTTTAAAGGGATTGTTCACCCAAAACTTAAAATACTCCTGTCATCATTTGCTCACCCTCATGTTCCAAACCAGTATGCATTTCTTTCTTCTGAGGAACGCAAAAGATATTTGAAAGAGCATTTGGTTTTAAACAACATTGAAGTATTTTGTGTTTGATTGAAAAAAGAAATGCAGAGAGTTTTTTTCACATTTTGTGTGAACTATCCCTTTAAGAGTAATGTGACCATATCACATAAGTCCTATCTATTTAACTGTTGAATAAAAGGCTACTGCATGAAATGATCTTGTGTATTGATTTTTTTGTGCTTATATTTCCCATTTTAAGTAGCTTACATACACTTTCAAAAAAAAAGTGCTAAATGGTTTTTGCAGAAATGTCATATAGAAGAACCATTTTGGGTTCTCAAAGAATCTTTCAATGAACAGTTTTTAAAAGAACCATTTTGATCATCTAACGAATCATTTTCCACTATAAAGAACCTTTTGTCCAATGGAAAGCTTCCATGAATGTTAAAGGTCCATCATGGAACCATCGATGCCAATAAAGAACCTCAGTGTTAAATAGCCACAAGACATTCCTTCTCTTCTCTAAGGGCTTTTAAAAAAAGTAATCGGTGAGATAAAGGGATAGGTCACCAAAAAAATTACATTAGCCATTGCCTTCCATAGTAGGGAAAAAAAAATACTATGGAAATGAATGGTCTGGTTACCAGCATTCTTCAAAATATCTTCTTTTGTGTTTAATCAACAGAATAGAGAAACTCATTCTGGTTTGGAACAACAAGAGGGTGAGTAAATGATGACAGAATTTTAATTTCTGGGTGAACTATCCTTTTAATACAACAATTTGACTCCACAAAGAGGCCTGACCGAATGCCTAAATAAAAATACAAACAAAATGATTTGGCCTATACTAAAAAAAAAAGTTACTTTACTAATTTAGTTGCATGGTCTGATACGTCATGTTCTATGCCACAGTACCTTTTTGTGAGCGAAACACATTCATGGATAACTAAATCCCAGCTTTCATGATCTATCTATATCGTTTTAATTATATCACCCAACAGCATCAAAAGTGATTTGCGCAGCTCATCTGAAAATAGAGTACGATATATCATTACAAACCTAAGATCCTAAAAGGATGTCAAAGATCCTTATAGGAAAAAAAAAAAAAAAAGACAATTGAAAAGCACGATTGAGCCAGAATTCAAAGTGCAGCTTTTGACATCATCAGAATCCCAGGAATTAGTCAGGGATGGCGGATAATAAAAAGCCTCCATGACACAGTGAGAAGGAGGTAGAGGCGTCTCCAACCTCATCTGCTAAGATTGCCTTTGAATCAGTATTAGCTCAACATTACGGCAAAATTCTATGCAGCCTTTTTTTTTTAATACCGTAACCAATGTCCTCAATATCAGCTGTACCTTGCAAACTACCCAAGACAGAGTGACAAAAACAGACAGGGCTTTTTGCAGTGCGGCATTAGCTCATAATGGCTCATTTTGAAAAGCATATTAGTTCCAGCATAATTACAATCAAGTCTTACGCTTGCTATTTTACAGGCATTCAATAGGACCAGCCTCGGAGCTGCAAATGACACCAGTTGAGTGTAACTGACAACACATCTTCCCCCTTTTCTTCTCTCGGCATCTTCCTAAACCCCCCACATTCCCACAGGACAAAAATAACAGCGTCCCTGCTTAATTTTTGTTTACATGTTTATTTTGTACATGCCTTTGTGAGAGTCACTGGAGCAATTATACTTTTTGTCACTCCAGGAGGAGGTGAGGGGAATCATAATGCCGAACAGCCCGTAATGAGCCGAGTTTTCGCCGTGCGATCTGATTTGATATCTCTGACATCCATCTGCCTCTCTTTGCAATCTCTCTGGCTCGCGGCCTGAATATAAAACTCTGCGTGTTTCCTCAGGTCTGTTTAGGGATTGAACCTTTGATACTGGTGTGCCTACGGTGGGAGAGGGAGGTGGAGAAGCAGCGAGATCAAATAACTGACAGAAAAATTTGCATTGTTGAAGACGGAGCTTGAACGTACTTTTCCGGTCCTGCCCCCACAGGGTTCAGGCAATCTGACGAAATGTTCAAACAGCAACATTTAGGCCTAAATAAATAAAAAATCCATGAAAAGACTTGGATTAACAAATACATATACATATATATATACACACTATGATGAAATATTGCATGCTCACAATGAAAAGAGAATCCCTAAAGGAAGGTTGCTCATTCTTAGTTCAGTTATCAATCACTTCACTTCAAGTTTCTCCCAAAATGCATGTCTTTAAAAAACCAATGCAAGAAATGAGAGAATTGTTGAGATACACATAGCAGAACATTTTAGAACAATTTATGAGAAATGCTCATATTGAGATCTCTGGACATGATTGCAGGCTTTTGAACAGCATTGTTGAGATTTCTTCTGAAACGGCAACTAAAAGAGCTTTTTCTTCGGGAGAACTGTTGGAGAAGCAGGAGATGTCTACATTTGCTCTCCAATCAATCTTTTCAACAATTCAGACACTAAAGATATCTGAGTTTGCTTTCAGACAATACTGGAAAGAAACAATGCCAATGTCATCAAGGCGTTTACATGCATTTTTAGTTAGAAGAAAACATAAAAACAAAGTATTTTAAAATGTAATGTACTGTAAAGTGCAAGTTAGACTGACAGACTTAGATAATGCACTTGCTTTTAAAATAAAAATAAAAGTATTAGACCGCTCAAAAATGTGTAAACATAGTTGCTCTATTGCATTATTAGGTCAAATAAACATAAGCCTCCGACCCAAGCATAACTCTTGTTAACAATCCAATTTTCAGTTACATATCCTAATGCTAATGAGAATTTATACTTTATCAGGCAGTCGAAAGTTGCTTCAAACTTCTGCTATTGGAGTTAAAAGTTTATATTTACACAAGGTAGCATATGAAAGTCAACGATTCCACTGCGTGCTTTAGTTGGACAGTCTCTTGTGTCTCATTGCCATTGTCAAAAGCAGTCTCACAGGAACGTTCCTCTTTTGCTTCCCTTTTCACAACTTTCGGGATAAAAATCACATCCTTTAGAAATGACGAGAGAGGCGGGGAGAAAGACGAGCCCAAAGAAAATAGACGAAAGGGAAAAGGAGCAAAAGGAGGGGAGGGTCTATAATCTTTGGCTCCCACAACAAACAATTAGAGCTTTTTTTCTTTCAGAGAGGTTGAAAAAAGAGGTTTAAGAGAGGCGCAGAAGAAGCAGCTAAGGCGTTGGTCTTTTATAGCTCTTGTCATGTGGGTGAAGGCGCAGGGCGGCCATAGGAACACACGCCTAACATCCAACAACAGGCTGGGCCCCGGGCCCCTTCGCGCTTTCAGCCTGCATAGACGCTGCACCTCAGGGGGCCATTAGAGCCTAAATAGGGCCCTGACAACCCTGCGTAGCTCAGTGGGGTATCGATAAATGCGGACATATTGACTCCCTATGCCCCAGTGCCAGGGGACAGGCGTGCCGAAATATGAGCGTGAAGGACTTGAACGGCAGGATTCTATAGCCTACATAAAACATCGATACAAATATACAGTGGGGTCCAAAAGACCGTCTGAGACCGATAAAGAAACCTATACTCTTTTACATTTAGTTGTTTCACTGCAAAATCATATTATCAGGATAAAAATTTCAGTGAGGAGTCACATCATCTGTTTTACAAATTTGATTAGTGTTTTTTTCCAAGTTTGCTCGAGTTTGAGAGTTCCAAGCATGCATTGCAGCATGAATAAACATAGAAATTATGAATAACACAAGATTATTGTTTTCTGTTTGCTGACTTTTCAAAAATGTATTGTGTTAATGAATTCAAATTTGGTGAACAGGAAATCTGTAGTTGCCTTGATGGATTTATTGGCTGAATGAGGCATTTTTTTATCTAGTGAACGGACAAATTCAAATGGATAAAACAAAGTAGTGTTACTTGGAACAGTTTTTAAGACAATAGTTGAAATCTGAATTGCATAGAATTTCTCGAAAATTCAATTTTGACAGTGCACACGCACAGTCCGAGCAGGAACACTTCGAACAGAGTCCTTTTGAATTCCTGTCACCACAGGGAGCGAGAGAAATGAGGAATGGAGGATGCTTCCCCAAGCCGTTTTCTTGAGGGTCACCCTACCTACCTCTGTTCCGAGGGAGTGAGGCTTAGTTTTCTCTACATTCTTCCTTTTTGCCAAAATGGGATTTTGTTTCCTGGGGTAAGGTCCCTGCTAATTAAGGTCACAGCTAAAGTAATGAAATTAAGAAGGACCACAAAGCGAAAAAGGGAACCCAAGGGGTCCGTGCCAATAGTGCAGAAGCCCCTTCAGAGGGCTGTGAAGAGAAAAAGCAATGCAGGAAATCAAATACTAACTCTGAGCTCTGAGAAGCGCCTGTTTATTTTATCCAGAATGTAAAAGGATGGAGTTTAGGTAGGAGACAGAATGCACTCAAGGATTGAGATATGTGCCTGAAGGACGGCTTCGGAGTCAAGGCATATAATTCTTTCATCATAAAGTGGTTATATAGTACAGTCAAAACTCAGTGTGAGTTCACTCTGGAGGAGAATATCGCCAAAAAAAATTCCCCCAAAAGATATTATGGCTAAAAAAATCTATTTTCCATACCAATTGTCAATCTATCCTTATCAAAAGATGCTTTCCTGGAAGGTACGGAACTTGCACGGATGACCCATAGGTTGCTCTTTCAAAGCTCAAGAGATGTACTGGAAATGTTACGTTTCATATGTATGCTAAAATTTCTCTTAAAAATCCGTTTTAACCATATTTTCCAGAAATAAAATGTTATATAAATCAGGGGAATGTTATGTGAATAAACTCTTCTGTAAAAACCTTCAGAATATAGATCGCCATAAAACTAAGGTTTGGTGCATGTAAAGTAAAGTGAAGATTTCTGACAGCTTTTAAAGAAATGAATTGTAAATTGAAATCTACTGGCGCAAATAGATCCTCTATGTGTAATCAAATAAACACTTAAAGGGATAGTTCACCCAAAAAATGAGAATTCTGTCATCATTTACTCACCCCTCAAACCTGTATGAATTTCTTTCGTCTGCTGAACAAAAAAAAAAGAAGAATACGAGTAACCAGACAGCTGATGGATCTCTTTAAGATGTAGCCTGAAGTAAGACATGTTGTTGAAGCCCAAAATCTCAAATTTGAGCAATGCATGAAAAAAACAACAGTGTTTTTACCTGTGGTGTCTTGTGCATAGCAGAAGAATTTAAAGAGAAATGTTCATATCGAGATCTTTCACATTTCAGACTTTTTCTCAAAACATCTGAGAAGCAGCAGACTACAGCAAAGGTCTCACATTTTGCTCACTCGTGTCTAATAATATTGAGATAGTAAAGAAATGTAACTTAATGATTAAAAACTTTGGGGGGGGAATTCAGACATCAATCCCTAGCCTTTTCCTTTTTCCGCTTTTGATTCAATGCATACTAGCCTACATGAAATTCCCAATGCATTCTTCAGGACATAAGGAGGTCTTTAATATTTCCTGTTTTTTGAGTTTACATCCGCGAACAGTCACAGAAGCTGATGGTAAAGTCAGAGATCAGCGCTCTATATTGTGTCTTTGGACCGTAAGGGCATTTCAAAATGAGAGTGTACATTCCCCTAGGGAGGGTCCGACAGGGGACGCCTTAAATAAACCCATTAGTTAAAAATGGAAGGCTTGGCTATTTCCCTTTGAAGTTACAGGGATTGCTCGCTCTTCACCGCTCGCTGTCTCTAAGCTCACCGGTCCACGCTTGCGTATTTTTTAACTTGGTGGAAAGAAGAAACACATTTCTGATTTGCAACACTCTAGGAACGTGTTTATTGTCTTTCTGCACAGCCTTAAAAACGAGCGGCCACACATTACATGAAAATAATGAAGAATTCATTTGCGAAGCAGGTCAAAAGCATAAAATGGGCGATGTTATGGCCGTAAGTAGCATGAGCTAATGGTGATTTTAAAGCAGTCGAGCATGGTGTGAATGGCTCTAATTCATCAGCTCTGCGACTGGGCACACGGCTCGAAACTTAATTAGTGTTGCACATTATGTGGGGCATTTTCTCCATTGTAATAAAATTAGAGAGAATGCTTGCTGTACTTTCTAACACGCCTTGCTGTAACGGGGGATGACAATAATCCGCCGGTGTCCGTGCCAACTGTCAAAAACTTTGACATCTATGGCAGACGGGGAGAAACACAGGGGGGGATTTAGACATTTTCTAGGCATTTAGCTCCATTATGATCCTGTGTTTTCTTCTAACATGGGTAGCCTAGTGAAGAAAACAGAAACTCTTTAACACAGAATAACCAATGTTATGTCTGTCACTGAACATGTATTTCAAGCCAATCCCCTCTGATATATCAGTCAAGAAATCCCAACGTGCCGAATGTTTTCATAAGCAGTGGTTGAATATAAATATACCACAAATAAAATAGCCTAGACCACACATATCTTAAGAGACACCAGATCCAATCAAAACAAAGCCAACTATTTAAATATGCTGCTTTGTTTATAGGGGTAAAAATGATCTGATGTTGACAGATGGAGGATGGGGGAATAGATCTTAGATGTTCTTGGTCTAGTTTTATAAAAACATACATAGATATTTCCTACAGCATTTTTTACAGACTTATTTACGCTATTTGGTATGAGTAGATTCTTCATTGATTTAATAATTTCAAGACTCATTTACAATGAGTTAAATTATAAGGTCTATAATGTGCATGAAGTCATCCTTTCAAATCAAACCAGAATATGCCAATAAATGACCAAGTTTTGAAAATTAAACATATGCTTGCAGACGCATAATTACAAAACGTTGAGAAAATGTCTCTTTTTCTAATCATGTGAAAACAATGCCCATCATGCATTGTATCATCCGTATTATCTGCGATGAATATAAAGCTCTGCGTGCAGTATCATTAAATCCAACAAGAAGCATTTTTTTGAGCCAGACAATTCAATCACAATCCTCACAATGCGCTTCACATAAAACCCTGGAGAAAACAAGAGACACTTTTCCTTTCTATTTGTTTTCGGAGAGCTATCCTGAGTGTGTGACAAGAAAGGAGTCTAAAACAACCAATTAAACCAAAATTGCCTTCACTCGAGGAAAAACATCGAGTCAAAGCCCCATGGGAACTACTATAGAGCGCTGAGCACTCTTGTCCTTTCCAATGGCTCGGTCAAGATCCACCAGACAAGCACAGATAGATGGATAGGAAGATAGATAAATGGCTTTTGGAAACATTGTTTTTCTTGTCAACAAATTCACTTACATGAGAATGCAACCCTGATGTCAACTCATTTCTTAACCATCTCCTCCTGCCTTTGAGTAAAAGCTTTGTAAAATGAAACAACACTTTCTTGACACGACCGAGACCGATTACCCCTATTATTACAGAATTTGTCCAATCTTAAAGTTTTCAAAAAGTCCTGTGCTCTACAAAAATTGCCATTGCAATAGGGTGAATGCCCAACAGGAATAGGAAAAATATGAGATCTCTAATATGTCGGTTGTTTTTCCTAGAGAGCAATTAGATTACATGGAAAGCTATGAAAAATAAATATACTAAAAGATATTTGAAATACATTTATTTTACCCCAAGTATACTACAAATACATTTAAATACCCTGAAATTCTACTGTTGGTATACTAGATTGGTATACTTTAAGTCTGCTAAATTGGAATTAAAGTAATTTTGTACTTAATGCACTTCAGTTATCCTGAAGTGCTGAAGTTCAACTGAATAAATAAAGTTTAATTATAATATTTATATCAGTAAGTCTCAAGCGATATGTCAGCAAATATGTTAATGGATTTGTATACTTTGCCTGAAATAAATGTATTTTAAATACATTTTGGTATTGTTTTTTTTTTCAGTATGAACTCATTTCTCATCACATTTTTTCTCAGGAATAAATTACATGAGGTTCTATACACATTTATTTTATAGCTCTCTTACTATATGTCAAAAATCTACTTCTTTGTGTATATTATAGAGAAACAAAGTTAACTGAGAATGTTTCTGAGCTATGAAAGAGCAAACTCTAAAAAATAATAATTTTAATGTATTCAAGTGTTATAAATGTGCATTCAAATAATCAGCTGAATATATCAAATATGATTTGCGCCCTAACTGGATTGTCAATAACAATAATATCAAAAACTACATCTCTAATGAGAATGAAAAAAAAAATGATAATAATAAAAAAGAAAAAATGGGTACTTGAGATCCATCATGGCTTAGCCTAGAAAACTAACACATTATTGATCTTTTCTTGGGTTTCTTTCTCTCCGCTGTTTGTTTAGAAAAGCCTCATCCCCACTAATAGCTGTCTCAAAGCATAATCTCCCTCCTCCCCTCCGTAACCTCTTCACGCTCCTCTTTTCACACAGTTAAAGTTAGCCGCCTCGCTGCGGTGATTGTGTTGCTAATGTTGACACCTGCCAGAGCGAGGGCTGTGTGTGCTTCACTGCGGTCTGATGCAGATCATCTCTACACTGGGATCTCTTCAGGAAGATTACCTGTACCAAACACAAGCTTTACTCTACAGTCGGAGAGAGAAAGAAGACAGGAGAAGAAAAGTTGAAAGAGAGATACAGAAGAGTTTCATATTGTGGGTGTGCAAACCTGCAAGATCACTAAATGTGACAGAAAAGTTATTTGACATACAGAATGAGATTATTTTTAAACCTGGAAATACACAGGGAGTTCTGGGATTTTAAGGGGGGATGACGTCAAATAAAGAACATCTAACATCGTGCGCTATTTATATGTCTTTATCAAATGAGCAAATGAGTAACATATGACTGTATATAGATTTTCTTGCTTCTAATAAAGAAGATGATCTTAGGAAAATCTCAAATAACACTGGAGAACAAGATCCTCAGGTTTTCTAATGCTGAATGCTGCCACAGAAAATAAGTATAACTTGTAAAAATAGTGCGCATTTACACTAGTAGTCTCAGACTTTTGGAGCCCACCACATGAATAGCTTTCTTTGTCATCATGACATAAACATTTATGCATCACAAGACTGTAAACCCTAACGCTCAAAATCATAAATTGGTTTGAGCAGAGCCAACTCAAATTGAACAAATCAGTATTTAGAACTTTCTTTTTTCTTTTGATTTCACAAACATTTTTAGTCATCTGAATTGTTTCCTTGTTTTGAGTTTTATGAACTTAAATATAACTGAAACTGGGCTGGTATTTCTATTTCCCAGCATGCTTTGCCATTACACTCAAAAGGGAGAGTAAATGCTAAAATGAAATCAAGCGTATAGCGTCAGTTCTGGCAGGTCACGTTAGTCAAGCTCGCATCAGTGACTCTCAGCTGATCCACGTCTACCTATAGGAATACGACACCTATCACAGTATACATACTGTATATAAGCTCCTTCAGTATTATGAGCAGCTATCGCATTTCTCAGGAGCTAATTACCCTCCTCCATCCCCAGCTCCTCCTCTCGCCCAGTCAGGATTTGGCATTCTGATTCCCCTTGAATCAGAATAAATTCTTGAATTATGTTGTATTTTAAAATCTTGAATTAATGATATCTGCAATACATTCATGTTGGTTCTGTCCTGTTTACCCTAAGGGGGGTTATTGCTGCTCTCATCCATGCTAGGCTGCATGGATCCGCAGGGAGTTCTCGCCCAGAACGGAACCATACCGCCAATCCAAACTGTATGCTAATTGTCAATCGTATTTGACAGAAGTGTTATATAATGTTTTGGGGGCAAGATTAATGTTAAATGGGAGATTTAGTAGTGTTTAATGTTTTATTATGCTAGTTTAGAAGAGTTTCTGTTATGTTGGTTCTTTGTAGGGTTACCATCAACAGTGACGAGTGGATAAAGTTAAATGTTTAATATTGCTGTACTCCGTTAGCAAGTGCTCTGCTATGCTAATGATATAAAATCTTGTGTTACAAATTAGCAAGGCAGCATTTGTTGAATTAGCTTCTTAAATCTAGCCATGTACTAAAACTATTTAAATTGAGATTACATGATAATTCGTGAGCTTAGATTTATAAGGTTCTATCTCCACTTTTGGTCGAAATTGAGTTTTTGACATAATCTTATCCATTAGGTGTTTATTAATGCCTGTGTGGTGTTATTTTTGTAAAAAAAATATTTTGTTAGTAGTTATTAATAAAATAAAAAGGTTCCATCTCACAAAACAGCAGGGATGTCAAAACTTTGATGCTCAATATCTCAGAACTACCCTAAACGGAGATAGAACTGTATAATTCTAAGCTCACAAATTGTAAGTTAAATGTATGAATTGGCTTAGTCAAATATTTCAAGTTGCAAGTACAAAATAGAAATCTGCAAGTTCTGCTTATACTTAAACTTTATTTTTGTACTTTTTTTTTTTTTTTTTGTAAAAAATGAACATGAACCAAAATTGATCAGTATACAACAAATGTAACCATCAGAAAACACGTATGACATTTAAGACAGATGACTTCACTCACACTGAAATAAAAGGTAGCAGCAAATCATTCCCTGGACAAGGCCTGGAAGGAAAAACAGCTCTTGGTGGCTTCCGTCTCAGTGTGTCGGAGTGGGGATTCACCCCCAGTCCCTACAGATGTACATTAATGCAGACAACACACTGAGCCCGTCTCTTCCACAAGCCCTCTTCACCAAACAGCCTGCTGTCCAGCCCCATCGTGTCAGTTTGAAGCCCCCATTCAAAAGTATTCATGCATCTGCCTTCGAGGCACAATGGCCGCTAGTTTATAAACTGTCTGCCTGCGAGCCCAAAAGCTTTAGTCCACATTGTTTTCATACCCTTAATAAACTTTTTGAAGGAGTTCATCAACTGGCCTGAATAGCCTGCGCACTGAATCTCAAGACAGAAAATAACAGATCTTTTTTTTCTTCTGCTCTTTTCTTTCTTTCTTTCCTTTTTAGGAGCAGTTTCTCTGACAATGGAGAGAGAAGGCTGTTAGACTTCAGAGGAGTCTTAGGCCCAACACACAAAAAAAGAAGAAGGCAGCATTCAATTAAAAGAACAAAATGCTTTCCATAAAGGGGAAGGAGACAATTGATTTTTTTTTTCCTCCATTCAAAAGTGAGAGGATGATCCGAGCATCACTTCACATCTTATTCCAAAAGAGAAAAACGCACATTCGAATGCACACAAAGTGTGAGAATGCAAACAGAGTAAATATGTTCACAATGCACAAAGAGCAGACTTTTGCAAAAGAGAGATCATTTCAAATCAACCTACGATATTTGAACAGAGATCATTTCAAATTTCATTCGGCTATAAAAAAATATTCAAAAAGGATGCATCACCTGCTTCATTTCATTCTAAGCTTGAGGAATCTGTTTGTATTTGTTCGTTTTTCGAAGTGCCTCCTGTGACACCCGTTAGACAGGCAGGACAAATTTCAAAGAGGCAATAAATTTCAGCATTGGCTATAAGCCATTAATCCATTCTCATACCTTTAAAATGTGTGGAAAACTTAAAGGTCTTAATGGGTGTCTTCTCTAATGAATTTCATCCCCAATTAAAACGGATCGCCAGAGTCCACGTTACGTCTCGTCTTTTCGCCTGTGGGGTCCGGAACGACTCCAGAAAAACTCACAAACTTGCGAAATGAACAAGCATAAAATAAGGCGGAAACCTGCTGTATACTCCGCCTTTCGTGCTTCACTAGTAAAATAAATAATTATATTTATTGATAATAATAATAATTCACAATAAGAACTTTAATAAAGTATAGTATAACAATAAATACATTCATATATATAAATAATAATAATAATAATAATAATACAGGAGAGAAAAGAAACTACTCAAATCCATAGGCCTAATCCTTCGTGTCTGTTTGCGAAAGAAGCGTTAAATTAGATTTGATAAGTTCAACGCGTTTGTTTCGGTCTCTGAAAGCCTGGCCAAGTTTAACAGTGTGTCGACTTCAGGTTATCAAATAATAATAATTATAATAATAATTATTATTATTATTATAAAGCAATGTATTACACAATATGGTAAAACTTTATTTGAATGTGCCCTTGTTACACGTTACATGCATTTGCTATATAATACATATAAATGATGCATAATTACATGCAACTAACAAGAAATCAAGCCCTAATTCTACCCTAACTCTATAATTACATAAATAATTATTACTTAAATGTATAATTTAAGTAATAATTATACCATGTAACAGGGACACATTGCAATAAAGTAACCTAAAATATATTCATAATGAACATGAAAAAAAATCTACATAATTGTAAAACTATGATTTATTTTTTTTTTTTTTTTTTTGGTTTCCTTTGTTTTCGTTTTGTTAATATTTCTTATTTGGATATATATATTGCAGCGGCTTCATTTAAACCGAACGATTATTCAATAATCTATATTCATCATTCAGAGCGATTTGACTTTCGGATGTAGAATTATATGAGTTCAGCGCATCACTTGTTGCTGAATGACTTTCTCAGCGGTGATTCTGAGCTCGATCAGCTGCGCGTACTGAAGCGCGATGACCTGCCCGAGTGTGAGAGAGGTAACCGGTCACTGCCATTTACCGCATCCCGGGATCCTCCATTGTTCCTAAAAGCCACTTGAACGGATCCTTTAAAACACCGACCAACGGGACTGAAACGCTCCATTAATTCAATCCACACGCGTGCGCTGGAAAAGAGTGCGTAAATGATTGACAAATGCGTAAAATACAACGGAACAGATCCCAAATACAATTCTGGCATATTACAGATCCAGACTATTGAACAATTATTGCACTATTTTATATTCTCGAATGCATGAACAAAAATATAATAAATGTTTCAATGATAATCCTAAAACTAACATGCCTTTCATGTGGGCATTTAATTATCTCCTCAGCAGGCATGTCTTCTGACACACCATTTGAAGACCTTATTTTTTTATCACATACATAAGAATTTTTACAGCGCATAAGAATGTTGCGCTCTGATTCTGGAACACACAACTATTGTGTTCTGAAGCACAATCCATATAATTTACATGTGCTATTGACAACAATACAACTGCAACAAAATACAATATCTCTGTGAAATATTTTAGCAACGCACGAATCTTAATGAATCATTTGTTCAAAACGACAGCAAAATGAACAAGATTGCGCACTATAAGTTTTGGATTCATCTTCAGGCCCCCTCCTCACACACACACACACACACACACACACACACACATTAATGAGGCATGCTCTCATCTGTATCGCAGCTTGTGTGTGTCAAGTGTGACCCGCCCTCGCAAATCAAATGGCTAAAACGGAAATGACAATTTACATGTCAGAATCAATTGTGTATTTAAGCCCCCATTACAAACATTAACCAGATACGAACGCACCAAATACAATATCCATTAGAATTGCTCGAACGAAGAGGGAATTACGCACAAAGATCCAAGCAGATATACAGTATTATGTGCGATTCATGTAGACATATTACATTTGGGGTTCAAAGCACTTAAAAAGTTGAAAAATGAAATCATCTCTGGTTATTAGCACGAGCAGATAATAGCGTTTATGCGCGTAAAGTCCTCTGCGCACTCCAGAATCGCCCCGTTAATAACGGACGAGTGAAAACCGCACCATTACAAGAATTCTCTCAGATATAAGAGAATGATATTCTCCATAACATCTGCGCAGAGATTTGCACTGTCCCAGATGGCAAACCGCGTTTAATGAACAGTCAGGCAGACTTGTCAAGCAGTAGCCTAATGTGAAGTCGCTTTGTACTGCAGTCTCAAGTGTTTCTGATGAGCAAAAGACATCCACGGATCAAAGATCATAAGCTTCTCAATTTCCCTTCAACTGCCTGAGCCCTCATTCACATCATCTTTACCCACTTTTGGTTATTTTTAAACATCTCTACAACACATCAAAACTCGCGCCCTGCCTGGAGTTCACGGGTCACCCGCAATCTAAAAACGGCATTGTTAACTGGTCTATAATCCCTGTGTAGAGACCAATTACAGCGGAGTCAATAAAAGCCACATTCTAATACCAGCCATGTTTGCATTTTTCCATTCAACAGTAGCTGGATCACTAGCAAGAATTATACTGTAGCCTATATTGTTCATTTCCTCGCACCTCATTACATTTATAATCGTGCCATGGAGTGATAAGGTCAGTGCTCTACATTGTTAAAGGGGTTTGTAAACTGTTACCTTCCCAAATACAGCAATCAATCCAAAGCCTCAAGACAAGGATTTCACACAAATAAAAACAATTATACTAAAGATAATAGGTTACACTTTATTTTAAGGTGTCATTGTTACAGTAATTATATATTTAAGTACTGAGTAATATGAAGTACTTCAAGTACTTCCGGGTTAGGGTTTGGCTGAGGGTTAGTTGCATGTAATCATGCATAATGTTCTGTCATTACTATAGTAAGTACATGTAACTTGCGTAACAAGGACACTGTAAAACAAAGTGTTACCAGCTAATATTATAAGAAACGGTTACACGTTATTTTAATGTCGCTGTATACAGTAATTATACATTTAAGTACTGAGTAATAATAATTAACTACAGACTTACTACAGGGTTAGGGTAGGATTAGGGTTTGGTTTAGGGTTAGGTGCATGTAATTATGCTAATTTATAAATACATGTAACATGCAACAAGGACACATTAAAATAAAGTGTTACGTAAGAGAAACAATAGGCTACGATAATCATGTTATTATTTAACAGTATATAAATGATTGTTGTAATTATTATTAGTGATATTAGAAGTAGTAGTAGCCTATATCAAATTAATAACTAAATAATAATACAATTTCTAATCTAATGCCTGGGTCAAAAACTTATAGTATGTTGATCTGGCTTTTTTTCTTTTCTTTTTTCTTTTTTTAATGTCACCATCACAAATGCTTGAATCCAAATCATAGTCAATTGCATCTGGTTCGGTAAATTTTTCGCAATTACTGCCTTTATCTGAATTTTAAGTAATGAGCAGTAATGGCGAAATCAGTAGCTGCGTTGTAATATTATTATGAGCTTATATCTGTTCTTATTAATACGCCTGTCAACAAAAAAAAATTGTTAATACCAGAGTATAACACACACACGCGTGCGCGTGCACACACACACACTCTCTCTCTCTCTCTCTCTCTCTCTCTCTCTCTCTCTCTCTCTCTCTATATATATATATATATATATATATATACATATATATGCAACCCTGGAGTCTATACACTAAAGAAAATCCCTCGCCAGTCAAATTCTCGAGCTATGTTGAGACAGGGTGACGGGAGAGAAGAGGTTAATCCGTCTTTAATGCAGTGATGGTCCACACTCTGATGGTTATGTTATCTCTGCCCAACATTTGGGTCTCCTACAATTTCAGCCCAGCCAAAATAGCTGCAAGAAAGTGCAGATGGAGTCACTCTCGACGCCTGAGGAGAAAAAATATTAATAGCTAAATAACTTCCCCTTACTTTCACTTAATCTTCCTCTCTCTCTGTGTGTCCCTGTAACATATTCTATTCCAGATTGATTTGTTTAAAATGTCTCCCTATGCTTCTCTTTCAGCGCGGCTTTAGGCTCGAAAGTATCTGCTTTATTTTCATATAAATGTGAAGCAAGAGAGAGAATGTCCTGCTGGTGCGCGTCTGGGGCGCATAAACCGAAACTATGTGAAACCGCTCTTTTCCTGAATATTCTCGTCTTGCTTAATCATAGGAAAATTTTGCATTTTAAAAATATTTTTTTCTGTTTTCTTCTAAATATCGCTGAGTTCGTGCACACTGTGTAGCTTACAATAGGCATCAGACTGAGCGAGTCCCCGGCATCAGACGTCGCAACGCTCACAGCCATCTCGCCTACACCATCATCCCATAACAACACTCCTAAACCCCTGACTGAAGTCTGTTTGATTAGTCTGAAAACCTCAGGTAATCCACAGATTTGCTGAAGTGTCCAGTGCCACTCTCACAAATGGACGCGCGCTCGCGTTTAACTGGTGCTCCTCCAGACAAAAAGAGCACCAGGTGAGCTGTCAGACGCGGGGCTGTAACCCATTAAACACTAATTAAGTTTGGCAGGTTTGTGCTAACTCTGCTGTCGCTCATCATATTTTTTTATTTCCGTAACGAGGATGGCAGGTGCACAAGATTATTATTATTGTAATGGCCACTAAACCAAATGTGGAAGTCATGGTTAAGGCTATTAAGGTTAGGCACTTGGAGATCTGCTTAGGGTGGAGGCAATTTAGACCCAAAAAAATTATTAGACAAAATTTGTTTTTAAAAAGTTTGTCATATGGCAAAAAAAAAAAAAAAAAAAAAAAAATATTTTTTTGTAAGATTTGTAGATTTTTGTAACTAGCATACTGCGTGATCAGACTAACGCCTAATAAACACAAGGCACTAAATAAGTAAATAAAAAGTTGCATGTATTTAAATGCAGCAAAAAGTCAAACAAAATGTAAAAATTTAAGTTCTGACTTTTTTGATTAACTAGATTGTCCAATGCGTAATTAATTTAAGACCCTATAAACGCATGACATAAATAAATAAATAATGTATATTGTATACACCAACATGTTTACGAGATTCCATCAATGTAATAATGTTTGCATGCATTTTGTATGCCAAAAATGTCAGCCGACTTTGAGGTCTGACTTTTTTTCTTTAGTCTTTGTGATCAATTTAACACTTTATAAACGAATGGATAAATAAATCATGTATTTTGTACACCCAAAAAAGTTTACAGGAACTTATCAATGTAAACATGAAACATAAAACATAAATAAATAAATTAATGTTTATGTATGCCACAAATGTCAACAAAAAGAAAAAATGTGATTTTTTTTTAAAAATATGTAATCAATTTAATACCTTATAAACACATAAATAAGTAAATAAATAATGTATTTTGTCTAAAAAAAAAGTTTGCAAGAATCCATCAATGTAAATAAATAAATAAATAACAGATCATATAAAATAAACACAAAATCTCATGAATTTACGCCCTGGGCGAGTCACTGTGAGCCGTTTAGAGATGAAAGTGAAAAGAAATAAAGGGGCTCAGTTTAATCAGGGCTTAAAAGCTCTTCTACATTAGGGTTTGTGCGCGAAGAGTTGCTGGAGGATCAGTGTGTTTCTCACCGGTGCCTGCGAGCTCTTACACTCCTCAGCGACACAGACGCCCATTTAACACACCGCAGCTCTAATAGTCTTAACATTATTAAATGTTATCCGGATGGTAAACTTAAAGAATCCCTTCAAAGAATTTAACAGTGAATTCAGTGTTTGTGCCGAAGATGAGACACTGGAAATGACAGATTTATGGAATCATTAACCCAGAGATGACGCACTCACAGCATTCCCAACAAATGAACAACTACAACCAGTGGACAGCAACAGAAACAGCGGGCTTGGTTTTCATGCATTTGTTTAAAAACGAATATCAGTTTCGCCCTGTGTATAAACGCATTTCAAAATATGTATGAATGAAGTATAACTCTGGCATAATTAGGAGAAAACAGAAATAATTATTTAACAAATTAATTCATATATCATTCTATAGCAATTAAAGAAACTCAATCCGTCAGATATGTGCAAACGAAGCTTTACTTGGTCTTAAACCAACTGCGCAGTTACGCGCAACTGAACCCGCACAAAAGACGTCGTTTTGCACCATGAAATGTTGAGCTTACAATTCTAAACGCTCCTTCATATTACAAAACTATCTAGCAGCAGGGAGCACTGAATAATTTATCTGCCTTTCTTTTCTTATACCCTTTGTACAAAGTTTTCCCCTCTTTTCTGGGATCTTTGAATGGGGGTCACCGGTCCAGTTACTCTTTTTGCTGCCCGGCTCCAGTGCTTTTTCTCTTTTTGTATCTCAGTCTAAAGGTTACAAAGGCTTAAAACGAGATTGTTCATAACCACGTTTGGGGGAAGAAAGGGCAAAAGCGTAATGTGACCTGTTATAAATATAATATTAAATACATTAGTACAAATATGACCTTTTAGAATTATAGTATTATATTTCGAATTAAAATAGTATGTTTAATTATAGTTACATATATTAAATACATGGGCTAAAAATCAAATTTTAATACAATAATATATTATTGTGTCCGAAAATATGAAGTCTATAATATAGTTTGCTATAGTTGTGCAATTCAATTAAAATATTTTCAAATAAATATTTTCAATTCACAATATGAAGGTCATAATATAATATAATATAATATAATATAATATAATATAATATAATATAATATAATACGTATAAATGCAAAATGTTGCCAAAACAAGTCACTCCACCGGGTCCACATGTCCCGCGTAATGTAGTTGCTTAAACTGACATCGATTCTCAAATGGGTCAAACTGTCAGTTGTCGTTTAGGGGGTCGTTAAAACGCAAGGGAAATGGAATGTGCCACACAAATTAATTTACCAGGCTAAATACCTGACGTCAGGGCTCACATAAATAATTGAGTAAGTACCGAACAGCTAGCAGCATGAATAATGAGAGCTATTTGTGCCATTTTTTTTCCAAGGGGGCGCACAGATTCCCCCTGGCGAGAATGAAGGACTGCAGCATCTGTCCCTTTCAAATAACTACTTAATGAAATATCAATTGCAACAGCAGCACCAATTATAGCACCAGTCCATCATGATCTGTCAGTAGCCTACAACTGATCCACACCTCAAAAAGCAGAGTTCGAGTTTTAATACACAACTTTTACGCACCACGTTTCCTCGCATCTTTTCGCACACAATGAGAAATGTAAAGGCCTCTGACCTTTGTCCCCGAGAATCCCATCGATGCTGTGTTTGGTTTTCTTTTCTCCGTCTTCATCTTTTTTATCACAGTCGTCATCGTCATCTTTCTTGCCAAAACGAGCTCTCAAAACTCGACTAATGGAGCTAACTATAAAGAGAGATAATAATCACTGTAACGCCCAGTGTAACAATCATAACACTAATAATGTGATCTTTTTTTTTTCATTTATAGATATCCGAAATCCAAAATTCCAATTTTTATCAGAACCGAACATACAGAATGATCCATTATTTAAAAAGATGCAGTGAAATGCGTAACGTTCTCTAAATGTCAGTAAGAAAGAAATGGTGCTTACCGGAAGAGGCCTCACCTGAAGGAACCGTGCCTCTGTCACACACCCCGTCCTTCAGCAACTTATCCCGGATTTCCCAGCTGAACATCCCGGGATTCTCGCGTTTGTATTCCTCGATTCTCTTTTCAACGTCGGGTGTTGCAACTTGCTTTAGTATAGAACAAAAAAAAATGTCGAGGCGGAGAAAACACAGAGAGAAGAAAGAAATGCGCATTCTGTTTACTATAAATCCTTCGTTTCCATATAGATTTTAGAACTTTTTAATAAACTCTGCATTGCGAAATGTTTGAGGGTGAAATCGTTCACTCACCCTGGGTTTGCTTCCACCTATTGCTCCCGGACGAATGGAGCCGGTCTCCTGGTACCGACAGAGGATTTTGGACACGCAGCCGTGTGAGACCCGCAGTTGTCTGGAGATCACACAGGGTCGGATGCCGTGATGGGCCATTTCCACTATTTTGTGTCGGATATGATTCGGTAGTGGCCTTCCGTTGATGAAAACTCCACCGAGCTGGTTCACTCGACCTTGACCCAGAGGCGTTGAGACTGCGGGAAAACATTCAGGCCCAAAAAGGGCGATTGAAAGAAGGAAACAATAGCATACTCTGTAAGATAAAGAAAGTAACACTTTACAATACCCTAACTGTGCAATTGATATTGATGACCTAAATCTACATTTTGTTGAACATCTTGCAATTACGCATTAGTTTTATGCAACGTAAAATTACACATAATGTTGTCAAAACACAATAGTAGGCTACTTTACTTGTGGATCATTTTATCTTAGAGTTTTGAGGATAAACTCACAAATTCTGTGAGTCATCTGGGCTTTGCACCGAATTTATCACAAAAACATCTACATACTGTCATTCTGATTAATCATATCACATCAGCTAATATCATTTATCACGTAATCGTGCGTAACGCCTCGTGTTTATTGGAAGATGCGAATAACGATTCATCAAAGCCTGCAGAATCAGTCCAAAAAAATCTCATTCTTACACATTTTCCTTCCTGAAAGAATCCTTCTATACTATCATCATATCTGATGCGTTAGGAGAGGATGGAACACTTGAGGACACTAATTGCCATTCAAGAGGCACTAAAGATGTGCCACTTTAAACCTCGATTATTCCCAGTCATGCAACACAAATATTAGTGTGATGCTTTGAGCCAGTTTTATTTCCCTTCACTGCTGCGAGATACTTCTGCAAATCCCACAGATTGCAGGATTCGTGGGTTGGAAGGCTTTCGTCAAACTGCTCTTAAGCACGAATTCACTCGATAGGAAAGACGTTCCCATTTAATGCGCGAGCTGCGTATGGAAATCATACGTCCAGACTGGAGCATTTTACTCATAATGCTCCCAGAAAAATCTCTTTGTTGTCAATTATTAAATCACTGATTTCATAACTATTTTTTAAAACTCTTGTTCGGTCATATTTCAGACTATTTCGTTTCTTTAATCGTATCACTATCGCGTAAAAGAGTGCTTGACAAAAAATATCTATTTTTAATTCTAAAAAACTCAGAATTTAAAAATTATGTGATTTAATTTTCCTTAAGAATAAGAATAAGAAAAATAAGTAGTTTTCGTACCTTCTAATGGGAATCCGGTTCTGGGGTAGTTCTGGCCTGGAGCTGGCCGCATCATTCGAGGAACTGTTCCTGGTAAAGTAGCCATTCCAGCTACTCCCAAAACTATTGAAACTCTCACTAATAAATGAAAGAAATCAATCACACAGAAAGCTCCAGTGTTGTTTGCGCCGTGGAAACTGTAACGGATCCAAAGAATTTAAAAAGAAATCCAAACACACACACACACACACACACACACGCACCAGTGGACAATGCCCAGTGTGCTGAAGAAAAGTTGTTCTTACAGTGAATACCCAAAAACAAGAGCAGATTAAAGCATGCAATGTGCTCTGAAGCAACAGTGAGTAAATATTAGTGAGAGGATCTGCTAGTTGTGATTACAGCTGCTGTTTGCTGCTGAGAGGAGTTTAAGTGGCCAACTTTGGCGCACATAGTGGGAGGAGGAAGCGCGCGCTGCCATAGGCTCTCCGGCACTCTTTTACAGCATGGAGAGGAAGGGTAATGCCCGAGATCTCTCGTCCAATCGGGAGGAACTTTGCAGAAAACACACAAGCACACTTTCCTCCCACTCTCTCTCTAAATCAACACAGGAAATGTTACAATGAGTTTTCATTCATCTCTCATTTGAACTGAAACGTCAGTTTAATGCGTTGGACTCTCTCTGTAGACACACACACACACAATATATATATATATATATATATATATATATATATATATATATGCAATATAATATAATATACTATTATTATATACAAAAAAACTACTCTTGAAACAATAAAACTAACATATTTGTATATGCCATCGTAGTGGGAAAATCTGCGTGATCCTAAATGTGTGCATTGTGTACTGGAAAACGATTGTAATCGTGTATTTTAACTTGACATTTGTGAATAACTTAATATTTTTATTAATAGATTCATAGTGTGCAATTATGTTTATCATCATTATGAAATAAGATAAAGTGATTTTGAGTATACAGGGGGAAAAGAGAAACACGGCAGATAGCCTATCCATCAATTTGCAGTGATGTATCATGAAGAATCTGATTCTAATTGTTTTGTGTATAATAAAGAACAGAAGGGACAAGAGTGTTTTGAAAGTTCAGCACAATTATACCTGAGGTCAGAGAGGGTCATGATGGTGCACAAGAACTGATGAAGATGAAGAGACTTGGCCTGAAACATTTGACATATTCATTATAGATAGAATAGCCTACTGAATAGTTAATAATAATATGATATATTAGAAAAATAAAATATATGACAAGAATACCTTTAACATGGATAGAGTTGTACTCTATGGTTCTTTAGAGAATGAAAAAGTTGGTTACATTTTATTTAAGTTGTCTGTGTTACAGTGTAATAATACATTTAAGTCCTGAGTAATATTAATTAACATGTACACTATAGGGTTAGGAATAGGGTTTGGTTTAGGGTTAGTTGCGTGTAATATGAACACTTTATAGTAGTATATGTAACTTGTGTAACAAGGACACTGTAAAACAAAGTGTTTACCAAAAAGCCAATATTTCAAAGGTTCTTCCGCTTTTTCTGAACAACTAGAAAATGTTCATTATGGTCGAAAAACCCTCGTGACTCTAGCTGAAACCTCATTTTATGAGTGTAAGTCACTTCACCTGTTTTTCCGCGAGACCTGGGAGTCGTTTAACAGCATATATGATAAAAATCCTCCAGAATCTTTAGGTTGAATGGCTGTGCGCGTGTCCGGCTCTGTGGGACCGCCGCGCGCTGAGATTGTGTGGAAATTGCCGTGGCGAACACTCCTGGTGGAAAGCAATTTCACAAATAATTTTTACAACAATTAGGGAGTGTGGCGGGGTGAAATGGCGATTTCACATGCAGATGTTCCGGTAGGGAAGGACCTGGTGCCCGGCAGCGGAGCTCTAACCCTCAGTGTCCGGCTCTGGTGAGCAGCGCGCGCGGGTCAGAGACGCACCGGTGATAACAGGTAACTATCAAAACAGAACTTTGGGATTTAGTCAAAAAAATAAATAAAAATCTTTTCAAAATTACACAACTGCACACTAACCTTTCTCTCCCCATTCATCATTTTGTTACAACATTGACTTTCCAAAGTGCATATAATTAAAGGTGTTCATAAATTGATTATTGAGTTTCTTGTGTGTGCACTCAAATTTGTTATAAATCATCTCTTTTATTTCTGCAACTTTACACTCTATGTAGATCTTAAGATCGTTCTGCAAACAAGTTAGAATAGGACATGTCGGTAAAAAAAAATGCTCAGATTTCTTTCCAGAGACACTCAAAAGTGATGTCATGGATAATGTTATGAAAACATGAAACTTTAAAGTTAATATCCGGTTGACTTGAGCGTGGATAATTTATAGTTACCTTTGAGTCGATTATTTATAGAGCATATATTTCAGCTTTAAATGTCTGTTTTTTATTTAAACATATTTGTCTAACTACCATCCTGCAATATCGTCTAAAATTGTTCGTTTAAAAGTGTACAAAAAAGGTTTTTCTTCATCTGAACATTTAAAAACCAGCGTTATTATCTAAAGAGTGTATAAACTGGTTTCAAAATCAGTATCAAAAGCTTAATGTCAATTTAAGTAGAAGAGTCATTGCAAATAAGTCCAAAGAAGAACAATGTTAATTTAAAGAAAAACAATGTATGAAAAATAAAAGAATATCCAACACATCTCATTGCAATCGCATGCACAGAGAGTATTGCCACTAGAACTACCTAAATAAAGCCTAAAGAATATATGGATTAATTGTGCATTAATTATTTAATTATTCAAAACCTGAAATAAAGCAAAAACACCTGTCCAATATTTTTACAGCCCTTGACAATATTGAACTGAAGAGGAATTCACTCCATGTGTAAGTGAATGTGTGTCCACTAGCAGGCGATATAGGTTAACTATGTCACATAAGATGTTGCAAACCTGGTTTTACATCCTTCTTGCAATGGAAACATTTTATAAGAACAACACATAAAGCTTGATACTATTTGTGCACCTGGTTACTGGCGCATTAGACGTTCCTTCAACGTAAAACCCCTTTCTTAAAGGGACAGTTCAACCAAAAAAGAGAATTCTGTCATCATTTTCTCACCCTCATGTTGTTCCAAACCTGTAATAATTTATGTCTTCTGTTGAACACAAACGAATATATTTTGAAGAATGTTGGTAATCAGACAGTTACACCATTGACTTCCATAGGGGGAAAATACTATGGAAATCAATGGCTGCAGTCAATGTTTGAATACCAACATTCTTTAAAATATCTTCTTTTGTGAATCAATCAAATTGAGGGTGAGTGAGTGAGTGATGACAAAATTTTCATTTTTGGATGAACTGTCCCTTTAAAGGGAAAAGCAATGGGGGAAAGAAATGCTGAAATGCTCCCCCCTTCCTGACATTTAATTTCTTCTTTAACTTGCATCTTCGAGTCCTGAAAATAAACCAGAACAGACTCATTATTCAGCCTGTTCTCACGTAAATGCGTCTCTATAACACGCATCGTGTATTGTCGTGTAATTTATACGCGAAAATGAGTTTTTACGTGCATATGAGACGCAGTTTTTAGCGTGCATTTGATACGCAGTTCATTTACGTGTAATACACACGCACCCCACACCACTAATTCTACCCAAACGTATAATACACACGCACCCCACCCCACACCTAAACCTACCCTAACCAACCAATGCGTATCATATGCACGTAAAAACTCACTTTAGCGTATAAATTACACGACAATACACATGCGTGCTATAAAGACGCATTTAGTGTGATCGGGTTGCATTATTATGGCTCTAGTTTACTTAGGGTGTAAACTGTTTTGTAGTAATTTTCTCAATTCCAGGAATATTTGGTCTTTGTTAAAATTGGGTAACCTGCTGGATCTGTGTGTGTGTGTGTGTGTGTGTGTGTGTGTGTGTGTGTGTGTGTGTGTGTGTGTGTGTGTGTGTGTGTGTGTGTGTGTGTGTGTGTGTGTGTGTGTGTGTGTAGACACTGGACGAGCTCCAGACTTTGCTGGCAGGTTTGAGAACCGGTACACAAACCGCAGCCCGGTAGGCCTCTTCCTCTCTCCTTCACGCTGTCCACACTCCCCACGGACTCTTGTTAACTTGCTAAGGCATGTTCACATCTGCTGAGAATTATCACAATGTGTTATTGCTTACCAAGCAGAATTATTTTATCAGACTGAGAGAGTGAAAGTGTGTTGAGTTGCGTATGTGAACTAGCCTGACTGTGAACAGGGTCGCAGGTAACTTCACAGTTTCTCTCGCTATGAGAAATGACATGTGACATGCACATGGAAAATTAAAATCTTACAGAGATAACTATACAAGTTATATCAACTATATCGAAATGTAACTCAATCTCAAATTGTACCCACCCCACTCCAATGATTTAAAAAACATTTCTACTGGTTATACCTTGGATTTAATACTGTAAATTTACAGATAGCAACCAATGCTGACTGAAAAAAATCCACTTTTACTAAAAAGCAAAGCAAAGTTGAGAGAGAGGACCAAAAGGGTATGTTAAACTGCAATTTAAACACTAAAATGCTTTAGTTGATAATGCATAACCTAAAAAAAAAACAGTCGATTTTTCAAAATACAATTTTCTGTAAAAATGTGTGTGCTTGTCCATGCAAAAGTAAGCTAATTTATGGCTGATATGGGCTGCGTCCGAAATCACATACTCTCTTGAGTATCTACTATTATTACTTCATGGCCGCTAAAAAAAAGTATGTTATAGTATGAATTTAATCCGGACACTCACCATGTTGTCACTGTCATGTGACCTACCAGTGTCGCTTTACTGCCTTTCACAAATCCTTTCCCGTGGCCTCATGTACGGTGGCCGAGAAAGCTCAATGCGCTGCAGATAAAAGAAAACACATGCAGATAAAAGAAAACGCATGCAAATAGAAAAAAACGTGTGCAAATAGAAAAAAAACGCATGCAAATAGAAAAAACACCGGCAAATTAAGAAAACATCTTCATCAGTTTCACAACACACGTGAGCTCCAAATACTCACAACACCACCCAAATACAGAAACGCGCTGCAAATAACACAGACCACAACGGAAATGTTTCCAGGGAACCAAATAAGTGACGAACCCGGCTGGGACGTGCTGGTGCTTACCATAGACAGTATAAGAAGTGGACAGAGCCATCTCATTGGAACTCAGTTGAGACAGTTGAAGCCTATTTTTTTTTTTTTTTTTCAATTGTCTGTTTATTGAGTTTTAACATTTTATTAACATAAGAGAGAGAGAAATAATAATAATAATGAAAATAATAATAATAAAAAAATATATATATAGAAATAAAATAATAATGATAATAAAATACGGCAAATTGGATCAAATCAGTCCATGGTCACTGTTCATCCTTTGTAAATGTTATGTAAACATGCCAAACCCTGTCATGACATGGTGGTGTCAGAGGTCCATAAGCGGTTCCCATATCCTTCGGAAGGCATCCCCCTTATTTTTTAGGATGTATGTGCGTTGTTCCAGTCTTAAAGTTTCATTGAGGATTTGTTTAAACAGATTGAATGATGGGGGTCTTTGTTGATTCCAATTGAGCAAGATGCATTTCTTTGCGATATAAGACACTATGATAATCCTCTTCCTGCATGTGGTGTCCAGTGTCTTGTCCAATTCTGTACCAAAGAGGTATCGTGTTGGTGTAATGTCCAGCGGGGTTTTCACAATCTTAACAGTTAGATCATGTACCGCCTTCCAGAACTGTTTTAATTTCTTGCATTCCCAAAAAACATGCATAATTGACCCTTTACATGTTTTACAACGATGACATCTGGGGGATGAGTTAGGAAACATTTTACTTAAGCGAAGCGGAGTAAGGTACATCCTGTGCATGAATTTGTAATTTTGTTCGATTATTTTATTACAGGACAGTGAGGAAAAAACATTCTGACATATCGTTTCCCATTGATCTTCTTCAAAAGCACATCCCATATCCTTCTGCCATACATTCCTAAGTGGAGTCAAGGAAGAGCTGTAACGGTCCAACAGAGCACTATAAATTACAGAGATTGTTCCTTTTAATGATGTTGACTTTACCAAAATCTCCTCAAGATCTGTTAACCCTGAAGACAGGCGTTTTTCCCCTTTCAGGGTGTTTATTAAATGGCGAATTTGTAAGTATTTATAAAAGTCCTGTTTCGGAATTCCATACTCTGACATTAGAACAGTAAAGGACTTGAGTGTATCCCCATCAAACAATTGTTGGAATTGCTGTACGCCATTTCCTCTCCACTTTGCGAACAAGGAACCGCCAATAGACGGTGGCAGATCGGGGTTTAAGGATATGGGGGAAAGCCTGGATATTTTACCAAAATTCCCACAGAACTTGAAGCCCATTTTTAGCGATTTTTGAGCACTTCCGTTCCTGACGCGCAGACTCAAACCGACTTAAACTAAGCTTGATGACGTGAGCAACCTGTCTGACAGACGTTATTCTTCTAGTAGCTGTGCGTGAAAATTGCCAACGTTAATCTTGCAGAGACGGGGAACTTGAGCAAAGAGTTCTTTGGCGTGAGTGAGCAGGAGTAAGTATTCCGTTGCTTTTATGGACTCATTATCTATGGGCTTCTCCCTTGACGGGACGTCCCCCCGATTGCCTGCGAGCTTCTCCTCCTGTCTGTACAGTAATTTCTGTACAGCGCGACAGAGAGTCGAGTGGTTATGACGCAATCGTTAGCCTATTTTTACAAAATCTGTTTCTACGGGGCCATTATGTAACATAGAAGGTAATGGAGCCCTTTATACATTGTCGTGTTTCTTTAGAAATAAATAATGGACAAATGGAGTCTTTAAACGCCTCAGATGTAAAGTTATTCACTGTCAAAGTGACGCCAAAATGAATGGGAGTCAATGGAAATGCTAACGCAAGTGAAGTTCTGCTACAACATGGCGGCACCCGGCCGGCTTTAACTTCCGGTCGATGGATTACCCCCTTGGTGCTTACAGCTTAAAATTCTACCTTATTTATTTATTTATTTTACAAAACATACAGAGATTAAATTTTTTATGACATACAACTTGTATAACAATATACAAAATGTATTAATAAATGTATTAACAATATGTTCAATGTCATCAGATTACAAACGAGAAAAGAACAATGAGCTGAAAACTATAAATAAAAAAGATAGAGAAGAAGAACATGAAGGAAAAATATTTATCTTTCTTGTTACACTGTACAAATTGTTTCATGTTATGTTTAAATGTTCATAAAGAAAAGTTTCATAAGAAATGTAAGGTAATGTAGGGTCCAAAATTTTAAAGTTGAGACACAGATATATACACGCATATTTTAAAAGCTTTTTTGTAAATTAAAATTTATTTGCAACCGTTATGTTAACAGCATTATATTTCTGTGGTAAGAACAGCTCTTCAGCTGATGGACACCCCGTGCTGCGTTGTCATGGGGACATCCCAGATGAAAATAATGAGGAATTACGTTGTCTTTCGTTGCTCCTTCATCAAGTGCGTTTCACACGGCTACATAACAGCACACTAGCCCTGCTCACTCCAAAGTCCCACTTTAAGGGCTCTGCCGTCTGCCCTTCGAAGGGAGTAGGCAAAGGGAAGCTCACGAGCAGTAAGCACGTCCCAGCCGGGTTCGTCACTTATTTGGTTCCCCTGGAAACATTTCCGTTGTGGTCTGTTATTTGCAGCGCGTTTCTGTATTTGGTTGTGTTGTGAACTTTTGCAGCGCGTTTCTGTATTTGGAGCACACGTGTTGTGAAACTGATGATGATGTTTTTTATTCATTTGCAGGTGTTTTTTTCTATTTGCATGTGATTTTTTTTATTTGCACGCGTTTTTTTCTATTTGCATGTGTTTTTTTCTATTTGCATGTGTTTGCTTCAGTTGCAGAGCGTTGAGCTCTCTCGGCCACCGTACTCATGGGATACTAAAGTGTCCATCGTATGCACACTCAGAATCTTTCCAGAAGTCGTAGGTCATCCACTTTTTGCCTATTCTTTTATGAGCACTGTGAATTCAGACATACTCTTGTCACATACTGATTTTTTGCCAACTAAATAGTAGGCTAGTATGTGGTATTTCGGATGCAGCCATGGTCTCTTGATAAGTCCCTCCTTCAAGGTAAGTTTTTTTACCCATGTATGTTTTCATCCACCATAAGTTTGCTCACTTCTTGATGAAAGGTGAAATCAAAACCAAAAAATGTGAAGCCTTTTGTGTTGCAACATGCATTAAGTATCGCATCTCATGTTCACATCGTTTTGAAGTCTCACTTTTCCCAAGTGCAGTTTTGAAAAGTAGATGTTGCAATTCCTTTATACGGAAGGCACTAGTATACACTCCCATGCCTGGAAGCACATGCATCTGGAGACTCCCCCCTCTGACAGGCTTTAGAGGAGCGCAGTAGGAGGCCGGCTGGATTGCAGAGATGGAGTGGAGTGGAGGAGAAGAGCCCCTCGTGTTTGAGGGGACTCCTTAAGGAACACAGGAATGTGGGGGCCGATCAAGGCGAGCTGCAGACGTCTTAGACACTTATTGGTAAACAGCAGTTGAAAAGATAGTCCTCTGCATTGCCAGAATGCCTTATCACCTAAAAGCAGACGTGTCACCTGTCTTTGTCATTTAAATACAAAGATATTTCAAACGAATCTCACTTTAATGTATAAATATGAATGGAATGTCAGGGCGCTTCTTTAGACCATGATTAGAGTGAGCAATGAAAAAGTAGCATAATTTAGCTATAAGTGATTGTAGAAATTCACCCACAGAATCCAATATGGCTTTATAAAGTCAAGAAGCCAATGCCCTGCACTAATAATCCTCAAAATGTGCTAAGACATGAAGCGCATATATTGACCTATTGGCCCATAGCAACATTAAACTCTATCCAAAGCAACTTCCATTACCAGAGGTGCCCAACAGAAGAACAGTTTAGCTTTGTTTCTTTTCTTTTTATGTAATATCATTCATCAGGTTATTTTTTAAATAATATTTACACTGACTAAAATGACCTGAGATCAACCCAAGTGCATGTTTCAATTACAACATGCTCATGAATATTTTAATTACATTTTATCTCGCAAATGAAGTGCCAATTATGAATTCTGTCAAACACATTCCAGTGCCAGAAAGAAACTAACAATATGAAAAGCACGAAACATTTGGTTCAGTTTCATTCAGTTGCATCCGACTCTTGGTGATTCTATAAGCCATCTCTTGCCATACGTGAGAGATTGTCCATGAATTTTCTTGGCGATGATTTTCCGGGGTAGGCCGCCAGGTTTATTCCTGACCCTTCACATTACATGGCTTGGGACTCACACACACACACGCACGTATTCACACCTACGGACAATTTAGCGTCTCCAATTCACCTATACTGCATGTTTTTTGGTTTTGGTTTTTAAGTGGGAAACCGGAGCTCCGGGAGGAAACCCATGCAGACACAGGGAGAACATGCAAACTCCACACAGAAAGGAACATTTTTCTTTGAATACAGCAATCTAAATCTATCTAAAGTTCAGACTGATCTCATAAAATTGCGTGTGTATGACACGCCAATTCGTATTTCCATTTTTGGCGTGCTATCAACACGCACAATCGCTTTTCAGCGTGTTTATGAACGCAGTTGACTTAACGTTATTACTGTATATATAAATATATGACCTACCTCCACCCCGTCCCTAAACCTACCCGTCACTGGGGTTAATAGCACACTGTAAAAAATTTCCAGGATTTCACAAGATATAACTGTAATATTTCACAGTTAATTACATTATTACCACTTCACAGGCTTTAACTGTGATAATTCACAATATAATACCGTATTTAGACTTTTACTGTGAAAATAATGCAGGCGCGGGGCTTTTACAAGAAACTACTGTGAATTCCGTCTTTTTCGAGTGCAACTGCGTCAGCGTCATCAGAGCTCTCTGATCTACGTGGTCTCATGCGGTAAGTGTTTAAATGTCAAACTTTATCAATTTGATGACTGTTTTTTATATGATAGTGCATGTTATTTAAAAGTATGAACCAAATTAGCGTTAGTTGTAGGTTCTGTTGTCATGTTTTTGTAACTTTTTGTAAGCTGGAGCAGACTCGGTGCGTCACCGGAGTAAAGATAGTTTGCGGTTTGATTTTCAGTTTTCGTTTCGCTGTGGTCCCGCAGTGCGGTGTCGTGAACATGCAAATAATATCTCACGTCGTTATTCATGATTTGTGAATTTGTGTAACAGTGTTTCTCCGGGTCAAAATCTTTTTTTTTTTTTTTTTTACTTTTTTTTTTTTTATTGGGTATAGCTCCAAAAGTCGGTCACTTAGGAGTCTGAACCCAGTGTCACCTTGACATGCTCGATTTGTGAATTTTTTCACAGCAAAGCTCTTGTCTGTAAAACGTTCGGTAAGTCCGTTAGACAGGAATGTTGAAAATAGGCGTTTTTCATGTTTAAACAATGTATATTAACAATTTATAATAAACACACAGTGCTGGATTACAAAAACACTAATTTTAGATTGAACCTGATTTTTGAAAACTTTCACAGGTCAGTTTGGGTCAGTTAACCCTTCCCTGAGTGGTTAACTAGGTCATTCTGATTTGTGAAAACTTTCAAAGATCAGTTTGGGTCAGTTAACCATTCCCTGAGTGGTTAACTAGATCATTCAGATTTGTGAAAACTTTCACAGATCAGTTTGGGTCAGTTAACCCTTCCCTGAGTGGTTAACTTGGCCATTTTGATTTGTGAAACCTTTCAGAGGTCAGTTTGGGTCAGTTAACCCTTCCCTGAGTGGTTAACTAGGTCATTATGATTTGTGAAACCTTTTACAGATCAGTGTGGGTCAGTTAACCCTTCCCTGAGTGGTTAACTAGGTCATTCAGATTTGTGAAAACTTTCACAGATCAGTGTGGGTCAGGTAACCCTTCCCTGAGTGGTTAACTTGGTCATTCTGATTTGTGAAACCTTTTACAGATCAGTGTGTGTCAGTTAACCCTTCCCTGAGTGGTTAACTTGGTCATACTGATTTGTGAAACCTTTCAGAGGTCAGTGTGGGACAGTTAACCCTTCCCTGAGTGGTTAACTAGGTCATTCTGATTTGTGAAAACTTTCACAGATCAGTGTGGGTCAGTTAACCCTTCCCTGAGTGGTTAACTTGGTCATTCTGATTTGTGAAAACTTTCACAGATCAGTTTGGGTCAGTTAACCCTTCCCTGGGTGGTTAACTAGGTCATTCTGATTTGTGAAACCTTTCAGAGGTCAGTGTGGGACAGTTAACCCTTCCCTGAGTGGTTAACTAGGTCATTCAGATTTGTGAAAACTTTCACAGATCAGTGTGGGTCAGTTAACCCTTCCCTGAGTGGTTAACTTGGTCATTCTGATTTATGAAACCTTTCAGAGGTCAGTGTGGGACAGTTAACCCGTCCCTGAGTGGTTAACTAGGTCATTATGATTTGTGAAAACTTTCACAGATCAGTTTGGGTCAGTTAACCCTTCCCTGGGTGGTTAACTAGGTCATTCTGATTTGTGAAACCTTTCAGAGGTCAGTGTGGGACAGTTAACCCTTCCCTGAGTGGTTAACTAGGTCATTCAGATTTTTGAAAACCTTTCAGAGGTCAGTTTGGGTCAGTTAACCCTTCCCTGAGTGGTTAACTTGGTCATTCTGATTTGTGAAAACTTTCACAGATCAGTTTGGGTCAGTTAACCCTTCCCTGAGTGGTTAACTAGGTCATTCTGATTTGTGAAAACTTTCACAGATCAGTTTGGGTCAGTTAACCCTTCCCCGGTTGGTTAACTAGGTCATTCTGATTTGTGAAAACTTTCAGAGGTCAGTTTGGGTCAGTTAACCCTTCCCTGAGTGGTTAACTAGGTCATTCTGATTTGTGAAAACTTTCACAGATCAGTGTGGGTCAGTTAACCCTTCCCTGAGTTGTTAACTTGGTCATTCTGATTTGTGAAAACTTTCAGAGGTCAGTTTGGGTCAGTTAACCCTTCCCTGAGTGGTTAACTAGGTCATTCAGATTTGTGAAAACTTTCACAGATCAGTGTGGGTCAGTTAACCCTTCCCTGAGTGGTTAACTAGGTCACAAATCAAATTGACCTAGTTAACCGACCGGGGAAGGGTTAACTGACCCAAACTGATCTGTGAAAGTTTTCACAAATCTGAATGACCTAGTTAACCACTCAGGGAAGGGTTAACTGTCCCACACTGACCTCTGAAAGGTTTCACAAATCAGAATGACCAAGTTAACCACTCAGGGAAGGGTTAACTGACCCACACTGATCTGTGAAAGTTTTCACAAATCAGAATGACCTAGTTAACCAACCGGGGAATGGTTAACTGACCCAAACTGATCTGTAAAAGGTTTCACAAATCAGAATGACCAAGTTAACCACTCAGGGAAGGGTTAACATACCCACACTGATCTGTGAAAGTTTTCACAAATCTGAATGACCTAGTTAACCACTCAGGGAAGGGTTAACTGTCCCACACTGACCTCTGAAAGGTTTCACAAATCAGAATGACCTAGTTAACCACTCAGGGAAGGGTTAACTGACCCAAACTGATCTGTGAAAGTTTTCACAAATCATAATGACCTAGTTAACCACTCAGGGACGGGTTAAGTGTCCCACACTGACCTCTGAAAGGTTTCATAAATCAGAATGACCAAGTTAACCACTCAGGGAAGGGTTAACTGACCCACACTGATCTGTGAAAGTTTTCACAAATCTGAATGACCTAGTTAACCACTCAGGGAAGGGTTAACTGTCCCACACTGACCTCTGAAAGGTTTCACAAATCAGAATGACCTAGTTAACCACTCAGGGAAGGGTTAAGTGACCCAAACTGATCTGTGAAAGTTTTCACAAATCAGAATGACCAAGTTAACCACTCAGGGAAGGGTTAACTGACCCACACTGATCTGTGAAAGTTTTCACAAATCAGAATGACCTAGTTAACCACTCAGGGAAGGGTTAACTGTCCCACACTGACCTCTGAAAGGTTTCACAAATCAGTATGACCAAGTTAACCACTCAGGGAAGGGTTAACTGACACACACTGATCTGTGAAAGTTTTCACAAATCTGAATGACCTAGTTAACCACTCAGGGAAGGGTTAACTGTCCCACACTGACCTCTGAAAGGTTTCACAAATCAGAATGACCTAGTTAACCACTCAGGGAAGGGTTAACTGACCCAAACTGATCTGTGAAAGTTTTGACAAATCAGAATGACCTAGTTAACCACTCAGGGAAGGGTTAACTGACCTAAACTGACCTCTGAAAGGTTTCACAAATCAGAATGACCTAGTTAACCACTCAGGGAAGGGTTAACTGACCCAAACTGATCTGTAAAAGGTTTCACAAATCAGAATGACCAAGTTAACCACTCAGGGAAGGGTTACCTGACCCACAATGATCTGTGAAAGTTTTCACAAATCTGAATGACCTAGTTAACCACTCAGGGAAGGGTTACCTGACCCACAATGATCTGTGAAAGTTTTCACAAATCTGAATGACCTAGTTAACCACTCAGGGAAGGGTTAACTGTCCCACACTGACCTCTGAAAGGTTTCACAAATCAGAATGACCTAGTTAACCACTCAGGGAAGGGTTAACTGACCCAAACTGATCTGTGAAAGTTTTCACAAATCTGAATGACCTAGTTAACCACTCAGGGAAGGGTTACCTGACCCACAATGATCTGTGAAAGTTTTCACAAATCTGAATGACCTAGTTAACCACTCAGGGAAGGGTTAACTGACCCACACTGATCTGTAAAAGGTTTCACAAATCAGAATGACCAAGTTAGCCACTCAGGGAAGGGTTACCTGACCCACAATGATCTGTGAAAGTTTTCACAAATCTGAATGACCTAGTTAACCACTCAGGGAAGGGTTAACTGACCCAAACTGATCTGTAAAAGGTTTCACAAATCAGAATGACCAAGTTAACCACTCAGGGAAGGGTTACCTGACCCACAATGATCTGTGAAAGTTTTCACAAATCTGAATGACCTAGTTAACCACTCAGGGAAGGGTTAACTGACCCACACTGATCTGTAAAAGGTTTCACAAATCAGAATGACCAAGTTAACCACTCAGGGAAGGGTTACCTGACCCACACTGATCTGTGAAAGTTTTCACAAATCATAATGACCTAGTTAACCACTCAGGGAAGGGTTAACTGACCCAAACTGACCTCTGAAAGGTTTCACAAATCAAAATGGCCAAGTTAACCACTCAGGGAAGGGTTAACTGACCCAAACTGATCTGTGAAAGTTTTCACAAATCTGAATGGTCTAGTTAACCACTCGGGGAATGGTTAACTGACCCAAACTGATCTTTGAAAGTTTTCACAAATCAGAACGACCTAGTTAACCACTCAGGGAAGGGTTAACTGACCCAAACTGACCTGTTTAAGTTTTCACAAATCAGGTTCAATCTAAAATTAGTGTTTTTGTAATCCAGCACTGTGTGTTTATTATAAATTGTTAATATACATTGTTTAAACATGAAAAACGCCTATTTTCAACATTCCTGTCTAACGGACTTACCGAACGTTTTACAGACAAGAGCTTTGCTGTGAAAAAATTCACAAATCGAGCATGTCAAGGTGACACTGGGTTCAGACTCCTAAGTGACCGACTTTTGGAGCTATACCCAATAAAAAAAAAAAAAAAAATAAAAAAAATAAAAAAAAAAGATTTTGACCCGGAGAAACACTGTTACACAAATTCACAAATCATGAATAACGACGTGAGATATTATTTGCATGTTCACGACACCGCACTGCGGGACCACAGCGAAACGAAAACTGAAAATCAAACCGCAAACTATCTTTACTCCGGTACTCGACCCTAGGTTTAAGCGCGCAAATTTGAATGAACAGACGTTGGTTGTAGTTAACGTTAGTTAGTTATACCGTATTAAATTAGTAAATGTGAGACGTCTGGTTAGATACACCGTCGAACATTTAACTTTAGCTTTGCTTAAAGTTTATCTTAGTTACTCTAACAGCGTTCTCTCTTTTTCCACAGCGCATTTTTCTACGTTGACCGACGAGAAATAAAGCTATAAGGTAAGATGTGGCCTTAATAGTGGGTATTATGATAGTTATTATCAACTAGATAAATTATGGTGTTGTGGATTTGTGCAAAGGTGGATTAAATTCATCTCAAATTAGTAACCTTATAATTTTCTTCCCTGCTGTGTGTGTGAAACGGAGCAACCGTTGTCTGTCTCGTCAACAGAAAATTTAACTTAAGTGCGCATGTCAATATATATATATATTTGAATTATCTTGTCTCTGGAATTTTCCACTGCCAAAATAAATGTTTTGCGTGGGAATTTTCCCGCTGTTAGACCAAGGTGCACTCATCTGTGTTTTGCAAGAACATTAATGTTGATTATAACTAGACAGTCCAAAGTAATTGCAGTGATTTGTATCTGTAGGATATACGTTTGTAATTATTGTCTTTTATTGGCTTGTTTTGAACCGGAGGCTTCAGACAGGGCTACATGCATTCTCCTTCTGCTGGCGTACTTCAAAGAGCCCAAGGATGCTATTGTGCTTGATGTTGATGTAAGTATATTTTCACTCTCACATTAACATAAGCATTAGGCCTATTGTTTTTTGTAAATGGTGATAAGACTGTACTTATATTGCATCTTTCTAGTTTTCTGACCACACAAAGCGCTTCACTCTACACTTCACCATTCATACAGGTGCCAACTGCTCATCAGTCCAAAGAAACCTGTCACATTGTCATGATCACATTCTAAACTTTACCAAATGTGTACTGCCTAATCTAAGATAAATCAATGGGGGCCAAGGGAAGATTTATTCGCAAATTGACTATAGCTATTATAGGTACAGATTATTAACAGTTTAATCTTATTCTACTCTTATTTTTGCAGCCTTGTGCCACAGCCACTGATGTAGAAGGGAGGGACCGTGATGCTACCAAGCACCCCTCGCTTGATTGTTCAAGGTAATGTTGATGTCTTCCGCATTTTGAATGTATTCTGTCAAGTCATCCACAGAAGGTGGTGACTGGGAACTGACATCTTTTTGCATCCCACTTGAATTAAACTAACAGCTTTCTTCTCTGTCTTTTTGTTTATAGATGCTTCTTGGGCATCAACCCAGAGACGGGCACAATATCGAAGAGGCAGAGAGGTCACATGAAGGAAGCTCATTGACTTCGAATGGATGTCAATCTAATGTAAGCTGTGTTCCAACTTCAGAACGGACGAACGAAACACTGTATCTGTGTTAAAGGAACACGCTGACTTTTTGGGACTTTATCTTATTCACCGTATCCCCCAGAGTTAGAAAACCCCATACACACCCTTTTCATCTCTGTGCGTGCTGTAACTCTGTCTGACGCACCCACCGCTAGCCTAGCTTAGCACAAAGACTGAAAGTAAATGGCTCCAGCTAGCATACTGCTCCCAATAAGTGACAATAACGCCAACAATTTTTGCTTAACCTCAATCATGTTACTTTCAGTCCTGTTACTCATGTCAAAAATAATAGGACTGGGTAAAAGTAACAGGAGTAATTAGAGTCCTCTGGTTTGTTGATTTAATATTAATTGATATAGTACTATTCACATGTTTTTTAATAGTTGAAATTACTTAAATTGTAGACATTTTAGGATTAGTGTTACAATGCAAGTACCATACTTACAGGGAGCCAGTCCACCACAGAGTAACTTCAACTTTTTGTCTTTCTTATCTTTTGCATATAGTGGATAGAGCCCACACTATGCAGATGCCAGCTGCAAGGGAAGGAGCGAGACACCTGCAACCCTCTCTATTCCCACCTTTTTGTCTTTTCTTCCCTCTCTCTCCCCCACTCTCTCTTCTCTGTCTCCTTTCTCTTTTGACACACATTCCTGTTACCCAGTGTTTTATTCCTGTAATTAAATTGTATTTTACTTCTAAAAAATAAAAGTTAAATCACTGTTTATATCAGTTTTGTTTGGTCCATCATTTATGCTAAATCACAGTAATAGATAGAAATTCACAGTTATGTACAGTAATTCTACAGCTGCTTACTGCTAAATTACAGTAATACAGACACCAACTGTAATTTCACAGTTAAATACATTAATTCTACAGCAGCTTACTGCTAAATCACAGTTATGCGACGGCATAATTACTGTGAAGTCACAGTATACTACTGTAATTTCACAATAATTTACTGTAAAAATGATACAGTAACTTACTGTGAAAGTCGTGCAACTGGTAACCTGCAATTTATTGTAAATTTACAGTCAAATAATTAACAGTTTATGAGTCTTCCCCTACCATCCTAGGAAAAAAAATATCGCTCCCCAGATGTAGATCTACATTTTGCTTCGTTTCGCTCGGAAATTTAATGGCGTGTACATATACGCGGAATCACTTGGACATTAATGGCGTAGACATACACGCATACACGCGGATATCTCAAAATGCGTATAGATAACACGCCACTTGACTTGAAAGTGGCGTGTCTGTTTACGCAAAAGTCATGATGTCATGTTGCAAAGTTAGACTTTAGGGTTAGAAAAACATATTGTAGCAGGTAAATCCTCTGTAAAGGAGCCATTGCTCTGCCCAGAACACCATGGACATTAAACTGATATCGAGATCTATTGACCCAAATTAAGATCCTGCTGTGTTCCTGATTACCCCTTTTGACATCCTTGTGGTGGGATAAAATTGCAATTTTCTTAAAAATTAGCCCATTCCGTTCAGTTTCTTTCTTTTTAACAAAAAAAAACAAAACAAATCAGATAAGAACACTGTTGTGTCACATAGTATATAAAAATCTAAGATTCAAAATCCAAATGAAAAAAATCGAAATCAAGTTTTAGGATTTCTAAATAAGAAATGTTATAAATAAATAGATTTAATTTAGTTAGAAAAACAAAAAGAAACATCCTGCTGTATTTCTAGGTTACTACTATAAAAAGCACATTTGTGACATTACAAAGAAAAACCCATACATAAAAAAAAAAAATCCACACCCACACATACATACACAGTCTTAAAAATAAAGGTTCCTAAAGGTGGTTTTCGCAGCGATGCCATAGAAGAACCATCGTTTGTTCCCCAAAGAACCTTTCAGTCAATCGTTCTTACAATAACTTTTTTTTTCTTCGTGTGAATAACGTTTTAACAATCTAAAGAACCTTTTGTGGAATGGAAAGGTTCCATGGAATGTTCATCAATGCCGACAAAGAACCTTTATTATTGAGAGCGTAGATGCTCTTTTCAGCTTTTTTTATCATGGTAGTTTATTTGTCATTCAAATGTGAAGAATGCCTCAGATGTATTGCACTCCATTTGCTAGATTTATGTATGTTTTTGAAGAATACGACCTTGGTTTTCTACAAAACTGTCTTTGTGATCTCGGGGAAACTTCAGACGAACAGACAGGCTATAGGGCCATATCCTCTTGCGTCCTGCAAACTGAAGTCTGACCTCTTGAACTTGCGCGCTCAAACAGGGTCTGGACACTCCGGAGTGTGATCAGGTCGCGACCCAGCAGGGAGGTCACAGTGAGTTAAGTATCTTTCTTAAACGTAGGGGTGAGAGCTCTTATCTTTAATGAAGTGTGACTATCCTGCGCTGCCACTGTCTGGCCTGACCGCCCTCTCGGCTAAAGGCACGCTATGAAGAGGAGACGAGATCTCATCTAATCTGCCCGACTCAAAAAAAAAGAAGGCTTTTACGTCCATAAAGCCCTTCAATAGGAATGATGTGTTTCCATCATCCTCCAGGACGAATCTACGCAAGGCCACTCAAACTGATCTGATCGTGGCATCTCTGGAATCGTTCTCTCATTTCTTTCATTTACAGATGCCACATTCACATGCAAATTGCTCGATGAAGGCCATTTACTAATGTTTATGTTAAGATAAACGTAAGATTACATCAAGAAACAAAGTGAAATGGTTTGAAGTTGCAATGTTACAACTCTTGGATTGTTGCCATTTGTATGAATAATAGAATAGAACCTAATGTTTTACTTAATTGCAATACATTTAAATGGTTTGACAGTGGTTTAATAAATAAACTAGCTATGCATAACTGTAATATCATGAGCACTTCGGTTTGGTCAATGCCGATGCTTGGTTTACATGCCATTAATGCATATTTAATATTTACTTACCCAATCAAGAGTTTTGACATTGCTAGTGTGAAAAATGCGGTATAACAGTTTCTGTTTACACCCTCTGATATAGACGTGTAGACCCTGTAAATCAAACATTCATTAAAAGTTACAAACATGAATGTATAAGCTTATGTTTTGCTCTTAAATAAAAGAGTCATGAGACTCTTACAAACCTTAATAACATGTGATAAACATACCGAGATTTCTTAATCAGTTAGCATGCCTCTTTTTACCAGAATGAAGGAAACTCTCTGTTTACCCATGATGAAAGTGGCAGGATCCATTTTGCATGCAGTCCGAATTAGTTTCAGTGAATCCATCCACAAGCCCATGACAGATAAAACAGATCATTTGATCCATGACTCGTGAAGCCAAACTCTCTTCACCCTATAAGATAACAGATCACATGCTCACACTTAAAACAGTCAAATCTGTAAAACAGACTGTGAACGCGGGTATATAATATCTGTTATATTAATGAGGAGCGCCACAACAGTTCCCTTAACTGGATATTCTTACTCCAAGTTTGAATCAAAGCAAATGTCCAAAGAAGGCCTTTAAAATAAATATCAAGCTACTGAACATGTTGGTCCATTTTTTTTATTTATCCTTTATTTAACCAGGAAAAAAACCCCATTGAGATTAAAAATCTCTTTTGCAAGGGAGACCTGGCCAAGATAGGCAGCAAAGTTACATCACATCATTACATACGTACAAAGACACACAAATGATAGCCAATTATGCACTTACAATGAAATATCAATAACAACATTGACATGTGAGGGACTCCAACTCAAAGCATCTCATTCTCAACTTAAAAACACTCAAAGGAATCGATTTACTAAGTTTTAAGTTGTTCTGCAGCAAATTCATGTAGAGGGAGCAGAATAAACAAAGGCCTTTTTACCCAGCTCAGTACTGACACGTGGGACAGAAAACAAGACAACAGCCTGAGAACGGAGAGAGTAATGACCAACACTTTTTTTTCATAAGAAGTGAACTTATAGGATGGTAGCACACCAAGAATAGCCTTATATATAAATGTATACCAATGACAAAGCCTCCGTGTTGTCAGAGCAGACCACCCTACACGAGAATACAGCTCACAGTGGTGGGTGCCAGCTTTACAATTAGTAATAAATCTCAGCGATGCATGATAGGCTGCGTCAATCATGTGAAGGCATTAAGCAGATGAATGCATATATAATATCACCATAATCCAACACAGATAAAAAAGTGGATGCCACTAACCGTTTTTTAACATTAAAAGAAAAGCACAGCTTATTTCGAAAGTAAAAACCCAATTTTAGCCTCAACTTTCTCACTAGACAGTGAACATCAGGCTTAAATGATAGGCAATCATCAATAACAATACCATTTGTGACAACTTGCCCCATGTAGCTGGCATCGTGTCACAATAGGATCTTGTGTGGGAACACAATTATAAAACACAGCAATTCATGATACAGCAAAAATAAAAAAGGTTGCATAAAAAAAATTAATCCATTGTTTTGGTTAACAGATATTGAAAGTAATAAATTGTATACAACTAACATATTAGCACAAACATGATGGTGTTTGAATCCAACATTTAAAACAACTACTAAAACAATAAAAAAAACATTTGAGCATTTAGACGCTTGAGTCAAAATCTTATATTTACCAAAATATAGTCCATAACCCGCTTCTGTCTCCACCACCATAATGTTAAAAAAGCAGATTAAAATCATTACGATGAAATGGTGGCATATAATGAGTCGATCATCTTCAGTTTGGATTGCATTTATGATGATGGGCATAATAAATTCGGTGGATTTGGTTATTTTCTATTCATTCTGGGGTTTATTTTTCACTTAAATAAATATTAAATTGATATTTGGTACAGGAACAGTGGATTAAAAATGCTTGAAAACTAAAACTGAAGGTCTAAAAAGCATTTATTTATGCATTATCAGCCGATTTATGATGCATGCACAGTTTCCATCTCTGCTGTGGTCTCATAGTGAAGATTATCAACTTAAACAAATCATTTACCACTAATTACAAAACTTCTAAATGATTTGACACTGGCTCAACCACGTATACACTTATCATATAAACATAGTATAGAGGGAATATCAAAATCTTGTTTCCTGCTTGTCGCTTTAAACAGACCTTGTCCTTAAGTGAGGAATTCTCTTTTTTCTGGTGCGTTATCTGGTCATCCGAACAAGCTGGACAGGACAGTCACGGATGATTACGCCTTTAAAAGCTTGTCTTATGGTCCACAGGAGCATGAGATCTTCACAAGAGCATCAGACACGTGTGAAAAGAATGGGAGTTTTCAGCTCAACTTTCTCTGCTGATCCACCATAAAAGATGCATTTGGTTTGCCCTGCATCTGGATCTGTTCATTCACTATTTATTCATTTAAATACTTACTTCAACTTTCCAGGGCAAGTTTAATGACGATAAACTTTATAAAACAGTGATGTGGGAGTACTCCAACTTAGAGCTGGGCTTTTCCATGCTGGTGTGAGGCTACTTTAGTCTGACAGCCAGGAAAGGGTGAAAATAATATACAGTACCGGCCAAAATTTTGGAAATATTTGCCTACTATTTTTAATGTCTTTGAAAGAAGTCTCTTATGCTCATTCAGCCTGTATTTATTTGATCAAAAATACAGATAAAACATTCTATTGTGAAATATTATTAATATTTAAAATTATGGTTTTCGGTTTTAATATACTTTAAAATATAATTTATTCCTGTGATCAAAGCTGAATTTTCAGCATCATTACTCCAGTCTTCAGTGTCACATGATCCTTCAGAAATCACTCTAATATGATGATGTATTATCAATGTTGGAAACAGTTGTTAATAACATACTAACAACAATTAGTTGTGCTGCCTAATACATTTTTTTTACAACCTGTGATACTTTTTTTCCAGGATTCATTGATGAATAAAAAGTTAAAAAGAACAGCATTTATTAAAAATAGAAATCTTTTGTAACAATATACACCATCGTTCAAAAGTTTAGGGTGAGTAATTTTTTTCTTTCTTTTTTGAAAGAAATTTTTATTTTTATTCAGCAAGGATGTGTTAAATTGATTTAAAAAAAATATAGTAAAGATTAATGTTAGAAAATATTTCTATTTTGAATTAGAAAAGACATTAAGCAGCACTTCATGTTTCCAACATTAATAATACATCATCATAGAGTGATTTCTGAAGGATCGTGTGACACTGAAGACTGGAGTAATGATGCTGAAAACTCAGCTTTGATCACAGGAATAAATTATATTTTAAAGTAGCCTGTATTAAAATAGAAAATGAAAAGTATAATAATATTTAATTGATTATTTATAATAATAATAATTTGCAATATTAATGTTCTTTCTGTATTTTTGATCAAATAAATCTATGAGCATAAAAGATTTCTTTTAAAACATTAAAAATAGTAATGTTTGCAAACCTTTGACCGGTAGGCTACTGGTACGTCTGAATCATAGGCCTGAATAAATCATAGACAGTAAAGGAATAAATAAACTGCTAATTCGTGTTTTCAAAAAAACAAAACAGGTCTTCGTAGAACAATACCGCCACCTAGTGTGTATACCTAACACATTGAACCGGCGCAGCGTAGAAACATGAATATTATTGACGTTACGCTGCGATTGAGAACGTACTGACGTCACGTAAAGTACTTAATATTCATAAGCAAAGCCTTTGCCATAGTAGGATCCGTCTATGGTAGGATCAAGAAACACTTCCGGTCCGCAAGAAAACATGTCGGCGCCCTTGCGAATGTCATGTTGTTGACTGTCTTTATATTGTATGTGTTCAAGCCCTACCACAAACACGTTAAGCTTATATTTTTATAATATTAGAGACGTTTCTGCATGCAGTTACCGGATTTATAAGGTATGTGGGGGTTTTACGCGAAAACTGGTTCATATTATTATGCATGCTCTCAATTATTTTAGTTGGTCATTATGACATTTTATAAATATGTTCTATTTACTTACTATGTTTTGTTGTCAACAGGGAATCTGTCAATCATGGTCCATTTGTGTAAGTAATGTTAATGCTATGACTATTTGGTCCTGGAGACTCACATTTGGGATGTTTCCCTAATCTAATGCTGGCTTCACGTGCTGTCGGAAATATCCTACTTGCACTTCTGAAGTCGTGATCTTATGGCATTCAAAATTTGACTTGAGAGGGCGTTCGTGTCCTATTTAATAACTAGGAAACTAGTATTTACGATAATTGCGATAGCACGTGAAGGCAGCATAATACACAAGATTCAACTTAACATCTGAAGTTGAGACTCCATATTCTGAAATGTGTGTCAAATAAAAAAAGGCACCTAAAATGTAGCATCCAGAACCTGGAGTCTTCCTGCTTTACTTCAGAATTAAAGCCTCATGTTTCTGATACAAAACACTGCCGCTGCTGCCCTAGTGAAAAATAAATAGCATAAAATAAATGTATTACTACGGAGCCCTTAAAGGGACCTTTGCAAAAATAAAAATATACAGACTTTCAGAAACGTATCTTGTGAGCACGTGAAAGTCTGTATATTTTTATTTTCGCAAAGGTCCCTTTAGGGACTCCGTATATTTCAAATGCATTTTGGTATAGCCCGTATACCAGAAATACATTTCCATATGTATGTACTTAATATAAATAGCCTGCAATCGTACCTTTGGTATACTAAATTGATATAGCCTACTTAAAGTCTGCTAGATTGGAAAAACTAATTTTGTACTTAAAGGGATATTGTACCAAAAATGAAAATGATCCAATGATTTACTCACGCTCAAGCCATCCTAGGTGTATATGACTTTCTTCTTTCAGCCAAACACAATCTGAGTTGTATTTAAAAACTTCCAAGTAGAGATGCACCGATTGATCGGCTGGTGACCGGAATCGGCCGGTTTTCACGTGATCGGCCATGATCGGCGACCGGCCGGTCAGTCTGACATAATCCGATTTTATGCCGGTCAAATGCACTCGGGCGCCGCATGATTAACATCGCGCAACATCAGCATCACACGTGCACACGGAACGCGCACATGTAGGAAACCTCGTGAATTACGGCCGTTTCACACCGCAAGGTGCAGCGCGTTTTTTTGTTTGTTCGGCGTGCATGTTAATCAATGAGTGCATTCACACCGCGAGCCGGAGCAGCGCGTGAGCGTCGAGCAGGAGCGTCGCGTGAGCAACAGTGAAGCGCGGGTTTCGGCGACGAATCTATTTTTGCTGCGCTCAATTTAAGTGAAAGCACACTTTTGATGGACAAAATAAATAGGATTTCATCCAAAATGTGCCCAAAATGCAAAGAATTTGCATGTCTGGTGTGTTTTAACAAGAACTGAAGTAGGCTAGGCTATGTCAGAAAGAAAATGAAGACTCAAAAATATTTATAGAAAATTTACCCATTTAAACTTGTTTTTATTATTATTTAATTGTTTCCCTGCACATGCTCCACTTGTCCTGTTTAGCTTGGCTGGACGTGTGGCAGATGAGAGAAGAACTGCTTGAGAAATATAACTTGCCATTGATGTACAAGTGATTGCAATAGGCCTGTGTGTGTGTGTGTGTGTGTTGTATGTGAGAGAGAGAAATATCTTTATACTGCAAGGCTATATTTATTGAATTTTTATTTGTTATTTATATATTATTTTATTGCCATTACCTGTTTTCATAGAGAAGTTTAGTTTGCTAAATATATCAATTTTATTTTATTGGATATTGGATGTGAAAAGGAAATGGTTCTTCCATAACACTGCACTTTAGATGTGTGAGAATTTTCCACACTAGGAGTCATTTATATAGTTCTATTTTATAGCGATTATCTGTTCAAAAAATTTTCTATGCAAAATGTTCTATTAAAGAGAAGATAGAAAATAAATATTTGTGTGTGCTATAAAGTGGTTTGAAAAAATAAAATCGGAATCGGCTAAAATCGGTATCGGCAGGTCAAACTCAAGGAAAAATCGGAATCGGGATCGGCCTAGAAAATTGTAATCGGTGCATCTCTACTTCCAAGCTTTGTAATGGGAGTGAATGGTAAAAAAAAAAATTGAAGCCCAAAAAAAACGGATCCATCGATCATAAAAGAAATCCATACGGCTCCAGGGGGTTAATAAAGTCCTTCTGAAGCTAAAGTACTTTTGAATAAAGTACAACTTCATTAACTATAATCACTGGCTTCCTGTAACAGCCGTATGCTAGTCTAGTTGAGTCTTCTGGCGGAAGAGTGACCTCTGACCCGACACATAATGAGTGACCTTTGACCTGACACATGACATATGATGTTGGAGTGGCGTCAGCTTAGGTGAGAATAGACGCCTATACAAGTTCAAACAAATATAGGTGGGCAACAAACTCAAGCTTCTCCAACATTTCTCTTAAAAAAATTCTCGTTTTAGACTTCTACTTCATGACGAATTATTTTTTTTTTTGCTCTGTCCTCTGCACTTCAGCGTTTGTCAATACGTCATTAATCGGGTCAGAGGTCACACTCGCGTTGGGCCGTTATCGGAAGCCAGTGATTACAGGTCATAAAGTTATTAATTTGGATATTCTTACAAAAAAACACATCGTTTCTCTTCAGAAGGCCTTTATTAACCCCTGGAGCCGTATGGATTACTTTTATGATGGATGGATGCACTTTTTGGAACTGTACTTTTATTCACTCCCATTATAAAGCTTGGAAGAGCCAGGATATTTTTTTAAATATAACTCCGATTGTGTTCGGCTGAAAGAAGAAAGACATATTCACCTAGGATGGCTTGAGGGTGAGTAAATTATGGGATAATTTTTAAGTACAAAATTAGTTGTTCCAATTTTTTACATCTAGCCCTATGTAACTATCCCTTTAATGCAAAAATAGTACTGAGGTCCGACTATAGATATACTTAAGTATATTTGATTATACTAAAGTGGAACTAATGCAAGTACACTTTCAGTTTCTTGCATTTAAAGACTATTATACTAATAGTGGTATTAAAACATTTTAAATAGGCTTAATATTAAGAAATGTGCATTGTGCAATAAAGAAGTACTCCAAATAAAGTTTAATTATAATATTTATACCAGTTAGTCTCAAGCAATATGTTAGTAAATGTGTTAATGAATTTGTAGTTTACTTAGTATGAAGTAATATTTTAAATACATTTTTTTTCACTAGGGTGTTTATGCATTGTCTTTGTTTTAGCATCTTTCCTGCTCAAGAAATATCACGGTGGGCATGTGGTCATCAGGCTGGCATTAGGAGGCGCCACTAACAGACCTTTCTACCGCATTGTGGCTGCTTATAATAAACGGGCGAGAGACGGTAAATATATGGAGCAGCTGGGCTCATATGACCCTCTTCCGAACATTCATAATGAAAAACTTGTCGCCTTCAATTACGAAAGGATCAAGTACTGGATTGGATGCGGCGCCCATACAACACCACCAGTGGCCAAACTTCTAGGTAAGGAGGATTCTTACTTATTATTTAATTTAAAAACAATGCTTAGTGATTACAGCAAAAGTCAAGTCACCTGATAACCGCATACCTTACCACACATTCTGCGACACTGATCCTTTGTTTCATCCGAGTAGGATTGGCTGGATTTTTCCCACTGCATCCAATGACAATAACGGAAGCAGAGCGGAGACAGAAAGCCACTTCGACGGAAGTTGTTAAAACAGACAGTCAAGACCAAGTGGAGCAGTAAAACCAAAATAAAGTGCTAATGATTGCTTTGCACAGTAGTGTGTTTTTTTTTTGTTAATATTTTAAGGGTTTTGGCAACAAAGCTTCAGCACAGGCTTAAACTCCACATGTAATTCAAATGTCCTTGTTACCCAATAAAATATAAAACAGCTTGGAAGATAAGAGACTGAAAGTGAATTCTGTAATCATTAAACTGTGGTAAACACATTCTCTCGTCACTGAGAACTGATGATCAGTTACCAAAAGAAATTAATAAATGATCTGGCCCGAGGAAACTAAACTGAACGTTGAAATGAACAGTGTTCTTTGTTTAATTTCAGGTCAACTGATCTGAACATATAAAATATCTACACACAATTGTGTAACTCCTTTATAGAAAGCCATGTACTGAATGTATTTAACTGGATACACCCATTCTGGTATTAAATCGTTTTTATAATTTGTCAGAGGGCACAAATTCTTTCTGAGGTCAGCTTATATAAATACCAGAGTAATAAACATCAGATGTAAGCCCAGCAAATGCATTGTGTAAGTCTATTACTTAAATCAGAGGGATGCTGGACGGTGCTTGTTAACGGACACACACGCCCGGCTCTTAACACACTGTACATGTTTTTTTAATGAGTCCTTTGAAGTTGTCTGGTCATTTTTTTGTCATATACTATGTTAGTGAATTTTTTTTTAAATATTGTAAATACTTTAAATGTAAATGGTTTTAGACGAACATACTGTTGAGACTAGGACGTTTCCGTGTAAATGTAGTGAATCTGATTGCTGTTGGAAAGATAAGATGCAATACTGTTTGAATACTATTTTCTTATCTTTCATGATGGTTGTACAACGCATGTAAAGTGTAATTCAATTTATCAATGGTGTGTCAAAAGATTGTATAAATGGCTGACTCTATTCATTTATACAATGAATTTATAAGACTCTATTGCATTTTAAGATTTTAAGACTCTATTGCAGCTGCAGCTCTACTCTGCTGGCAAGCCACAATACATACATAATACGCTACACAAATTCATTGGATTGTTCTCTTTAGAAATGCACAATTGTTATTTTTATTAATTTATTTAGTGTTGCCTATATTATACAGCATAAGACAGAAGGTTAAAATATGAAACCTGTCAAGAAAAAGATTTCTCAAACTTCACTCTTGGACACTCAGTTGTTGTTAACTAAAAAAAAAAAAAGATTTATTTATTGAAATAAAGTTGAAGTAAAATGAAATATAAACCTTAAACAAACAAATAAAACTTTTGATTAAAAAATAAGATAAGTTGAGAACTAAAATTAACTAAAACTGGGATACAAACAGCTAAATAGAAATATATTTAAAAACAAAACAAAATGAATTAAAAAAAAGAGACAAAAACACCACTAAATCAAACTAAAATAAAAGCTAATTCAAATAAATTCATAAATTATAGTATAAAAAACAATTAATAACTATAATAGTATATAAATCATTCTAAAATAACACTGGTGTTGGCCAAGCAGGCAAAGTGATGAGAACAATCAGTCAATACAAAATACTCAAGAGTTTGTCCTCAAAAAGCAAGAAACAAAGGTGAGTCCACACCCTGAAATACACCACGTAATGTGTCATGGAACGAGGAAACATGAATGAGATTTCATGTCCGTTTTTTACAGCCATTGATGTCAGCTTGTCTTACTCATTATTTATACACAATTGTGTTACTTATTGCTGCAGTCTTAAATTGAAATAAGTCGACAATTGAAAGTCATAACAGTTCTCAATTCATCAGCCACACAATGCAAACTACAAATTAAATGAATCACACTACTTAAAAAATGCATGCATATAAAGGTAACAAATTATTATTTATTCAAAAAAGATTATTTAAATTATTCAAAAAAAAAACTGAATTATTGGAAAATGTATGCAAGACTTCAAATGTAAAATTAAAAGCAACAAATGTATCAAACTATTTGTATGTATAATCATAAACTGGAGGTAAAAAAGAAGAAGAAAAAAGAAAGGCTGTGACAAAGGATGCTTTTTTGGGAGACAATACACTTTCTACAAACTCTTATAAATTGAAATCTACAATTCAGAAACAAAAATAAGCACTGTACTGAAACCTACACAAGAGCATCAGTCAGTTTCACTGTTCCAACCATCCCTACAGTGTTCAGGGCTTTGGTCAGGCCAGTCTAGCTCTTCCAAATGTCACTTTTGTCTTGCTTATTTCGGGACACTTTCCCCGGTTTCACAGACAAGGCTTAAAGCTGCAGTAGGGAGGTTTGAGAAAACGTTGACTTAGCCTGAAAATTTGAACAAGCACAACTTCCAGGTCCCACCCCCTTGCTCTCTGCTGCGCTACAGCCCTCCCTCCACAGCTCGTCCTCCACAGCGGAGCCTGTCGTGAACGCGCATGCTAGTAAACAGGGCCACCGATGACGGCGGATAAAAAGTTATATGGCACATTCACTAATAGGGACTAAACGTCAATAATATGCTTTACATTGACTATGGCCTGCCCATACTTTGACTACAAACTTGGTCCTCAAATCATTATGTATTTTCCAATAGCCTACATGTAACTTTATAACGTTGCACTCTTTCTATAAGTTATAAATAGCTAGTAAGATAACGTTAATATAACGGTAACTAATGTTACAGGATGTAAGTAATTATTCTAGCGATATATAATGCTAGATAAGGTGTGCTAGTACATTATTTCAGCAACATGACAAGCCAGTGAATTAGCAGGTTTCAATTGTTGCTTAGCAGAGTGCGTGACATTTTATCTACATGTTAGTTTTGACACCGAGTCAATGGGCTCTGTAATTCTTTCTTTTTCGGTTGTTTATCGTCATCAGTCTTTTTCCTCTTACCTCTTTGTTTTATGAGCAGGTGTCACTCGAGAATTGGCAGTTTAGGTTGTTTCTCCGTCATAAGCACAGCTGCAGCTCGCTGGCAATCTTGAGTTTGAACGACGGCTCGCGCTCCGGCGCTCGCGCTGTGCAAGAGAGGGGTGTGATCAGCGCGTACACGAGCGTGATTGACAGTGCTAAGACACTCCTCCTGGCTCTGATTGGTTGTTTCTGACCGGGAGCGTGTATTTCTTGCAAATGCCAATAGGACCACTGGGAGGAGCCAGAGAAGCTTGATTTTTACACAGATTATCTGTCTCATATTCTACTGTCAGGACATAATGACAGTTTTAACAAATACATGTTTTCAAAAGTTACCTACTGGAGCTTTAAGTCTAGTCCTAGACTAAAATGCATGTTTCAGCGGTTTCAGCTGAAAGTAGCTTGCACTGATATATCTTAAAACATGTCAGTGCCATTGTTTTCTCTTACACACCTGTAATGTTATTTTTTTCTAAGGCACATTTATAAAAGGTACTTAAAATGTCCTTATTGAATTAAAGGCAGGGTAGGCAGGTTTTTTCTAAAACACTTTTTCCCAAATTTGTCTTCATATACAAATACATATTTAAAATGTAAGTACTCTGAAAAGGAGAGTATAAAAATCGAGTGTCTGTAGTCCTCTCGGGGCTGCAATAAACACAGCTACTTGTTCCATTCGGAACGAATGCAATGATTGGCTGGGTGACTGTCACTCTCCCTCGCTACCATGGCAACCACCCCTGCTGCTACAGGAGCTGCCCACATGCGCGCACTCGGTTGACTCGCTCGTCACCGAATCAAACTCAATAGGAACTGGAGGACGCGTTTACCAGCGCCGAGCGCAGTGCATGTAGTGACATGTCAGAATCACATGTAAGAAAATACCTAACTTTATCATTATGAATATAATCAACTAACATGGCTGTTAGTACTCACTATCTAGCTAGCATATCAATACTGGTAAAGTTTAAAATATATTGAGTTTGATTCGGTAACGAGCTAGTAACATAAGGCAAAGCTAAAAACAGGTTGCATTGATACACGTTTTCAGTTACACTGTGATGAAGTTGAATTTCGTGTGAAAGATTCATAACATATACAGTGTTTTGCATGTAAGAGCTTCCACGATGAGAGCCTCTCCCCTTCCGAAATGAGCGAGTCAACCGAGTGCGCGCATGTGGGCAGCTCCTGTAGCAGCAGGGGTGGTTGCCATGGTAGCGAGGGAGAGTGACAGTCGCCCAGCCAATCATTGCATTCGTTCCGAATGGAACAAGTAGCTGTGTTTATTGCAGCCCCGAGAGGACTACAGACACTTGAATTTTATACTATCCTTTTCAGAGTACTTACATTTTAAATATGTATTGGTATATGAAGACAAATTTGGGAAAAAGTGTTTTAGAAAAAACCTGCCCACCCTGCCTTTAAGGTCTAATCCTAATATTCGGATATGGTATAATCCTAATATATGACATCACTGTTTTCTTCAGAGCTGCTTTATAGATGAATTGAACTTATTCCATAATTGATGAACTTTATTGAACCTGTGGTAGATTTTTCCCCTACGCACTTGACTTGGGTTGAACCTGGTGTCCTTGACACCTGAAAATATTATAGGCTACTCAGTTGAGTTACCTCTGAACGCGCGAGTTGACACAATCTAACCCCGCCTAAGAGTCTCACAAAGAGTCGAATGACGTCTCGCCCCTTATTGAACACTATCACTTGGTAGTAAGGTCTCAAGTGTTTCGCTAAATAACTTGTTCCACTAATAGCTTCCTTGCTGCGCAGGAATAATCGACAAACAGACATCAGCAAATGTCCTCTAAGTGCTTTAATCACGGCCGGGAGTTCTTGACATTTCCTCAGAGAACTTCCCCCAAGAAGAAGCATTAAGCATGGCCAGAGGATCTCAGACAAATCCCATTGAGAATCCCACCAGTAAAACACAGAGGTATAAAGAGGTATGCAAAGAATGACAGGAAACATTACTTAATTTGATTGGTTCTTCGTAGACACACCCTCTTGTTAGGTAACCAAACTCTGTTTTTGGTTTGGAGTTTAGACATTTGTCTAGTTTCATTTCCCATATTTGTTATTTACACACACACACACACACACACACACACACACACACACACACACAAAGTCTTTTCAAATGTTAGATGTTAAATAAGGTTAGATGTTAGTCTAACATGGTTAGTTTAATATATAGTTTAAAATTTCCCCCACAAACCAAACTGAATCAACACTGAACTGATTTCAATAATGACTGTTTACTATTGTCTTTCTCAGAGCAGAATTGAATCCTGTTTGCATCATATAATCATTATTTTTCTGTTTATCGCTGTAAAGCTTGCTTTGAAACAATCTTGGTTGCATTTCCTAAAAGCAGACTCAGACTGGGAACCAGTTGACTGCTCAGCTAAACACCAGTTTGGCCAGGCTAGGAGAACATCTTAAACCAGCTAAGACTAGCAATCCAGAGACTGGTTTAAGCAGGGTGTGTGTGTTACTATGTTTTTGTATTTCATGAAAATGCTTACTGTTAAAATTGCCTGAGAATACAGAACGCTTTAATCCATTGTTTGAGCTCACCTCCCGTGTGATGGATAAACAATGTAATGTCTCTAAACCATCAATTATAGCACTCTCTAATGTAGTACAGATTTAAAGGTGTTTCTTCCATTTTAGACACTATGCTTGTCATTTATGTGGAAAAGGCCTTTGGTTTTATGCAATATTGACTATGGATATTCTCAATGACTCAAAAACGTTTTAGATAGCAAATAGGTGTGGAAGACATGACCATAGGTCAAGGATCTACACATACTGTAGAGTGATTCATTGTTTTACTGTGGTTGCCATAAGAAATTGATTAACACAAAGTGAATGTTGCTATTTATAGAATGTCACAAGGAGGAAGGAACAAACGTTACTAACATCAAGTATTACATTTCAAGCATAACTCATCCTGCATTTTTTTTTGTGCGATTTACATAAATGATATTTAAAATCACGTGGCAGGTTGAGGAGAGGTGTTGCCGATTTATGACTTTTTTCTGGCAGACGATAAAAATCAGGTGAAAATAAAAAGGTGGAAAAATCACTTAAAGGGATAGTTCGGCCAAAAATGATATTTAACCCATGCATTACTCACCCTCAAGCCGTTCGAGATGCATATGTCAATCTTGCTTCAGACGAACACATTTTCAGTTATTTTAGAAAATGTCTTAGACCCTTCAGTGGATATAATGTGAAGCAATGGGGTCCACCTCCTTCAAGTCCCAAAATGTGAATACATCCTTCACAAAAGTAATCCATCCGGCTCCAGGGGGATAAACGAAGGCCTTCTGAGGGTAATCCGTGCGGTTTTGTCCTAAAAATATACATATTTAAAACTTTATAAATGAAAATATCTGACTTCCGGCAACGATCGACGCGCGTGCGTTCACGCGCTTTCGTGTTTTGTTTTGCTCTGCTCTCTGGCTGCGCTGGCGCGTTCGTTCTACGTCACAACAGTTCCTACGCTACGTCCTACCTCGTACGCCGACTTCCATCACCCGTGAACGCGCGTCGAACGTTGCCGGAAGTCAGATATTTTCATTTATAAAGTTTTAAATATGCATATTTTTAGGACAAAACCGCACGGATTACCCTCAGAAGGCCTTCGTTTATCCCCCTGGAGCCGGATGGATTACTTTTGTGAAGGATGTATTCACATTTTGGGACTTGAAGGAGGTGGACCCCATTGCTTCACATTATATCCACTGAAGGGTCTAAGACATTTTCTAAAATAACTGAAAATGTGTTCGTCTGAAACAAGATTGACAGATGCATCTCAAACGGCTTGAGGGTGAGTAATGCATGGGTTAAATATCATTTTTGGCCGAACTATCCCTTTAAGGATTGACGTAAGCCATATTTATGCACATCCTAGCAACCTCATATCAACTTCTCAAGTTAACTGTTAAACTGATTAGTTTCAGAAGAGTGTAACATGATAATGTGAAACAGTAATTTAACCCTCGGTTGCCTATTAGGCAATAACAAAAATTGTTGAATGTAAAACAAAGCATCAACTCAAAAGACAGCTTCAGTCCACTATATCTCCTGTCTGTTTAGTTTTGGGAAACAATTCATTTGGATCTTTGAATGCCAAACTCTCAGGTAATCTTTGGCTCTGTTTAGAGTGATAAACTACCTATTACATTCACTTACTAATACAACTATTATTTATTATTCACCTTAACGGATTCATAATGACCGACAAAATGTTAAATAACTAAGGTTGTTTTAAATTGAATTGCAGTGTGTGAACTGGAATAGCAATGAACTGAAACTATAACTACACTTCATCTTACCGTCTTATGGAATTCCCTTCCCCAGTCACTCTGCATTAATACTATTTCTGAATTCAAATCCTTACTCAACCCCCATTTGTTTTCTGAATGTTACCATTCTTAATCTGTATTTCGTTGTTTCTGCTGCCGTGTGCTACCCTGTCTATGTAATGCCCTTTTACTATCTATATTATCTCCTTTATCAGCTCTGCTTTAATCTTCTATTTTATCATATTCTTCTCTGCGTACTATGGTCTGTCATTATTATCTATTGTCTGTGATCTTTTCCTTATTGTATCTACTTTATAAAGCGTACTTGAGAAATGTAAAGGCAGTAGGCTATGTAAATAAAACGTATTATAATTATTATTAATATTACCATGTGTTTTAACAGTTTCTCTTGTCTTTAAGTATATATAAAAGGAAACAAGTCAAATTGAGAACAAAATACAATATTTAAAAAGATACACAAATGAAAGGGAGAAAGTTTAGTTTTTCTCTTAATGAGATTTCCTAGGAAAGGGCTTAGCAGGTGAAGGTCACATGGCTGTTCGGGCATTTCAAAGGCACTTGCGCTCCCAATCAGTGTGGTTTACATAAGGCGTGAACTTACCTTTTTATTAAAACAAAAGTGCCCATACCTTATGAGATTTATTGCTTGCAGGGACCACGCACACATCATCTTCATCAGGTTGATGTTGAAATTGTAACAGACTGATGGCAACTGCATCTGGCTGACTATTTTAACATGAAATTTGCTGGATAAAGCAAACCTCAAAGCAGAGATATTGAATACATATTTATTCATTTTAAACAAACAACCGTCTCACAGAAACTATCTCAACATGACTTTCTGGAAAAAAACTTTCTTTGCTGCCTCAATCCTGCTGGTATATTTCAGCCTTCGAGCAACATCAGGTGAGTTTCTAAAGCCGCTCATAATTGGTTTTATTTATTTAACTAAATTGATTAATTAAAACCAAAATGTTGTAATTTTAGTGGGGGGGAAATGCAGTGGGTAGAAAAAACTATGGAAGCTTGTTTCCACCACGGAATAAAACAATTTAAAAGATAATTGTGACTTTTTTCCTCACAATTGTGAAAATTCGGAGTTTAGGACTTTTTTTCTTGCAATTCTGATTTTTTTTTCTTGCCATCACAAATTTATATCTCACAATTCTGACTTCTTTTCACAGTACTGTGAGATATAAACTCACAATTGCGAGTTGTAAAATCCAAATTCTGAAAAAAAAGATGTGTTATAAAGTCTATAAATTCACAATTCAGATTTTTTTTCTCAGAATTGTGTTTTTGCGTGAAAAAAATTTCAATTCTGAGAAAAAGGTCAGAATTGTGAGTTTATATCTCGCAATTCAGACTTTATAACACACAATTGTGACTTTATATCAAGCAATTCCAACCTTGTAACTCACAATTCGACTTAAATTGCAATTGCGTTTATATCTCACTATTCTGACTTTATAACTTGCAATTCTGACTTATATTGCAATCACAAGTTTATAATTCTGACTTTATAACACGCAATTGCAACTTTATAGCATGCAATTCTGACTTTATAACTTGCAATTGCAAGTTTATATCACACAATTTGGAATTGTGAAATGTAAACTTGCAATTGTGAGAAAAAAAAAAATCTGAATTACCTTTTTTATTTTTTATCCAGTGGCGTAAACAAGCTTCCATTAAGCTTTTATAGTTGACACAAGAACATATAATTATCTTGTTAATTTGTATTTTACAGCATAGGAGTTTATGTCAAGTCAGCTTTATTTATTTTACAATACAGATTGTTTCAAAGCAGCTTTACAGAGATAACAGGAAAATAATGTTGTAATAATATTGTTAAATATAAAATTAAATCTCCCCAGCTAAGCAAGCCAAAAGGCGACAGTGGCAAGGAACCAAAACTCCATCAGGTGACAGAATGGAGGAAAAAAGTTTTTCCTTGGGAGAATCCAGACTCAGTCAGGGGGCCAGTTCTCCTCTGGCCAACGAACCAACAGTGTATGATTATGATTCAGGCAGCATTACATGTCAGAAGTCAGAATAGATCGGAACATTCACAATATTTATCCAGTTCCATGGTTGGAGGTCGGAGTCATCATGCCGGTATGGAGACGAGTTTGTTGAGGTGTAAATGAGGCCTTCACAGGGCTGATGCGGCTGGCACTTCAGGAAATTATGTAATACAATTGTCACAAAAACAGGTTGTATGAGAGTAGTAGTTCACAACAAATTCTCCCATGTCTCAATTAACACTGTAAAAAATTATATGATCAATAAGTCATGACAACATATGTTTTTACGTCACTTTAACTCATCAAAATAAGTTAAGCAATTTTCAACTTTTTAAATTGGGTGCTCTTGAAGGGCCAGTTTCACTCCAACACACTGGCCTGGAAGTTTCTAGTGAGTCTGAAGATCGTGATTAGCTAGTTCAGATGTGTTTAATTGGGGTTGGAGCTAACAAGGAAAGTGGAGCAGGTTTGGACACCCCATGTCTGAATATTTCAAATTTTGCCTCAAAAATCTTTCACATATTACCAGTAATTTGTTAAATAAATAAGTTAAACAAGTTGGATGCATTTAAACTAGTACACAAATGCTGATGTTCAAAGCATCCATGCTATTCTAAAAGTGGTATATAATGAATATACTTATTGTGAGCTCTATATTGCAAATTTAGTGTATATATATATATATATATATATATATATAGTAATGTTAGTCAATACAAAAAATATCTTGAAACACTAAGATTAAGAAAGACAATAGTTACAATCTATGTAAAAAAAATGCATGCAGGACAAAAAGTTTATGAAAATAATATTTAAATATTGACGTTGAAATGCACCTTTTATCTGATTCCCACTTTAGTACTAATAAAACAAATAACAAATTAAAGAATATATATATATTTAATATATATAAACGACCTTGATACAACCACAACTAAAAGTAATTTAAAGTTGAATAAATTCAATGAAAAAATAAACATCCTGATCTTAAACAACATCTAGAAAAAATATGTCAGAATCTAGTTCATGTGCCAAATAATTATCTTGATTTAATACAAATAAATAAATAAGTAACTACAGAAAATTCAAACTACTCTTTTCACAAGCAAACATACACAAACAACACATTCAACATTTACAACTTTTTCATCCAACAGGCACCTCTCCATCTTCACAATTCTCTAAGTCAGAAAGAAGTTCAGAATTGAGTTCATCTACAACAGAAATATCTTCAGCTAGTGTAGAACAAACAACAAGCCAGCCGACACAAACCTCTCCAGATACTTCAAGCACAGAAACTGGATCTACAACGACAGCTTACTCAACATTTACAACAGCTATGTCCCCTATGAGCACAACCACAATAGAATCATCTACAGGTGAAAGTGGTTCAACACTGGAAACCCCAATATCCACAACAGGTACCTCTCCATCTTCTACAACAGAAAGTACATCAGAATTGAGTTCATATACAACAGAAATATCTTCAGCTAGTGTAGAACAAACAACAAGCCAGCAGACACAAACCACTCCAGATACTTCTAGCACAGAAACTGGATCTACAACGACAGCTTACTCAACATTTACAACAGCCATGGCCCCTATGAGCAAAACCACAATAGAATCATTTACAGGTGAAAGTGGTTCAACATTGGAAACTACAATATTCACAATAGGTATCTCTCCATCTTCACCATCTTCTACGACAGAAAGTAAATCAGAATTGAGTTCATCTACAACAGAAATATCTTCAGCTAGTGTAGAACAAACACCAAGCCAGCAAACACAAACCACTCCAGATACTTCTAGCACAGAAACTGAATCTACAACGACAGCTTACTCAACATTTACAACAGCTATGTCCCCTATGAGCACAACCACAATAGAATCATCTACAGGTGAAAGTGGTTCAACACTGGAAACTACAATATCCACAACAGGTACCTCTCCATCTTCTACAACAGAAAGTACATCAGAATTGAGTTCATATACAACAGAAATATCTTCAGCTAGTGCAGAACAAACAACAAGCCTGCAGACACAAACCACTCCAGATACTTCTAGCACAGAAACTGGATCTACAACGACAGCTTACTCAACATTTATAACAGCCATGTCCCCTATGAGCAAAACCACAATAGAATCATTTACAGGTGAAAGTGGTTCAACATTGGAAACTACAATATTCACAATAGGTATCTCTCCATCTTCACCATCTTCTACGACAGAAAGTACATCAGAATTGACCTCATCTACAACAGAAATATCTTCAGCTAGTGTAGAACAAACAACAAGCCAGCAAACACAAACCACTCCAGATACTTCTAGCACAGAAACTGAATCTACAACGACAGCTTACTCAATATTTACAACAGCTATGTCCCCTATGAGCACAACCACAATAGAATCATCTACAAGTAAAAGTGGTTCAACACTGGAAAGTACAAAATCCACAACAGGCACCTCTCCATCTTCACAATTTTCTACGACAGAAAGTAGCTCAGAATTGAGTTCATCTACAACAGAAATATCTTCAGCTAGTGTAGAACAAACAACAAGCCAGCAGACACAAACCTCTCCAGATACTTCTAGCAAAGAAACTGAATCTACAACGACAGCTTACTCAACATTTACAACAGCTATGTCCCCTATGAGCACAACCACATTAGAATCATCTACAGGTGAAAGTAGTTCAACACTGGAAACTCCATTATCCACAACACGTACCTCTCCATCTTCACCATCTTCTACGACAGAAAGTACATCAGAATTGAGTTCATCTACAACCGAAATATCTTCAGCTAGTGTAGAACAAACAACAAGCCAGCAGGCACAAACCTCTCCGGATACTTCAAGCACAGAAACTGGATCTACAACGACAGCTTACTCAACATTTACAACAGCTATGTCCCCTATGAGCACAACCAGAATAGAATCATCTACAGGTGAAAGTGGTTCAACACTGGATACTACAATATCCACAATAGGTACCTCTCCATCTTCTACGACAGAAATTACATCAGAATTGAGTTCATCTACAACAGAAATATCTTCAGCTAGTGTAGAACAAACAACAAGCCAGCAGACACAAACCTCTCCAGATACTTCAAGCACAGAAACTGGATCTACAATGACAGCTTACTCAACATTTACAACAGCTATGTCCCCTATGAGCACAACCACAATAGAATCATCTACAGGTGAAAGTGGTTCAACACTAGAAACTCCATTATCCACAACAGGTACCTCTCCATCTTCAGCATCTTCTACAACAGAAAGTACATCAGAATTGAGTTCATCTACAACAGAAATAACTTCAGCTAGTGTAGAACAAACAACAAGCCAGCAGACACAAACCACTCCAGATACTTCTAGCACAGAAACTGAATCTACAACGACAGCTTACTCAACATTTACAACAGCTATGTCCCCTATGAGCACAACCACATTAGAATCATCTACAGGTGAAAGTGGTTCAACACTGGAAAGTACAATATCCACAACAGGCACCTCTCCATCTTCACAATTTTCTACGACAGAAAGTAGCTCAGAATTGAGTTCATCTACAACAGAAATATCTTCAGCTAGTGTAGAACAAACAACAAGCCAGCCGACACAAACCTCTCCAGATACTTCTAGCAGAGAAACTGAAACTACAACGACAGCTTACTCAACATTTACAACAGCTATGTCCCCTATGAGCACAACCACATTAGAATCATCTACAGGTGAAAGTAGTTCAACACTGGAAACTCCATTATCCACAACAGGTACCTCTCCATCTTCACCATCTTCTACGACAGAAAGTACATCACAATTGAGTTCATCTAAAACCGAAATATCTTCAGCTAGTGTAGAACAAACAACAAGCCAGCAGACACAAACCTCTCCAGATACTTCAAGCACAGAAACTGGATCTACAACGACAGCTTACTCAACATTTACAACAGCTATTTCCCCTATGAGCACAACCACAATAGAATCATCTACAGGTGAAAGTGGTTCAACACTAGAAACTACAATATCCACAACATCCACAACAGGTACCTCTCGATTTTCACCATCTTCTACAACAGAAAGTACATCAGAATTGAGTTCATCTACAACAGAAATATCTTCAGCTAGTGTAGAACAAACAACAAGCCAGCAGACACAAACCACTCCAGATACTTCTAGCACAGAAACTGAATCCACAACGACAGCTTACTCAACATTTACAACAGCTATGTCCCCTATGAGCACAACCACAATAGAATCATCTACAGGTGAAAGTGGTTCAACACTGGAAACTCCATTATCCACAACAGGTACCTCTCCATCTTCACCATCTTCTACGATAGAAAGTACATCAGAAATGAGTTCATCTACAACAGAAATATCTTCAGCTAGTGTAGAACAAACAACAAGCCAGCAGAAACAAACCACTCCAGATACTTCTAGCACAGAAACTGAATCTACAACGACAGCTTACTCAACATTTACAACAGCTATGTCCCCTATGAGCACAACCACATTAGAATCATCTACAGGTGAAAGTGGTTCAACACTGGAAACTACAATATCCACAATAGGTACCTCTCCATCTTTACCATCTTCTACGACAGAAAGTACTTCAGAACTGACCTCATCTACAACAGTAATATCGTCAGCTGGTATAGAACAAACAAGCCAGCAGACACAAAACACTCCAGATACTTCTAGCACAGAAACTGAATCTACAACAACAGCTTACTCAACATTTACAACAGCTATGTCCCCTATGAGCACAACCACATTAGAATCATCTACAGGTGAAAGTGGTTCAACACTGGAAACTACAATATCCACAATAGGTACCTCTCCATCTTCACCATCTTCTACGACAGAAATAACATCAGAATTGAGTTCATCTATAACAGAAATATCTTCAGCTAGTGTAGAACAAACAAGCCAGCAGACACAAACCTCTCCAGATACTTCTAGCACAGAAACTGAATCTACAACGACAGCTTACTCAACATTTACAACAGCTATGTCCCCTATGAGCAAAACCACAATAGAATCATCTACAGGTGAAAGTGGTTCAACACTGGAAACTCCATTATCCACAACAGGTACCTCTCCATCTTCACCATCTTCTACGATAGAAAGTACATCAGAAATGAGTTCATCTACAACAGAAATATCTTCAGCTAGTGTAGAACAAACAACAAGCCAGCAGAAACAAACCACTCCAGATACTTCTAGCACAGAAACTGAATCTACAACGACAGCTTACTCAACATTTACAACAGATATGTCCCCTATGAGCACAACCACATTAGAATCATCTACAGGTGAAAGTGGTTCAACACTGGAAACTACAATATCCACAATAGGTACCTCTCCATCTTCACCATCTTCTACAACAGAAAGTACTTCAGAACTGACCTCATCTACAACAGTAATATCGTCAGCTGGTATAGAACAAACAAGCCAGCAGACACAAACCACTCCAGATACTTCTAGCACAGAAACTGAATCTACAACAACAGTTTACTCAACATTTACAACAGCTATGTCCCCTATGAGCACAACCACAATAGAATCATCTACAAGTGAAAGTGGTTCAACACTGGAAACTCCATTATCCACAACAGGTACCTCTCCATCTTCACCATCTTCTACGATAGAAAGTACATCAGAAATGAGTTCATCTACAACAGAAATATCTTCAGCTAGTGTAGAACAAACAACAAGCCAGCAGAAACAAACCACTCCAGATACTTCTAGCACAGAAACTGAATCTACAACGACAGCTTACTCAACATTTACAACAGCTATGTCCCCTATGAGCACAACCACATTAGAATCATCTACAGGTGAAAGTGGTTCAACACTGGAAACTACAATATCCACAATAGGTACCTCTCCATCTTCACCATCTTCTACAACAGAAAGTACTTCAGAACTGACCTCATCTACAACAGTAATATCGTCAGCTGGTATAGAACAAACAAGCCAGCAGACACAAACCACTCCAGATACTTCTAGCACAGAAACTGAATCTACAACAACAGTTTACTCAACATTTACAACAGCTATGTCCCCTATGAGCACAACCACAATAGAATCATCTACAAGTGAAAGTGGTTCAACACTGGAAACTCCAATATCCACAACAGGTACCTCTCCATCTTCACCATCTTCTACAACAGAATGTACATCAGAATTGAGTTCATCTACAACAGAAATATCTTCAGCTAGTGTAGAACAATCAACAAGCCAGCCGACACAAACCACTCCAGATACTTCTAGCACAGAAACAGAATCTACAACGACAGCTTACTCAACATTTACAACAGCTATGTCCCCTATGAGCACAACCACAATAGAATCATCTACAGGTGAAAGTGGTTCAACACTGGAAACTACAATATCCACAATAGGTACCTCTCCATCTTCACCATCTTCTGCGACAGAAATAACATCAGAATTGAGTTCATCTACAACAGAAATATCTTCAGCTAGTGTAGAACAAACAAGCCAGCAGACACAAACCTCTCCAGATACTTCTAGCACAGAAACTGAATCTACAACGACAGCTTACTCAACATTTACAACAGCTATGTCCCCTATGAGCACAACCACAATAGAATCATCTACAAGTGAAAGTGGTTCAACACAGGAAACGCCAATATCCACAACAGGTACCTCTCCATCTTCACCATCTTCTACAACAGAAAGTACATCAGAATTGAGTTCATCTACAACAGAAATATCTTCAGCTAGTGTAGAACAATCAACAAGCCAGCCGACACAAACCACTCCAGATACTTCTAGCACAGAAACAGAATCTACAACGACAGCTTACTCAACATTTACAACAGCTATGTCCCCTATGAGCACAGCCACAATAGAATCATCTACAGGTGAAAGTGATTCAACACAAGAAACTCCATTATCCACAACAGGTACCTCTCCATCTTCACCATCTTCTACGACAGAAAGTACTTCAGAATTGACCTCATCTACAACAGTAATATCGTCAGCTGGTATAGAACAAACAAGCCAGCAGACACAAACCACTCCAGATACTTCTAGCACAGAAACTGAATCTACAACAACAGCTTACTCAACATTTACAACAGCTATGTCCCCTATGAGCACAACCACATTAGAATCATCTACAGGTGAAAGTGGTTCAACACTAGAAACTCCATTATCCACAACAGGTACCTCTCCATCTTCACCATCTTCTACGACAGAAAGTACTTCAGAATTGACCTCATCTACAACAGTAATATCGTCAACTGGTATAGAACAAACAAGCCAGCAGACACAAACCACTCCAGATACTTCTAGCACAGAAACTGAATCTACAATGACAGCTAACTCAACATTTACAACAGCTATGTCCCCTATGAGCACAACCACATTAGAATCATCTACAGGTGAAAGTGGTTCAACACTAGAAACTCCATTATCCACAACAGGTACCTCTCCATCTTCACCATCTTCTACAACAGAAAGTACATCAGAATTGAGTTCATCTACAACAGAAATATCTTCAGCTAGTGTAGAACAAACAACAAGCAAGCCGACACAAACCACTCCAGATACTTCTAGCACAGAAACAGAATCTACAACGACAGCTTACTCAACATTTACAACAGCTATTTCCCCTATGAGCACAACCACATTAGAATCATCTACAGGTGAAAGTGGTTCAACACTGGAAACTACAATATCCACAATAGGTACCTCTCCATCTTCACCATCTTCTACAACAGAAAGTACTTCAGAATTGACCTCATCTACAACAGTAATATCTTCAGCTGGTATAGAACAAACAAGCCAGCAGACACAAACCACTCCAGATACTTCTAGCACAGAAACTGAATCTACAACAACAGCTTACTCAACATTTACAACAGCTATGTCCCCTATGAGCACAACCACAATGGAATCATCTACAGGTGAAAGTGGTTCAACACTGGAAAATACAATATCCACAATAGGTACCTCTCCATCTTCACCATCTTCTACGGCAGAAATAACATCAGAATTGAGTTCATCTACAACAGAAATATCTTCAGCTAGTGTAGAACAAACAAGCCAGCAGACACAAACCTCTCCAGATACTTCTAGCACAGAAACTGAATCTACAACGACAGCTTACTCAACATTTACAACAGCTATATCCCCTATGAGCACAACCACATTAGTATCATCTACAGGTGAAAGTGGTTCAACACTGGAAACTCCATTATCCACAACAGGTACCTCTCCATCTTCACTATCTTCTACAACAGAAAGTACATCAGAATTGAGTTCATCTACAACAGAAATATCTTCAGCTAGTGTAGAACAAACAAGCCAGCAGACACACACCTCTCCAGATACTTCTCGCACAGAAACTGAATCTACAACGACAGCTTACTCAACATTTACAACAGCTATGTCCCCTATGAGCACAACCATTATAGAATCATCTACAGGTGAAAGTGGTTCAACACTGGAAACTACAATATCCACAATAGGTACCTCTCCATCTTCACCATCTTCTACGACAGAAAGTACTTCAGAATTGACCTCATCTACAACAGTAATATCGTCAGCTGGTATAGAACAAACAAGCCAGCAGACACAAACCACTCCAGATACTTCTAGCACAGAAACTGAATCTACAACAACAGTTTACTCAACATTTACAACAGCTATGTCCCCTATGAGCACAACCACAATAGAATCATCTACAAGTGAAAGTGGTTCAACACTGGAAACTCCAATATCCACAACAGGTACCTCTCCATCTTCACCATCTTCTACGACAGAAAGTACATCAGAATTGACTACATCTACAACAGAAATATCTTCAGCTAGTGTAGAACAAACAAGCCAGCAGACACAAACCTCTCCAGATACTTCTAGCACAGAAACTGAATCTACAACGACAGCTTACTCAACATTTACAACAGCTATGTCCCCTATGAGCACAACAACAATAGAATCATCTACAGGTGAAAGTGATTCAACACAAGAAACTCCATTATCCACAACAGGTACCTCTCCATCTTCACCATCTTCTACGACAGAAAGTACTTCAGAATTGACCTCATCTACAACAGTAATATCGTCAACTGGTATAGAACAAACAAGCCAGCAGACACAAACCACTCCAGATACTTCTAGCACAAAAACTGAATCTACAACAACAGCTTACTCAACATTTACAACAGCTATGTCCCCTATGAGCACAACCACATTAGAATCATCTACAGGTGAAAGTGGTTCAACACTAGAAACTCCATTATCCACAACAGGTACCTCTCCATCTTCACCATCTTCTACAACAGAAAGTACATCAGAATTGAGTTCATCTACAACAGAAATATCTTCAGCTAGTGTAGAACAAACAACAAGCAAGCCGACACAAACCACTCCAGATACTTCTAGCACAGAAACAGAATCTACAACGACAGCTTACTCAACATTTACAACAGCTATTTCCCCTATGAGCACAACCACATTAGAATCATCTACAGGTGAAAGTGGTTCAACACTGGAAACTACAATATCCACAATAGGTACCTCTCCATCTTCACCATCTTCTACAACAGAAAGTACTTCAGAATTGACCTCATCTACAACAGTAATATCTTCAGCTGGTATAGAACAAACAAGCCAGCAGACACAAACCACTCCAGATACTTCTAGCACAGAAACTGAATCTACAACAACAGCTTACTCAACATTTACAACAGCTATGTCCCCAATGAGCACAACCACAATAGAATCATCTACAGGTGAAAGTGGTTCAACACTGGAAAATACAATATCCACAATAGGTACCTCTCCATCTTCACCATCTTCTACGACAGAAATAACATCAGAATTGAGTTCATCTACAACAGAAATATCTTCAGCTAGTGTAGAACAAACAAGCCAGCAGACACAAACCTCTCCAGATACTTCTAGCACAGAAACTGAATCTACAACGACAGCTTACTCAACATTTACAACAGCTATATCCCCTATGAGCACAACCACATTAGTATCATCTACAGGTGAAAGTGGTTCAACACTGGAAACTCCATTATCCACAACAGGTACCTCTCCATCTTCACTATCTTCTACAACAGAAAGTACATCAGAATTGAGTTCATCTACAACAGAAATATCTTCAGCTAGTGTAGAACAAACAAGCCAGCAGACACAAACCTCTCCAGATACTTCTCGCACAGAAACTGAATCTACAACGACAGCTTACTCAACATTTACAACAGCTATGTCCCCTATGAGCACAACCATAATAGAATCATCTACAGGTGAAAGTGGTTCAACACTGGAAACTACAATATCCACAATAGGTACCTCTCCATCTTCACAATCTTCTACGACAGAAATAACATCAGAATTGAGTTCATCTATAACAGAAATATCTTCAGCTAGTGTAGAACAAACAAGCCAGCACACACAAACCTCTCCAGATACTTCTAGCACAGAAACTGAATCTACAACGACAGCTTACTCAACATTTACAACAGCTATTTCCCCTATGAGCAAAACCACAACAGAATCATCTACAGGTGAAAGTGGTTCAACACTGGAAACTCCATTATCCACAACAGGTACCTCTCCATCTTCACCATCTTCTACGATAGAAAGTACATCAGAAATGAGTTCATCTACAACAGAAATATCTTCAGCTAGTGTAGAACAAACAACAAGCCAGCAGAAACAAACCACTCCAGATACTTCTAGCACAGAAACTGAATCTACAACGACAGCTTACTCAACATTTACAACAGCTATGTCCCCTATGAGCACAACCACATTAGAATCATCTACAGGTGAAAGTGGTTCAACACTGGAAACTACAATATCCACAATAGGTACCTCTCCATCTTCACCATCTTCTGCGACAGAAATAACATCAGAATTGAGTTCATCTACAACAGAAATATCTTCAGCTAGTGTAGAACAAACAAGCCAGCAGACACAAACCTCTCCAGATACTTCTAGCACAGAAACTGAATCTACAACGACAGCTTACTCAACATTTACAACAGCTATGTCCCCTATGAGCACAACCACAATAGAATCATCTACAAGTGAAAGTGGTTCAACACTGGAAACTCCAATATCCACAACAGGTACCTCTCCATCTTCACCATCTTCTACAACAGAAAGTACATCAGAATTGAGTTCATCTACAACAGAAATATCTTCAGCTAGTGTAGAACAATCAACAAGCCAGCCGACACAAACCACTCCAGATACTTCTAGCACAGAAACAGAATCTACAACGACAGCTTACTCAACATTTACAACAGCTATGTCCCCTATGAGCACAGCCACAATAGAATCATCTACAGGTGAAAGTGATTCAACACAAGAAACTCCATTATCCACAACAGGTACCTCTCCATCTTCACCATCTTCTACGACAGAAAGTACTTCAGAATTGACCTCATCTACAACAGTAATATCGTCAGCTGGTATAGAACAAACAAGCCAGCAGACACAAACCACTCCAGATACTTCTAGCACAGAAACTGAATCTACAACAACAGCTTACTCAACATTTACAACAGCTATGTCCCCTATGAGCACAACCACATTAGAATCATCTACAGGTGAAAGTGGTTCAACACTAGAAACTCCATTATCCACAACAGGTACCTCTCCATCTTCACCATCTTCTACAACAGAAAGTACATCAGAATTGAGTTCATCTACAACAGAAATATCTTCAGCTAGTGTAGAACAAACAACAAGCCAGCAGACACAAACCACTCCAGATACTTCTAGCACAGAAACAGAATCTACAACGACAGCTTACTCAACATTTACAACAGCTATGTCCCCTATGAGCACAACCACATTAGAATCATCTACAGGTGAAAGTGGTTCAACACTAGAAACTCCATTATCCACAACAGGTACCTCTCCATCTTCACCATCTTCTACAACAGAAAGTACATCAGAATTGAGTTCATCTACAACAGAAATATCTTCAGCTAGTGTAGAACAATCAACAAGCCAGCCGACACAAACCACTCCAGATACTTCTAGCACAGAAACAGAATCTACAACGACAGCTTACTCAACATTTACAACAGCTATGTCCCCTATGAGCACAGCCACAATAGAATCATCTACAGGTGAAAGTGATTCAACACAAGAAACTCCATTATCCACAACAGGTACCTCTCCATCTTCACCATCTTCTACGACAGAAAGTACTTCAGAATTGACCTCATCTACAACAGTAATATCGTCAGCTGGTATAGAACAAACAAGCCAGCAGACACAAACCACTCCAGATACTTCTAGCACAGAAACTGAATCTACAACAACAGCTTACTCAACATTTACAACAGCTATGTCCCCTATGAGCACAACCACATTAGAATCATCTACAGGTGAAAGTGATTCAACACAAGAAACTCCATTATCCACAACAGGTACCTCTCCATCTTCACCATCTTCTACGACAGAAAGTACTTCAGAATTGACCTCATCTACAACAGTAATATCGTCAACTGGTATAGAACAAACAAGCCAGCAGACACAAACCACTCCAGATACTTCTAGCACAGAAACTGAATCTACAACAACAGCTTACTCAACATTTACAACAGCTATGTCCCCTATGAGCACAACCACATTAGAATCATCTACAGGTGAAAGTGGTTCAACACTAGAAACTCCATTATCCACAACAGGTACCTCTCCATCTTCACCATCTTCTACAACAGAAAGTACATCAGAATTGAGTTCATCTACAACAGAAATATCTTCAGCTAGTGTAGAACAAACAACAAGCAAGCCGACACAAACCACTCCAGATACTTCTAGCACAGAAACAGAATCTACAACGACAGCTTACTCAACATTTACAACAGCTATTTCCCCTATGAGCACAACCACATTAGAATCATCTACAGGTGAAAGTGGTTCAACACTGGAAACTACAATATCCACAATAGGTACCTCTCCATCTTCACCATCTTCTACAACAGAAAGTACTTCAGAATTGACCTCATCTACAACAGTAATATCTTCAGCTGGTATAGAACAAACAAGCCAGCAGACACAAACCACTCCAGATACTTCTAGCACAGAAACTGAATCTACAACAACAGCTTACTCAACATTTACAACAGCTATGTCCCCTATGAGCACAACCACAATGGAATCATCTACAGGTGAAAGTGGTTCAACACTGGAAAATACAATATCCACAATAGGTACCTCTCCATCTTCACCATCTTCTACGGCAGAAATAACATCAGAATTGAGTTCATCTACAACAGAAATATCTTCAGCTAGTGTAGAACAAACAAGCCAGCAGACACAAACCTCTCCAGATACTTCTAGCACAGAAACTGAATCTACAACGACAGCTTACTCAACATTTACAACAGCTATATCCCCTATGAGCACAACCACATTAGTATCATCTACAGGTGAAAGTGGTTCAACACTGGAAACTCCATTATCCACAACAGGTACCTCTCCATCTTCACTATCTTCTACAACAGAAAGTACATCAGAATTGAGTTCATCTACAACAGAAATATCTTCAGCTAGTGTAGAACAAACAAGCCAGCAGACACACACCTCTCCAGATACTTCTCGCACAGAAACTGAATCTACAACGACAGCTTACTCAACATTTACAACAGCTATGTCCCCTATGAGCACAACCATTATAGAATCATCTACAGGTGAAAGTGGTTCAACACTGGAAACTACAATATCCACAATAGGTACCTCTCCATCTTCACCATCTTCTACGACAGAAAGTACTTCAGAATTGACCTCATCTACAACAGTAATATCGTCAGCTGGTATAGAACAAACAAGCCAGCAGACACAAACCACTCCAGATACTTCTAGCACAGAAACTGAATCTACAATGACAGCTAACTCAACATTTACAACAGCTATATCCCCTATGAGCACAACCACAATAGAATCATCTACAGGTGAAAGTGGTTCAACACTGGAAACTACAATATCCACAACAGGTACCTCTCCATCTTCACCATCTTCTACGACAGAAAGTACATCAGAATTGAGTTCATCTACAACAGAAATATCTTCAGCTAGTGTAGAACAAACAAGCCAGCAGACACAAACCACTCCAGATACTTCTAGCACAGAAACAGAATCTACAACGACAGCTTACTCAACATTTACAACAGCTATGTCCCCTATGAGCACAACCACAATAGAATCATCTACAGGTGAAAGTGGTTCAACACTGGAAACTACAATATCCACAATAGGTACCTCTCCATCTTCACCATCTTCTGCGACAGAAATAACATCAGAATTGAGTTCATCTACAACAGAAATATCTTCAGCTAGTGTAGAACAAACAAGCCAGCAGACACAAACCTCTCCAGATACTTCTAGCACAGAAACTGAATCTACAACGACAGCTTACTCAACATTTACAACAGCTATGTCCCATATGAGCACAACCACAATAGAATCATCTACAAGTGAAAGTGGTTCAACACAGGAAACGCCAATATCCACAACAGGTACCTCTCCATCTTCACCATCTTCTACAACAGAAAGTACATCAGAATTGAGTTCATCTACAACAGAAATATCTTCAGCTAGTGTAGAACAATCAACAAGCCAGCCGACACAAACCACTCCAGATACTTCTAGCACAGAAACTGAATCTACAACGACAGCTTACTCAACATTTACAACAGCTATGTCCCCTATGAGCACAACCACAATAGAATCATCTACAGGTGAAAGTGATTCAACACAAGAAACTCCATTATCCACAACAGGTACCTCTCCATCTTCACCATCTTCTACAACAGAAAGTACATCAGAATTGAGTTCATCTACAACAGAAATATCTTCAGCTAGTGTAGAACAATCAACAAGCCAGCCGACACAAACCACTCCAGATACTTCTAGCACAGAAACAGAATCTACAACGACAGCTTACTCAACATTTACAACAGCTATGTCCCCTATGAGCACAGCCACAATAGAATCATCTACAGGTGAAAGTGATTCAACACAAGAAACTCCATTATCCACAACAGGTACCTCTCCATCTTCACCATCTTCTACGACAGAAAGTACTTCAGAATTGACCTCATCTACAACAGTAATATCGTCAGCTGGTATAGAACAAACAAGCCAGCAGACACAAACCACTCCAGATACTTCTAGCACAGAAACTGAATCTACAACAACAGCTTACTCAACATTTACAACAGCTATGTCCCCTATGAGCACAACCACATTAGAATCATCTACAGGTGAAAGTGGTTCAACACTAGAAACTCCATTATCCACAACAGGTACCTCTCCATCTTCACCATCTTCTACGACAGAAAGTACTTCAGAATTGACCTCATCTACAACAGTAATATCGTCAACTGGTATAGAACAAACAAGCCAGCAGACACAAACCACTCCAGATACTTCTAGCACAGAAACTGAATCTACAACAACAGCTTACTCAACATTTACAACAGCTATGTCCCCTATGAGCACAACCACATTAGAATCATCTACAGGTGAAAGTGGTTCAACACTAGAAACTCCATTATCCACAACAGGTACCTCTCCATCTTCACCATCTTCTACGACAGAAAGTACTTCAGAATTGACCTCATCTACAACAGTAATATCGTCAACTGGTATAGAACAAACAAGCCAGCAGACACAAACCACTCCAGATACTTCTAGCACAAAAACTGAATCTACAACAACAGCTTACTCAACATTTACAACAGCTATGTCCCCTATGAGCACAACCACATTAGAATCATCTACAGGTGAAAGTGGTTCAACACTAGAAACTCCATTATCCACAACAGGTACCTCTCCATCTTCACCATCTTCTACAACAGAAAGTACATCAGAATTGAGTTCATCTACAACAGAAATATCTTCAGCTAGTGTAGAACAAACAACAAGCAAGCCGACACAAACCACTCCAGATACTTCTAGCACAGAAACAGAATCTACAACGACAGCTTACTCAACATTTACAACAGCTATTTCCCCTATGAGCACAACCACATTAGAATCATCTACAGGTGAAAGTGGTTCAACACTGGAAACTACAATATCCACAATAGGTACCTCTCCATCTTCACCATCTTCTACAACAGAAAGTACTTCAGAATTGACCTCATCTACAACAGTAATATCTTCAGCTGGTATAGAACAAACAAGCCAGCAGACACAAACCACTCCAGATACTTCTAGCACAGAAACTGAATCTACAACAACAGCTTACTCAACATTTACAACAGCTATGTCCCCAATGAGCACAACCACAATAGAATCATCTACAGGTGAAAGTGGTTCAACACTGGAAAATACAATATCCACAATAGGTACCTCTCCATCTTCACCATCTTCTACGACAGAAATAACATCAGAATTGAGTTCATCTACAACAGAAATATCTTCAGCTAGTGTAGAACAAACAAGCCAGCAGACACAAACCTCTCCAGATACTTCTAGCACAGAAACTGAATCTACAACGACAGCTTACTCAACATTTACAACAGCTATATCCCCTATGAGCACAACCACATTAGTATCATCTACAGGTGAAAGTGGTTCAACACTGGAAACTCCATTATCCACAACAGGTACCTCTCCATCTTCACTATCTTCTACAACAGAAAGTACATCAGAATTGAGTTCATCTACAACAGAAATATCTTCAGCTAGTGTAGAACAAACAAGCCAGCAGACACAAACCTCTCCAGATACTTCTCGCACAGAAACTGAATCTACAACGACAGCTTACTCAACATTTACAACAGCTATGTCCCCTATGAGCACAACCATAATAGAATCATCTACAGGTGAAAGTGGTTCAACACTGGAAACTACAATATCCACAATAGGTACCTCTCCATCTTCACAATCTTCTACGACAGAAATAACATCAGAATTGAGTTTATCTATAACAGAAATATCTTCAGCTAGTGTAGAACAAACAAGCCAGCACACACAAACCTCTCCAGATACTTCTAGCACAGAAACTGAATCTACAACGACAGCTTACTCAACATTTACAACAGCTATTTCCCCTATGAGCAAAACCACAACAGAATCATCTACAGGTGAAAGTGGTTCAACACTGGAAACTCCATTATCCACAACAGGTACCTCTCCATCTTCACCATCTTCTACGATAGAAAGTACATCAGAAATGAGTTCATCTACAACAGAAATATCTTCAGCTAGTGTAGAACAAACAACAAGCCAGCAGAAACAAACCACTCCAGATACTTCTAGCACAGAAACTGAATCTACAACGACAGCTTACTCAACATTTACAACAGCTATGTCCCCTATGAGCACAACCACATTAGAATCATCTACAGGTGAAAGTGGTTCAACACTGGAAACTACAATATCCACAATAGGTACCTCTCCATCTTCACCATCTTCTGCGACAGAAATAACATCAGAATTGAGTTCATCTACAACAGAAATATCTTCAGCTAGTGTAGAACAAACAAGCCAGCAGACACAAACCTCTCCAGATACTTCTAGCACAGAAACTGAATCTACAACGACAGCTTACTCAACATTTACAACAGCTATGTCCCCTATGAGCACAACCACAATAGAATCATCTACAAGTGAAAGTGGTTCAACACTGGAAACTCCAATATCCACAACAGGTACCTCTCCATCTTCACCATCTTCTACAACAGAAAGTACATCAGAATTGAGTTCATCTACAACAGAAATATCTTCAGCTAGTGTAGAACAATCAACAAGCCAGCCGACACAAACCACTCCAGATACTTCTAGCACAGAAACAGAATCTACAACGACAGCTTACTCAACATTTACAACAGCTATGTCCCCTATGAGCACAGCCACAATAGAATCATCTACAGGTGAAAGTGATTCAACACAAGAAACTCCATTATCCACAACAGGTACCTCTCCATCTTCACCATCTTCTACGACAGAAAGTACTTCAGAATTGACCTCATCTACAACAGTAATATCGTCAGCTGGTATAGAACAAACAAGCCAGCAGACACAAACCACTCCAGATACTTCTAGCACAGAAACTGAATCTACAACAACAGCTTACTCAACATTTACAACAGCTATGTCCCCTATGAGCACAACCACATTAGAATCATCTACAGGTGAAAGTGGTTCAACACTAGAAACTCCATTATCCACAACAGGTACCTCTCCATCTTCACCATCTTCTACAACAGAAAGTACATCAGAATTGAGTTCATCTACAACAGAAATATCTTCAGCTAGTGTAGAACAAACAACAAGCCAGCAGACACAAACCACTCCAGATACTTCTAGCACAGAAACAGAATCTACAACAACAGCTTACTCAACATTTACAACAGCTATGTCCCCTATGAGCACAACCACATTAGAATCATCTACAGGTGAAAGTGGTTCAACACTGGAAACTACAATATCCACAATAGGTACCTCTCCATCTTCACCATCTTCTACGACAGAAAGTACTTCAGAATTGACCTCATCTACAACAGTAATATCGTCAGCTGGTATAGAACAAACAAGCCAGCAGACACAAACCACTCCAGATACTTCTAGCACAGAAACTGAATCTACAATGACAGCTAACTCAACATTTACAACAGCTATATCCCCTATGAGCACAACCACAATAGAATCATCTACAGGTGAAAGTGGTTCAACACTGGAAACTACAATATCCACAACAGGTACCTCTCCATCTTCACCATCTTCTACGACAGAAAGTACATCAGAATTGACTACATCTACAACAGAAATATCTTCAGCTAGTGTAGAACAAACAAGCCAGCAGACACAAACCTCTCCAGATACTTCTAGCACAGAAACTGAATCTACAACGACAGCTTACTCAACATTTACAACAGCTATGTCCCCTATGAGCACAACCACATTAGAATCATCTACAGGTGAAAGTGGTTCAACACTAGAAACTCCATTATCCACAACAGGTACCTCTCCATCTTCACCATCTTCTACAACACAAAGTACATCAGAATTGAGTTCATCTACAACAGAAATATCTTCAGCTAGTGTAGAACAAACAACAAGCAAGCCGACAAAAACCACTCCAGATACTTCTAGCACAGAAACAGAATCTACAACGACAGCTTACTCAACATTTACAACAGCTATTTCCCCTATGAGCACAACCACATTAGAATTATCTACAGGTGAAAGTGGTTCAACACTGGAAACTACAATATCCACAATAGGTACCTCTCCATCTTCACCATCTTCTACAACAGAAAGTACTTCAGAATTGACCTCATCTACAACAGTAATATCTTCAGCTGGTATAGAACAAACAAGCCAGCAGACACAAACCACTCCAGATACTTCTAGCACAGAAACTGAATCTACAACAAAAGCTTACTCAACATTTACAACAGCTATGTCCCCTATGAGCACAACCACATTCGAATCATCTACAGGTGAAAGTGGTTCAACACTGGAAACTACAATATCCACAATAGGTACCTCTCCATCTTCACCATCTTCTACAACAGAAAGTACTTCAGAACTGACCTCATCTACAACAGTAATATCGTCAGCTGGTATAGAACAAACAAGCCAGCAGACACAAACCACTCCAGATACTTCTAGCACAGAAACTGAATCTACAACAACAGCTTACTCAACATTTACAACAGCTATGTCCCCTATGAGCAAAACCACAATAGAATCATCTACAAGTGAAAGTGGTTCAACACTGGAAACTCCAATATCCACAACAGGTACCTCTCCATCTTCACCATCTTCTACAACAGAATGTACATCAGAATTGAGTTCATCTACAACAGAAATATCTTCAGCTAGTGTAGAACAATCAACAAGCCAGCCGACACAAACCACTCCAGATACTTCTAGCACAGAAACAGAATCTACAACGACAGCTTACTCAACATTTACAACAGCTATGTCCCCTATGAGCACAACCACAATAGAATCATCTACAGGTGAAAGTGGTTCAACACTGGAAACTACAATATCCACAATAGGTACCTCTCCATCTTCACCATCTTCTGCGACAGAAATAACATCAGAATTGACCTCATCTACAACAGTAATATCGTCAGCTGGTATAGAACAAACAAGCCAGCAGACACAAACCACTCCAGATACTTCTAGCACAGAAACTGAATCTACAACAACAGCTTACTCAAAATTTACAACAGCTATGTCCCCTATGAGCACAACCACAATAGAATCATCTACAGGTGAAAGTGGTTCAACACTGGAAACTACAATATCCACAATAGGTACCTCTCCATCTTCACCATCTTCTACGACAGAAAGTACTTCAGAATTGACCTCATCTACAACAGTAATATCGTCAGCTGGTATAGAACAAACAAGCCAGCAGACACAAACCACTCCAGATACTTCTAGCACAGAAACTGAATCTACAACAACAGCTTACTCAACATTTACAACAGCTATGTCCCCTATGAGCACAACCACATTAGAATCATCTACAGGTGAAAGTGGTTCAACACTAGAAACTCCATTATCCACAACAGGTACCTCTCCATCTTCACCATCTTCTACAACAGAAAGTACAACAGAATTGAGTTCATCTACAACAGAAATATCTTCAGCTAGTGTAGAACAAACAACAAGCCAGCAGACACAAACCACTCCAGATACTTCTAGCACAGAAACAGAATCTACAACGACAGCTTACTCAACATTTACAACAGCTATGTCCCCTATGAGCACAACCACATTAGAATCATCTACAGGTGAAAGTGGTTCAACACTGGAAACTACAATATCCACAATAGGTACCTCTCCATCTTCACCATCTTCTACGACAGAAAGTACATTAGAATTGACTACATCTACAACAGAAATGTCTTCAGCTAGTGTAGAACAAACAAGCCAGCAGACACAAACCTCTCCAGATACTTCTAGCACAGAAACTGAATCTACAACGACAGCTTACTCAACATTTACAACAGCTATGTCCCCTATGAGCACAACCACAATAGAATCATCTACAAGTGAAAGTGGTTCAACACTGGAAACTCCAATATCCACAACAGGTACCTCTCCATCTTCACCATCTTCTACAACAGAAAGTACATCAGAATTGAGTTCATCTACAACAGAAATATCTTCAGCTAGTGTAGAACAATCAACAAGCCAGCCGACACAAACCACTCCAGATACTTCTAGCACAGAAACAGAATCTACAACGACAGCTTACTCAACATTTACAACAGCTATGTCCCCTATGAGCACAACCACAATAGAATCATCTACAGGTGAAAGTGATTCAACACAAGAAACTCCATTATCCACAACAGGTACCTCTCCATCTTCACCATCTTCTACGACAGAAAGTACTTCAGAATTGACCTCATCTACAACAGTAATATCGTCAACTGGTATAGAACAAACAAGCCAGCAGACACAAACCACTCCAGATACTTCTAGCACAGAAACTGAATCTACAACAACAGCTTACTCAACATTTACAACAGCTATGTCCCCTATGAGCACAACCACATTAGAATCATCTACAGGTGAAAGTGGTTCAACACTAGAAACTCCATTATCCACAACAGGTACCTCTCCATCTTCACCATCTTCTACAACAGAAAGTACATCAGAATTGAGTTCATCTACAACAGAAATATCTTCAGCTAGTGTAGAACAAACAACAAGCCAGCAGAAACAAACCACTCCAGATACTTCTAGCACAGAAACTGAATCTACAACGACAGCTTACTCAACATTTACAACAGCTATGTCCCCTATGAGCACAACCACAGTCGAATCATCTACAGGTGAAAGTGGTTCAACACTGGAAACTACAATATCCACAATAGGTACCTCTCCATCTTCACCATCTTCTACAACAGAAAGTACTTCAGAACTGACCTCATCTACAACAGTAATATCGTCAGCTGGTATAGAACAAACAAGCCAGCAGACACAAACCACTCCAGATACTTCTAGCACAGAAACTGAATCTACAACAACAGCTTACTCAACATTTACAACAGCTATGTCCCCTATGAGCACAACCACATTAGAATCATCTACAGGTGAAAGTGGTTCAACACTAGAAACTACATTATCCACAACAGGTACCTCTCCATCTTCACCATCTTCTACGACAGAAAGTACTTCAGAATTGACCTCATCTACAACAGAAATATCTTCAGCTAGTGTAGAACAAACAACAAGCAAGCCGACACAAACCACTCCAGATACTTCTAGCACAGAAACAGAATCTACAACGACAGCTTACTCAACATTTACAACAGCTATTTCCCCTATGAGCACAACCACATTAGAATCATCTACAGGTGAAAGTGGTTCAACACTGGAAACTACAATATCCACAATAGGTACCTCTCCATCTTCACCATCTTCTACGACAGAAAGTACATCAGAATTGAGTTCATCTACAACAGAAATATCTTCAGCTAGTGTAGAACAAACAACAAGCCAGCAGACACAAACCACTCCAGATACTTCTAGCACAGAAACAGAATCTACAACGACAGCTTACTCAACATTTACAACAGCTATGTCCCCTATGAGCACAACCACATTAGAATTGTCTACAAGTAAAAGTGGTTCAACACTGGAAACATCAACATCAATATCAACATCAACATCATCAACATCAACATCATCAACATCAACATCATCAACATCAACAAAACCTCCTTTATCCACAACTTTTAGTTCAGTTTCAACAACTCAAAACTGTCTGGAGCAATGTGAGTGTAATGGATCTCCATGCATTTTCAATGTAACATCTGGGAAATGTGAATGTAAATGCAATCCTTTCACTTATGGAGATTCTTGCAATTTCGCAAATGACTCTTCTACAGCTATTTTGTGTAAGTTTTTATCATACTTTCTTATATTATAATTATTACACTTGTTGTTGGTGTTCTCTATTTAATCTTATTTTCCACATTTGTTGTAAATAATGATTTAATAAGTTTTTCATCTGAAAGTTAGTTCCTGCATAAATGTTTTAGCAACCCTGTATCACATGAAATACGTTCTGAGGAAACTATTTTGCAAATCGCAATTACGTTACATGCCAACATATAAGCAGTGCTATTACGTTGGTCCTTAACCTAATACAGTAGCCTGGTCTCATTGTTAAGACGTATGTATTAATACGTTATTTTCAAAGATAGAAAACGTACGTTTTTGTACGTTTGGATAGATGCTGAAACGTATAATATTGACGTATTTGCAACATTTAAACGTAACATTATTACGTTTTTACAGCTACAAAACGTTAACTATTTACGTATATTTCATATCCTAAAGATATCTGTATACTTCACTTTTAAAGATAAATGTAACAAGATCCCTTAATCCTACTCCCAAAACCTAAACATATCCATTTTATACAGAATATAAAAAGGATAACACGTAATGGACAGAGATGTGTAGCTAGGTAAATGGCAGTTTTATTATCAATATAGCATTAAAGAATATTTTGAGCCACTAATCCTACTCCTACCCCTAAACCTACCCATAACCATTCCTTAAAAATACGTAGGCTAACACAATTATGAAGAAGAAAAAAACATAACAGACAGACAAGTAAGTATACATTTCACAATAATTTATTTATAGCGAAAATGTCAAAACCGGTAACGTTAACATTACCAAAAGTCGTTCACGTGATGATGCGTTGCAGTCGCAGTCCTCTCTGGCAGTATTATAGTAGTTGTGTATGAGGTACAGATCAGAATTTAAGTTATTAACGTTAATCCATGAAAATGTTAACCCGATTTCGGTTCGCTCTCTGAAGGCGCACGCGCTTCTCCATTTCAAATGTACTACACCGACTGAAACACGGCATGTCGCAATCTGTGACGAGGCAGACGAGAGCCAATGAGGGTTTGATATCACGGCCATAAAACATGTCGTAAAGGTTCTTGAAGGCGCGTTTTTTGAATTTGAATTCATCACCAGCGCGGGATAGATTTGACGTTTGCGGTCGCTGCTGAGAAATGAAGATGAAGATCACTGGGTAAAAGGCTGAATTTGGATCTGTTTCTTGCAAACAACATGGATTCTTGGATTTGGATTACATCCAAATAAAATGTGTCTTTTGTGAATGTATCAGTAGGCTATGTTGTGTTTTATTGGAGAAAATGCTTTTTGTGTAAATACACTATACTACAAAATGGTTAAACGGTTAAACAAGGTATTTTTAAGGTTAAAAGTGTATTCTTGAAAAGTGTGAATGCAATAGAGTCAAAACATTTATGCCACGATTATGCATGAATAGTAATACGTACACATTTCTACGTCGGTAGATTTGTTCATACGTAAATAAATTACGTTTTTGTGCTGCTACGTGTGAAAAGAAACCTGCTTTTGATGTATTATGTTCAGGACAAACATAATAGCACTGCAATAGATTGGCTATATTACGTTAAGGACCAACGTAATAGCACTGCTTATATGTTGGCATGTAACGTAATTGCGATTTGCAAAATAGTTTCCTCAGAACGTATTTCATGTGATACAGGGTGTTTTAGAGCTAAAATGTCACACAACCTACTTGATGTCCTTAAAGTTCTTCTATTACAAAAGATTTAGCACAATAGTTTTAATTTGCAGCTCACTTATGTCTCTCATGTTCAAATATCGAAGTCTTTCTAATCTTTCTAAATCTATTATTTATTTGCAGCTGGAGGAATACCCACAAGGAAGGCAAATATCTCTCTTCGAATTTCAATGAACTATATACCTGAGTATGGAAATTTGAACTCTTCCGAATCAAAAAAAATAATTTTCATCTTAAAACAAGAGGTACATTTTCTAATTCCTTTTCCTGAAGTAATTTAAAGCTCACACATTTTGTAAAAATAAATAAATACAATTTGTTGATACAAGTATTCAGACTCTTAAGCCAAACTTATAAAATAAATCAAATCAAAAATATATGAACGTTATTTGCATTTGATTTTTTTTTTTTTTTTTTTTTTACAGAACAGGTCTGAAATCAAATTAGATTACAAAAAAATTCTTGCAATACTGCAATAAATCTTTAACTAATTTAGTTAATTGCATAAGTTATTATCTGCATATTTGCTAAATATATTGTTTAAATATTTATATGCAGGAAAAAAACATTTTTTTTTTAACAGCTTTCAGTCCTTTGCAAAAGAGCAAATGCACAAAACTTCAAAGACGTGCACATTGTTAGGCTAATGTAAGTTAATTTATCTTGAATTTCGTACATTTACTAATATATTTGCAAAGCAAAATTATATTAATAATGTGGCATGCATGTACTTTTTCAAGGAGTGGAAGTGTCGTTGCTGAAAGTGTTGCAGAATATAACTATCCCAACAACAACTCACAAATAACATTTCTAAATACAAATCTGGGACCCACACTGGAAAAAATATTTGAAGACCCAAATTCACTGAAAAATCTCAGCGCAGCTCTCGGTAATCGAAGCATCGAAGCTAGCAATATTACCATGGAGAATGCTACAGTGTTGGGTAAGTTATCTTTTTATTTTAAAAACAGATAAGATATCATCATTTAACATATTTTAGTAAGAAACAAAAGGTACAAAAGGTAGACTTCCTTTATGGGACACATGGATTACTGTTCTACTATTATTTCTAATGTTTCTGTAATATGGCTCCAGATGTCTTTTGTATTTATTTATTGAGATCTTTAATTTGCATATCACCTTTTTTTTATCTTTGTCATGTGTAGATATTTCAGAACTAAAACCATATGTGAACTGCCCTGAGAATTTTGCAAACTTAACGGAGGAGATTGAAAATGGAGTATGGGTATGTGTGGGATCATGCAAAAAAAATGTCAACTTCTGCAATCAACACGGTGAATGCCTAAATGCAGTAAATGGACCACAGTGCAAGTAAGTGCTACAATGCAAATTCTAATAATTACAAACTGCACAGTCTACAGTTAATCAAAGGATATTTTCCTAAAAGTTTTTTAAAGGTACACTATGTAACTTTATTTTTTTGTTCAATATTTATTAAATAAGCGAATGAATCATGAATTAAATTTGCTGGTTTTTGAAACCGATACCATTATCATCTCCGTGTAAACTACAAAAATGCGAATTTGTGAAAACGGTGACACCATGCGCATGTGTGTTATAAGTTCAGTCTATAGGCGCGTAGTGTTTTTTTTTTTTTTTTTTTTTTACAAAGTGACATCTACTGGCCTGGCAGCAAAACACACCGTTTTTTTTTTTTTTTTTGTCGTTTTCGTGTGTTTTGTAAAAACAGGTAGCGCTTTGACAACGAATACTTTTCAAAAACGCAAAGGAAAAACTTTTCCGTTTATAGGGTGTGTTTACGGAACATCGATGCACTTAAAAACAGAAACGTTTTTCCTTTGCGTTTTTGAAAGGTTTTGTGTACAGACGACAACGTTGTCAAAACCCATTGGCCCCTGCCAATCATGGCCTCCTAATAATCCCCATCCACTGAATTGGCTCTATCACTCTCTCTCCTCTCCAACTATAGCTGGTGTGTGGTGAGCGCACTGGCGCCGTTGTACTGTGGCTGCCGTCGCATCATCCAAGTGGATGTTGCACACTGGTGCTGGTTGAGGAGAGAACCCCTGATATGATTGTAAAGCACTTTGTGTGTACAGTAGCCTAGTACATATGAAAGCGCTATATAAATGCCTCATTCATTCATTCAAAACGATCCCCGTTCACACAAATCCGTGAAAACAACTTAAAACGCTGTATTATGCATGCCAGGCCAGTAGTTAGAATTAGAATTAGTTGACGATGTTAGAATTTATTTTATGTAAATAGTGCGTATCCATTGGTCATAGTAGTGGTGCAGTAAATCTACACTAGGGAAGCATTAATAAACTCAGTATCTTAAACAGCAAAAACACAGTCCTGTAGTCTGCCATTGTCGTATTGGTTGTCAAGTACTCGTGCACGCCTATAGACTGAACACGTAATACGCATGCGCATGACGTACTCTAAGAAATACTTTCTTAATGATATCCTTTCCTACTCTTTTTGCCAACTGTCCAGGTGTGCCAGTTCTTACTTTGAGAAGTACTATGGAGATCATTGTGAGCTGTACAGCCGAGGGGCTGGTTTCTACGCAGTTCTCTTCGGCAGTTTAGCAGCTTTTGCTCTACTTATCATTGTTTCAGCTGTGATGGGTGTGGTGCTCTACAGGGCCAAGAGGTCTGTAGAACTTTTACTGTGACTTAAAGGAGAACTCCGGCGCAAAATGAACCTTTGGTCTAATAAAACATTGGTACCTAGTCAACCGTTATCTGAGATTTGTTTTCATGATAATCGAATGTAAAGAGTTTTATCTCTAAAAACTGTTTAGCGTATAACGCTAGTAAAGGGAGCATTTAATAAGTAAAAAGAAATCGCTAGTTTATACCACTAACAAGGCTCAAAATAGCCCCACACGAACACAGTAACATAATGAGGGTCCCTACATGCAAAACGAAGCATTGAGAACTTTGTAAGTGTACAGACCGTTTAATAAGAAGATATTTTATAAAGACAGTCCACTTCGTGTATACGGACAGGAGCCATCTTTGGAAAACAGTCTCGACTAGTCAAACCACGAACGCCATTCATTCAGTTCAGAAGTTCACTGAACTTCATACAGTTCAGCTCACTTAGCACTTCGTTCGTGGTTTGACTAGTCGAGACTGTTTTCCAAAGATGGCTCCTGTCTGTATACACGAAGTGGACCGTCTTTATCTTTATCTTCTTATTAAACGGTCTGTACACTTACAAAGTTCTCAATGCTTCGTTTTGCATGTAGGGACCCTCATTATGTTACTGTGTTCGTGTGGGGCTATTTTGAGCCTTGTTAGTGGTATAAACTAGCGATTTCTTTTTACTTATTATATGCCCCCATTACTAGCGTTATACGCTAAACAGTTTTTAGAGATAAAACTCTTTACATTCGATTATCATGAAAACAAATCTCAGAGAACGGTTGACTAGGTACCAATGTTTTATTAGACCAAAGGTTCATTTTGCGCCGGAGTTCTCCTTTAAGCATTCAAAGATACAAAAAAAAAAAAAAAAAAATCAAAACAAATAACTCAATAATCTAATTTCAACAGAACGTCAAGAAAAAGGAAGTTATCGTTTTTTGATGATGTCGTCTTTGATTTTACATCAAGAGGTATGTTGTCATATTGTTGGTATAAGGCATGCTTTAGTAGATATACTCCAGCAGAAGTAGAGACTCTCAACCATTAGAAATGATGTGACGTATTATAATTGCAAATATTTACTATATTATTGCAGGATCCATAGACAGAGGCTATGGGCATCAAAACTTTTCAGCCACAGAAGACTCAGAATCAGGGTCTTATGGAGCGCCCAATTATCATTCATCTGCATGGTAGGATAAGAAATGATATATCATTTTTTAAACATTTGAAGCATAGCAAAACCTAAAATCAGCAGTCAAAATGACTAAGATATTATAAGATCATTAATGACACTAAATTGCTGTCTTGCTGTATTTGTGGTTATTTTATTGATTATTTAATCACAATATGCGAATCTTTTTTTTTCCTCTCTGCAACAGATAAGACCAGAGCAACTGAAGTGATGGAAGTCTGGTTTTCCACGCCGACCCAATCAATCACAAAACACGGCCAATCAGAACAATCCTCTCTGTTTGCGCACCCTATCGCTCTGAAAACTAAGCACACATACCTTGTATGTTTATGACTTCTGTGATGCTTCACTATAGGGCATGCTTTTAATGGTGTATCGTGTAATGTCCTCTTGTAAACTTTACGCAATCACTCTCCATGTTTGGTAATTAATATACATTAGGATCTGCACATCGGTCCAATGAGCCGTGATGTGGGCGGGGCTTCCTGCTCAACACACACACACACACACACACATATTGCTCGTCGCTTGTTGATGATAGGAAACGAGTGAGAGCTGAAGAGAAATGCATAGAAGAATCCTGGTATGAGAGGGTGATACTCTGGGAATAAAAAAAATACTATTAATAATAATCATCATAAATAAACATAATCCTCAGTGTTGGGTGTAATGCATTAATATCTAATTAATTGCTGTAATTTAATTATTTCCCCTTGAAAAAGTCATTTAAGGGATTACTCTTCATTTTTTCCAGGGACGTGCGGTCAGGGTAGGCAGGGTAGGCAGTGCCTCACCAAAGGAAATGTTAACATTACATTTATTAATTCAAAGAGCTTTATTAATTCACCACATTATTAATTGCATTTATTTTATTCCAAATATTAATTTTTGTAACAAAAAAAATCAGGAATACTCATATAATACTCCTTTTGCCATAGTTTGCTCCTAAAAACCATTGTTTCATGCAGGAAATTCAAGGCCATGGCCATTGAGGCAGAGGTTCGTAGTGCCTCTTTGGTCCATAGAACGTAGTTTACGGAGATTTGAGCATGCGCAGTCAGTTCTCACGCTGTCTTGAATTATCAACATTTGCTGCGTCCCAATTCGCCTACTTATACTACGCCCTAAAAGTATGTACTCTTTTTGTGAAGAAAAAGTACATACTTTTGAGTGTGTAGCAAAAGAGTAGGCAAGCTTTGGGACATACTACTTCGCCATCTTTAACGGACAGCTCTGTCGCGTACATCCTGTCACCGTAAACTGCCCTGTCAATCATCTCGTCACAGTTAAATTCCTCCATTCAATCTAATATAACTTCTTACCATTTCGGAGAGAATTGTTGTCGCACGTTCATCTGCCAGTCATGGGGCTTTCATGCCGAGACTCAACTCATGTGTTTGGAATTTGAATATAATAATGCATTTAAAAGTTAATGGCTAAACGTATCTTTGCCAAAGTCCACAATGCTGCAGATGCAATATAATGTGGACAACATTGAATAAATACATTTTCGTGAGGTTAGATACTGATCATTAATCACTCAAACCCCTTTGTCTAAACCTCTCTACATAACCGCCGGACTCGCGCGTCCTCCATGTCTGTAGTTTTTGAACACTTTTCAGTCGTGTTTGTAGTTCTAACCGAATCCTCGTCCAGCGCGCGATGGGTTGTGGGCAATATCAGCCGTTAGAGTGCGCAACGATCTGCACTTCGGATTCTGACCGGATATAGTAGACCATCCGGGTCTCTTTGGAACACTCATTTCAACATACTACGATTTGGGACGTACTAATTCTATTTTCGAATACTATTTAGGACGGATAGTATGCGAATTGGGACGCAGCAATTGAGGCAGAGACCGAGACTGCTTCATATCACGTGATGCACTCGCTCTCACTCAGTCCGCGATTCTGACTTTGCTCTGTATGCAGACAGCGATGTGATGATGCCTGATATTAACTTGGGTTGCTAAATTACCTGAATGAATATACAGTGGCTTAACTTTGTTTTAAAAAGTGGGTGGGACAGGTGTGTGTATAATGAATGAATCACATGAATAAATATATAGATCCGACGGCTTGATGTAAGTCCTTTAATGGTCCAGTGATGGAACTTTTGCCGAGCACGTCAGAGGTTCTGGGTTCTAATCCTTAATCGTATAGGTTTTTTTTTTCTCATCAAAACCGAATATGTTCATCAGTGGTTGTATTTTATTAAGCAGGGACACATTTTTGTGCATTTTTGTTTTGTGATTTCACCGGAACGAACAAAGAGTCTCCGAAACAGATTGAAGCGCGCGTGCATGTGAAGACTGCGTGAGCCACGAGATACACTGTAACTGTAACCGCGCCACCGATCGCAGCGGCAAATTACGCCCCTCTGAATATGCCACAGCCTACCCATGACAAGACTTCACCGCACGTTACTGATTTTTTCGTAATTTAATTACAGTTACTTCTGATGTAATTGCATTAAATACTGTATATAGAACAATTATAGGCCTATATTAAACAAAAGTGGATTTAATATCTAACGTTAAAATCTTGCCTATATTTTTATGTAACTCTTTAAATACTTTGGTAAGGTCAAGATTTATTCGTGCAATTTTATATTATTTATTTGAAAGAATTAAAAGAGCATTTTCATATTTTGTATTTGTTCAACTGCTAAATGTTGATATGGGACTTAGAAAGTAATAATGCGATATTAATTAGTTGGTCTATAATCTAATTACATAGTGTAATTAGTAGCTAGTAATTGATTAGTTATGTTGATTGTTAATTATTGTTTTTGTTGTACATTACATACACTGTAATGAATTGCTGTAAAAATTACAGCAATATTTTACAGCAGCTGGCTGTTTTCTAATAATACAGCATATTGCTGTAAACTGCAATGCATTCTGGGGTCGCTTGGCGGTTTGATTCAAAATACAGAATATTGCTGTAAATTTCAAATCTACAGAGGCATTGTGATCTTCAACGGTCGTGTCGTCGACTTTCGGGTAGCGGCAAGAGGAGTGATTCTCAGCTCTGTGGTAAGTGACTTATTATTTCAGTTTCTTATTTTTTATGTTGTGTTACTCGTAGACTTTGAAGGTAACGTTATATTTGCGCTGGTAACCGAGGATCACGCATCCTCCGTACGGGGCGCGAGGGAGACTTGCGCGGGGCTTCAGCAGCGCGGACGCGGTAGTATTTCACACATTCCTCGGGATCTATGGGCTCCTATGTTAAGAAGAGTTACATGCTTTAATGACAACAGTCGGTATTCACACGAGGTTCGTGTTGATCTGCACACTTCGTCGTGATTATTTTATGGTGTAAATCAAATCAAAATCAAGTCATCTGTTAAAATGGGCGCCGAGATGAAAACGCCGTTGCTAAAACCTTGCGTCAGAATCTGAATGTTGCTGTGTTGCATGTTTAATATGCCGGTGTAAAAATCCCTTACATTTCAGTACGAATATAGGCTAGCCTATATATTTTAGCTATAGTGGCAGCCTACTCTCTGTGTGTAATTTGCTTATTGTTTTCATAATTCCTTTGTTAATTTTATTTAAAAGAAAGAGTTCCTGCACTCTGAATACTAAAATATAGTTTAAATTTAAAAAGCTGAAAAATAAAAATGGTATAGTAAAAAATAAACTATTGTCACATGTGGTATTGTTTTAGGAGACACTTTGACAAGTGGACACTGGAAGGCCAAGTTGTGTGTGAGGAGAGCATTCAGCCCAGCTTCCTGTCTGGCCTTGGTATACTGTTCAATCAGGAGGAGGCAGCCTGCACCTTGGAGTTCATTTAAAGGTAATGATTGAATTCTTAACAACCTCAGTACATTTGACACATGTATTCAATATCAGAACTTGCCTTTAGATATATTATCTGTTGACTTAATTAGTTAAATCAGGTGTTTTAATTAGTGGACATAGGGTTAGGGTTGGGGAGGTCTTCCTGAGAGGTCCTCATGACTGGAGTTGAGAAACACTGCTCTAACAGATTTAAAAACATGATTACAAGCATCAAAACGTAAAACCAATCCTAATTACATATTGTCTGTTTCCTGACCCGTTAGGTGCTTTGAAAGAGAGGAACAAAGAAGAAAATTGCCATATAAAACGACAGGGCAAATGGTACAGAAGAAACAGGTTGCAGTGAACCCACATGTTGCCACTCTTCCCTGCAAAGTGGTGTGTTATCAGTGGAATTTCTGAAATGTAAGTAGTACACACACACAAATATCTATTTTTCCTTTAATTTTAACCTTTTAATGTTCTTTATCTGACTCTAACTGTATCTGTCATTCCTCTGTCTGTCTCTGACTGTATCATTATGTTTTGTAATATATCTAATGTATTGTCCTTTTCAATATTTCTAGCCAGCCTTTGCATTCTGTGATGGAACCGCATCTGGAGCTGAATTATTCTCCATTTTTGATCATAAGTTTTTTGGACTCACTTGGGGCCTTGTTGTTTGGACATGTTAGTCTGGTAATGAAGTGATGAAAATTAATTCGTGTCTGTTTTTCAGAATCATTTTATAATGATCATTTTGGTCAACTTGTGGTTTTAAATGTCATTTGCGTATTTCTTCTTTGTGTGAAGGCCGGGCCATGACGGCTAATTTGTTTCAAGTAATTAAAAAAATATTTAATTTCATGTCCATTTAAAAAAAAAAAAGTTTGTAAATCAAAATGATACAAAATACACTGTTTTATGACTTTTTTTCATGCATATTTTAAAGTTATAAATTAAATAAATGTTGACCTGTTTTTCAAGATTAGGATGTTGAATAATTTGTTTGTTTTGTGAAGTAATAGGGGAATTAAGTTGTGCGTTATACAACACTTAATGTATTTAAAAACAATTGTTTAAAGCTTATGCAGTTGATAAATAATTAACATTTAAAATTCAGCTGCTAGTCATTAATATGAAAAAATCAGGAAAATATATTGTATATACTGCATTTTACATACTTCCTCTAAATATAGCGAATACAAAGATTCATGTAACTTACTGTAAAAAAATACAACAATTAAAAAATACAGTTATTTACTGTAATCAGAGAATACAGTAAAAGTCTGTAAATTAAATTACAGAAACGCTACTGTAAAAAATACAGTAACTGGCTGGCAACCCTGCTGCCAGTATTTTACTGTAAAATTTACAGGAAATTTTTAACAGTGTATATCTAGTCCTATATGCCGTTTGATATGATAGCAGGGAATTGACATTGAGAAGCACATTAAAAGATTGTTAAATTAATATTTATAAAGAAAAGCGCTGTGTTGAATACATGTTTCCAACTGAAATTCTTAAAATAAAGCATATATTGACTATTGTAGGCCATCATGTTGACTTTCGGTAAAAAAAAAAAAGTTTGTTGCAATGTCGCTGTGAGGTCACCAGGAGGCGCTGCAGACTTAATTACACCGCAGCTAATCTTCACCTGTCATTTGGCTGCTGCTTCTCATCAAAGGCCTGTTTTTCTTGTAAATATTACTGTAGCCCATTCTCTTAAACCTAAACAAAACATTTCCCACATTTTGCTAACAGTTCCTGGCTTACTGTCTTTTCATTTAACGGAGGCTTTTATCCAAAGTTACACTTAATTCAGGGACAGTCCCCTTGGTAAGTTGTGTTGCTCCAGACCAGGACACAATGGTGGTAGTTCATGGATTGTATTGTCTGAACCTACGACCTTTCAGTTGTCAGCCCAGATCTTTAACCACTTGGCCACTCCACCTCTGGATTCATGGTCAGTGGGCCACACCTGCAGGATTGCAGAAGACAACAGAGACATGAACTAAAGTCTACGTACTGTACATGGCATCATCTTCAGAGAATACCGAATTAAAAATAATTCACATTTAGTCGATTTTCCTCAGCACTGACTAGGAAGTTAATAATTCTTGCAAAACTTAACATTAACTTTGTGATGATTTCACTAATCAATCATTTCAAAAGCACAACTAATATAAGCTATAATCTCAAGAGTGTGAGCGTTGGGTCACTGGCCATATTTGTAAGGTGTTCACTGTTAAATGGGTGTAACTGATCATCACTTTAATTCTTTAGACAGCAGGAAGGAACTCATTCACATTTTTTTGTCCTGGAAATGAAATGCATTGGTTTATATGACAAGTAAATGTGTTTATAAATTCAAAAAATGTAAACCATTTTCTTTTAGGAACAGGTTAAGGGTGTGGGCTTGGGTAAGTCTGTAATCATCATAATTGGATGTATATAAAACAACAGAAGTCTATGGTATGTCCTCGTTTAGATAGCCAAGAAACCATGCATGTGTGTGTGTGTGTAAGTGAATGTTTTCATAGGGTTGACAGATAATAGATTTGAGTCAAGGCCATCTAAACAAGTTATTTGCCTATAGACCTTAATGTATGTGGTTCAACCATCTTCAGTCCCTTCCTTTTGTCTGCTTTTGATCAGGCTGTGATTAATCAGGAAGCTTATCTTCCTTTAAAGAGTTGAATTACTGGTTTGCAAAGAGTCATTTCCATTTCACATGTGAGGTGAATCGACTTGCATCACTGAAATTACTATTCTGTGTAATTACTGTATATTTTATTACATATTTTAAAAATTCCATAAGATAAAAATATTATTTCCTGTTCATTGTTAGCCATGAATTTTTTTTAAGCTTAGACAGCATCAACTTCACACTGTTCAATGTTCCTTAGAAGTCCACCAAAACAAACCTTATAAACCAAAACAACATTTTGAAAATTATTTTTGTTAGAATTAAAGCTGGAATAAAATAAAAGAACAAACTTATAGAAATCTTGCCTTGACAAATAACTGAAACAAATAAGTTTATTAAAAATACTAAAGATGACTCAAATTAAAATTAAAGCCAATAAAATGACCAAAAAAACAGAAAAATCCTAAAATTTGAATATAAAAAGGTAAATGCAGAAGAAGGTGAAAAGCATGACTTCTTTTCCTGTTATCCGAGCCAAATTTGTTAAATGGATCGGTTTTTGGACATTACAGTTGCTCACTTCAGCTGCTTATCGTTTCATCCAAGGCTTTAGCGCCAAAAAAAGACCAGAGAAACAGCATTTCCCCCAGTCATCAGGGCAGAAAATACCAGTCTATGCGAGTAATTCCCAGGTTTGCTATAGTGCCCTGTAAAGCAGCTCCAAAGACACACATCCCTTCAAGCCACGGACCTGATCCAAGATCGGTTTTAACGTGCAAAAGACCAGTTCACCTTCCTCCTGTCTGGAGCCAGGCCAGTAGTAATGAGGCAGAGCGCAGGGGCGTGGATGTGATTAAACAGGCAAAACAGCTATATCTGTGTTCCACAAAGATACGACATACTTCACAGACCGAAATACAACAGAATATCAGATAAAAACAAACTTGATTCATAAATAAGTATTTATTTCGATTACTTTAAAGGATACAATCCACTAAGAACTATTCAGTTTGGGTAAGAGGACAATGTTAAATACTTTTACACATCACAACATACTGTTTTATCAGTGCACTTTGCTTTATATCTATATTTTTATATACACACACACACACACACACACACACACAACACAGCAGAGATGTCTATTTCTTCTTGAACTTGCCTTCATTTTTAGGTAAGACTGCAAAAGGAAAATAAAAACAATGTAAACATTTTTTGATACAGAAACTAGTAAAATAAATGGTAAAAAAAAAACAAAAAAAAAACATGGCATCAAATGAGTTCAAATCCCTTTGTGAGGTGGAAAGTTGTATTGACCTCAGAGCTTCCAAACAGCATGTTTTTAAAGTCTTACTTTCCTCTTTTCTTTTCTTTTTTTCAAATTGCATGGAACTTGCTACATTTACTGAGTTATCACGATGGTTCTGGAAACAATATAGAATAATAAAACATCTCATTCACCAGCTGCCAGCAGCCAAAGTCTCAGGTGCCCACACCCATTGTAATCACGTCTAACAGGAATGCACGTACAGTAACAGGAAGATCAGTATGTGTGAGCTTGGCCAAATGCAACACATATGGACTTTAACTCCACATAGCTCTTAAAAATCGGTCGAAGATGCGTTTTCATTGAGGAAGTGTTAATGACTGACTGTAGGGAATGGGCAAAACATAAAGAAACACAGATCAGGGGCAATTGTTTCCTCGTACGGACTTGCATGCGTCAAGGGAGATCGGATTCGTTGAGTCTTTGTAATCCGTAGTTGGGTATTTAAGAACAAGAATTATAATGGGAGGTAGTACTCGAGAAAATCCTATTCCAGACAATGGCTCACAGCTTCACGTGGAGACAGCACTTTAAAAGATGAGATAAACACATTCACATGTTTTATAAGTATTGCTTTTTGTGCAACAAAAGAACACACTACACCTTAGCAAGAAGCCAGGGATCGGAAATACTCCGTTCATTCAGAGGGCAACATTTCAGCTGCCGTTTTAAGCAGCTTATAAAAGCAGTGCCAAAATTGGGCAAATGTAACACATTCAGCTCTCGTATCACTCACACACTCAACTCAGAACAGAAAAGCAATACTTAGCCTGCTCCTATGTAACACACACTCAAGACTACAAGTTTTACAGACAGGCCACATAAAAGCGCACAAAAGAGTGTCCTGACAAAGGCTGAGAGAAATATAACAGAAGAGGTGCGAAATAGTGTGCATGTGTCAGATATCATGCATGCATGCATGCAGTATGCAATGCAAAAAGATGGAATAACCTTCACTTAAAATGCCGGCCACAAAAAAAGCCAGGCTGTTTTTATACTTCATATATGGTAGACGACATAAACGTACAGAAGCGTTACTGACCCTCTGTCCCCGTGATCAGATGAACGTTCCAAGACATAAAGATTATCATCAATGCAATATAAAATGAGACTACGAAAATTTACAACACTGAAGTATGGAGGTACCAGACCAGCTAATACCCAACAACTGCACCATGTCATCATTTCAACACTTACATTTCACATAACAATGAAATAAAAATCATAATTTCCGAGCTCGCTCTAAGAGAACTGTTAGAACGGTTTCCAGGTTGAGAGCAAAACAAGAGAAATCCCAGTAACTGCAATTCATACGTAACTCGCTCGATTTTACGAGCACTACAGCAAAACTGCAACAAAGCAGCAACAAAGTCTTCAGACAAACGTGTCCCAAGTGATAGCTCGCTTATTTCATACCAAGTCTATTTGGTACGTAATTTTCTTTTTGCTTTGACAGTCCCAGTCCGAACTCGAATCGGAGGCATCCGTGCCTCGACTCGCTGTGCTGTCCGTTAAATACTTCTCATGTTTGTCCAGATATGGTGGGCGTTGCGGCAAAAGGAAGTAGTGCGTGTTGCTGGCTTTCCTGCCATTCTCCATGACGGGCAGAATGCATGGGGAGCCTTCACTATTCTGTCGTTGCAGACCGCGACTGACGTATTTGGGATCTGGGGCAAAGCTCTGCGTAGGGGGCATGATCCCATTGAGGTACATTGGGAGGCTCTTTGGGCTCGGGGTGCGGGAACTACTGGCGGAAAAAGGTTCTCTAGGGGGAACTTTGGGAGGTCGGTCATCGTCACTGTTGGCTCCTGATGAGACTTCGGCTGACCAGCGCCGGTAGTCTCCCGTTTTGATAGGTCGTGGGGGAATAGGAACTCTCGGAGGAACTTCTGGTTTATCCAGGCCTTGTGTATTCCTGTGGTGACTGGATAGCCGGAAGGAGGTGGGTTTGTTGAAGCAGCCAGCAGGGCCAGAATGGGATCGTCGCAGCTTTCTTTGCGTACGTTCCTGCTGTCTGAGACAGTTCTGCTGCTGTTGCTGGTGGTGGTCGCGGAGCTCCTGTTCCCTCTGCTGGGTTTCCCGCTCCTGCCTCAACTTCTGTTGCTGTGGCTGTTGCGGTTGCCTCTGCTGGGATGTTGGACCTTCAAAGTAGGCGTAGTTAATCTGTCCACAGCCCCTGAAACTCCTCCTACTAGGCATTCCGTACCGGAAAGGAGACTGTTTGGAGCAAGGTTCGGAAACCAGGCAGCGATTGTCATCTCCGCTGAAGAACTCTACTTCACTGTCCACAGCCTGATCCGGTGAAAGCTCAGCTGAACCGGGAATTGGAGGAAGGGGTTTGGTGACTCGGCTGGGCGTCTGGGGAGGACTGATGCGGTCAGATACGGTTAGACGTTGAAAGCAGGGAACCACTTGGTCGTTTTTGGCAGGGCTAGACGTAGAAAGGTCTGTGTGCAAGGTGAGCTGGGAAGGTCTGGGCTTTTTGGGGGGCAAGGGCTGGCCTCCTGAGCTGTTTGGCGATTGAAGAGGAGTCCGCTGTTCTGTTTGAATGGAAAGATGGCAGAGAATGAGAATACAGCAGGTTTTAAGACTGAAATTAATCAATTGTTCTTTTATGCAAACTATACAAATAACCCCACTGTCAACGGTGTTAAAGATGTAGCCGCAAGTGGAACAAAAATTACACTTCCCCTTAAAGCTGATGATTTTCTCCAACAGTATTACATTAAGTTATTTTAAATTTGGCAGGCACTTTTATCCAAAGAGCATTTCAAGAAATATTATCAGTTTGTGCATTCCCTGGGAATCAAACCCGTGACCTTGGTGTTGCTAGCACACTCTAGTACACAAGTTTAAGGAATAGTTCACCGAAAAATTTAAATACAATCATTGTTTATTTCAAGTCGTTGCAAACTAATATACTAAAAAATACAAGAGGATAATTTTGAAGGACCCTCGTGGAGATCTACCTATACACAGACCGTTCACATCTGTCCATCTCCAAAAAGGAAATTGCAACAAAAGCAGCATAAAAGTATCACACACACACTATATTTCACTAAATTAGTCTTCTCGAAGATGTTGCATGTTGTAAGTAGTCTACTAATTTGAAGGTGTTTTTTGGTGCTGTTCTTCTTGGAGCCTGACAGACATGGTTGCTATCAATTGTCTTTTTATGTATTCAAAAAAATTTGTTGGGAAAAAAATACACCATAAAAGTTTAAGGGGGAGTAATTTGAGTGAACTTTTAATAATGATGAGACTTATGTTACTTACTTTCTGCTCCTGAAAATGATGGCAGCACCTGTTGCTGGGATTGATGGTTGAAATCCCTAGTAGAATCAATGGTGAAGCATAAGCTACAAATTAAGAACAGGAAAGCTAATCAGATTGATGCACAAATCCAAGGTTCATTAACATCATGAAAAAACATATTGCAGACCATTTCTTTTTTTCTCTTCAGTCATGCAGTGCATGTCCAAGGTCTTATAAAATTAATTCATTTTCAACTCCGAAAAAGTGTGAAAAATTTGTACTCACTTGTGTAGATCATGGTATTTCCAAGAGGGCTTAGCTCCGGCCATGCTATGCCAATGGCTGCCCCGCAGGAAAAGGCTTTGGGCGGGTAAACAGATCTCCTGGGCAGTCAAGCCTGCAGTGGACATGCTCCAGCTGCAGTTGGTTCGCATTCAGGCCAGGAAATGTTCCCCCCGCCAAGCTGGCAGCTGCTGGCCTGTACCTGAAACACAGCCATGAGAGGACAAGAGCATGAATCTCTGGAATACCTCCTACACAGGAATACAATTAAATGTAGTCTCCTGCTTCTCAGATTTTCTTTCTTAAAGAGAAAAGGACCTAAATTGTAATGCATCTTATTTAGAGTTTCACAAGAGCTCTTACACTTAAGAGCTTATGATTGAAATAGGACAAAACTCAAAAGGAGATCTTTCCAACATCTCATTTTTTTTTCTCCTATACTGCAATGAGCTTAAATGGAGATCAAATTGAGACTTTCTGAGGAAAAATGCCCTACTAATCTCTCACGTTGAGGTCTCTTCTGAAACTCAAGAGGAGACACAATGGTTTAAACTCAAAAGATCTCATTATGTACTCAAACATTTCTAAATCAAACTGATCCACTTCCATTATATAGCCTAACTCTCTACTCTTACTGTACATCAGCTAGTGTCTTTTTGTGTCTATTTTCATTTCTGTTAATGAATTTTAATAGAAACATCCAAGATTTACAATTATGCATCTGGCAGACGCTTTTATCCAAACTGACTTGTACTGCATTCAAGGTACACATTTTTTATCAGTTCTTGCTTTCCCTGGGAATCGAACCCATGACCTTAGTGTTGCTAGTGCCTTGCTCTGCTGATTTAGCTACAGGAAGATACTTAAAAAAAAAATACAGCCAAGAGCTCCATTCAGTCTCCTAAGCTATGAGAGAGCAACCTTTGAGCAGTGAAATTTTCCAGAGATCTCACTATTAACTACAACCTTTGCCTCAAACTCCTAATTACTGCTTATAATAGTAAGTATTAAGGTGGTTGTTAAGTTATATTGGGGCGGATTAGGGGATGTAGAATATGGTCATGCAGAATAAAGCATTAATATGTGCTTTATAAGTACTAATAACCAGCCAATATCCTAGTAATATGCATGGTAATAAGCAATGAGAATTGGACCCTAAACTAATACCGAACATTCAAACCTAATTGAGATCATTGCAATGGTTTTGTTGTTGTTGTGGAAAAACAGACATTTTGTCTAGTTGTTTATGGAGCCCAGGGCTATCAGCACACCATCAATGCACCTCCTCCTCGCTTCCCCTCGCTTTCCAATGCAGTCAGCCATGTGCACGGGACTCCAGTCGAGCTCTTTCAGAGAAGAACATTGAGCAACATTCTGCTGAGCTTCACAGCCTGTGGTATGACAACCGTTCAGTTTGACAGCACTAAACGACATGTATGCCCCAAAAGCCTTGAGGATAGTGCCAAACTGAATGCTCTCACACAATGTCACACACACATAGAAAACAGCCCACATTTCACTGCAAGACTCATGCTCAAAAAATACTGTTGTGCACAATTTAGGCCTATCAGTTTTCTGTGTTAGATGAAATATTGCACTGTAATTTTGTCTGCAAGCACAATGACATTCTGAGAGTCTTGTGCAAATGCTATTCTCACAGAGGAAGTCTAATATCAAAGTATATATGCAAATGAGTCTCAAGTTTCCTGCCTTGGGAACACATCTTATGTTTAAAGGAAATTGCATCTACTATTACTATTTAGCGTAACACTAGAGATGGTCTACAGCAGTTGCTTCTAGAGTAGAATCCAATAAAACACTTTTCACTCTTTGAGAAACCAGCTTTACACCCTTGAGAACTTGAAGAGTGATGGACCTGGAGGCAAGGTTCATCCTGGTTTTAGCTTACAAACACATATCACACTCACAAGCTATCAAATCACCAACATTACGACAGTCTTCCAGAGATAAAACAACTCATGTAACCTATTACAGAGCAATTAGCATTTTTATAGAACAATTTATTGCAGGGCTGTTTTACAAGGCAATGCATTTCTGCAGAGCTGAGTGTGATATATGCAACAGGTGCATTAACAGGATCTTGCGATTTAATCAATATTACACATTTCAAGAATAACCAATACAGATTTGTAAATGATGCACAGAATAACATCTATGACTAGTCAAAGAAAGCAACGCAATGCCTCTTCATAAATGGGTATGTGCTTAAACCGGGTCAATTGGTTCAACAGGGACGTGCATTTCTGTTGACCGTCCCTGATCCGATGCATAAATGCAAGCAGTTTTGCCTCCTGAAAGCTTTGGACCTTGGATACGGTCACTATGAGCACACAATGCAACCTGATCTGTGATAAAGAAACCCACGGGACAAGCGCTTCCTCTCACAACAGGTGCAAGACGGACAGACGTCCTAGTGTCCGGCACAGACATTTCTCAATGCTTTCGGGAAGACAATGCCAGTGTGTTGCACAGACGTTAAGTAAACAAAGCATGCCAAATGTGTTCGCTGTGGAGTAAACCCCATGAAACCTTCAAAATGGAGATGTTTGGTTGCATTGTGCAAGAAATGCATCACATTTCTTTTAAAACTTACAACAAAGCATATTTAGTTCTACTAAGATTGTAACATTATGTTCATGACAATTAAGCACTTTTTTTTTAAATTAAATCAGCATTCAGGCCAAATACAACATATACTGCAATGATACAATATATATATATATATATATATATATATATATATATATATATATATATATATATATATATATATATTGCATTACAGTTAATAAAATTACAGACATTTTTGTATTTGAATGACTTAATGAAATCATGTCAGAATGAAAATAAAAGTACTTTAAACTTTACAGTAAGGTTCCATTTGTTAACATGAAAAATACTTTGCTCATTGTTCGTTTCTATAACATGAACTAATGGGACTTTAAAGTAAAGTGTTAGCAAAAATAGCATGGTTCTCAAAATAGGCTTCATTTCCTTCATGCAATATAATGTCTTAATTTTGCAGTGAAATGTGGACATGTTCTTGACAGACTAGCATACAATGGATCTGATGGAAATACCTGAAATACTGCTTATGAACACACAGCACTTCAAAATATACTGTAATGTGTGCTTATTCAGAACAAACACCCATTCCGTCCCCTTATTTTGACCAAAAAATATATATTTAAAAAAGAGGTCCAATAATAAGGTGTAAAGTCATTGTACATGGACACAAATTACGAAATATCTGCATCCTGACAAACTACCAAAATGACATTGTAAGAAGGTATGAAGGAGAGACAGTCTCGCGCGTTCACACCCCGCCGCGGTTTCCAGGCAACCATACCCGATCTACCTGTCCGCTTCCGCAAACTGGCGGGATGAGTCACTTAAACTCTATCACACCTGACGAAACACACCTCACACATTTCTTTCAGAAAAAAGACTGATGTTCCACGAGATGAAGCAACATGTATTTCAACGTCACATGTTATGACACTGCAATGGGATTTTTGTCAGCTGATAATCATCAGTTTTGTTGTTATTATAATAACAAACGCTAAAAAACAAAAAATAAATAAAATAAATGAAATAATTAATAAATAAATTAAATTGTTTTAACGGTTCTTGTGCTTCCCTCCTAATTGAACACACACTCTTTATCGGATGTCCTGTCACAGAATCTGATAATATCGTTACACACGTCACTGTCGTCATCAATACGGACGCACACACACATAGCGAGACAGACAGACCACAAACACTGTAGCAAACACATTAAAATTCACCTTAATCTCCTGGTAGATTCTAGGTGTCCGGTGTTAAATGTTCATAATGCCGTAATGATCCCGTTCGGTTCGTTTGAAAGCTGTACTGTATCTCTATGGATGCGCGAGGGCTTTCATCACAGCGGTCGAGAGCTTCGTTAAATGGGTCTCAGTGTGCGCGGTGCTTTAAATGCTCACTGCAGTCAGAGGACGCGCAAGCCACGCCCCTTCAGACGGGATTTAAAGACACAGTGCGCACAATGGTGTTATGTGAATGTCTCTGCATCATTGTTACCCTTTCTGTGTGATGTATTTGTTAAGACAATTGGTTATATATATATATATATATATATATATATATATATATATATATATATATATATATATATAAAACCATATGTATATATGCCAGTCAAAAGTTTGGAAACAGTACTGTTTTTAATGTTTTTGAAAGAAGTCTCTTGTGCTCATCAAGCCTGAATTCATTTGATCAAAATGAAGGGAGGAAAAAACAGTAATATTTTTAAATATTAGACGGGATTTAAAGACACAGTGCGCACAATGGTGTTATGTGAATGTCTCTGCATCATTGTTACCCTTTCTGTGTGATGTATTTGTTAAGACTTTTGGTTATATATATATATATATATATATATATATATATATATATATATATATATATATATATATATATATATATATATATATATATATATATAAAACCATATGTATATATGCCAGTCAAAAGTTTGGAAACAGTACTGTTTTTAATGTTTTTGAAAGAAGTCTCTTGTGCTCATCAAGCCTGAATTCATTTGATCAAAATGCAGGGAGGAAAAAACAGTAATATTTTTAAATATTATTACAATTTAAAATAATATTTTTCTATTTTAATATACTTTAAAATATAATTTATTCCTGTGTTCAAAGCTGAATTTTTCAGCATCATTTCTCCAGTCTTCAGTCAGTGTCACATGATCCTTCAGAAATCACTCTAATATGCTGATTTATTATCAAAGTTCGAAACAGTTGTGCTGCTTAAATTTTTTTATAACCTGTTAAACTTTTCTTTCAGGATTATTTGATGAATAATAAGTTTAAAAGAACAGCTTTTACTTAAAATAGAATATTTTGTAACAAAACAAAATATATAATATACCAAAAAAAGTGATTTTTTCTTTCTTTTTTGTTGAAAGAAATTAATACTTTTATTCAGCAAGGATGTGTTAAATTGATCAAAAGTGATAGTAACGATTTCTATTTTGAATAAAAGCAGTTATTTTAAACTTTCTATTCATCAGAGTCCATGGAAAAAAAAATGTGTGACATTTAATAAATGTTTCTTGAGGAGCAAATATTAGAATGATTTCTGAAGGATCATGTGACACTGAAGACTGTATGTATGTATATATATATATATATATATATATATATATATATATATATATATATACATATATATATACATATATATATACATATATACATGATATATTCAACAGTAAATAATACAATATGCTACATAAACACATCAAAATATTCAAAATCACACTTAAAAAAAGAAAATAACAGCACACATCCACTAATCCACAACAGTTAACAAAAATGCATTTCCAAAAAGATAAACCATTTTTTTTAGAGTTTAGACTATTAGCCTTAGCAAATGTTCTGTTTTTGCCTAAATAGAAACTTGTTTTTGTTTTTCCCCAAAGTAAAGCCCTATTAAAATTGAAATCCCCTTTTTTCTCTCTATTATTAAAAACACAATAACTGAGTCAGAAAAAAAATTATTTAGGGTTTGTTTCAGAGCCATAGTTTAAACAAACCTGTGCATCAGAAATATTAAAACATGATATAACCATAAAGTATAAAAAATGTGGCTTTGAGGCAGACACCACAGGAAATAAACATTAGATAGCTAAAACCAGACAGACTGCTAACATGACATGACAGTCCAGATTCCCTGGAGTCAAGAAGACTTATTTGAACAGACAGACAAGACCATACAAGGCTAAAGAACCTCAGTGAGACGTGCAAAGAGAGGCATTTAATGCACAGAATAAAGAAAAAAGGGATCACGGCCCCGGTGAATCCACACAGACATTGAGATAGACATAAAGGTGGCTCCATTGCTGATAAGAAAGAACATACAGCAAACACTGCGATGTTTTACTGCAACATTATATTTCCCTGCTGTCGAGATGGAGCCCGTATTGTCTGCTAGGGATATTGGTGATGTCTCTTCATTATGGTCTGTGGTGTGTAGATAACAGCTGTTGTATATCATATATAATACACATCTGATTCAGTCTTATCCAGATGCCCATGAATAGATCTCATTGCAGTGTTTGTGCATGTTTACAGCGGACTTCAATCGAGGTGCAGGTCGGTTGTGCACAGTAAGATGATACACAATGTTACAGGCTTATCAACCTGGAGAAACAGTTCTCATACCTTTTGTTGTTGATGTCAAAAGCTGTGTCCAATAAAAAACTACTGCAGTTGGGTGCAAATTAGTGTTATTTTTGTTTTATTTATAATTTTAGTTTTCATGTTAATTTTAGTTCATTAGTATTTTATTATTTTCCATAATTTAATTGTGCTCGTGTAATTTTTTTAATAATTTTTTAGGGTACGTTTATGTCAATGATGAAAGGTTTTTCCTTTGCGTTTTTCTTGTACAAAAGACAACGTGGTCAAAACGATCCCCGTTCACATGGATCCGCGAAACGAAAAAAAAAAAAAGTATTCTGCAGCCAGGCCAGTAGTTGGCGATATCACTTTGTAAAGAAAACCCATGACTTTCATGATGATTACACTACTATGACTAAACACAGAACACACATGCGCATGACGTCAACGTTTTCACAAATCCACGTTTTTTTAGTTTACACATGCAGAGACAATAACGGTATCGTTTTCAAAAACGAGCATTTTGAATCCCATTTTCAAAAGTTTGCATTTTCAGGCCCTCTAAACCCTGTTGTCGTGTAAATGAGCAGCCAAAACACATATAAAGTTTGTTTATTTACTGTTAATAATTTTAGTGCTTCAGCTTATTTCAGTTTATTGCCAAGGTAATGTTTCTTATTTTCATTTAGTTTAAGTTTTTCCAACTTAAATTAATTTAAGTTTTATTTCCGCTCTATTTTAATTGACAGAAAGGTTTTAGATAATGATAATAACCCTGGTACACATTCAGTTAAAATATACAGGCCAACTTGGACAAGATTAGTGACATTCACTCATCCTCAAAAAACATGAAAACTTCTTGAGAAAGGAGAACATACAACCCAGAATACATTAAAGCTAAAATTAGGACAAACATGGTTTATGTTTTCATATTTGTTTGTTTTTTCCCCCCTTTTTTATCTAACTAGCTGCATTGGTTTAGTCGGTATGAACCCACCACTGTGTTAAATGAAATCTGGCAGCTCACTAATAAGGTTACTTTAACTTGTATACTGAGAGTGAAGCCTTGCATACGGTCAAACACAATGCCACACAAAAAAAACTCAAAGTGCTAAACAAACAGAGCCGAGAGGCAGGAATGCAGAAGGAACAAAATGTGCTTGTTACAGTGTTGCAAATCTCCGTGTCTGGCCTTGGCCCCCCAAACCCAACAGGCTTATCATCCGATATTTGGCCGTGGATGAGCCGACTCGCTTTAATCCCCGTATAATTTCAAGAACATTCCTCACATTCCAGCGGACCAGTTGTGGCCAGCAGGAGAGCGAATGAACTGTCGATTTTTGACATTGTGCTAGTGGTGATTCACAGAACAGTGAACGTGCATGCGTGAATCGATGGCTGTGCACTTGTTAAGTTTGTGAGTGATACGGGTCCATAACAGCATGGCTTGTATTTAATTGTGAATCTGTGCACATGTTCGTGTAACAGCATTGCATGCATACGCACTAGAAGCTGTTCAAGAATTATTTGCATTTGTCTATACATTAACCCAGCTAAATCAGAGTTTGTCCATCCGAAATTGCTTTCCTACAGGACGCATTGTCACAGGAATAAAAGTCAACTGTTCCTGTGACATTCGATGCACCTCGCTTTGCAATCAGGTGTGTAGACAGAACTGAACTGATCTGAGCTCAGATTGCCTTGTGTTGATAGAAACACGGCCATGAACTTTCCTCCGTTGCCAGATCCCTCCCAGCTCCCGCTTCTTACACACACACACACATACCACGGACACACACTCCACTGTTGATATGATGTCATCGTATGCACACATAGGAAGTGCCTTATAAAGTCAGGCTATGCACCTTTGGAGCAGAAAGGGTCACTCAACCAGGCTTGAAGGAACACCTGCTTGAAATGTTTAAACAATAACATCACAGTAAGGTGTTTCTTCCAAAACATGTTTTTGTCTTACCCTGGTTCACCATGGTAAGCCTATTAAAAGTGTGTATATTTTAGAGCTGTCTGCATGGTTTTGGCGGGAAATTGCATCCATGCGTCCCTCGTCAAATCCGTAAATAGTTACTCCGGCTGCTTTGACGCGTGTCTGGTGTGAGAGGTTTAGTTTATTTAAGAGTTTGACAAGGCAGGATATTGAAGGACAAAACCCTGAAATGTATCAAACAGAACACATACTCAAGACAATATATACCTAATTAAAAAGTTAAAAATAAAAATGAAAATAGAAGAAACAAACAGGAGGAGTAAAACAGATGCATACAAAAACCTGAAATACATCAGGCTTCATACAAGCAGAACCTGCAAGTTATTTATAAAACGTAGAATAAAAGAAAGTTCATGTCTTTTTGATTTAGTCCTGGGCACAATAAATTCCCTACGCTGCCGTATTAGGTAAGTAGGTGTTGGAGCCACAGACAGGAAACAATGCAGTGGTGATGAACTGTCCTTGAGTAGTTTTGTAAAAGTACGTATGGTGGCCTCGTCGCGCCTCTCACTCAGTGATGGGACAGAAGACTCTCCCATCACTGAGTCAGAGGTTAGTTGCCAGAGGTTAGTTGCCAGAGGTTAGAGGTCAGGGGTTAGTTGTCACAACAAGAGAAAGGTTGACATGGAGCAGCGAAATCTCCAAACACTGAACAGAGGAGAGTCTGCTGGCAGAAAAGAACTCGTAATAAAACAAGAATCAACATAGGCGTGGCTTTTTGGAGATTGAGAACTGAGGGATTTGAAACAATATTGGGAAAAAATGACTTTGCAATATTTAGTTTTTCTGCTAAATATATTGCGATATGAAAACAATTTCACCAGATGACATGAATAGCTCTATTTTGGAAAGAATTCATAATTCTAGAATGATTGGGGTGATTTTGTAGGGAGTGAATCTGCATAAAAAATAATAAACAAATTACAAGCATAAATAAATACAATAAAACAAAGTGATTTAAATAGAAAAACAGTGATTTATGATTTTCAGGTAATTCTAAACAGTATTCAGGTACAGAAATTGAATAATCAAATGTAAAATAACATTGCATAGTCTTTATAAACTAAATATATTATATGATTATATGATATATATGGTATTCTCTATTTTGTTGCATGATTAAAATTAGTGTGTAAGGCTGCTGTTACTTTAAGACTGAATGCACAGATCCAATATAATGATTCGCATATAATTCTCAATTGTTTATGGTCACGTAAGCCATAAGCGACTGTGTTTACGAGGATACTTTATGCATTATGCATTTTGACATACTTTTGCGTGCATGTGTCCGTTCAAGCACAAATAGTAGCGAAAGAGAAAGGAATTCAGCGTGTGGGGTCAGAATTGACTACTTTTTTACATCTTCTTGCACTCAAATGGTTTAAAATCGCTTGAATGTTTAAACTTACAGGACCTGAAACATGTGATTAAAAAAAATTGATTAAAAAAATTATAAATCTTTCCCTCTATGATGGTTAAACTTTGCATTTACCTGCCAAGGGACAGCGGATGAAAATTAGCCAGGGTTGGCTAAATCTTGCGCATTTTACATTATGTATTATTAATGTGTATTGTGCCTGATTAAATAAATACGTTTAAAAAAAAATTAAACCCTCGAATCACGTTCATTTCGAACCGTGGGGCCTGGTCCGTATGGATCACGTATCAACTACGATCCCTACTTGATATCGCTCATCCTGCAATGTGACTATCACTGATGAGCACATCGCCATATCGATGCTGAAACGATATATCGTGCATCCCTAATTTGAAATGTTATAAAAGCGATGCAGAGATGGCATTTTTATTACTCAACAGGTGAGTAAGGTATTTTATTTAACCATAAATTGCCATATGTATTGAGTTCATTGTAAAGCGTTATCTTTTGTGTGGGGTCATATTCATCCGCACAGTCACACAGAACAGAAACACAACTAAAACAATGTGAATAAAGATCCGATTTTGATGACATGCTGACTTTAAAATGTGGTTTGAAGCTAGAAGCTTCTGTTTGTACTTTATTCCAGATATCTGAATCTGATTCAATTACCCGAATTAAACAAGAATCTCACATTAGATCTTTCAAAAATCTTCTTGTCAGCAATGAGCTGAAATGGAGAGCGTTTCTCACATTTTTCTTCTGAGAGAAAGACCCCTAGTTATCTCAAGTGTCTCATCTAGAGTTTCAAAAGAGATCAATGTGTCAAAGTCTTCTCAGATTTTTCAAGTCTTAAACTGAGAGATCTCATTTTTTTCTCATGAAACAATCTGAGATCACATTCATTTCATAGCTCTTTCTTATTATTGTTTGCCTCTATTTCTCCGAATGAAACACCTATACAACAAAATAAATAATTTAAAGAGAATCCAATTCTCTTGAGATTTAAAAGAGCAATTCAAACCATCTCCATACGTACAGAGGATTGTTACACCTGTTGATTAAATCCGGTGGAGATGGGCTCTCTTTACAAAACCACATGTGTGCTGGGATATTGTCATGGAGTTCCTCATGGAAAGGGTGTGCCATTATGAGGGAAAGGGGTGAATCATCATTCATGAGGTTACCAGGTTAAGGCCTGCACCTGTTGATGTAATCTCACTTTGCACATTCCCAAAGACAGGATCAAAGTTCAACCTGAAGATAAGGAGAGAAGCCAACGAATTGAGCTCCTCGTGTGAGATGGATAAAAATCATGCAAGCTGTTTTCGAGTTTATTATACCAAAAAAGTCAGGACCTACAACACATACAGTAACCCTATATTAAAATTTTTGTGCTACAGACTTATTGTTAAGTTTATGCTACACACGTGAATGCGTGGGCATGATGAGGTGAGATAAGTAATCTTACGATTTTCATCTTGTGGATGATAAACGGACAAAATAAATCCCATATACTTACACTGAAGGAGGGACTTGAGCCAGAATGCAATAAACATTTTCAAACAGTTTCTTTTGGATGTTTACTGGCAAAACAACACCTAGAAACCACTGAGAACACCCTACACTGAAACAAATAACTGTAATTTTAATGGTAAAAGAGTGCTGTGGTAAAAACATGTTAATTGGTAAACGTAAGTTCCCATATACAGTAAAAATCGCAAGAGATCTAATAGGATCTAATTATTAGCAATGCTCTGGCAACCAAAAAACACCAGTCTAGCATATACTATAGTGTCAATGAGTTTTGCACAGGGATGCACCATTTTTTAAAAGCATTTTCTCCAGAAATGACAACAATGTAGTCTTTTCCCTAACGCTGTCTAGGGCAGCATAAGCTAGAACTAACCATGAAGCTGGAAAACTTTGTTTTATTTGAGTGAGAGCAAACACCTGATTGATTATGCATAAATGGATACATAAACTTTACATGTTGGACAAGCTCTGCCTCTAACATGTGGCCTGGTTTACACAGTCAAACTATAACAAATGTTTGATTACGAAGATGATGATAGCGCCAGGCGGTCTGATTCAAATTTGTTTAGTCAATATTGTAAGGACGTTAGCCTGGCAGACATGCACAACTCAGACACACACACACACACTCAAGTGCCTCTACATTTTCATATTACAACACCGACAATGATTACAGAATCCTTACTCAACCGTTTCTTCCACCCACGGCGAAAATTAATCATTTTCTCACAAGCAATTAATAGGGTCGCTTCCTGGAAATGATCTTTAAGACACATTGATGTCTAGCTCAGTGAAAAAGCGTGGGGGTTTTGTTTCATTCCGTCTGTTTGTTTTTTCATTTAAGACGAGTGCTGCACTCGTTCAAGCAAAGGTCAGGAATCAATAGTAAAGGGGCGGAGCTGTGCTTGTTCAAGCCAGGGTGTGTTTGCTCGGTTTAGAAAATACTGCTTTCTGACTTGCTGGCAGCAGCATCATGTGTTATGACATAAAGAGGGATTTAAAAGTGTGAGCCGTCTCATTTATCTTACTCTTGTTCTCTCTTTGCTCTTGCTCTGTCACTTTGACATGCTTCTAATGTTAGGGCGCATCATATTTGCAACTTACAAATAGTTTTACATTGGTTGAAGAACATTTGAGTTGTGCAAAACTCGTCTTGGGTGGATGCTGGGCATCTTTAGTGAATCTCCCTTGACAGTATCAAAAAACTAAAGAAGTTCTTTATGATAATGACACACTGGCAGGATCATCTGTCTCACATGTGGCTCACCTCCCACGTTTCCTCACATCTTCTGGAAGGATGGAAATGTCTCCACATCAGACAGAGTCATAGAGAGGAAGACTATAAAATCCAGCAACTGCGGTCTAATCAGGAATGTCCCGACACAAGTCAGTCTCCTTTATTCCTGTTTTACGGCCAAATAAAAACAAAGGAACACTATTAAGCTTTTAATTAGTGGTGCTTGCTAAGTCAAGTCAAGTCAAGTCACCTTCATTTATATAGTGCTTTTAACGATATAGATTGTTTCAAGGCTGCTTTACAGTGATAATAGGAAAGTAAAGTAACTAGAATATAGTTTTTGTCCAGCTAAAGTTAGTTTTGATTGATTCACTTCCATTTCAAAGGTCATTAGTTATTAACTTAGGGGCCGCTAACACGTTCTAACAGAAAACAGAAAACTTTTAATGTGTTCTGGCTGTTCATTTACACGACAACAGTGTTTGGTGGCAAAGGCAAAAATTAAATCCAACAGTGCAGTTTTTGGATGATTGATTCACTGCTTAAATCCTATTGTTACACATTTAGATATTTAATTCCGGTTTAAATATATTTTACACATTGTGGCTAGTTTTAAAGCATATTAAATTAACACAAGATATATACTTTTGGAATTTTTGGAATAGACAAATGATAACTTTTTTTATTTAATTTTTTTTAATTATGCAAACAAATAATAGTTACAGGTGACAGATACAACAAAAAACAAGGCCAACAAAAGATATGTAACAACAACCAACAGAGAGAGAGAGAGTGTGTGTGTGTGTGTGTGTGTGTGTGTGTGTGTGTGTGTGTGTGTGTGTGTGTGTGTGTGTGTGTGTGTGTGTGTGTGTGTGTGTGTGTAGAACTTTTTTTCTAAGAGATCATGGCAGATGAAGAAATTTGCAACACAGATGCAAACAAATCTAGTTTATTTTATAAGAAGTATCTTTTGTTCACAAAGGCTGCATTAATTTGATCAAAAATACAGTAAAAACAGTGAAATATTATTACCATTTAAAATAGCTGTTTTCTATGAGAATACATTTAAAAATTTAATTTATTCCTGTCATCAAAGCTGTATTTTCAGCATCATTACTCCAGTCTTCAGTGTCACATGATCCTTCAGAAATCATTCTATGATGATTTGCTGCTCGAGAAACAATTCTGATTATTATAAATGTTGAAGTTTTTACTGCTTCATATTTTTGAGCAAACAGTGATACAAAAGAACAGCATTTATTTGAAATCGAAATTTCAAAATAACTTTATAAATGTCTTTACTGTCACTTTCAATTTAATGCATCCTATTTCTTAAAAAAAATGTCTTACATCAATAGATCATAACATTTTAAATCATATATACTGTATGTATATTCCTGTATACAGGAAGAGAAGAGAGAAGAGCACAGGACAATCATTACAGGAAGAGAAGAGAGAAGAGCACAGGACAATCATTTTGCTTGCCAGATTCAAACCCATGTCTTCCACGTGAGCACCAAACAGCATCAATGTGTCAGAACATGAGTCAGAATACTCACTTTCATTTATCTGCAAACTACAGGTTTATGTTGAAACGGTTAACATCCAGCATCCTGGAACAGGGGCGATGAAGATTCCAGGTTTTTGCTGTGTTTCCTGCAGTCGTCTTTAGAAGTCAAGATCACGCTTCATTAATGCAGCAATCAGTTTGAGTAACGTGAGAGCTGACGGATGAGGGAGTCACTCTTGCTCTCCTGGTTTCCTGTTCCGGAGGGCCTCAGGGACACACTGGAGACCCATACATACTGCTAATCAAGATTTCAGATGTGCTGCCCGGAGGGAAACGACCGGGGTTGGTTGTGTACAAACTACTATGAAATGCAAAGTGAGTTTTCACAATAAGGGCATATACGGCTGTGATTCACCATATAACACCATTGTACCATTGACAGCTCTTGGAAATGTGCCTCCTGAAATGTAACCTTATAAGGAATTCAGCCAATAGACAAAATGCAGGTGTGACTTGGTGATGCAATCGTCTTTAACAAAAGTGAAACACATTGATATGGCATCATTGCGGACATTTAAAAGAGTTAAAATGAAATTTATCAAACCCACTGACTAATGAGGAATGGATACCATGGAAGTGCACTACAAAAAATGAACTATGTTTTGTTTTCCATTAACTCAAGAAAGGTTTGAAGAAAAATGACTTAATATCTTAAGTTTTGTTTTCTGAAAAATCAAACTCAAGTGAGCTTATGCTTAAAAACAAGAAAAGATATCTGTCAACGGGGTAAGAAAAATTATTTTGGTTCCTCCTTGAATTAAATTTATTTTTCCTGACCCCACTGGCAGATATAAGGCAGATTTTTGACACATTTTGACACATTTTTCAGAAAGCAAGACTTAATATATTTCGACAAGTAAATGCATCTTGATTTAAGAATGCTTATATCAATAATAGAAACCAAAAATACTGAGGACGAAAATCTTTTTTTGCAGTGTGGTAGCCTAACTGTTCCTTAAACCTAATAGGCATAAAAACCCAAGTGGTTACCTATCTCTTACAAAACCATAGCCAACAACATACATTAATTCCTGACAACACAGCCACCCACACATGAGCACAGAACAACTTAATGAGGCCCTGTACCGGCCCCTAGGGCTCACCGACTTCACTTTTTCCAGCTTCTAACACAAAGTGTCCATGTGAACGCATCTGATCTGGGCTAAATGATATGCATATAGGGGAGTTTAAATGCACAGTCTCGAATGAAGCCTTATCATGGGGACAAGTCGAACTAAAAGTCGAAGTAAACCTACTGAACTACTAAACAAGCAGCCACAATAGAGTTTGTGTTTATTCAGATAGGCACCTTAGAGCACTGTGCTTAAAGTATGCTAGAGTCGTCACACCCACCTTCAAAAGATTCGTCAAAGTTATTGTTTAAGCTTGGCTTCAGTAAAATGCAAAGATTAAAAAAGAAAATATTTGTAAAACTGACCAGCAATGCATATTTAAAAATATGCCCTCTAAGAAAGCATGCATGCTAACACCTGTTGCCATTCAGAGTTAAATGACATGAGAGAATGGTCTTGCACAAATACAATGCGGTTCTCAAAAGAGAAACTGAAGCAATGTAGCTACTATAGCAACTCATTAAGAAAATGATGTAGCGAATGTATTCTGGGTTAGAGGGGAAAACCGTCTATAGTTCTAAATCGGTCATATTCTGGTATTACGTAAACATAACCTTAATGAGACGTGTTATAAAACCAGACCTGCGATGCAACTATGCACACAGACTCTTAAGAATGAAAGAGCAGTGCATACAGAAACTACAAAAAAAGAAAGAAAAAAAGTTTGTGATCTGGTACTCTTATCAAACAAGGTCTGACTAGTAAGTCATTTGAATTTAATTGTTTAATGCACTAGCTAAGCAACGCTGATTGCGATAATGTATGTTTAGCAGCTAAGCAGAGATAATGGTGTCGTAAAGGTGTGCTGTCACTGAGGAAGGATGTTTTACTGGACGTGAGGCTCTTGCAGGACTAATAAATTACAGCGAGACCTGAAGGTCTTTTATGCCTGCTTTCCGGGCTCCTGCAAACCTTTAACCCTCCAAAGGGCCGGTAGTCCACAGCAGGAGGTAAAGGTCGGGAATGGTGCTCACATAATGGGCTTTGGGTGTTTGAAGGTGTGTTTAAATGCTCACATGCTAGAGCTCATCTAACCAACACACACACGCACGCACGCACACACACAAAAAAACTCCTTACAGCCCCCTTGCTATACGTGGCACAAAATGACTAGGAGCTTTTGTATCATGTTCATTATATTTAACATTTCATGAATTCATCAAACTGCAAAATGCTTATATATTATATTACAGACAATAAATGTATTTGTACAATTGTCTTCCTCATCCACAGGTTAGCAGGCAACTAATTCTTTACATTTTCTGAATAAAATTAGTGATTAAAAAAACTTGCCACCACGATGCTAGGGTGTTGCTTACAGACCAAGAAATAAAGTCCATCCTCGATACTGTATCTGTGTGATATTCTGGTATCTGACTATATCATTCAATGTAATTTTAATGTTTCCTGGGTGATGGATTAGAAAAGAAACAGCATTATGCTTTAATGAGAGACACAGCATGAAGAATCATTCACGTCTGTAGCGCACATGGTGCAGGATGGGTTAAAAAAACATATGGTTAGGGCTATGTTAGGCAAGAATGAGCAATAGTAATAGTCATGCATGCCTTAGCAAACACCACTAAAACACTGATATTAAATATTAAAAACACAAATATTAAGCAGCAATGAAATAGAAATGAGCAGCAAATCAGCACATTAGAATGATTTCTAAAGGATCATGTAGAAAATTTAGCTTTGAATCACCGGAATAAGGATATGTTTACATGTAATAAAAACGGTATGCGTTTTTCGCACACAGCCGACAACGTTGTCAAAATGATCTCTTTCACACGGATCCACAAAAACAACTACAATGTTATATTCTGCTGCCAGGCCAGTAGTTAGCAACTTTGTAAAGAAACACTATGCGCCTATAGACTGAACACATAATACACATGCAAATAACGTCACCGTTTTCACAAATTTATGTTTTTGGTGTTTACATAGAGATGATAATGGTAGGGTTGAAACCCAATTTCAAAAGCTCGCGGTTTCAGGCCACCAAAAGGCAGTTGGCGAGTAAAAGAACGACCAAAACGCATACAAAGTTATCTGTTTTTAGTTGAAAATGGTGTCATGAAAATGGCCCCAGAATTACATTTTTCTATTTGAATATATTTTAAATAGTGCTTTTAAATTGAAATTATATTTCACAATGTTTTTACTGCAACCTTTGTGAGCATTAGATACTTCTTTAAACAAATATGTAAAAAAACAAATCTACAGACCCCAAGCTATCATATTTCGTTATTTAGATCCTCGAAGTGGAGAAATGACAAAAATAATGGTAAAATTGTCACGCTCTAATACCAGAAGCCTCCAGCTGATGTTCTGTTCATCCACCTTACACAGGAGGAGGCCGTCCTGACCTCACACTTCACAGTTTTGGCAGAGTAAAGGAGAAACATGCAGCAGTGATTTCATGGGATGATGGCATTAGTGCATACACACACTCCACACGCAGCACACACCCTGACCTCTAACTCACATTCCCCACCACACACACACATTTATTTATCTAATGACTGCATATCATAGACTTCTATTGTTTATATATAAAGCTAAATATAATTAGAGTAAACCACTAACATAAAGTATTCTTATTAAAAACATTATTTTCATTATTTGTGAACCATTTTTCTAATTAAAGGGATAGTTCACCCCAAAATGATCATTTATTTATATATACACTATATACTTAATTTATATAGCGGTTTATACAAAATATACAAAAGATACAAAAGAGCTTCACAGAAACAAACTAACAGAATCAAATGAGACCAATCTTCTGCTGTAACAGGTCTAAAATAACAATAGTGTCATTATTCAGTATAACAGTGTTGATTCTGTTAAGTTCAATAAGTGTGTAAAGTTCATCAATCATGAAACCAGTTAAATTCAGCAGCTCTGCAGAAGACAATAGTGTCATTATTCAGCTCAAGTCTGTTCAGTGTTGATTCAGTTCAGTTCAATAACAGTGTCGATGATGCAAAATTTGTCAATTATAAAACAAATTCAAATTTGAATGTGATACAAAAAAAAACAATAGACATTTGTAACGACATAAGGATACATTATTGAATTTTCAATATGGTGAACTATCCCTTTAAGGACAGCCCCTCAGATTTAGCTTGCTTACAGAGGCAATTCTCCCCAAACTATAGCTAAGAAAACCCACACACACCATCCTCTGGATATCTTAAAGTTATTATATAAGCAAACTGTATAAGCTGCATACTGACTTCCCCATCCAAGGCACATTTCATTTTAAGTTAAATGTCACTATATGCTTTTTCAGTACGATTGGAATTTTGCATCACCTCTGATATTGCTTATTTCTCTTCTCGGCTGGTGTATTTTTAAAATCAAACGCAACAGCCTCTGAAAAAAACACTGTCCCAAAAGCCTCCGTTTGCTTCAAATGCTGTCTGAACTCCAAGACAAACACTGCATGCTAATTAACTCTCCAATCTTCTAATTATGTCTGATAATGCGTACTACGAGCAGCTTAACGTGAATATCTGTGGACATTCGCTGGTCATGGAGGGACATATGTGTTCTTGCCATTATAATAACGTATGTGAGTAAATGTGCGAGTACACGCACGTCTAAAAGACATAAATGCCTTTGACACTCGGAGTGGGTGGATTGTGGGTTGTGAGAGCTCATGAGACAAAGTCCCAATGCACGAGTTAAAAGTGCCATGTGTGCCTCCTTGACATTGACATTTCAACATAAACACTGACACCTCATCAATCCCAATAGCAGGAGACCGGAGGTGAGCACCAGAACATGTGTGCATGAGTCACAGCCTTGCAAACCCTCCCTGGACCCACATATGGACATCAAGCATCTGTCTCACGCTTCATTTTGGGATAGAAAACAAGATGGCGTAGAGCTGGCCGGTATGATGTTTATACCTGTGCTGTGCAGGGGTCAAAATCAGAAAAGATTCTGCTATACTATTTATACCACAGTATATTTAGGCTATATTTTAACACTAGAACTGCCAAGGCAGTCATTTTCGCCGTTGCCTAGCAACAATTTCTTCTAGTTTTCAAAAATGAAAATTCCAAACCTGTATGAATTTATTTCTGCTGCTGAACACAAAAGAAGATATTTTGAAGAAAAGTTGATGGTCCCATTGACTTCCATAGTATTATTTTTTTCTTCCATACAGTCAATGGGACTCATCAACTTTTCTTCAAAATATCTTCTTTTGTGTTCAGCAGTTCAGTTTGGAATTGTCATTTTTGGGTGAACTATCCCTTTAAGTCTGTATGGGTCTGTTTGTTGTTTCTAATTCAAGTGAAGAATAATCTAAAGAATCTGTTTTTACACTGATGCCAGACACATGCATTTGTTATAAATAATCTGGTCTTTTGGTTTGCGTCCAACAAATTCCAAACAATACAAGAAAAACATAAAAATTGATGCATCTTTCATTTTTAAAATATTTGATTAATTGGATTCTCAAGAAAAGGCATCATCCAAATTATACAGCTATCTTTATGATGTAAAAGATTAGTAAATATTTCATGTTTTTTAGCTGTAACTTTTAAAAATGTTGGCAATACATCCATATTGTACGTTTCAGCATCTATCCATGTAAATATCCTTTTACCTGTGAATGTTACGTATTAATACCTACGTATAAACAACATCATGATACTTTTTTGTAAGTGGCAAAGGCATCAGTAGTAGGACCACAGGCTTGTTCCCCACACAAACTCACAAAAGATTTCAAAGACACATTTCAATTTCACCCCATTAAGAGCGCGGTTAATGTGGCTTCGGGTCTCTGGTGTCATTCGTATACAAGATGACACTATGTTTATAGCAAGACTGCAAATCATGATAAAAACATCTGTGTTATACCTCCCTTAACAAGAACAAGAGCAGTCCTATTTATCAGACATAAGCAGGAGGGCCGAACTGACAGAGGAAGTGGCCGACACTGTTTACATTTCTGGCTCTCCGAGACATGGAGCCAAAGTTTCCCACGCACCAGAGACGTCTTTCACCAACACACATTACGCTCCTAAACTTATCTTAATTAAAATATCGAATGTAAAACTGCAAATGAAAACAAGCTTGTCTTCAATCAAAATGACAAATTTTTTATTTTAATGCTATTATTTTGCCAACACCTGCAGAACAGCATAACTTAAGTCCGTTTAAACAACATTGATTATTTGACATGTCCCGATCACAATTCTTAAACAAAACGTGCTATTGTGAGGGTACTAATATTTCTCCCATAATAAACTTTGGAAAAAGCAGGCTGACCGTATGTTTCTGTTTTCATTATATTTTATTCTATGGTTCACAAAAGGAGTGACTATGTGGCCAAGAACAACATGTGTGGGAAGCCATGTATGAAAGTATAAAAAGAGATGATTTCAGGCAGGGTGTCTAGACATTGTGAGGGAGGAGAGTGATTCTAAAAGTAGGCATACGCACGAGTAATAATTAAATTGTCCTAGGGCCTACAAACGCTCTTGGCTTCCACTGTTTTGTTCCTATTCTCTTTCCATCACTGTTTAAAGCAGTGCAGTGCCAGCGAGTTCTCCCCATTTAAATTACCTCGAGGGAACAGATCGTCCTAGTAGAACAAACGATTCACAGGAATCCTAGGCTATAGGATATTTAATAAGAAACTATTTAAGAAGTACATAAGAAAACTATAACAATTAGGGCAATTTCACACTTGAGTTTTTTGTGTGTAAATAGATAATCAAAATAATGAATTTCATTACAGATTAGTCACGTCTTTGCACTTTGCATATAGAGATTGACATCAATGATGGTACTTTAAAGTAGTGAAAAACACATTAAAAATAAATATTCACATACATTCATAAATAAAAGCTCACACAAACAACAAAGGAATTTTTGTTGTACAGAAAAAAAAACTATTTTTTGTTTAATACATTTATATTGTAACCTTTGCATTGTTGGCTTTTGTCAATATTATCAGCTTGTTTGTGATACTTGATCTGGGGAGGGCCGTCGCTAGAAGATATTTTAAAGGATATTGGTAACCAAACATTTTCAGTTCCCTATTGACTTCCATAGTATTTTTTTTTTTCATACTGAAGTCAGTGGGGGCCAGCAACTGTTTTGTTACCCACATTCTTCAAAACATCTTCTTTTGTGTTCAACTGAACAAAGAAACTCATACTGGTTTAGAACTTGTGGGTGAGTAAATGAAGAACTATCATTTGAAAAAAACGTAACTATCCCTTTGACGGTTGACATTCACTAAGGTAGAGCTAAAAATGAACGCAATAGCAAAAGCAATTGAGATATTAAAGAGATCTCATTTGTGATTTTCCATTCCCGTGGGGAAGAGCATGGGGTTTCCGATTCCGTTTCACACATTCTGCTGTGTCCCAGTGGACACATACCAAACACTGGCCAGATAAGATTGGGAGTCAGTGAGAACTGCCCATTACCTAAACTATCCCACCCAGAGCAATCCATACAGAGCTATCATCCCAGTTCCTGTATCAGCACAGGAAGAACCCAACAGGATGGCCACCCTTCAGTTCCCTGGACGCCCGGAAAACTGGTGACAGCAAATGCGTCAAAGGGAAGAGAGCGGACCTCTGCTTTATGTTAGGTCAATGTGCGTGAGAAAACGAGAGAGTGGTGAGAAAGGGAGGAATGGAAAGAAATATGAAAAGAAAGTAGTTCTCATGAGTGTTGACGGACATGGGCGGTCAATCTAACAGCATTGTTTTTATAGTGACTTACAAGCATGTGACGTTGAACAGGTTTTGAACTTTTTGTCAATTCATCAGCCATCATGCACAGTTTCACCCTTGTGAGCAATCAAGTAAACCATGACCACAGTCAAGCATGTAAAGCGCAACAGTCGGGTTCTGGAAGAAATAAATGAAATTATTTTGATATATACCGTATAAACATTCAAGACAAGTCTGTGTGATTTCAACTCCATTAAAAAAGTTTAATAGCCAAATTTCCAGTAAAGAATTGCACGACCCATAATCTTGAGAACAGTTCAACCAATCAGAGAAGTCAAAGTTACTATAAAGCATTGTGAATGACAAACTATCCAAATATATCATTTTTTTGCCATGCACTTAAAATATATTGTTTCTTGGATTCACTACGAGTCAATAGTTTTATTTAACAATGTTTCTTATTCAATTATATAATTCACGATGCTTAATTTTCCCTTTGGAGAAAATGAATAAGAAAAATACTTGGGCAGTCACGTTTGCACTTTAACATCTAATGGCTTCAAACATCATTAGGGGCCAGTAAAAAAAACAGGTACACTATCAGTCCATTTTTATGAGGCAAACAATCATCCACTGCACATTATAGGTCGTTGACAGTATTTACAGACTCATGTTTATTTTTTTGACAAAGTGGCGCCATCTACATTGGTGATTCACATGGGACAGTCTAGTGTGAAGGGAACCCACGGTTGCTGTAGAGACAGAGGGTAAAGAGACACCTACACTGACCACGGCACAGTCTGTGAGTCATGAGAATGAGGCTAGTTCACAGGAAACGCATCCCACACAAGTCCTGTGGGCTGAGCACTTTGGGTCAATCAGCTGTGCCAACATGGAGTAGGTACACCATTAGACATGTTGTCTCTAGGTGGGAAATAAGAGGAATGGACATTTTGTGCTGTAGCACACATGTTTTTATAAAGTCAGTTTCAATAATCCAAATGTCACTCATGCAATGTGATGTAATCTGTGCAACTGGGCGTTTTGACGGCATGCTGTCAACCCCTGAAAATGACCTAATCCTGTTCATGTTAGGCCTGGGAGAACTCTAATTGGCACACTTGGTTGGATACGCACAACTTTTTTAGACATGGTCAACCACTGGTCAATGGAAGTGGGAAAGTTTTAACATTTACACTTGGAATTTCAACATTGGCAATTTAATTGAAATCTATATTCTCAATTTATCATGTAAATGTTTGGACATTCTTCATTATTATATTTTCAACATCCTAGGATAATTGAAAAATGAAAAATAACTCTTAAATTTAAACATCTTCTTTGGCAAGATTACAACTCTGCTAACTCTGGAAATTCACACATATTCAGACTTTTGACTGGCAGTGTATAATTTATCAGAGAGACATCCAATGGACATTTAACTTGATGGCAAAGGTCCTGTTGTTAACTTTTTCACCGTTTTGCAGCAGTACAGTAGCTCTGTTCAGGACTGGCTGATAAACTAGAGTGCTGTGCACTGAACTGAGCGAGTGGGAATTGAACAATTGCCGTATTATTGCCAGTGTCTTGGGTTATATGCTGGCAGGCTAACAGCATCTGACACAATGTGTGTTTGTTAAGATGGTTCCGTCTCATACACCATTCATATTATATAACAGTCTGTTCGGTTCTCAGAAAGATGCAAACAGTATGTGTACCCTGAATATTTAAGATTTGTCATTTTTGGCGGGTGCTTTGCATCTTCTTGAAATCTTGTGTGTAACATTCTTCAAACAGGTACATGCGGTGATGGGTTTAAAGCAAAAATTCTGAATGTAAAATTGCCTCCCTTTCAATTCATGTGTGTGAATTTGAATTGGCCACATCCCACAGGAAGTTAATTTGGAATTTGAATTAATTGAATTGCAATTCAAAGTAATTCAACACAGGAAATGCATTGAGCGAAATGTGCTCTTTCATCCTGAAATACAGTTAAATTTACTAAATATGTTCAAATATATAACTAAATGCAAATTACTGTTATATTTGCTCATCATTTTCTGTATGTAAGGCATGAAAACTTTTAAAACCTTTTTCAAGGTTTTGTCAAGCCAACATTCAATGTTATGTCAGGACAAATTGAGCTTTTTTATTTAAAAAACGAACTTACATAAACGTTTTTGAATTAATATTTGAATTCTACTTCCTCAATTGTAATTCAGTTCAAATTTAAAATAGTATCACTACTTGGAAAGTATTGCGCCTTCTTCAGGGTTCCCATGTATGCAGAGCCTGCTGGTGCAACACCAGTTATCTTTTGCAGCAGCCAATCTTAGTATTGCATGATAACAGGTTCCTCCTATATCCGTCTGTCTTATGAACATTTACTTTTTTACAGAATCTGTTTTTCCTTACTATCCCGGTTGTGTTTACCTTTCTCCCTGGTGCTGAGTGTTCCCAGGACATCCACGTCAGCTTCCATCTACCTACCAGTGTTATGCACACTGAGATAAGGCTCACTAAGTCAATACCCAAATATCCTCTTTAGACAAAAACATTCTCCATATCTTTACACAATAAAATCTGGTTTTGGAATGGAATGGATACAGGAGTAACTAAAGTAGTAGTGACACTACTAACTTTTTAAGAAGTGTTTTTCAGTAATGTGACAGCAGTTTTAAAACATTGTAGCTTTTCCAGTAACAAGCTACTAAATAAAAGAATAATTCATTCCAATGAATTATTTCATTTGGACGGTTCATCTGAATGAGCAGATTTAAAAAAAAAAAAAATCAACCAATTTGAGACTGGACTACGGACTTTTGTATGGGAATCAGTCCCGTAACTAGGATTATAAAGGGCGCCAGTCACAAAGTAGGCCTACATACTTAAAAACATGAAAATATAACATCATAAAATATAATCATTTTGTGTCTTACAGTTTCAACAAATGCCAAATTTAATGTCTCTCCCTTACATGATGCTATCCCTAAATTAATTTCACAAAATAGCAGTGTTCATTCTATTCATTCAGTTTGCAAATTTAGGATAAATTAATTATAACATTAAATTAACTTTGAAACAAAAGCATTCGTCTAGCTCAAACATGATGCTAGTAATGCCAAGGTCATGGATTTGATTCCCAGAAATGCATGAACTGATCAAATGTATACCTCAAATGCAATGTAAGTCACTTTGGATAAAAGAGTCACCCAAATGCATAAATGTAAAGTCACTTCCCCAACACTGCTGCATTAATACAAATGCTCGCACACACACACACACACACGTCTGTTTTTCTGTTTGCCGGAGGGTCAGCCGTGCACTGCTTGACCGAGCTAATAGACAAATAACAGGCGCACTTCTATGAATGATGGTGAACTGCTTACTGTGATGATGAGGGGGGTTTCTCCAGAAAACCACTGCTAATTGGTTGGGCTGTCAGATATGGAATTTGTCAAACATTGCGGTTGGTCTAGCCTGCAGCCAAAAAAAGTGACTGGTGTCCTTCTAAGAAAAAAAAACATTTGATTTAATTGAAAAATGGTTTGCTAAATGAGACATTTGTGACTAAATTGTGAAGAAAAAAACATTCATAAGCATTAATGTCATAGTGTGCCACTGAATACATCTGTCTGCCTATAGATTAACATCTAACAACTGATTTATTCAGCTGCAAATGATTTATTGACATTCATTATGTAAACATTACAACAACATCAAACAAGTTTCTTTGGGATTGAAACAGCCATTGCCAAACAAACCGTACCTGCAAACTTCCAAAAAGGTTACTGGTTTTGTTTAGACGTGTGCTATTCCTTCTTAAGGAAGCTGCTATTTTGATCAACCCAACTGTGAATGGCAATTGTAGGTCTACTGTTTCATCTACATGCAAAACCCACGCACTGTTTGTTTTACTTGTTTCCATAGTGATGTTGTCATCCATTAGAAGCTGAACTCAATAGCTCAGGCTGAGCTAAGATAATAGTCCTGGAAGTGTTTGTGTCTGTCGGATTCCTCACATCGTTTACATTGTTCAACCACTCGATGAGACCAGTGTTACTCACTGACCCCTTTTCCGGTGTATTAGAGGAAACAGCATGACTCAGATGGTTTGCCTAACCCCCCTCCCGCCCAATTCACCCAGCTTGGTTAGGGAACTACAGCCATGCAATGTGCAGATGTTGCTTATTTTCAACTACTTTCAAGGAAACGACTCTTGAAAAGTGACATATCTGGACAAATATAGCCTTAGGAGAGACATCCTAATATTGCTTTTCTTGTGCATTTAGAAAGTACTTGCCTTGTCAACCTCAGAAGTTTTATTATAGTCTGGTGGAATAAGATCCATTAGACTATAATAAGTAAGTATAACCGTAAATACAAGTAGCTGTTACTATAAATTTGCCAAGATGAGCTATCATGTAAATCTAGTACATCAGAAGTGGGACTATTCGGCCATAACCTAACCCATATAGCTAAACCTTTGTGAATCTTTTATCTGATCAGAAAGATGTTTTATGGCTCTTTGGCACTTGCCTGTCTGTCCTAGATACAATCTTCACCGGTAGCTTTAATAACATGACATCTGCAAGTCTCACAACAGGAGATAATCCTCAAATGGATCAAGTATATTTTCCTTGCTGCAAAATACAACATTTCAAACTTCATAACGTTAAGTTTTTAATATAAAACACAACGTTAAAGGTTGAACTCCAGTCAAGACAGCTGTGATTTGAAAATAGTGGCATGTACTTATTAAGATAATTACGGTATTCTCTGTAGCAAAACCAGAAATGCACTTTCTGAGCATTTCTTGCTTTGAGTTGGATAGCAAATTTTCACATAATGACAAAACATGATGGTTTTACCATAATAATGAATATGCAAGATGGAGGGGAAAAACAGCAAGACGCAATACAAGGGCGAAAATATGTCTCTGTACATGATGTATATGTACAGACACTTTTAAGAAAACTGTCTGACCTTTTATCTTTTAAATCTAACTTTGAGAGAAAAGTTCTAAAATGTATATTCCTAAAAAATAATGAATATGTGAGAAAACCAAGATGAGAAGCAATATAGACATTTTTCTAACTAGCTCTGCCTTTATCTATACCGGTCCTAACATGGTGACAAAATGACTAAAAACAATTCAAGCTTTGCACTTCTGCAATACATATGTTCTATAGAAATTCAACAGCACAGTAAGAAGGTGCAAAAATCTCAAGCCTCGGAAGCTAAGGGCAATTCTAGAGGCCTGTCTTGTGCACTTGCAGAACCAGCTCTGTCGGATATGTCCTTTCCCCTGTCGCTGTGGGTGAGGTTTGAATGAACCTTGGCTGTTGTTGCAAAAATGGTTTTCACAGCCGGATAGTCATCAATTAAAACACACCAAGGGTTGCTTTACATAACTCAGCTAATAGCATCTCTGTGACCCTATTAGAGTCTCCATTTGCAGCTGAGATATTCAGTACTCATTCGTAAATTTAGATGGCAAAACTGTCTGTATTATATATAAATCATCATGCTCTGATTCGTGGCTAATTTATCACCAAGTTTATTAGCGTAAAAACTTAATGTTCCTGATTAAGTTTGTGCTTTAATGAGTTTTCTTCCTGTAATATTTGTGGAGCAGTTAATATTTAGCTTTGCGTATACCCAGCTACACCTTGCAACTGCTTACTCTTATTCCGTAAAGTGTGTTAACCTCTAAACATGTTTGTGTACATGTGTGTCTCCTTGGGTGGGCGTATTTGCATGTCTTCTTTGCTGTATGTGTTTGTTGTAGGCTTACGGTTTAAGTGGCTGCTTGTATTACTGTTTGTGACTGCAAATGTGTGTGTGTGTGTGTGTGTGTGTGTTTGCTATCATACACACCTATTTGAATGGACTAAGCCCATCTTATCCAGATCATTTCTCTCCATGTGTGAGAATCAAGGTCATGAGCTTGTGTTTAAATGTTGCTAAAAGAGAGATAGAGAGATAGATAGATGGATAGATAGAAAGAAAGAGAGAGAGACAGAGGGAAAAAATAACAAAAAGAAATGGTCAAACTGGAAAGTCAGGATTTATGAAAGCAAGAAAAAAAATGTGCGAATGCAAGGATCTGATGAGAGACGAACAAGACATACCCTTCCTGCAACCTAAAACTATATCTGTGTCACTCTTAAAGAAGTTAACAGTATATTGAATAACTATTATTTAAAGTTTCCTGTTACCATGCCATTTACTATTACACAACTCGTCTCCCTACTGTCTCCCTACTGGCTTCAGTGTGGACGTCTCCAGACAGGCTTCAAAGGTCAAGAGGTCACATTCCAGGAACCTCTTAGCATTCTTCCACGGGGATGTGCTCTATGTGTGTGTACAGCAAAGTTTTACACATGGTGTGTGACTTTGTATGTTGCCCATATGAGAACTTGTTAAAGTGCAGATTTTTGTGGACAACATTCCTGCTGAATAGCAAAATCAAGTCTGCTACATGCACTTGTCATGCAGATGATTTATGTGCTACAGTTCGACTTTTCTGTGCACGTGATGCGTCTGTTTGGAAAACTTATTCTGATTGGTCCATTACAGCATTCTGTGGTCAAATATTTTTTGTATAATGATGCTAAATTGTATAACGTTGTCCCAAGCATCTGATTCCCTACAGCTTTAAGCTAATCTACATACAACTAATGTAAACTCAAATCAACCTCATGTTAATTCGCATGAATTTATTATGGTCCCACACATACCATAAACTTTTCAACCAACTAAGACTGAAAACTTAAAAGGATAATAATTCACCTAAAAATGTCAATTCTGTCATAATTTACTGACTCTCATTTCATTCCAAATGATGACTTTATTTTGCATTTATTTAAAAAAAACCTCAATGAGGTTCAATGCAATGTGGACCCTGACATCCTCTAAAATATATTATTTTCTTTTTGATTTCTATTCTCTTTAAAGTTGAATTGCTATCTGAATTTTGAATTACAACCTTATTGCACTTTTTCCAATCGCATTGAATTTCATTACTGATGAAGGTGAATTTGAACTCTTAAAAATGCCAAGTTAAAGATGTTGCAATGATGAAAAGTCGTTTATAGTCACAAACAATTAGGGAGGATTTATCTGCCCAATGAAATCACATCTTGGATGAGCATTGTGACATCACAGAATAAGCATTGACGTATCGATTTCAAGTATCTGCTCTGTCATTCTGAAGTCCACAATCAAAGTATAAATCCATATGTCGTGTAGTCATATCTTTGCCATTTGTCACTAAGGTGTAACCATGCTAGGGTGGCTCCATCATATTTTTCAGCAGTGCAATTCTGATTTACAATGTGAGAAGGAGGAGCTCCCTAATGGACCTGATGCAGAGGACCTGACAAAGGGTTTCCCCAAAACTCAGCCAGTTCTGGTTTTTAAAGGTGGAGTGCAAAAGCTTTGACTAGCCAGGGAGGTGAAGGCTGGTGCTTTTGAGCACAGGTGTTTGTTTTGACAGCATGCTAAGAGACAAGAGGCCTGGCTAGTCCAGGTAATCCAGACACAAACACATGGAAGTACACACCGATATGAGCACGCTTGCAAGTGTACACTGCTATGGATGCCTGCTTCAGACACACAAGGGTGTGGTGCATTAGTACAACTTGTCTCTCCACTCACTCTCTTTGAATGGGTCACTTGGGCACTGCTTATGTCATCATTTCCAGCCTTTGCCACCCTAGAACACAAAATAAACAATAACAAGAAAAGAAGGCTCATTTTAAGATAAACATGATGGGGAGGGCGCTAGACCTTACACACAACTTCCTCGCAATGACTCAGTGTTTAGACTGATACTCTAATTTAGTGTTTGGCGGGCACTAAACAGGAAAATTTGAAGACGCACGTCCCGAAATCTCAAAACAGTTACCGGAAATCTGAAATAAGGCAACAAGTGACCCCCATTTAGGGGAGGTGTGTGTGTGTGTGTGTGTGTGTGTGTGTGTGTGTGTGTGTGTTAATCTACACGTACTGACAGACACATTGAGCGCCAGCAGTCACATTCCACTGGAGTCAAGCAGCAATTTAGCCCACTATCCTGAAACATAGTGTATGTTTCAGGATAGTAATTGCTGCTGTTATTAGTGCTGTTTGATAGAGCAAACATCCTTATTACTGAGTCATACTTGGGGTTAGGAATCTAAACAAAACCCCTCTACATATTAAACTATAGTATATAAATCCTTTTTAGGAGAGTATGCTATTACTTTGCTAAGCACTCAAACTTGTGATTTCTATCAGTCAAAATTGTTCACATTTATAACGTATTCAATTAAATTTATTACATTGAAATATAATGACATTGCGTCAGAAAAATGACAGAATATTATTTGGCTATCCCTTTCAATATTTCGAATCCATTTCACTGCCACTGTCTCATAGGAAGTGTACGTAACCAACACGGCACATCGTCATTTCTGCTGGGAAAGCCCATCCTCAGGACAGTCACATCCAACCACCTTCAAGCCCAGATTAGGGGGAGCCAATGGTTGCACACTAAAGCCAATGGAATCCACATGAGTCATATCCAGAGTCAGGATGTGTGAGAAGTGACGTATAAAATGGAGGAATACTATTGCTAATGTGCAACAGAACCGAGTTCTGAAGTGCATCTCAGGACAAGTGGTTTCCTGTAAGTTTTCCACAATGATTATCAACAGGCAACACAGAGAAGGTGGCCGAATCCCAGGGGCCGTAATTTTAAACATATGTGCCTAGAAACATGTTGCCCAGGCAACTTAATTCTGTTTAGCATCATTGTTAAAATTACATCTGCTTTCAAACTGATGGAGAGGAAAGTTTTATTGCTTAGAGGCTGCTCTTTCATAGATCAAGAGACTGGTGGAGAGAAACGTGACTAGTTTGAGTGAAGTATCAACGTTGATTCAGATGTTTCTCCTAAAAAATAAAGTAAGAAATAAAGAATCAAATTAGACAATAGTTGATAATAATGAGAATATAGAGCTTAATGGATAGCATTCTGGATCATTTATACATTTTATAGATGACAAGCTTTCTTGGCATGCGATGAATCAAACTGTCCCTATGCAACACATTTCAAAGACCCAAACTGTTTATTCCCTAACATTTCCTAGAACAGCTTCTCCAGAGTAGTTTTGTTATGTCGAGTTCAGTGATTCAGGCAATTTACCAAACAACTTAATTTTAAAGTTGAAAAATTGGATTTATTCATCACAAACGCATGCAGGAATATTGACTCACATTTCAGACTAACACTGATTCAACAGAGCTCACGAACAGGATCTTAATTAGATCCGTGCTGAACCTTAAATGACCTTATTGCAATTTCTCGTTAACCCTTTCTCTTTAGGATTACATATTTTAAGGATTACATTTCCTGTCTTCTACAAACATAACTCATTTTCCTCTTTGTGTGTCTTTTGCATGTATGTGTGTGCGTTTGAAGTCTGTCTCCGCTGGGCCTTGACGTTGCCCTGAGCGGTGGGCGTGGCTTTGGCAGAGGTGTGATTAACTCTGACTGACTCAGGTACAGGTGTTTTGAAAGTAGAGGGACGCACCTGTAACATCCTCCTGCTTATTTTAGTTTCAGACTGACAGTCAGCTCACTCCTTCACACGCAAACCTCTGCCATGACCTAAACACACACACATACACCAATCGGTGCTGTGACCAAATATCACGGCATTAGTAATTTTACATTATGGTAATAATAAACAAATAGTACCACTCTAAATGGTACATTTTTATTGGATGAGCCACACAGCGTATATACACATACCGATGACTTGTAACTCGACAAGTTATATATTAAAGGGTTAGTTCACCCAAAAATGAAAATTAAGTCATTAATTACTCACCCCCATGCTGTACCAACCCCGTAAGGCCTTTGTTCGTCTTCGGAACACAAATGAAGATATTTTTGATTAAATGTGACAGCTGGATCACTCCTCCATAGGCTCCCTAAGGGAATGAATCCTGACGTCCCAGAAAGTCAATGAAGAAAATGTTTAAATATTCCATGTCACAACAGTGGCTCAACTATAAGTTTATAAAGCGACGAGAATACTTTTTGTGCGAAAAAACAAACAAAAATAACGACTTTATTCGAATATTCCTTTTCTTCCTTGTAGGCCTGAAACGAGACTTCAAGAGATTTCCACGACGCACACGCGAGAACTTAACTGAAGTAGTTGAAGGAGATCGCAATTCTCGCGCATGCGTCGTGGAAATCTCTTGAAGTCTCGTTTCAGGCCTACAAGGAAGAAAAGGAATAGTCGAATAAAGTCGTTATTTTTGTTTGTTTTTTCGCACAAAAAGTATTCTCGTCGCTTGATAAACTTATAGTTGAGCCACTGTTGCGGCATGGAATATTTAAACATTTTCTTTAATGACTTTCTGGGCCGTCAGGATTCATTCCCTTAGGGAGCCTATGTAGCAGTCATCCACCTCTCAGATTTGATCATAAATATCTTCATTTGTGTTCCGAAGACGAACAAAGGCCTTACGGGGTTGGTACAGCATGGGGGTGAGTAATTAATGACTTAATTTTCATTTTTGGGTGAACTAACCCTTTAAGTTGTGAAAGTTCTTCCTTTTTATATTTTGAGACATGTTACGCTTTTGTATTTTCGCATTAGTTCATTCGCATTAGTTTCTTTGTCGTACGTGCGTAAATAACATGAAATAGTCCTGCCCATTGCCATATAAATGATCAAATTTACCAAAACCTTGTGGATTATTTTCAAACTTGGCATGATCTCACACAATACCACCCAGATCGAATACACATATACACGTCTTCTCTGGTACTCTTCATCAACATAAGCACAGCTTCTGGGATCTTAGCTTACCAACAGCTCATTTCACAATTTAAACTGAGGCTACGGCCATTGCTTCATTGCCTTAGAAGAACAAATGACACGCGTATCATTTTGGCACAATCAATCTGTAAAGTGACATTGAGTGCTATTGTGATCAGCATTCAAGTCATGTGGAATTTCCTGTAAGATGGCCATTGTGACGTAAACCACCTTGAGAGTCAAAAGAACTGATTGAGTCATCAGGCACTACAAAGTGAAGGGAGGTAAACTAAAGGAGATGGACTATTGTTTGAGAAGCGTGCACAGCTAGTTTGTTTGTAATGATGGATGATATCATCCCCACCTGACGATTCATTCAAATTTTTAAATATAAGCACTTGTAAGCTACAGATTTGCTATACTGGAAAACAGACCCGTTACAATTAGATAAAGATCTTGCATGATGCAGACAAATCAGATTCTCGTCACCTCCTCCACTTTTCCAGATGACACTATTTCATGTTATACTGCCAAAAGGCTTCCGGCTACAAAACCCATTTTGGAACAGTTTTTCATGTCATCTTGTTAAGCTGAACTTGCATGCTTCTGTCACCTTCTGTGTCCTTTCCTTGACAGCTCTCAGCTGGCCCTGGCACCACATCACTAAAAATAATAAAAAATGAGTCAAGTCAAGTCACATTTATTTATATAGCGCTTTTTACATACAGATTGTTTCAAAGCAGCTTTACAGAGATAACAGGAAAATAATAAGGGTGTCACGATTTCGATTTTAAATCGTGAGTGAACGAGCAAAAGCGCGCATGCGAGACAGAAAAAACTGTGCTCCAAACCGTATTGCACGCGCACGAGAGAGAGCAAGAGACCTTGCGTGTGTGCCTCATGAAGCGCATGTAAGACAGAGAGCATCCTGATTGGCCGGTTTCGGCTTTAAAAAAAAAAAAATGTAAAAATCGAGAATCGAATCGAACCGTGACCTTAGAATCGAAAATTGAATCGAATCGAGGATTTGGAGAATCGTGACACCCCTAGAAAATAATTCAACAAAATTTGTCTCCAGCAGAAAATAGCGTCACAGTCCAGCTTAAGAAAGTTCATTGATGTTTCATTTTTGTTGTTAAAAAGTTATTAATTTAGTTAATTTATATATAAAGCCGCTCTGGAGAAAACTGTGATGTCATCGTCCAGCTCAGTTCAGTTCTCATATAATGGCGTCAATGCAGGCAGACCAATATTATTGTTGAATATTAAATTACATGTTAAATTGAATGTCCCCCACTAAGCAAGCCAAAAGCCAATGGCAACAAAGGGGCAAAAAGGCGAAAAAGGCGACAGTGGCAAGGAACCAAAAACCTTGGGAGAAACCAGGCTCAGTCGGGGGTCCAGTTCTCCTTTGGCCAACAAATATGGATATTTTTCTTACACAAACGCATTCCTTCACTTCTGAAGGCCTTTGCTCCACACGACTCTGGAGTTTAATACTTTCATCATGGATGGATGCGCTTTGATGGACTTCCAAAAAAATATACCCGTTCACTCCCATTATAAAGCTTGGAAGTTTATATATATTTAATATAACTCTGATTGTATTCATCTTAAAGAAGAATGTCATATACACCTAGGATGGCTTCAGGGTGAGTAAATCATGGGCTAGTTTTCATTTTTGGGTGAAATATCCCTTTAATGAGGATAGCGTACAGTAACCCAGACAATTTTGTGCTGGAAGAATTTGATGATAATAATGATGAGTTCATATACTGAAATCTTCTTGGCAAATCTGATCACAGTTTGTGAGGACCTCTTAAGAAACTTCATAAGAGAAAAATCTGAGAAACAAACTCATTGTTTAAACTCAACATTTAATCTCATTGCTGTCAAAGAGATACTGTACAACTGAGGTATTAAATACATCACATTGGAGATTTCACTCGTTATAGGGGGTATATGTAGAATCCAAAAACTGCCTGTATTTAAAGGGATATTCCAAGCAAAAAAAATGTCATCATAAACCTGCTTGCATTTTTATTTTGTGGAACAGAAAAGAAGATATTTTAAAGAATGTTCGGAACCAAACAACATTGGAGTCCATAGATATCAGTCGTATGGACAACAAAAACAGTAAGACATTTCTTAAATTATCTTCTTTTATGTTCCACAGAACAAAGAAAGTCATACAGGTTTGGAACCACATGGGGGTGAGTAAATGATGACAAATTTTTATTTCTGGGTGAACTAATCCTTTAATGGTACCAACTATACATTGTTCATCCTTGTAACAATCTACCTCCATTATAATTTCCACCCCAGGCTATCTTTGCACTGAAATTAGCCCTGTAATAAAAATCACACGTTTAATGAATGTTCTGTTTGCAAATTGGCATAGCGTGATCTCATTGCAGGAGATTTAGAGTCTCATAAAAGTCAGACGGTAGCACAAAACGCCCACTCTTATGGTACAATTATTTTTTTCTTTTAAATGAGAATATTATACTCCTATCTGTCATACAGGATGCGCCTACACATCTGACAGATGACTAACCGCTCACCTGGAGTATAATTAAAATCCCTCCATTCTATTGAAGGCTTTTGAAAATGTATGAGGCATAAAGGGTCTTGTGACTCACAACCAGTCAGGTAATCAGCCTGCCTTGGATGAACAGGACAGTGGTGAAATCAAATCCGGATCTGTTCCAATAAGCTAAAAAAGCCTGGGGTGAAAAAAGCATCTAAAAAAAGCATACCGTTTCCAGACTGCAGGTGTGGGTCCGGGGAAAAGTGGTTACATGAGAGGGGGTGAGAATGAGTCTCAACAGGTGGGATTTCCGAAATTGGGATTATTCAATATTCATGTAGAAAGATGAAAAGAGGATGGAAAAACTGAGTGATGTGAAGTTACTAAAAGTAGCAGCACTGATGTACTGTGATTAATAGCTGTTATTAAATGTCACATTGCATTATTTTAAATTATGAGTACCTTGTAGACTGTAAAGTCTACAATTTAAGACTCTCCAATTTAAATCTATCCATTAATGTAATGTATGGACCACGTAGAAACACTTGCATGTTGGCATGCCTGACCGCTCCTGGGCCACTTAAACTCTTACATAAGCCTGATAATTGCACTTAAACATGCACACACACAATCCTTTTGGCTTCAGCCTGTGGCTACAACACAGGGGTTCATACAGTTCTCAATTAACCTAGAATGTTTTCACCCCTGTTTACCCATAGGCTGTTCTAGTTTGCCTGTGCTTTAAATGACAGGGTCAAATTTCCAAGAAAAACTACCTGTGGAGGTCCAAGCAATTATGTTGAACACTAACTCGCAGAGGTCATTCTTATTGCTTGTCTTAACTGGGTTTTGGGAACTCCTTTGAACCAGTGCTTTGATTGCACAAGTGTTAAACAAGTGGTGTGAAATCTTTCTGTGGATTCTGTGGAAGCATCACTATTATTATTATTATTGTAATAAATACACCCATAAACACAAACACTGTTTGTGCTACAGACATGAAACAAACTACTTCAAATCTTTCTATCTATTCTATAACTGGATTTATGATGATTGCCTGGTGGACAATAAAATAGGTGCAAACAATCCCTGTAAATAATAACCTAGAAACCACCAATCAACCACCCAAAACGCGTCATCACGACGCTAAACATTTTCACAATCTACTCTTTCTTACTAGAAGGATGCCTGAATAACTAGCAGCCAAACACTTATGCGTTTGGTAGACACTTTACCCAAAGCGTCATTGTATTCAAGGTATACACTGACCCATGACCTTGCCAATGCTTGCACCATGTCTGTTGGAGCTACAGGAACGCCCAAAAATTTGTCCTTTCCATAAAAGCTTTCCTTAAACTTTTGTTCCACAAGCACAAGTTTAAGGCCAGTTTCTTCAATATAAACAGCTTGAATCACAGATTCAAATACATTTCAAGAACAATAGCTGCAGAAGATTCACAAACTGCAGTCTGGAATAATGGAGGTTGCTGGAGGTCCCTAATGGTCATGGAGGAGCCTAATGATTTACTATTTTACAGTACGGAGCAGCTGCAATAAATTACGACAGCTTATAATTTATGCTTCATTACATCGAAAAATTAAATTAAATGAGCAGTGCTGAATTCATTCAAGTGTGCATGCCAAGTGGGAAGCTTAGAGCGGATTATACGTGTGTCGGTAAGAAGCACCTATTCTTGTTGCAGGGTTACACAGCTTCTATATTTGTAGGTGACAATTGGGTGTTCAATTCTGAGCTCATCTAGAACTTATGAAATGCTGTATAATTATAACAGAGCGGGAACGGTTTAGTCCACTAGATAAATCACTCACTCTCACTTTACCTCTCTCTCTCTTTCTCTCTCTCTCTCTTCAAAAACACATTTAAAGTAAACCTGGTTATTTTTGAAGAGATTAAAGATACAACTGCTCTAACAGACAACATGGCACACTTGACAATCTCATTAACACATTTCCAACACCCTTTTATCTAAATCAACTTAAATTGATTTTACGGTGTATGCTATTTGTATGTAATCTAACAATAACCTTGGATGGCATATATATACCGAAAGAGGCAGTTCTGTTTATATGCAGCTTTGTTGTAGTTTACAAACTGAGGTGCAATATGCCAACCAACTAAAGCAGCTGCAAGAGATATTTTTTGGAATATGATGCTTACAGATATTAGTGTCCTGAGAAATCTGTGACAGCGTTTGACTCTGTAAACTGTCATTTTGTTTGCAATTCTGTTTGGTCTGATCATGTAGAAATTGTTTCTTACCTTGAACACAAAGAGATAGAAGGGTTTACCATGGTGTGGACGGGACAGCTCGGAACTGACCAATCATTTTGTGCCAACTTAGAAGTTACTCACTGCAGTATACAAACTCACAACTGAAACTCACTTTTTTCCCTGCACTTTTGAGTTTATGATGTGCAACAGATTTGCAGTCTCTATATCTCTGTATATTTTTATTTAGATTGTTTTGTTTTCTTTACCTCCTCCCTCTTCTATCAAGCTTTATTTTGTTTGATTTTAATAACAGAGTTAGTATTTGATATGTGACATGGTATCTAGCTACATGTATAACATTTTGGTACATTACAATATATGCTGTACGTGTTTAAGTGTGTTAATCTTTAGTTGTGTTTTTGCCCATGAATATGCATTGTGTGTGTGTGTGCGCGTGAGTCACACACACACAAAGTGCATACAGTAACACACAGCCCATGTGAACGAGAAGAACAGGTCAGACAACTGTAGATAAAGGGGGACAACAGGAAACATGTGTTTAACTGCGGGTGGCAGGCTTAGCCAACACACAAAATCATCACTAAGACACTTAACACAAAACATGCATTTTCTTTTATTACGCGTTAGAATACCAGATCCTAATGCATACACACGATTAAATAATAACTGACTTCAGATAAAATCAGACTCACACAGACATCATTAAATTTTATATAAAACAAAGTAGCAGGCCAACTAGTACAATTTGGACTGTCAAAATAAACCTTATCAGTCCAATCTGTATAAACTAGCATTTCTCTCATCCAACTAAACAGTTCTAGAATCATGTTAACACGGTGTTCTTATTTGCACTTTGCAATCTTATCTCAAACCCTGCAGGTGATGCAATTTCTGCGGTTGCAATCATACTGGTACTTTTCCTTAAAGGTGCTGTGTGCAATTTTACTACTGTATTTTACTGTATAAACCCTTGACCATATTATCAAATGTAAGACATACTCAATCTTCAGAAAAACACGTGCCAAAGCACTTATGTATACATGCAAACATATTTCAGAGCATTGTTTTTGTCCTATAAAACATATATGAAGACAAAAGAACATGCTGAAGGAGAAGGATTTTCAGAGTAAGTTGGAAAAAGAGCAGAGTAAGGATCAAGTGAAGCAAAGAACGAGAGTCTAGTTAATAATTTGTCAGCGACTGTGGTGGATCTAGCCAGCGTGTTGACAACGAGCCCAGTGTTCTCTGGGTCTGCTGATGGAGATTAGAGCTGGACTCATCCAACCATTCACGGGGGGGGGGGGGGGAGCAAGATGAACATGAGGGGTCTAGTGAGAGCGGGGGTTTTTTGGATGCAACACAAATGGAAGTTCAACAGAACAAGGCAGTGAGTCCACAGGGAATCAGGCTAGAACAGCATTCTGGGAGATCTCAGTACTAGCTTTCAGCACTCCCCGAAATGCTGAAACACTCTATACTGCTTCCCAATGCAACTGTGCACCTTCTCTGACGTTGGTAAACTGATGCTTTTTGGAACAGTTTCATCATGCATTTGTTCTTTACTGAAAATACAATCCTACACACCACAACAAGCCGTAAACCTAAGCAATAGCGGCAGCAGAACATTCTTACACAAGCTGTAAAATCTCAGGCTTAAACTAGACACCAGGGAACAAACCAAACACACATGATGTTGACAGAGTAATTATCTGCTGATAGGACAAACAGACTCATAACCGGTCACATCTCCATTCCCTGAAAGCAGGTACATTTAACCCATGATATCAGCTGTCCAAACACACTCTGGCTACAGAGTGTACCCTTGTACGGCCCCGAGGCCATCAGCGTCCACCCACGCATGTCTTTTTTTGCCCTCTCTGTGCATATCACTAGATCCGTATGCCTCGATCACTCATTTCCTCAATCAGATTAGATGAATATATTCAGCTGATAAATGTGCATTAACCTTCTTTACATTGTGTATATATGTTGTTTATCGGAACAAACAGTAACAGTATGTGGTTGTTAACCACTTTAATTAGCAGTACTCTTGAATATTGTGCAAGCATTGCACATCAGGACGCATACTAAGATGCATCCTCAACCCATGTTCACTGCATGCTGTTTGCACTGTTCTGCCACCTAGTGGCTTCCTGTGGTGAAACAAGTGAGCGGTACCAGATGACACATGAAAGCTCAGTGCTTATGTTGATGCATGTTACGGTGATACATGTTTTACATGTTTTGGTAGGGTTCCTCTACCAGTTTTAATGATCAACTATAAACCTCCCTGTTTAAAGCAGCCTCAGAGTAAAAAACAAACAAAGCAAATAAGCATGTTCATGGTAACTCACCCGAACCCACACCGGCTCATCAACACCTACGCATGCAGGAAGAGGAAAGGTGGAAGATCCACCTACGCATGTTTAAAACACACCCATGCAGTGCACTCGAGGAAGGCCGTCCAAACATGCAGCTTCTTCTGCAACAGGGCTACATACAAATACCCCTATGCTGACATCTTCATCTAAACATCAAACCCAAAACAAACTGAAGGAGAAAATTTGTTTTATATCATATGTTCCAGTCAGCGAACTTCTTTTCTTTAAAAAAAGAAAGCATATACGTGCAATATACGTACAAACTAAAGAAGAGAGAAAGCAAAAGTAAATGATCAAAGGTAACAAAAAGCTTTGAGGCAGATTAAAAACGGGATAGGTGTGTGTGCCTTTACCGGTTGATGCCAAGATCTCCAGGGAGATAAAGTTTTTGTCCCTTTTTTCATTTTAGAGAAGATCTTGATTACTAATCTTCAATTAAAACATCATTTAGACCTCTGCTGGTGAGTGACATAAGAGATATAATGGATTAAGGTCAGCAGAAGCGAGAGACTGAAAGGTTTTAAAATGTCATATCAAGTTGCAAGGGAGCTTTTGTTACATTTCTATGCAACAGAAATATGTCTCTATCCAATAGATCTCTCAAATCATGTTGGTGAATGAACTATTTATGTCATTCATAATTGACAGATTAACTCATATTTAACTCAGTCCTGCTCATGTATTTAGACCAATCATAAAGATTCATCTATTCATCATCTGGATTCAATCCATTCAACTACAATAATCCTGTTTGAGATTTACAAAATAAGATATAAACTAAAACTAACACCAATGAAAATGTAAGAGAAAAATGCTACGTACCTTCCTCCAATTGTATGCAAAGCACTTGTAAACATGTGGCTAGGACGGGATTTCAATGTAAGTTCATCTTAACAACAGTCAAAATTGAATGCAAATATCTGACCGATAGTTTTGAGATACGTCTGATGTTACACTTATGCAAACCCATTTAGCGCCCACAGTATTAAGTATGTACGTGACTACATAACTTGCAAATACAATAGACACGGAATAGAAATCCATATTGTAATATTCAATAATATCCATATGAGTTTAAGGTCACAAAATCAAATCACTGATAGGTGTGTTTAAAATAAATCTTTAAAAAAATAATTCATTATTAAAATGGTTTGGCCATTAAGTCATTTAAAAAGTAATATAAATACTTCATTAGTTCTTGCTGTCTTTCAATGTTTAATTCGCTATTCATGCATGGGCTATAATCCATCATGAAGCACTTTCTATCAAATCCACAAACAAATACTATGGAAATTTCTGTATGAATGCATTGTGCAAGCACCACATTTCAATTGTTTATTCAACACACATTATTTGTACCAGAACTCTTTTCTGTGCTTGTGTTCTCTCACTGCACTACACAACGTGTTTCTGAACATACAAGTACTGTTACTGGGAAACAACACCCAGTTTGTTAACAAAAACATTTCCTTTATTTTATTTAAAGGCAGGGTAGGCAGGTTGTTTCTAAAACACTTTTCCCCAAATATGTTTAAACTGTATTTACATATTTAAAATGTAAGTACTCTGAAAAGGAGAGTATAAAAATCGAGTGTCTGTAGTCCTCTCGGGGCTGCAATAAACACAGCTACTTGTTCCATTCGGAACGAACGCAATGTTTGGCTGGGCGACTGTCACTCTCCCTCGCTACCATGGCAACCACCCCTGCTGCTACAGGAGCTGCCCACATGCGCGCACTCGGTTGACTCGCTTATTTCGGAAGAGGAGAGGCTCTCATCGTGGAAGCTCTTACATGCAAAACACTAGGGCTGGGTATTGACACACATTTCACAATTCGATTCGATTTCGATTCACAAGCTTGCAATTCGATTCGATTTCGATTACGATTCGATTCGATTCAATATTGATTATTTTGGATATCAGGTACAATACATGGCAAATTTTTTCAAGGAAAACAAATCTCTTAACTAATGCTGTAAACTATGGGAGTCAGTTGTAGCATACTAGGCTTCATTAGCCTACTATAATTTTGAAGGTAAAAATTAACTGATTTGAAGCTATACAAACACTTAAATTACACTTATTTATTTGTATAATAAGAAAGTTATATGAAATATAAACATTTAAATGGTGGCTGTCATAAAAACTTGCCAGATTTATATTCAAACATGCATTAAATATTGAAGAACATTAAAATTTATAATGAATATGTAATATGGTGCATATATTTAGCAAAATTCTCCTCTCTAGAGTTATTTTTTCTAGTTGACTAACTGACTAAGTTACTAAGTTTAATGTTTTTTCTGAGGTAAATGTGACGCTACATGCCATTGTTTACTTGCTGTTTAACTGACGTCTTTCCACGGATGAAACACTGATTGAGCGATACCACATTACATGATACGGATTTCGAAGTTGTACTCTATCTTTTAACATTGATGTTTATTTGGCGCTGTAACTGGTATTATTAAGGCGGAAGAGGAGAATGAGATCATGTGCGCTCCGTGCTGCTGCTTCTCTTGAGCTGAGCCAGAGCGATCTCACGCCACAGCGCCAAAACGGTATTTATGTTTTTGAATTTCGTAAGAAAATGGACGTAATTCGAAATTTGAGACTTTATTTCATAATAATAGTCACAAAGCACAAAGATTATTTCGATTTATTGGATGGGATGCACGATACAATGTTCTACGCGATCATCAAATGAAAACAGGATGACTAATCGATTCTTGAGATTTAAGAATCGATATCGGTTCGTAAAAATGAGAATCGATTAATATCGAGAAATCGATATTTTTTACCCAGCCCTACAAAACACCGTATATGTTATGAATCTTTCACACGAAATTCAACTTCATCACAGTGTAACCGATGGTAACTGGAAAACGTGTATCAATGCAATCTGTTTTTAGCTTTGTCTTATGTTACTAGCTCGTTACCGAATCAAACTTTTTAAACTTTACCAGTATTGATATGCTAGCTTGATAGTGAGTACTAACAGCCATGTTAGTTGTTTATGTTCATAATGATAAAGTTAGGTATTTTCTTACATGTGATTCTGACACGTCACTACATACACTGCGCTCGGCGCTGGTAAATGCGTCTTCCAGCTCCTATTGAGTTTGATTCGGTATGAGCAAGTCAACCAAGTGCGCACACGTGGGCAGCTCCTGTAGCAGCAAGATGTAATGATGCAGAGCAGGAAGCAGGATCCAAGTGCAGCAATGTTTTTATTAAATAGACTTAAACTTTGACAAAGGCTCAGAAACAGAACAAACAACATTACAAAGTCACACTAAATCAAGAACTCACACCGACTGGACTAAAACACAGGGCTTAAATACAGAGGAACAGATAAGTGAAACAAGACACAGCTGGAGCAAATCAACTAAGAAAACAGGTGGTATACATGAACACAAACGAGGAGCGGGAAACCTGGGAACAGGACTGAACCAAATATAGATAACTGGGAAACACATGACAGACAAGACCAAGACACAAAACCCACACCGTGACACAGGGGTGGTTGCCATGGTAGCGAGGGAGAGTGACAGTCGCCCAGCCAATCATTGCATTCGTTCCGAATGGAACAAGTAGCTGTGTTTATTGCAGCCCCGAGAGGACTACAGACACTCGAATTTTATACTATCCTTTTCAGAGTACTTACATTTTAAATATGTATTGGTATATAAAGACAATTTAAACAAATTTGGGGAAAAAATGTTTTACAAAAAACCTGTCTACCCTGCCTTTAAGTGCACAAATAATAACGTTCTACCCAATGCGTAAGAAATAATAAAAAGCAGCAAGACAGCAAAATAAGCAAGCAAAAAGCAAGTTTTTTTAAGTTTAACTTGATAGTGTCCTAAAAACACAGTGCTGAAAAAAACAATGAGATAAAATTCAACTGGAAAGGACCAGCTATTAAAAAATAGCACAGAATGAACAACCTGTGTGAACAACCCCTTATACTTCAAAAAATACTTTTTACTCTGCGAATTACCAATGTCATTTGAAACGTACTTGAATGTTGAGGTGAGACCAGAACATTTCCAAGTGAAGCCGGAATGAACCTTGATGTTGACCCTTGCAGGCAAAGCACCTGCAAGCTGATCACAGAAGTGTGGGGTGGTGCATATTACTCACTCACGTGTTGTCGGTTGACCATCTTACAATCATAATCTCGCCACTGAGAGAATCACAACACATCAAAACAAGAAGAGCCTAAGCAATACTTCCACTGAGGTCAGTCCAGCTATTTCACTTTCATTTATCAATTTCAATGATATATATCTTCATGCTTCAATTGTTTACCCTCCAGAATGGCTAAGGAGTGGACACTTCTGGTGCTCTGTGGCATTCTGGGGTCTGGACTCAGCAAGAATCCATCATGGTTTGAGAACATCTCAACAAATCTTTTCAAATCCCCTGGAGATATTCTTATAGGAGGACTTTTCCCCATTAACGAAATCACAAGCGAACTGAGCCAACGGGTGAAGCCTGACGATATTGAGTGCAACAGGTAAAACCTTTGAGGAAGCCATATTGACCATGTAGTCTACACAATTTTAAAAAGCTTTACTCCCTGAAATCACCTTTAATCCTTCTGTTTTGGCAGTATAAGCACATTTGGTCTGTCTCTCTCATTGGTGATGAAGTTCTCTGTGGATGAGATCAACTCTATAAAGGATCTTCTACCTGGAATCACACTAGGATTTGAGAGTTACGACACATGCATGCAACCAGCCGTTGTCATAAGGCCTGTCCTCCAGCTTCTCACAAAGGAATCAACAGAGGAAGTGGACATCGCCTGTAACTACACTGACTACAAGACTCGTGTTATAGCTATCATAGGCCCAAGCAACTCTGAGTTGGTCCCGATCATTGGCAAGCTGATTGGTTTTTTTTTTATGCCATTGGTGAGTTGCCATTAAAAGTGTTAGAGGATGAAACATAAAATTTCATAAAAAATGTAGTTCTAACAGATTGTTTTTTTTAAATGCTACAGAAAAAATTACCTTACCATATACAATGAAAACAAAAATACTGCAAAAAGGGTAACACTTTACATAAAGGTTTCATTTGTTAACACGAGTTAAATATATTCGTTAACATGAAATAACAATAAACAATACTTCTACCACATTTATTATTCATAGTCAATTGTAATTTCAATATTTACTAATACATTTTTAAAATCCAAAGTTGTATTTGTTAACATTTGTTGATGCACTGTGAACTAACATGAACAAACTATGAAGAATTAGATTTTTACTAACATTACAAAGATGAATAAATGCTTTAAAAAATATATTGCTCGTTGTTAGTTTATGTTAGCTAATGCTTTTGTAAAGTGTTAGGTAAAAATACAAATAACAAATATAATGCATGTACTTTTACCTGATATATTGTTGGAATTGTTTTTGTAAGCAAAAATCTTAACTAGCACTTTCATACTCAATCTGTGATGCTCTTCCTGTTTTTTCTTTATTGTAATTCCTGTTTTAATTTATCTCTAATTGCCCAATCTTAGATTAGCTATGGTGCCACCAGTGACATGTTCAGTGACAAAGAGACCTTCCCATCCTTCATGCGCACAGTTCCCAGTGATCGCTGGCAGGTTGCGGCCATGGTGCAGCTTCTGAAAGAGTTTGGGTGGAACTGGGTGTCAGTAATAGGTAGTGACGATGAATACGGACAGAAGGGTCAGCAGCAGTTTTCCAGCATGGCCAATGAGGAGTCCATCTGTGTGGCATATCAGGGTTTGATTCCTGTATACAGTGATCCAAAGCCAATGATAAAAGAGATTCTCAATCGTATTGTGGACGTCAAAGTGGGAGTGGTGGTTGTTTTCTCACTCCCCAAGCCAGCCAGAGACTTCTTCATAGAGGTAAGAAACATTTTTTTGCAACTTTAAAAGGGCCATATTGTGAATTATTATTATTTTTTTTTTATCTTTTGAAGTACAGGAGTTTGCAATACTATAAAATCATACTGTAGATCTGTTCCGAACTGTAAACTTTCTGGCCAAACCAAAAAAGACCATTAAATTCAGCCCATTCTCATCCCTAGGCGTCATGAAACTGACGCCTTGGGAATCATTTTGACCATGCTTCAATATTCGACGCTTTAGGCACCCTTTAGCGTCAGTTACATGACGCAATCCTAGGGCGTCATCTTATTGACGCTTTACCTTAAGCGTCAGTTAGATGATGCTATCTAATCCTAACCCTACCCCAGACCTAAACCTACCCGCGTCATCTAACTGACGCTTAAGGTAAAGCGTCAGTAAGATGACGCCCTAGGATTGCGTCATGTAACTGACGCTAAAGGGTGCCTAAAGCGTCGAATATTGAAGCATGGTCAAGATTGTCATTTTAGTGACGCCTTGGGATGAGAATGCGTTGTTAAATTAGAAGTTGCAAAACGAGCCTTGTTCCAAAATTGTTGGATTCCCAAATACATTAACATGACACCAAGCACAACTACTGGCTACAATTTAATGGAGGCTTTTTTATTGCTATCCCTTCACAAGGAAGCACAAAGCTGTTCTTCCTCTTTGGTGAAACAAACCTCACATCACAACTTTCAAGAAACAGCTAAAACACTGCTTACCACAATCATAAACAAGGGCACTTACTTTAAAACTCGCATTGTGCACTACAAAAACTGTAACACTTTTATAACAAATTGCTTGCTTATTTGTAAATCCTTTCGGATAAAAGTATCTGCTAAATTAATAAATGTAAATTAAGTGCGAGGCTGTTACTCATTTCGCATGGTAAGAGGACGTTCACATAAAAATTGAGGGGTTGTTCAAATAACATGTTTTCTGTTTAAGAATGTAAGATGCAGGACCGTGGAATGGGAAAAAATGCAAGGTCTTTCTTGAGGCATGTTTAAACTAAATTGAGCACTGCCGTATTTAGAAAGTTGTGTCACGAGACGCGAGAACATCCATCTAGGGCATGTTTAAAATCATGAAAAGCAGTGCAGAGGAATGCAAAGATGTATTCTGTGTGAACAGCCCCTTAAGAAGCAGCCTGTTTAAATTTAAGGCTCAAAAAGAGAGTAGAACATGGTCACAAAACAAAATTATGAAACTATATAGGTCCCGAAAATATTATAAGTGGGCCTCAGGAAAAAAATATTAATATGTAATTCTTGTTCTCTTTTATATTCACTTCTTTATATTCTGAATAAGCATACATGTTTTGGTGATTCTAAATGTTCTTGTCATCACTACCTGACCAGGTAATCAAACGAAACATAACAGCCGTTTGGGTGGCAAGCACTGGATGGTCTCTGAACGATGGTGTATCCACCCTGCCCGGCATCAATTCAATAGGCACAGTGCTGGCGTTTGCAGACATCACCAGACCTATTGACCAATTCACTCCCTATATCCGCGAGCTCTTCAAAAAAATGGAGACACAAATCCCCCAGGAGCCTGATACAGAAATCTCCCCTCTGGACAACCCTTGCCCAAGCTGCAGCTCCCTAAACCAAGCCAACGTGAGCATGGTAGAGGTAAAACTTGTGCAGCGGACAGCTTTCAGTGTGTATACTGCCATCTACTGTGTTGCATACGCGCTGCATGACTTGCTTGGATGTAATGCCACCCGCTGTGCTCTAAATCCCAAGACTGACAAAGTCTATCCATGGCAGGTAATCACACACAAGCATCTCTTTCAGTAAATCTGCTTGTTTTAGCCTACAAGATTAAGGGTGTACTAATAGAACAGTATATGATCTTTCCTACAGCTGTTAAAGAAACTACAAAAAGTTTCTGTAGATCTAGAGGGTGTCCATTTTAAGTTTGATAAAGAGGGTAATCCAAACTTTGGCTACGATGTTATGCAATGGATCTTTAATGACACCACTGTGAGCTTTGATGGAATTGGATACTTTTATCAGAACCTCACAGTTGATAAAGAAGATATAAAATGGCACACGAAAAACGGAAAGGTACGAATGGGACAAATGCTTGTATTGTAATTTAAATTGCTTCATATAACTTGTTTTACTACCAGTAAATAGTTTCTACACACTTTCTCATGATCTTAAATGCTTACAATTAGTTTTGTAGACTAATAATATATAATTAAGTATTATTAATATATATAAGACTTATATATTCATTTCTTTAAAATGTTTTTGAAACATTTTACTGTTATTTCAACCATTATTCAAAAATATGTAAAATTGTAATAATAGAGAATGAGTAGGTGTGTCCAAACTTGGGACTGGTTCTAGTGTACATCACAGAGCCTGCACCTCTTGACAAATGGTCTCTGTAACAGGTGCCAATGTCCACTTGCTCCTCAGACTGTGGGATAGGACAAGTGCGCAGAGTTAAAGGCTTCCACTCCTGCTGTTTCGACTGCATTGACTGTAAGGAGGGAACGTTCCTAAACAGCACAGGTGCGCGACTACTAGGGTCTGAAATGAACTTTTCCATTAAGGGCCAATATTTTTAAGGATGTTTAACGCTGCTTTATTCTATTCAAATGTGGAATAATCCCATAATGTTATGAGATTAGTGCAATTTTAAATATCCTACATAAATTATACAATTAAAAAACAGGAACTAATTGTAGCTAATTCCCTTAATGCATTTTTGCCCCTAGCCCATTAATTTCTGACCCTGTTTTCAAGTCATTCTGAACAATCCTAATAGGGCTGTTAATATTTGCTCTGAACATACTTGCTTTATCTAACATGCCTGTAGCGAAAAGAAAATGCATGCATGAGCTCTGCATTTCATGTTGACTGACCTTATTCTGCCTTCTCTTTTAATTTGAAGATGACATCCAGTGTAGATCATGTCCCAATGGCCAGTGGTCCACCCTACGAAGCACAAGCTGTGTCTATCCCATTTATACGTACCTGGCCTGGAGCAACTATGAGTCAATTGGACTCATTCTGGGAGGAATTTTGGTGCTAGCATTACATGTATTGGTAGGGGTTGTATTTTTCAAGCACAGAGGAACTCCACTGGTGAAAACTGCAGGTGGACCGTTGAGTGGCCTTGCTCTGTTGAGCCTAGCGGGAGAATGTATAAGCCTGGTGCTGTTCCTGGGTCAGCCGGGAGATGTCGTGTGCCGTCTGCAGCAGCCACTAAACGCCTTTTTTCCCACTGTGGCCCTCTCGGTCATTCTGACCATTTCTCTTCAGGTAATCTTTAGAAAAATTAAAAGTCATTTTAATTTAATAAAAATTAAACAAATCATTAAAAATGTAATAAAATGTAATTGCAATATTGATTTAAATTTAAATGTACTTCACAATGCACAATTGTGTGATAAGTCATCACTTGAGGTTCAGTGTAACATCTGAGTCCTGAAATAAAACCAAATTGAACCACTGTATTACAACAAGAAATGCAAAAAAAATAAATATAACAATCTAATGCCATCTTTTACTTACCAGATTGTGTGCATCACAGAGTTCCCTGAAAAGTCTCCCGATCACCTGGAGAACCTACAAGGACGAGGAAGCTGGTTTGTGATTCTGGGATGTTGCGGGCTCCAAGCGGGACTGTGTGGTTGGTACGCCCGAGAAGGTCCCTCCCTGACCCAATACGTGGCCAGTTTGGAGGTGAACTATGTGAAAACTTTTCTGCGTTGCCCAGTGGAGCCCATGTTAAACTTCGGCTTGATGCTCGGATTCAATGTTCTTCTGGCACTGATGTCATTTATGTCCACCTTCATGGCTCTAAAGCCGCCAGGACAGTATAACCTGGCCAGAGATGTCACCATCTCATCCTTGATTTACTGTGTAATGTGGGTGATGTTCATCCCCATCTACACAAGTCTAAGTGATAAAGAAAAGACTATTGCTCAAGTAGGAGTAAGTTTACTTAGTAACATTGGGCTGGTAGCGGCCTATTTTTTCCCTAAATGCCACCTGTTGGTCAAACAACCAGAACTCAACACAGACGATCACTTTCGTACATTTTTAGAAGGGGTCCCACCAGCACCACCTGAAGAAAGCTAAAAACAATTGCTAAATTATTATTAATATTATTATTATTATTATTGGGCTCTATGGTATACCTGATTACGATTGGTCAATCGCTGTAGTTTGTGTTCAAATATTTTTGTATAATGATCCTTATGATCCCTTTCTTTCTTAGCCCTCACTTAAAACATTTCGACGTCAATCAATATTTTAACTTATCTGGTAGGCAGTACGCAGTCATCTGCTATAATATTAGCATTATGTTTTATTTTATATATGTGTTTATATATATATATATATATATATATATATATATATATATATATATATATATATATATATATATAATACTGGAAATTTAATTTTACAATACAATGACTTTTAATAAAATAAATGGAACATGATCATGTCAAATAGTTCAGATTATTTGTGATTTCTTGTATGACAAATGATCCTTTCAAATGCTTAATTTTAATTAAAAACAAAAAATAAATAAATCCGAAATGAAAACGAAAGTCTCTTCCTTTCATTGGTCTCGTGTATGTGAGAAACAGTGGCCTCTGTAGATCGCTTTTCCTTAGAGAGAGTTGCTACAACTTTGTCCAAAGGGGAGAAAGACATGTCAAATAAAACCACCTGAAGAGTGATAACAGTACAAGGTAATAAGCCTTTATTTACCTCAACATATTTTACTGTTATCAGAGGCTGCGATGGCCTAACTAATAAAATAAAGCTGTATGTCAAAACTAAGTAACGTTAGCATTATTTAAAAATGGGATATTTTTTATCATAGCTTGCCTTGACTAGTCGTAGGCTACGTTCTCTTCTTAAATTAATTAGCAACATTGTATCAGATTAAAATAATTGTAATTAATTCATAAATATAAATGTTAAAACATTGCTGTTATGGGGGGGGGGGCAGTTTATGGTTCTCTGCGTAGAAAAATGTATAGTAAACAATAACGGTGGTAGGCTACTACTATGGTAACGTTATAGGAACGTAAATTATTGAGATAACATGGAACATGAATATATACATTCTGGAACTGAACGATTAAAGGTCCCCTGACATGAAATTTTCACTTTCTGAGGTTTTTTAACATTAATATTAGTTCCCCTAGCCTGTATTTGGTCCCCTCGTGTTTAGAATTTTCAATCGGTGTAAACCGAGCATTGGCTATTTTTCTCTTCTCTGCAGCTCAGACGCGCTGATCTTGAATCTCCTCGTTATGAGGTAATAACGAGGAAAGGTTACCTCCCCTCTCTCTGCTTGCCTGCCCGGAGAATTTGGCTCGCCCATGAGAAAACGAGCTAGGAACAGGAAGTACGAACGCGCCGGCGCGATTTTAGTTTTTCCTAGAGAAATAGCTTTGAGATTTGAGTTTTTCCTCGAGAGACATGGCTTGCAAACGAGCGAAGCATGGCAGTTGATCAGTGTTCGATTGTACAAATGAACACAAAAGTATTTTTTAGTTCCTTAATCCGAGCCTCTAAATTAACAATGGGTTAATTTTATTTTCTCTGGAAATGCGCCGGCACAACTTCCCAAAGTTTTGTATGGTCCAAACATTTCACCGACGACTGTTTCCTCAACTCGATGAACGTCTGAAAATAAATCGATCGAGCTACCAAGCAACAATTTCTGATGCATAGCCTAATTGTTCAAGTTCAGACAGGTAAGTTAATCTTTCTCTCAAAATCGTTCAATACTGTTTATGCATCAGTAAGTCAAGCCAGTGACTAAAATATCAACTTCACATCATTTCTTTTAGCAGGATGAAAATAATCTTATTTAAATTCTGAACAAATTATACAGAAAGCGATCAAAGCACAATCTTTCCATGCAGCGCAAGTTTATCTGGACAACTCGTTATGAAATCAATGACGCACGTTACACTGCACAACGAAGCTCTTACTGTATGTAAATCATCATGTTTGCATTGGTGAAAGCATTAGAGAGAGCAGAAACTGCGTTGCAATGATAAGATCTTCATTCTCGAGATCAACAGATCTGCTTGCTCAATGCTCATCACAGCAACATTTTATGTGATGGGAATAGATCTAAATACTTTAAAAACTTCTCACGATTCGTTAATCTCGATAGATGTAATAGTAAAAACGTATAATAGCTGTAGTAAAAGTATTCGAGAGAATTTCACATGTAATACATAGCTATTTCATATGCAAGCATGTCAGCCAATCACAGCTGTGGCTGGCTACACGGAATCCCACAGCAGACACGCCCCTTCAAACAGAGCGTTCAAATCAGAGGCTAAAATCAGGCTAGGAAAAATGCCTTTTATTTCTAAATTATGACTATTTTTGATCTAAAAAACATACTAACATTATAAGGGCAACCCAGGAAACATTATAAAATAATAAAATAACCCCATGTCAGGGGGCCCTTAAGTTACCTAAGTAACGTTACGGTACTAGGGTAGCTATTTAAGTACTCCAAAAAGTAGTACCATGGTATTACCAAAGTACAATCCTAATAGTGTGGTGATGGTTCAGTTGGATTCAGTGTTGTGTTAGAAACGATGCATTTTAGTCACTCACGTAAGTCTTGAGGGAAAATCAGACGTCATCGCGTTCACCGTCGAATATTCATCTTTTTCGTTGTCCTCTTCTTCATCTTTGTTCAGACATTCATCCATAAACTCCTCAATCGTTTTTTAAAATACATATTTCAATATTTCATTTTTTGAAAGGCCTTTGGATTTGACGAATTTATTGCTACTCGCGCCAAAGAGGCAGTCTGCATGTCCGGATTATTTATGACCCGTTGCTATCGCGTTTCTGGCCGAATTAAATCATTGTAAATCATCTCAATGTATCAAATTTTTAATGTTGCAAACTTGACGATAAATGTTTTACGTGTACTTTTAACGTATATACAACATATTATTTTATATTCTCTGTATTATAAATAATGATACACATAATTTATTTTCTATTATAAACAATGTTATATGTACACCCAGTATTTTAAATGATGTTTTATTAAAAAGGTTCGGGAGGAACACGTTCTAATGATCAAACAATCAAGTCATTCCAACCAGCTATCAGTAATCAACAGGTCCACTCAATCAGCATGAGTAAGGCCTATAAATATACGCAGTCGAGTCACCCATATTCCTCGACAGTTTTCAGCATTGCTCCACCACCCCATCTCCTCACACTTGCCTGGTTATCTTCCTAACCAGAGCTACGGGGGGAGTACTCTGGGTTCGGGCCCAGTTCGGCGTCCTCCCCCCGGACAGCACGCCAAATACACATAACCGTTTACTCTCTGATCATTCGTAAGTGTGAACTCGTTAAAGGGTTTTGGAGAGTTTAGTTGTTAAGTTGCTATATGAGTCGCCAAGCAACAGGTATGTTTTGAGTATGAGCTAACTGTATCATCATTAGTGGCCTTGCTGGTTAAATCTATGTTTTGTGTGCTGTATCACATTTAAGGTTTGGGCCAGCGTGCAAAGGACGTTGTGGTGGGCTTCGGGTCTTAAGCCGCCTTTCCACTGCACACGGCATTCGCATGCGATTGTCCCATCGCACCCCCTAGTGTCAGTCGCAAGGAACTTTGAAATTGGTCGTGAAGCAACTGTTACCCTCGGCTATTCACAATGGTAAAATGAATGATTTTAATGAATTGCACGCATGAATATATCCACACAAAACAAATGACCATCCATACATCTACAAAAAAAATACATAGTAGATTTTATAGAGCTAATCAAAATAAATATTGATTTATTGATTTAGGACCCCGAGATGTTACATCTCAAGGGGCTATCCCTCAAATAAATTTCAAATTTAATAATTACAAAATATTTTTTTCTGCCATAATTATTAATAACCGACATTTTACAGAAATAACGTTTACAGAATAACATTAAAGAATATTGGTAATTCTAGCCTCGCGCTCATAGTTTTGATTAGAATACATCACATCCGGTCGGCCGGTCGCATATGGTCTATTCGCAGAAGTTCAGATATTTCAACGGATCCAAAGCTCAAATCGGATCTGAATTTTCTGCATACGCATATGATAAGCCTCCCCGCAGCTCCCGTGCGACTCTCCATTGGAGATGAATGACTTCCGGTCTGACGGCTGTCGTTTGTCGTGTGCAGTGGAAAGGCGGCTTTATTCAAACAGTTGGTTGGATTCTTATCTTCGCGTGTCTGCTTCGTCTACACCATTGGTTGGATATCAAACTGTTACGGCGATTATTTTTTTTCCCGTTCCTGGGAGCTGAGTGTGCGATCCCCTGCTGGATTGGACTGGCGGATCTACTCGTTTGGGGCGGCTCGCGTGTCGTCTGTTTCACCACGATGGCTCATTCTTTTTTATTTTTTTATTAATTATATATCTGCAGCGTTTGACGTGTACAGGATCAGCTAGACCGTTGGTTTGGGGCCTATGGCGTGATACCTTTGCCCCCTATCATACTGTCGTGAGTAACCAATTCTACTCAAAGCCTTGAACAATTTGCCTTGAACAGCTTACAATAGACAATCAGTCACCTAGCTGTTACCAGTCGTTTCTGTAGGGTTTTGTAATTGTCTTTGTTTGTTTGGTTTTCAATGAATTGATATTGTGTTCTATATATTTCCTATTTTGATGTGAGTTACTTTTTTATATATCTATAGACCTACAATTCTTATGTGGTAATGTTGTGTTTTATGGTTTCTGTGATTTGGTAAGGTGTTTGTGTGTTAAGCAGAGTTTGACTGTTTCAAATAAAGTTGTCTTTTATCCGACCCATGTCTGATACCTGACTCAACCGTGAACGAACCTGTGAGCTTCGCTAAATTGTTAAGGGTTTCTCCCCGGAAATAGGCTCCGGGGTGGCGTAGTCGGTAAACATTTCTCCATCTATTTCTAAACGCCACATTTGGCGTAGTCAGCACGGTTGACTCGGCTGTTGTTCAGATTCAGACCTTGGGGAGTTTTTTTGTATGTATTTTTTTTTGCAGAATGGTGACGGCGCTGTGGCGTTTGACTGGGTGAGTAGTAGTACCCTTTGCACGCAATGGACAATGAGAGTTGCAGGAGATGAGTGATTTAGTGGCTCAATTAAGGGCAGACAACGAGAGACTGCGGCAGGAGTGGGCACTGTTTGAACCGCTCGATCCTGGCACAGCTTCTACTAGCACGGTGTGGCCTGTTACGCCTCGGTCAGCTGATACGGGTGCCGGTGTGGTTGAGCGATTTGTGTTCGTTCCAAGAGATGGATGCTGTTCAAACTTTAATGGCAGGTCGGGTGTTAGTATCGACGAGTGGGTTGAAGAAGCCCGAGCGTGCATACACATACAGTACGTAATATGACGCCGTTCGAGCAGGCCTTCCTGTATGATCATCTTGAGGGAGAAGCCCGAGGCGAGATTAAATATCGGTCAAGTGCTGATAAGAGTGATCCAGATAAAATTGTTTCAGCGTTGCACGAGGTATGTGTTTGTGCAGAGTTGTGCAATCCGTTGGGAAAGAGAGGGAATGCCAGGTGGCGCCAGGGGTCGAATTACTGGATTTCAGTATGAGGCCTGGGGAGGTCCGGGTTTGAGTTCGGCTCTGGGAAATCAATCCTCCGAACTAAGTGAGCTACGTGAGATGCTGTGTCAGCAGCAACAGCAGATAGATCTGCTCACCCAAACTATGGCCCGTAACCAAAATACCTTTTCACGTGGTCGTGCATCTACATACAGTATGTTGAGCTATAGACACAGATAAAACAAAAATACTTATTGTGCACGATTCAGGCATGATTATGAGGCCAAGGACTCTTCTCTCACAGCTCGAGGATCGACGTCACACACATCAACAACAATATCGCGCATTTCAGACATGATACTCGACGATTGAAAAAGCAAAGAAAACGCGGTCGGAAGAGACTAGGAAAAGAAAAAGATAATCTGACCGCGTGAGGAACCAAACAAGAGTCCCACTCGGTCAGGCTTTTCCATAGATGGGGCTTTTCACTCGTTGGCACGAGCTAAAAAGCAGCACTGGATGCAACAGTGATGCTGACCTGGCGATCTTGTTGATGGACTAGTAAGTAAATATTTCTAAGTTTGTGTGCATTTTATTTAGTGATTTCACCGGAATGAATAGAGAGAGTCCGCAACGGCGATAGATTGAAGAGCGTGTCCGAGTGGAGACTGCGCGTGCGCCGCCACATAGGGTGACCAGACGTCCTGAAAAATTCAGGACAGTCCCGAAATCTAAGCTGTTGTCCCGAATCCGGCCCTAATTGTCCCTAAAATTATACTAAAGCAAAATCTTGAGTAGTTATTGTCTGATAAAATATTAAAAACTGTCCGTGGAGGTTGAGACTCATTGGCTGCAGCATCTTTTCTGTTTCTTTTTTTGAAGTTCTACAAAGATGTAGGCGCGAATTTAGATATACATTGATAAGCATATTTTCATTCATTCGTTTCGTTGACATTGCTGGTGTACCGGAACCACAACACGCCGTTTTTTAGTGGCAGACTGAAAACTAATGACAGACTGTTGATCTTTGAAAAAAAATGTTTGGTTCAGGTTTGAAATTCATTATCATTATTATAGGCTATGTAGTCTAATATCATAGTAGGCCTACCCATAAACACCCCCTATATTTCATATTTAAAGGCACACTATGCAAGATTTGTATTTTGTACCTTAATATAACGGCTTCAAAGGGGTATCAGGCCGTGAGTGCTGAGACGCTCTGCTCGAGGTCGTGGTATTTCGTGGTCGTGGTATTCACGACAGTAACGTTAAATACAAGTACTCCACAGCGACTTTAGGGGTCCCTGTTTGACAAAAACGGAATTCCTGCATAGTGTGCCTTTAAGAGTTTGGAATGACACAAGGGAGAGTAAATAATTACAGAATTGTCATTTGATGAACAGTTCCTAATAACAAACAGAAGAGGGCAGAATTTAGCCAAAGTTAGTGAGTCAGTTACTCCCACAATGCCCTCATGTCTGTCATGTTTACAGTATATTTGAATAAATCAAAATATATATTTTCCCCCAGTATTAAATTATTTGTTTTGTTTTAAATAAGTGGCCACATGCTTTTGTGTTTCCCATGTTTCTATTTAAGAGTGACGGCAATAACAGTTTGGCAAAACAACAATTTCCAGGTATTGTTTTAAACTTTTATCAGACATCAGATCATTTTAGCAATCTATTTTGGAGACTTCTCAATTACTATATTATGACAGATTGGGCATTATTTCAGCAATAAGGTGCTTGAGGTCATGTTATATTGTTAATATAGTCAAAGGGTGCTTTTGGACACAACAACTAGGAGTTTTTAACCCTTTAAACCAGAAGTTCATATAAGTGCCATATTCTAAGTACTTTGAAAGGAATGCTATTGACCAATCAGCATCAAAGACTGGAAATATCTGATTTGTAGTCTTTAATTTAAAAAAAATGCAACATTTTAATTATTATTATTCTTACATTACATTTTAATCGTTGATTTTAGAAGCATGGAATAGGCTACTGGAGGATATACATATTTTTGTGCTCATTCCCTACTAAATATTCTGTTTGTAGTATTAATTCGAAATATAAACCTTTAAATAATGTGTCTTTAAATGATGGAAGTTTAGGTGATTTGAAATTTTACCCCTTTTTAACCCCCTCCATTTGCTGCAAAATGTTTTGTGCAGACGGCCCACCGGGTTACCATGGCGACCCCCCATCCCCCCATCCCACCCAATCATTTCCTCATACTAGCAACGGCTCGTTCTCGCCCACACAGCAAAACAAGCAGCTAATCAGAGAACACGCTGAAACAAAGAGAAACGTCTAGGTTACGACTGTAAATGAAAGCTCTAGCATAAGTTCTGCCAGGAAGACTCAATTGTTACATCACTTATTACCTTCACATCTAACCAATCATATTCTAATACTTGTAGAATAAAAGATCGGTAAAACCGATAAAACCCTCTGATTGTGAGCTATGCCCTATGCCAAAGAACCTCATAATATAATACGTGCTTGCTCTTGCTGGTCTGTTAATAAATGAAGGCTTTGTTACGTCATTTTGCCTCCCGAGTCTTTCTGGTAGAACCTCTGTTCCCTGAGAACAGGGAACGAGAGACAGCATCAATTTGACGCTATGGGGGATCGCCTCTGCGTGAACCGGTGTCTGAAACGCTTTTCTAATCACGGCAATTCTATTGGCCGGCGACAGCCTATAACATCACTACTAGTGCGACCCGGAAGTATATAAGAGGAGTCTGGAGAACATAACAACTTAACATCTGAAGGGACTGTTCAGCAGGCATAAGCAAGGCAAAGGCTTGGAACCAACACCTTCCATGGAAGTGGTTCCTTTAAGGGAATATGGCCAGGGGGTCCAAAAGGAGTCCAGTCACTTTCTGAGGGGGACATGAAGTCAACCCCACATGCCACCAGGGAGGCTGACCTGGTCTAATTTACTGACCTTTTCTTGCCAAAGACCTGTCTGTTTCCTAAACAGAGTCTCTAACATATTTTGCCTCACTTGTGGAGGCATCCGTTAGGGAGGACTGCAGAAAGTGGCAGTAATCGCTCACAGACCAGATCATAGAGACGGGCATCCTGGAGAGTAGAACTCAGCATAGCACTTTCTAACACTTGCAGACGAGGGGAGTAACTCTACTCGATCCTAGATCTACACAGTGCCTCAGGCCCTGTGGAGGCTGGGCACTCTAAAGGGACCCTAATAAGGGGAGCACCTCCAGCTCTAAGGTTTACATTGCCAACAGGCAGCATACTCGGCAGAAGTGCTATCGACCCTTTAAAGCAAGGGGAGTACAATCTTACGCTACTGGGCTATCGAGGAGGCCTACTGTAAGGCTTACAGCTTTGAATGTCACTGGCGTCAGCTCGGTTAGTGCTTTGGCTCTAAGGGAGCATACTCTCAGATACTGAGAGGCTTGAGGTGAGAATGCTTAGCAAACCGCCACCAATTTCCCAGTTACTAAGCCTAAGCCAGATATTGAGGCAGCCCCGTGAGGGCCAACACATGAATACTAAATGACTGAAGTACAGAGCTATAATCTCAAATGACTCTCTAAAAGTGAGAGGAGAACTGCTGCTCTAGTATAAGGTGGCTATCAAGGTGGCCCAAAGAGGGCCAATGCTTGACTTTGTAGTTCTATCTGGAGCTTGACAGAGCGGTGGCCTCAGAAGAATAACTTCCGATAGGGAGCACAAAAACGTCTATAGATGCTCTGATGAACTGTGGCATCACTAGAGAAATTTCCATACACAACCTGTTCACTACTACAGATTGGCACTGCCCGCTATATAAGCCCACCGCCGCATATGCCCTGCCATTTAAGTGTGCTGTCACATTTTAGTGGCTTAAAAGGCAGGGCCGAAGCACTTAGTGTCGATGCCTCTCCAGCCTTGAGATAGTTCGCGAACATATCGACAAATGGGGCATTGACACATACCCGTGTTCCCACGTCCCCTCAACATCAGCATAGTTCGCTGATGGCGATGAATGCTCTCTGAATACGGGTTCTTCTATGCCTTTTCGATCTCATTGTGTAGATCGGGCAGGAATGGAAGGCTCACGAGAACTGGAGCTTTATGGCTGGAAAGAAACCGTTCGTCAAGTCTGCCACGAGTGGTCTCTTCCCTCACGCGCTCCAACGACAGCTGAAGCTTCGCTGAACCGCGATCCATTACACTCAACAGCTTAACATACTCGGGGCAGGGTGTCTGTGAGGGTTCGGGTTGTATATCCTCTTCACCCTCATCAGCCATCTCCTGCTCTCTTGGGCTGGTTGTTTTATATATAGCAGAGCACTCGCTGCTGGATCAGAGGATGTTAATGACAACACATCCTCATCCTGCAGCTCATTCTCGTGAGTCTCAGAGGGGCGTGAGAGATTAACAATTCTCTCAACCTCCTCAGCGAGCTCCCTCTGAAAAACCCCACGATTCCAGTCTCTGCTCTGCCTCAGCGCGAACGGGACCCGAACTGCCTGGTACAGATGCCTGTCCCTATTCCCTTGAGAAGAGGGCAGACGAGAGTGAAGTTTTCTCAAGGGAAAAACTCATAATGGCACAAGCAGATCCCTCAGGAACTGATCGTGCCTGCTCTGAGCCCAAACAATAAACGCACTGGTTGTGTGTCATCAAGTATCAAATATCTTAGACACAGATGCACACACTCCCTGAAGCGTTTTTCACAAGCCTTGATTATCTTTTTGAAGTTTCAGGTTGAAGCATACAAACAAGATAGTCCCTGAAGACGAAAAAATGTTGACATGTTCTCCAGGCTCCCCTTATATACTTCTGGGTCGCACTAGTAGGGATGTCATAGGCTGTCGCCGGCCAATAGAATTGCTGAGCGTTTCAGACACTGGTTCTCGCGGAGGCGTTCCACCATAGCGTCAAATCGACGCAGTAAGTTCCCTTTCGAAAGGGTACACTGACTACTACCAGGGTTGCCAAGTCCAATTTAGCAGCTTCTCTAAACTGTTGCCGAATTTTCTTTTTCACAATATTGCCGTGTTGGAAACTTTTTAAAAGCCAATGGATGAAATAAAAGTCTGACTGTGTATGCGGGGTAGCCTAGTTTTTAAGGACCTGGGTTGATCTCCAGGGAGATAAAGAAGTAGTTTTTTCTCCCTTTTTTTATTTTAGAGAAGACCTTGATTACTAATCTTCAATTAAAACATAATTTAGACCTCTGCTGGTGAGTGACATAAGAGATATAATGGATAAGGTCAGCAGAATCGAGAGACTAGAAATCAGCTTGATTGTGTCTAAAATGTCATATAAAGTTGCAAGGGAACTTGTTCTATTCCTGCAACAGAAATATGTCTCTATCCAATGGATCTCTCAAATATTTCTCATTTCACAGTGAATGAACTATTTCTGTCATCCATAATTGACAGATTACCTCAGTCCTGCTCATGTATTTAGGCCAATAATAAAAATGTATCTATTCATCATCTGGGTTCAATCCATTTAACTACAATAATCCTGTGTGAGATTTACAAAATAAGATATAAACAAAAACAAACACCAATGAAAAGTAAGAAAAAAATGCTACGCACCTAACTCCAAATGTATGCAAAGCACTTGTAAACATGTGGCTAGGACGGGAATTCAATGTAAGTTCATCTTAACAACAGTCAGAATTGAATGCAAATATCTGACCAATAGTTTGGACATTATACACCTGATGTTACACTTATGCAAACCCATTTAGCGCCCACAGTATTAAGTATGTACGTGACTAAGGATTCAACGATTACAGATTTTGTAAGTACGATTATTGTCTGAGAAATAATCACGATTTAATGATTATCACAATTATTATGCATCAATTAATTTCACAACACTACTAATGTATAATATCACATGATCACTCAACACTAGATTTTAATGTGTTATTTGTTGCTGCCACAACACAGTACAAAATTATAAAATGACAAACAATAATCAATCTCTTCCTTTGGAATTAAAGAGAAGTGCTTTGTAAACATCCAGTATTTTTCTTTTAAAAATAACAAATTAAGTCAAGGCAGGGCTCTATGATTGAAATAGATCACAAAATTATTAAGTGTTTAGTTTGTTCTGAATTTATTTACAACCTGAGGTAGAAAACTTGAAAACAATATCTTGTTGGTATTTGACTTAAAAACATAAATAATACTATTGTCACGTTTTCTATGTGTTTAGTTCAGTTTTGGGATCTTGTTTCCCCCTGTCATTGTGATTTTGGTTCAGTCCTGTTAAGTTTTCCCGCTCTGTCTGACTAGTAATTCCCTTCACCTGTGTTCTGTTAATTATCCCATTTGTCCCTGTTCATTTAAGCCCTGTGTTTTCCCTCAGTGTTTGTTGGTCGTTGTCGATGTATGGTTGTTTTCCTGAGATCCTGTGTTTTCATGTATCCTGAGTTTGTGAATAAACCAGCTACATTGAAATTCTGTTCCCTCGTCTTCAGTATTCTGCAACAACCCTGACAGAACGACCAACCAAGACAAGATGGATTTGGCCGGCCATGATCTGACGGATTACCTCATCAGGATCCTGATGGAGAGAGGTCTCCGCATCACCATCACCCCAGTGATGGCTCCACCCATCTTCACCATGCCATCCATCCTCATCCACGGTCCTGCACCAGAGACCGTCCAGCCAGAGAGACCGTCCAGCCAGAGAGACCGTCCAGCCAGAGAGACCGTCCAGCCAGAGAGACCGTCCAGCCAGAGAGACCGTCCAGCCAGAGAGACCGTCCAGCCAGAGAGACCGTCCAGCCAGAGAGACCGTCCAGCCAGAGAGACCGTCCAGCCAGAGAGACCGTCCAGCCAGAGAGACCGTCCAGCCAGAGAGACCGTCCAGCCAGAGAGACCGTCCAGCCAGAGAGACCGTCCAGCCAGAGAGACCGTCCAGCCAGAGAGACCGTCCAGCCAGAGAGACCGTCCAGCCAGAGAGACCGTCCAGCCAGAGAGACCGTCCAGCCAGAGAGACCGTCCAGCCAGAGAGACCGTCCAGCCAGAGAGACCGTCCAGCCAGAGAGACCGTCCAGCCAGAGAGACCGTCCAGCCAGAGAGACCGTCCAGCCAGAGAGACCGTCCAGCCAGAGAGACCGTCCAGCCAGAGAGACCGTCCAGCCAGAGAGACCGTCCAGCCAGAGAGACCGTCCAGCCAGAGAGACCGTCCAGCCAGAGAGACCGTCCAGCCAGAGAGACCGTCCAGCCAGAGAGACCGTCCAGCCAGAGAGACCGTCCAGCCAGAGAGACCGTCCAGCCAGAGAGACCGTCCAGCCAGAGAGACCGTCCAGCCAGAGAGACCGTCCAGCCAGAGAGACCGTCCAGCCAGAGAGACCGTCCAGCCAGAGAGACCGTCCAGCCAGAGAGACCGTCCAGCCAGAGAGACCGTCCAGCCAGAGAGACCGTCCAGCCAGAGAGACCGTCCAGCCAGAGAGACCGTCCAGCCAGAGAGACCGTCCAGCCAGAGAGACCGTCCAGCCAGAGAGACCGTCCAGCCAGAGAGACCGTCCAGCCAGAGAGACCGTCCAGCCAGAGAGACCGTCCAGCCAGAGAGACCGTCCAGCCAGAGAGACCGTCCAGCCAGAGAGACCGTCCAGCCAGAGAGACCGTCCAGCCAGAGAGACCGTCCAGCCAGAGAGACCGTCCAGCCAGAGAGACCGTCCAGCCAGAGAGACCGTCCAGCCAGAGAGACCGTCCAGCCAGAGAGACCGTCCAGCCAGAGAGACCGTCCAGCCAGAGACCGTCCAGCCAGAGAGACCGTCCAGCCAGAGAGACCGTCCAGCCAGAGAGACCGTCCAGCCAGAGAGACCGTCCAGCCAGAGAGACCGTCCAGCCAGAGAGACCGTCCAGCCAGAGAGACCGTCCAGCCAGAGAGACCGTCCAGCCAGAGAGACCGTCCAGCCAGAGAGACCGTCCAGCCAGAGAGACCGTCCAGCCAGAGAGACCGTCCAGCCAGAGAGACCGTCCAGCCAGAGAGACCGTCCAGCCAGAGAGACCGTCCAGCCAGAGAGACCGTCCAGCCAGAGAGACCGTCCAGCCAGAGAGACCGTCCAGCCAGAGAGACCGTCCAGCCAGAGAGACCGTCCAGCCAGAGAGACCGTCCAGCCAGAGAGACCGTCCAGCCAGAGAGACCGTCCAGCCAGAGAGACCGTCCAGCCAGAGAGACCGTCCAGCCAGAGAGACCGTCCAGCCAGAGAGACCGTCCAGCCAGAGAGACCGTCCAGCCAGAGAGACCGTCCAGCCAGAGAGACCGTCCAGCCAGAGAGACCGTCCAGCCAGAGAGACCGTCCAGCCAGAGAGACCGTCCAGCCAGAGAGACCGTCCAGCCAGAGAGACCGTCCAGCCAGAGAGACCGTCCAGCCAGAGAGACCGTCCAGCCAGAGAGACCGTCCAGCCAGAGAGACCGTCCAGCCAGAGAGACCGTCCAGCCAGAGAGACCGTCCACCCGAAGGGGATTCTCCGCCATGGCCGCCTGCGCATCCTGCTCCGCCCTGGACGCCCGAGGGTCCGTCAGCTCCGCCCTGGACGCCCGAGGGTCCGACAGCTCCGCCATGGCCACGCCCACAGCCCGTTCCACCCCGGTTCCCCGAGCTACCAGCTCCGCCCTGGAGGCTTCCTGTCCCTGCACCACCATGCCCTCGTCAGCCTCCAGGGCGCCCACCCTCCCACCCCTTTGGATATTATACGGCGCGAGGACACGCCTTCGGGGAGGGGGAGGTTCTGTCACGTTTTCTATGTGTAATAAACCATATAAAATATGGTTTATTACACATAGAAATATATAACCATATATTTCTATGTGTAATAAACCAATAAACCAGCTACATTGAAATTCTGTTCCCTCGTCTTCAGTATCCTGCAACAACCCTGACAACTATAAAGGGATAATAAATCCCAATTAAAATATGAATAAACAAAGTATTTGGCTCTATTGAATTAAATGTAAGCTAAATATTAACTATGTATTTCTTTTAAGAGAAGAAAACACATGTTATCCACTCCAATAATATTGTACTTATTTTAATAACTGTTATTTTTTAATAACTGTTAACTGTTACTGTTATGTTATTTTTAATTATTAATCCAAATTTTGCATGTGCCTTTAGAAAATCATCTATTATAATCTCATTATTTTGGTTTGTTTGTTTGGAGTTTAAGTAAAAATTATAGAAAGAAACTGAGAACATCTCTCATGCAGTGTTATTAATAACTGAAATGCAGTTAATTGGTAGTCCTAGAAGTCTACACGGCCCTGATCTTATGTTAGTGTTTTACACCGGGCATATTACAACTACAAGGCCTAACATTTACTCAACACAGACAGGAGAAAGCAATAGGATATTAAGTTAAATGTTCACTGACTGAAACTCTTGAGAGAACGTCACATTCTGTTTTCCACACTTACGTTACCAAAACATGGCGCTGTTTTTTTTTTTCTCGTTGCACTGAAAGCTAAACTCTCACCGCTACTGCATGGATTTTAAGTGAAACGTTTATATTTAATACCAACTCAATGTTTTATTAATTATCTAGCAACGTAATTGGATTGTTATTATTTGTTTACTTTTGCTTGAGCGTTCAAATCTGGGTGGTGATCCCGCAGGTGCTGCATCAAATTAGATGTATTGGCTCCTTTAGCGGAAACTTTTTACGGCAAGTTTTGCAGACAGGCGATCCGTCTTCTTCAATTACACCCTTGTCATTCTTCGTGTAACCAAAATGCTCGCGCCATTCACATATAGCGCCTAAAACGCATAGAAAATGCTATCGCGCCAAGTTCTCCTTTTTCCAAAGCGCTAGGGCGGTTGCGCTCCGGACGCGTCTGTCGTTGCTGTGTTGGTTCTCGTCACTTGACCTACGGTGCGCTTGCGGCATTCTGAAAAGTTGAGATATTTTTATCTCGATGCGGCGCAGACGCGCTTGGAAAAAACGAGCGCGACGCTTCCATTGTGTAACTTTGATTGTGTAACTTTGTAACGGTGTAACTTTGTTTTTGTTTTGTGTTAGTTGCAAAAGTTCCGTTCCGTGCAGAACACTCGGTGTAGCATAGCCTTTACGATTAATTAACCGTGACGTTTTAAAGCGCGGTTAATTGTGAAATCCAGTAATCGCTGCATCCCTATTCGTGACTACTGGAAGCTGGAAGCTTAAAACGCTATTTTGAACCAATAATCGGAACAAAAGGCAGTTGAAGGATGACGTGTATAATTCAAATATTTATCTGACAGCAATATAATTAATCTGACTCCATTAAAGTTGTTGTTATTCTTTAACCTCTTATTCTTTAAAGGTAAAGGTCTTTCTTAAAACTGATAGGAAAACGTAGGATTTAACCTGAACATTTAGATAACGAAAGTTATAATCACTTTAGCTTTCAACATCATCAGTGATAAAAGGAAAGATTCTCAAAGCCTTTAAAGCAGGCAAAGTTATTTATTAAGTTACATGTTTAAATATACAGAAAGTAGAATGGAACGACATACTGTATAGAAAACTTAGTTGTAACAAATAATGCACTGTTGTGCAGAAGAGGCCGTAAAGCCTTTCTCATAGGATGAGGTTACGCACCGGTGTGCGGGAGGGGCGGGGTTAAAGCCTTTCTCCTAGTATGAGGTTACGCACTGGTGTGCGGGAGGGGCGGGGTTAAAGCCGTTCTCCTAGTATGAGGTTACGCACTGGTGTGTGGGAGGGGCAGGGTTAAAGCCGTTCTCCTAGTATGAGGTTACGCACTGGTGTGTGGGAGGGGCGGGGTTAAAGCCGTTCTCCTAGTATGAGGTTATGCACTGGTGTGTGGGAGGGGCGGGGTTAAAGCCTTTCTCTTAGTATGAGGTTACGCACTGGTGTGTGGGAGGGGCGGGGTTAAAGCCGTTCTCCTAGTATAAGGTTACGCACTGGTGTGCGGGAGGGGCGGGGTTAAAGCCGTTCTCCTAGTATGAGGTTACGCACTGGTGTGCGGGAGGGGCGGGGTTAAAGCCGTTCTCCTAGTATGAGGTTACGCACTGGTGTGTGGGAGGGGCGGGGTTAAAGCCGTTCTCCTAGTATGAGGTTACGCACTGGTGTGCGGGAGGGGCGGGGTTAAAGTCTTTCTCCTAGTATGAGGTTACGCACTGGTGTGCAGAAGAGGCCGTAAAGCCTTTCTCATAGGATGAGGTTACGCACCGGTGTGCGGGAGGGGCGGGGTTAAAGCCTTTCTCCTAGTATGAGGTTACGCACTGGTGTGCGGGAGGGGCTGGGTTAAAGCCGTTCTCCTAGTATGAGGTTACGCACTGGTGTGTGGGAGGGGCGGGGTTAAAGCCGTTCTCCTAGTATGAGGTTACGCACTGGTGTGCGGGAGGGGCGGGGTTAAAGTTTTTCTCCTAGTATGAGGTTACGCACTGGTGTGCGGGAGGGGCGGGGTTAAAGCCGTTCTCCTAGTATGAGGTTACGCACTGGTGTGTGGGAGGGGCGGGGTTAAAGACGTTCTCCTAGTATGAGGTTACGCACTGGTGTGCGGGAGGGGCGGGGTTAAAGTCTTTCTCCTAGTATGAGGTTACGCACTGGTGTGCAAAAGAGGCCGTAAAGCCTTTCTCATAGGATGAGGTTACGCACCAGTGTGCGGGAGGGGCGGGGTTAAAGCCTTTCTCCTAGTATGAGGTTACGCACTGGTGTGCGGGAGGGGCGGGGTTAAAGCCGTTCTCCTAGTATGAGGTTACGCACTGGTGTGCGGGAGGGGCAGGGTTAAAGCCTTTCTCCTAGTATGAGGTTACGCACTGGTGTGTGGGAGGGGCAGGGTTAAAGCCTTTCTCCTAGTATGAGGTTACGCACTGGTGTGCGGGAGGGGCGGGGTTAAAGCCTTTCTCCTAGTATGAGGTTACGCACTGGTGTGTGGGAGGGGTGGGGTTAAAGCCTTTCTCCTAGTATGAGGTTACGCACTGGTGTGTGGGAGGGGCAGGGTTAAAGCCTTTCTCCTAGTATGAGGTTACGCACTGGTGTGCGGGAGGGGCAGGGTTAAAGCCTTTCTCCTAGTATGAGGTTACGCACTGGTGTGCGGGAGGGGCGGGGTTAAAGCCTTTCTCCTAGTATGAGGTTACGCACTGGTGTGTGGGAGGGGTGGGCTTAAAGCCTTTCTCCTAGTATGAGGTTACGCACTGGTGTGTGGGAGGGGCAGGGTTAAAGCCTTTCTCCTAGTATGAGGTTACGCACTGGTGTGCGGGAGGGGCGGGGTTAAAGCCTTTCTCCTAGTATGAAGTTACGCACTGGTGTGTGGGAGGGGCGGGGTTAAAGCCGTTCTCCTAGTATGAGGTTACGCACTGGTGTGCGGGAGGGGCGGGGTTAAAGTCTTTCTCCTAGTATGAGGTTACGCACTGGTGTGCGGGAGGGGCGGGGTTAAAGCCGTTCTCCTAGTATGAGGTTACGCACTGGTGTGTGGGAGGGGCGGGGTTAAAGTCGTTCTCCTAGTATGAGGTTACGCACTGGTGTGCGGGAGGGGCGGGGTTAAAGTCTTTCTCCTAGTATGAGGTTACGCACTGGTGTGCAGAAGAGGCAGTAAAGCCTTTCTCATAGGATGAGGTTACGCACCGGTGTGCGGGAGGGGCGGGGTTAAAGCCTTTCTCCTAGTATGAGGTTACGCACTGGTGTGCGGGAGGGGCGGGGTTAAAGCCGTTCTCCTAGTATGAGGTTATGCACTGGTGTGTGGGAGGGGCGGGTTTAAAGCTGTTCTCCTAGTATGAGGTTACGCACTGGTGGGCGGGAGGGGCAGGGTTAAAGCCTTTCTCCTAGTATGAGGTAACGCACTGGTGTGTGGGAGGGGCGGGGTTAAAGCCTTTCTCCTAGTATGAGGTTACGCACTGGTGTGCGGGAGGGGCAGGGTTAAAGCCTTTCTCCTAGTATGAGGTTACGCACTGGTGTGTGGGAGGGGCGGGGTTAAAGCCTTTCTCCAAGTATGAGGTTACGCACTGGTGTGCGGGAGGGGCGGGGTTAAAGCCTTTCTCCAAGTATGAGGTTACGCACTGGTGTGTGGGAGGGTTAGGGTTAAAGCCTTTCTCCAAGTATGAGGTTACGCACTAGTGTGTGGGAGGGGCAGGGTTAAAGCCTTTCTCCAAGTATGAGGTTACGCACTAGTGTGTGGGAGGGGCAGGGTTAAAGCCTGTCTCCAAGATCAACAGTTACCTTTCCTTCTTATACCCTGAGCAAAGCATTGTTAAACATGAGTGGAATACCAACACCGAAACCGACCGACAGGAAACCAAAAGATAAAAGCCAAAAGATAAATGAAAGATTTTTCAAATGGCATGTCTATTTTGTCTCGGCGGAGCTGAGATGAGAACAATCGGAACACGGCCGTATTTTTGTTCAGCTGCTTAATCTCGTTGTCAGTCGACCATGATCGCGCACCGCTCGCGCATGCGCATCTGACACGGATAAATGTATGCAGCAATAATGAATGTTCCTGGGAGACCGTGTTATCAACTTTACGTGGGTTGTGTAATGAGGCAAGAAATCAAAACTTTGCCTTTTTGTGTGTGTTGTCGTAGTAAAGAGAGAGAATGGGAGAAGGAAGTTTGTATGAGGTGGACCTGGTCACCACAGACCCAAATCTTCTCAGCTGTTGCTACTGTCATATGCTGCACTGTCTCTCCATGTGGCACATTATGTTTGGCACATTGTATGGGTCACTATATCATAACAAGGTTTTACAACGTGTAATCAAGTGATGACTGATTAACAGTAATGTAAATGCTAAATGTCCTAATACCTGTTGCAAAGTATATGCTCTTAACCTTGCAGTTTTTCACATATCATGTAATACTCAATTTCTCCATTTCTTTGCACAAAACTCTCCAGAAAGTGCTATTTAATGGTTTATTTAAAAAAAAAAAAATTCTCAGGGGGGCATGCCCCCGGACCCACCTAGGGAGAGCACCCCCACATAATAAATCCCAATTTAACCCCTGGGTGGGCATATGTATTTTTGTCTATATGCATGTATTGTCTTAGTCTGGCAGCGCCGCCGCTAGCTTAGCTTAGCATAATGAATGGAATCATTTGTTGCCGGATAGCATGTTGTGAGTAAAAGTGATAAAAAAACAGCAACTAAATACTACGCTGGCCTGCGTATTCACAACGAGTACAAATAGCAATGCAGATTAAGACCAGATTAAGCACGGCTACTTGGGCGCAGAGATATCACGCAACACCTGAAAGCTGAAACTTTTCAAACTCAACACAATCCAAAAGCGAAGATACTCAGTGCAGGTCAGGCCTGTATGTTGATGAAAGTATGTTGCGTGATATCTGTGCTTCGCCTGTGCTTTACCTCAATAAGTCAATACCTGCATTGCTATTTGTACTCGTTGTGAATACGCAGGGCACAATGAGTAATTAGGTTTATTTTTTTTTTTTGATAACTTTTACTCACAACATGCTATCCGGCGACACAGGATTCCATTCATTATGCTAAGCTAAACTGGCGGCGACTCTGCCAGACTAAGACAATGCACGCACTGAGACAAAAATGCGTTTGTCCACCTATCTAAATGTAGGGGAGATGGTGAATAATATGTAGTTAATATTGTGTCATAATTAAACAAACAAATCCAGCATTTTGCAAACAAAGTCGATCTGCTTTGCAAAGGAAAACTCGACTCGCAAACAAACAGAAAGCAATGTGCAAGTACAAAGGTCAATTTGAGCGAAAATGTAGTGGAGTAACACATGCATTGTGTTTTGCAAATATAAATAAATGAGCCTAGGTAATATTTCACAAATAAATACAAACCATCCTACAAATTGCTTGTAACCTTTGAACAAATACCAAATCTAGTGCATACAAATGCACATCTGTCTGTTATGATTGTGTGAGACACTTGGCTTTTTGTGAGATCTCTCGGCTCGATTTTCTCACAAATGCAGTTGAGCGACTTCCTCTTCTAAAACAGTAGATGGCGCTAATATAGGGGATTCATTTAGCGCTAGTCTCCCAGGAGAAGCACTGATTTGAAACGCGTGCTTGCCTTTGCATACAGCTGTGGAAAATGCATACATCATATGTTGCATTTTTGTAAACGTTACATTTACTGAACAGTCTATTGCTTTCGTTCTCCATAAATTAATGACAACATTTCCCACTTATGTATTTAGTTGGAATTCAGTCAGCTTAACTGTTAATGTAATAAAATAATGACTGAACAAAACAAACAATATAACCTGCCTGTGACATATGCAGTGCCCAAATTATTATTTTGGACAAATGAAACCCTCCTTTCAATTAAATTAAATGTTGTCATTAATTTATGGAGAACGAAAGAAATAGACTGTTCAGTAAATGTAACGTTTACAAAAATGTAAAAATGCAACATATGATGGCAGAGCTTTCAGCTCATTCCTCTATTCTAGAGAGAGTGAAGTGCTACTAAGTGCTAAATGTGGATTTCTGTCTAGATATGTAATAACATTTTGCAAAAGAAAACCTCAAAAAGGTTCATTATAGATACAGTAAACACACCTGTTCACCGCTCATTTTCCACAGCTGTATGCAAAGGCAAGCACGCGTTTCAAATCAGTGCTTCTCCTGGGAGACTAGCGCTAAATGAATCCCTTATATTAGCGCCATCTACTGTTTTAGAAGAGGAAGTCGCTCAACTGCATTTGTGCAACATGACATCATGACTTTTGCGTAAACAGACACGCCACTTTTAAGTCAAGTGGCGTGTTATCTATACGCATTTTGAGATATCCGCGTGTATGCGTGTATGTCTACGCCATTAATGTCCAAGTGATTCCGCGTATATGTACACGCCATTAACTTTCCGAGCGAAACGAAGCAAAATGTAGATCTACATCTGGGGAGCGATATTTTTTTTTCCCTAGGATGGCAGGGGAAGACTCATAAATGCTATTAACCCCAGTGACGGGTAGGTTTAGGGACGGGGTGGAGGTAGGTCATATATTTATATATACAGTAATAACGTTAAGTCAACTGCGTTCATAAACACGCTGAAAAGCGATTGTGCGTGTTGATAGCACGCCAAAAATGGAAATACGAATTGGCGTGTCATACACACGCAATTTTATGAGATCAGTCTGATTTGTGAGAAAATCGAGCCGAGAGATCTCACAAAAAGCCAAGTGTCTCACACAATCATAACAGACAGATGTGCATTTGTATGCACTAGATTTGGTATTTGTTCAAAGGTTAGAAGCAATTTTTAGGATGGTTTGTATTTGTTAGTGAAATATTACCTAGGCTCATTTATTTATATTTGCAAAACAATGCATGTGTTACTCCACTACATTTTCGCATTGACCTTTGTACTTGCACATTGCTTTCTGTTTGTTTGCGAGTCGAGTTTTCCTTTGCAAAACAGATCGACTTTGTTTGCAAAATGCTGGATTTGTTTGTTTAATTATGACACAATATTAATTCCATAGAATTACCCCTATTTCAAAAAACTGTGGCGTGTTCCTTTAAATTTAAGAGATTAACTTGCAGATTCATTTTAAGCATAATATATGCCTGTGGGGAAGAGTGTAAGGCCGGTGACACACTGGCTGCGTGGCGTGAGCGTGGCGTTTCTGTTGCGTGGCGGCTGTGTCGCGTTTTCTATGTCTTGGCACACCAGAAACGTGTCTGACGCGGCGCTGCTGCCTGGTGACTATACTTCATGTTAAGCATAAATATAAAGCCTACTGATAAAGACACTGTCAGCAGTATTGACAGCAAAATAGACTACAGAATATTTCATTCTGTATTAACAGGTGCAATATTTGAAAATTCATAATTATTTATTTATTTTCAAATTATAGTTATATCTGAATTTGTCAATACCTAGACTTTCAACCATCAAAATGTAATTTATTAATATGTATTCGTGTACAAAATAACATATAAACATCTTTTCCTATTCTATTTTGCCTGGAAACGCTTCCAATGCGCTCGCGTGTCCCGTGAAAAATAGGCATCGGTTCTATTTCTAGCATGCACACGTTTTCCACGTGCCTGAGACATGCGTGTCACGCAGACAGTCTGCAAGCTCTAACCTGTTAACATGGGAGCCGAAATAAACACGGACACGCCACGCAGCTGAGACGCGCACGCCACGCAACCAGTGTGTCACCGGCCTAACTGAAAAGAGTGTCTCTGATTCTTTTTGTTTGTTTGTTTTTTACAGACTACATCCACAATCGTGTTTCCACATCTGAGATGAAGGCAGTTAAAAGAACAAAGTGGAATAATGAGAATAAGCTCTTCAAAAAAACACAACTTCTCTGAATAATGTGGAGGAAGATATATGCATGATTTGTAAATAAACACTTTAAATACATTGTCTAACTCTCAGCCTGTTATTTGAAGTAAAAAAAAAAAGTAAAATCACATTATTTGTTGCATTGCGGTTTGAGACATTCACTGTTTTGTATCTTAATTCATTATATTGCAGATGTGTGAAAATAAAACTTATTTAGGATATTCTGGTTGTATTTCAATGGTATTGTACAGCATTTTATTAGTATTGCATTTCAGTAGTATTGTAGTAGTATTGTAATTATACTTTAGCTGTATTATGTATTGCAGTACTACTGCAGTTATATTGCAGTATTATTGTAGTATTCAGTGCAGTAATACCGCAGTTATATTGCAGTATTATTGTAGTATTCAGTGCAGTACTACTGCAGTTATATTGCAGTATTATTGTAGTATTCAGTGCAGTAATACCGCAGTTATATTGCAGTATTATTGTAGTATTCAGTGCAGTAATACCGCAGTTATATTGCAGTATTATTGTAGTATTCAGTGCAGTACTACTGCAGTTATATTGCAGTATTATTGTAGTATTCAGTGCAGTAATACCGCAGTTATATTGCAGTATTATTGTAGTATTCAGTGCAGTAATACCGCAGTTATATTGCAGTATTATTGTAGTATTCAGTGTAGTAATACCGCAGTTATATTGCAGTATTATTGTAGTATTCAGTGCAGTACTACTGCAGTTATATTGCAGTATTATTGTAGTATTCAGTGCAGTACTACTGCAGTTATATTGCAGTATTATTGTAGTATTCAGTGCAGTACTACTGCAGTTATATTGCAGTATTATTGTAGTATTCAGTGCAGTAATACCGCAGTTATATTGCAGTATTATTGTAGTATTCAGTGCAGTACTACTGCAGTTATATTGCAGTATTATTGTAGTATTCAGTGCAGTAATACCGCAGTTATATTGCAGTATTATTGTAGTATTCAGTGCAGTAATACCGCAGTTATATTGCAGTATTATTGTAGTATTCAGTGCAGTACTACTGCAATTATATTGCAGTATTATTGTAGTATTCAGTGCAGTAATACCGCAGTTATATTGCAGTATTATTGTAGTATTCAGTGCAGTAATACCGCAGTTATATTGCAGTATTATTGTAGTATTCAGTGTAGTAATACCGCAGTTATATTGCAGTATTATTGTAGTATTCAGTGCAGTACTACTGCAGTTATATTGCAGTATTATTGTAGTATTCAGTGCAGTACTACTGCAGTTATATTGCAGTATTATTGTAGTACTACTTCAATAATACTGCAGTATTTCTGATATGTAGTACTACTTCAGTTGTATTGCCGTAACTGCAGTTGTACTCCAGCTATACTGCAATATTGCAGTTTTTTCGAGTCCAAAAAACTGCATTTTTCTACATGTAGCAAAAACTGCAGTATTACTTTAAAAAAACTGCAGTATTTTTTGTAAGGGATAACTTGCAAATACAATAGACAGGGAATAGAAATCCATATTGTAATATTCAATAATATCCTAATGAGTTTAAGGTCACAAAATCAATTCTATCAAATAACTGACAGGAATTTCTGTCAGGACCACTATCGTCAAATACGATTGACAATTAGCATACAATTTCGATTGGCGGTATGGTTCCATTCTGGGCGAGAACTCCCTGCGCATCCATGCAGCCTAGCATGGATAAGAGCAGGGAGAGTAGCAATAACCCCCTTAGGGTAAACAGAACAGAACCAACATGAATGTATTGCAGATAACATTAATTCAACATTTTAAAATGCAACATAATTCCAGAATTTATTCTGATTCAAGGGGAATCAGAATGCCAAATCCTGACTGGGCGAGAGGAGGAGCTGGGGATGGAGGAGGGTAATTAGCTCCTGAGAAATGTGATAGCTGCTCATAATACTGAAGGAGCTTATATACAGTATGTTAGGTATTCCTATAGGTAGACGTGGATCAGCTGAAAGTCAGCTGATGCGAGCTTGACTAACGTGACCTGCCAGAACTGACACTATGCTTGATGTTTAAAATAAATCTTTTAAAAATCATTCATTATTAAAATGGGTTGGACATATATAAAATCATTTGAAAAGTAATATAAATACTTCATTAGTTCTTGCTGTCTTTCAGTGTTTAATTCCCTATTCATGCATGGCCTATAATCCATCATGAAGCACGTTCTATCAAATCCACAAACAAATAATATGGAAATTTCTGTATGAATGCATTGTGCAAGCACCACATTTCAATTGTTTATTCAACACACATTATTTTTACCAGAACTCTTTTCTGTGTTTGTGTTTTGTCACTTCACTACACAAAGTGTTTCTGAACATACAAGTACTGTTACTGGGAAACAACACCCAGTTTGATAACAACAAAAAGCAAGGTTTTTTAAGTTTAAATTGTTAGTGTCTTAATACTAATACTTCAAAGCTTTACTCTGTGAATTACCAATGTCATTTGAAACGTACTTAAACGGTGAGACCAGAACATTTCCATGTGAAGCCGGAATGAAACTTGATGTTGACACCTAATTTACAGGCAAAGCACCTGCAAGCTGATCACAGAAGTGTGGGGTGGTGCATATTACTCACATACTCAAGTACGTGTTGTCGGTTGACCATCTAAACATTATAATCTCTTGCCACTGAGAGAATCACAACACATCAAAACAAGAGCCTAAGCAATACTTCCACTGAGGTCAGTCCAGCTATTTCACTTTCATTTATCAATTTCCATGATATATATCTTCATGCTTCAATTGTTTACCCTCCAGAATGGCTAAGGAGTGGACACTTCTGGTGCTCTGTGGCATTCTGGGGTCTGGACTCAGCAAGGATCCATCATGGTTTGAGAACATCTCAACAAATCTTTTCAAATCCCCTGGAGATATTCTTATAGGAGGACTTTTCCCCATTAACGAAATCACAAGCAAACTGAGCCAACGGGTGAAGCCTGACGATATTGAGTGCAACAGGTAAAACCTTTGAGGAAGCCATATTGACCATGTAGTCTACACAATTTTAAATAGCTTTACTCCCTGAAATCACCTTTAATCCTTCTGTTTTGGCAGTATAAGCACCTATGGTCTGTCTCTCTCATTGGTGATGAAGTTCTCTGTGGATGAGATCAACTCTATAGAGGATCTTCTACCTGGAATCACACTAGGATTTGAGAGTTACGACACATGCATGCAACCAGCCGTTGTCATAAGGCCTGTCCTCCAGCTTCTCACAAAGGAATCAACAGAGGAACTGGACATCGCCTGTAACTACACTGACTACAAGACTCGTGTTATAGCTATCATAGGCCCAAACAACTCTGAGTTGGTCCCGGTCATTGGCAAGCTGATTGGGTTTTTTCTGATGCCATTGGTGAGTTGCCATTAAAAGTGTTAGAGGATGAAATAAAATTTTCATAAAAAATGTAGTTCTAACAGTAAATAAAGTAAAATGCTACAGGAAAAAATACCTTACCATATACAATGAAAAACCAAAAATACTGTAAAGAGGTTAAAATAACTTTTACAAAAAGGTTTCATTTGTTAACATTAGTTAAATATATTCGTTAACATGAAATAACAATAAACAATACTTCTACAACATTTATTATTCTTAGTCAATTGTAATTTCAAAATTTAGTAACACATTTTTAAAATCCAAAGTTGTATTTGTTAACATTTGTTGATGCACTGTGAACTAACATGAACAAACTATGAACTAGATTTTTACTAATATATTGCTCATTGTTAGTTTATGTAAGCTAGCTTGTTAGCTTGTTAGTGTTACGGTAAAAATAATACATTTTTGGGAAAATATATATATTTGTATATGTACTTTTACCTGATATATTGTTGGAATTGTTTTTGTAAGCAAAAATCTTAACTAGCACTTTCATACTCAATCTGTGATGCTCTTCCTGTTTTTTCTTTATTGTAATTCCTGTTTTAATTTATCTCTAATTGCCCAATCTTAGATTAGCTATGGTGCCACCAGTGACATGTTCAGTGACAAAGAGACCTTCCCATCCTTCATGCGCACAGTTCCCAGTGATCGCTGGCAGGTTGCGGCCATGGTGCAGCTTCTGAAAGAGTTTGGGTGGAACTGGGTGTCAGTAATAGGTAGTGACGATGAATACGGACAGAAGGGTCAGCAGCAGTTTTCCAGCATGGCCAATGAGGAGTCCATCTGTGTGGCATATCAGGGTTTGATTCCTGTATACAGTGATCCAGAGCCAATGATAAAAGAGATTCTCAATCGTATTGTGGACGTCAAAGTGGGAGTGGTGGTTGTTTTCTCACTCCCCAAGCCAGCCAGAGACTTCTTCATAGAGGTAAAAAAATAATAATAATTAGCAACTTTAAAAGGGCCATATTGTGAAAAAAATATTTGATTTTTTGAAGTACAGAAGTTTGCAATACTATAAAATTATACTGTAGATTCAGAACTGTAAACTTCCTGGCCAAACCAAAAAAGACCATTAAATTTGAAGTTGCAATTTGAAGTTGCTTGGTGTCATGTTAATGTATTTGGATTCCCAAATACATTAACATGACACCAGGCCTAACTGCTGACTACAATTTAATGGAGGCTTTTTTTATTGCTATCCCTTCACAAAGAAGCATGAAAGCTGTTCTTCCTCTTTGATGAAACAAGCTGCCAATATCACATCACAACTTTCAAGAAACAGCTAAAACACTGCTTACCACAACCATAAACAAGTAGCCTGGCAAGCCAGACCTACATCAAGATGTTAGGTCTGGGAACTCACAATTGGCATAGCTCAATCCGAGGGGCGGGATAAACGGTTGTCTTTCAATATCCATCTGCACGCAATTGGATAGCGCTACAACCAACCAGAGAAACGAACGGCTGTCGTTTTCCCACCAGCGGAGCTAGTTGATATATTAAACTTTTTCCGTATCCGCTCGTCAAAACTCCGAACACATCTTCCTTTTTTAAGAATGACTTAAGTGACGTTCTCTTAACTCCAAGTCCTCCAGAGTCGCGGCCAAAGCCTATTTCGAAAGACCGCTGTTCGCCAGCAGCATCTTGTTTGTTTTCAAGTAGCAGGGAAATCACCTATGGAAATCACAGCGCAGAACCGTCACAACTCTGCCGTCATTGTGTTAAGCCCGCCCACCAACTCTATACACGATGTGATTGGCCTGACCAGAGTTTGGTTTTTCCACTTCGGAAGCCAACGGAGAGTTGCTAGACCACACTGGCTGCAAAATAATTTTTGCTGCCGCTAAGGTGCGACTAGATTTCTAGGCTAATAAACAAGGGCACTTACTTTAAAACTGGCATTGTGCACTACAAAATTTGCTCACTCTTTTAACAAATTGCTTGTGATCTTCCTCATTTGTAAGTCCTTTTGGATAAAAGTATCTGCTAAATTAATAAATGTAAATTAAGTGCGGGGCTGTTACTCATTTCACGTGGTAATAGGACGTTCACATAAACATTTAGGGGTTGTTCAAATAAAATGTTTTCTGTTTAAGAATGTAAGATGCAGGACAGTGAAATAGGAAAAAATGCAAGGTCTTTCTTGAGGCATGTTTAAACTAAATTGAGCACTGCCGTATTTAGAAAGTTGTGTCACGAGACGCGAGAACATCCATCTAGGGCATGTTTAAAATCATGAAAAGCAGTGCAAAGGAATGCAAAGATGTATTCTGTGTGAACAGACCCTTAAGAAGCAGCCTGTTTAAATTTAAGGCTCAAAAAGAGAGTAGAACATGGTCACAAAACAAAATTATGAAACTATATAGGTCCGGAAACATTAGAAGCGGGCTTCAGGGAAAAATATTAATATGTAATTCTTGTTCTCTTTTATATTCACTTCTTTATATTCTGAATAAGCATACATGTTTTGGTGATTCTAAATGTTCTTGTCATCACTACCTGACCAGGTAATCAAACGAAACATGACAGCCGTTTGGGTGGCAAGCACTGGATGGTCTCTGAACGATGGTGTATCCACCCTGCCCGGCATCAATTCAATAGGCACAGTCCTGGCGTTTGCAGACATCACCAGACCTATTGACCTATTCACTCCCTATATCCGTGAGCTCTTCAAAAAAATGGAGGAGACACAAATCCCCCAGGAGCCTGATACAGAAATCTCCCCTCTGGACAACCCTTGCCCAAGCTGCAGCTCCCTAAACCAAGCCAACGTGAGCATGGTAGAGGTAAAACTTGTGCAGCGGTCAGTTTTCAGTGTGTATACTGCCATCTACTGTGTTGCATACGCGCTGCATGACTTGCTTGGATGTAATGCCACCCGCTGTGCTCTAAATCCCAAGACTGACAAAGTCTATCCATGGCAGGTAATCACACACAAGCATCTCTTTCAGTAAATCTGCTTGTTTTAGCCTACAAGATTAAGGGTGTACTAATAGAACAGTATATGATCTTTCCTACAGCTGTTAAAGAAACTACAAAAAGTTTCTGTAGATCTAGAGGGAGTCCATTTTAAGTTTGATAAAGAGGGTAATCCAAACTTTGGCTACGATGTTATGCAATGGATCTTTAATGACACCACTGTGAGCTTTGATGGAATTGGATACTTTTATCAGAACCTCACAGTTGATAAAGAAGATATAAAATGGCACACGAAAAACGGAAAGGTACTAATGGGACAAAAATTTGTATTGTAATTTAAATTGCTTCATATTACTTGTTTTACTACCAGTCATTAGTTTTGACACACTTTCTCATGATCTTAAATGCTTACAATTAGTTTTATAGACTAATAATATATAATGCTTATTTAATCATATATAATTCTTCTAAAATATGTAAAATTGTAATAATAAAGAATGAGTATGTGTGTCCAAACTTGGGACTGGTTCTAGTATACATCACAGAGCCTGCACCTCTTGACAAATGGTCTCTGTAACAGGTGCCAATGTCCACTTGCTCCTCAGACTGTGGGATAGGACAAGTGCGCAGAGTTAAAGGCTTCCACTCCTGCTGTTTCGACTGCATTGACTGTAAGGAGGGAACGTTCCTAAACAGCACAGGTGCGCGACTACTAGGGTCTGAAATGAACTTTTCCATTAAGGGCCAATATTTGCCAACATGAATTTATTTCCAAGAACATTTTTTAAGAAAGTTTAACGATGCTTTATTCTGTTCAAATGTGGAATAATCCCATAATGTTATGAGATTAGAGCAATTTTAAATATCCTACATAAATTATACAATTAAAAAACAGGAACTAAATGTAGCTAATTCCCTTAATGCATTTTTGCCCCTAGCCCATTAATTTCTGACCCTGTTTTCAAGTCATTCTGAACAATCCTAATAGGGCTGTTAATATTTGCTCTGAACATACTTGCTTTATCTAACATGCCTGTAGCGAAAAGAAAATGCATGCATGAGCTCTTTGTCATTTGATGTTGTCTGACCTTATTCTGCCTTCTCTTTTGATTTGAAGATGACATCCAGTGTAGATCATGTCCCAATGGCCAGTGGTCCACCCTACGAAGCACAAGCTGTGTCTATCCTATCTATACGTACCTGGGCTGGAGCAACTATGAGTCAATTGGACTCATTCTGGGAGGAATTTTGGTGCTAGCATTACATGTATTGGTAGGGGTTGTATTTTTCAAGCACAGAGGAACTCCACTGGTGAAAACTGCAGGTGGACCGTTGAGTGGCCTTGCTCTGTTGAGCCTAGCGGGAGAATGTATAAGCCTGGTGCTGTTCCTGGGTCAGCCGGGAGATGTCGTGTGCCGTCTGCAGCAGCCACTAAACGCCTTTTTTCCCACTGTGGCCCTCTCGGTCATTCTGACCATTTCCCTTCAGGTGATCTTTTTAAAAACAAATAAAAAAATTAAAAGCCATTTTCATTTAATAAAATTCAATAAATAATTAAAAAATTATGCAATAACATGTAATTGCAATATTGATACAATTTAAATGTACTTCACAATGCACAATTGTGTGATAAGTCATCACTTGAGGTTCAGTGTAACATCTGAGTCCTGAAATAAAACCAAATAGAACCACTGTATTACAACAAGAAATGCAAAAAATAAATAAATAAAACAATCTACTGTCATCTTTTACTTACCAGATTGTGTGCGTCACAGAGTTCCCTGAAAAGTCTCCCGATCACCTGGAGAACCTACGAGGACGAGGAAGCTGGTTTGTGATTCTGGGATGTTGCGGGCTCCAAGCGGGACTGTGCGGTTGGTACGCCCGAGAAGGTCCCTCCCTGACCCAATACGTGGCCAGTTTGGAGGTGAACTATGTGAAAACTTTTCTGCGTTGCCCAGTGGAGCCCATGTTAAACTTCGGCTTGATGCTCGGATTCAATGTTCTTCTGGCACTGATGTCATTTATGTCCACCTTCATGGCTCTAAAGCCGCCAGGACAGTATAACCTGGCCAGAGATGTCACGATCTCCACCTTGATTTACTGTGTAATGTGGGTGATGTTCATCCCCATCTACACAAGTCTAAACGATAAAGAGAAGTCTATTGCTCAAGTAGGAGTAAGTTTACTCAGTAACATTGGGCTGATAGCGGCCTATTTTTTCCCTAAATGCCACCTGTTGGTCAAAAACCCAGAACTCAACACAGACGATCACTTTCGTACGTTTTTAGAAGGGGTCCCACCAGCACCACCTGAAGACAGCTAAACACAATTGCTACATTATTAATATTATTATTGGGCTCTATGGTATACCTGATTACGATTGGTCAATCGCTGTAGTTTGTGGTCAAATATTTTTGTATCATGATCCTTATGATCCCTTTCTTTCTTAGTTTTCACTTAAAACATTTCGACATCAATCAATATTTGAATTTATCTGGTAAGCAGTACACAGTCATCTGCTATAGCATTATGTTTTATTTTATATATATTTATGTATATGTATATATATATATATATATATATATATATATATATATATATATATATATATATATATATATATATACGTATATATAATACTGGACTTTCAATTTTGCATGACTTTTAATCAAATAAATGGAAAATAATTATTGTCAAATAGTTCAGATTATTTGTTATTTCTTGTATGACTACTGATCCTTTCAAAAATGCTTCTTTTAAATTAAAAACAAAAAAATAAAAAAATCCGAAACGAAAGTCTCTTCCTTTCATTGGTCTCGTGTTTGTGAGAAACAGTGCCCTCTGTAGATCGTTTTTCCTTAGAGACAGTTGCTAACAACTTTGTCCAAAGGGGAGGAAGATATGTCAAATAAAACCACCTGAAGAGTGATAACAGTACAAGGTAAAATAAGCCTTTATTTACCTCAACATATTTTACTGTTATCAGAGGCAGTGATCACTATTAAAATAAAGCTGTATGTAAAACCTAATTAGCATTATTTAAAAATGTGATATTTTTTATCAGAGCTTGACTACGTTAGTCGTAGGCTACGTCCTCTTCTTGATTAACGTTACATAGCATCATCATTGTGTCAGATTAATATAATTTTAATTAATTCATAAATATAAATGTTAAAACATTGTTAAGGGGGGCAGTTTATGGTTGTCGGTGTAGAAACATTTAGTTATAGTAAACAAATAAATACTGCGGTAACGTTACTCCAAAGTACCATGGTATTACCAAAGTAACTTACAAGCCCAAAAGCGTGGTGATACTGGTAATTTCATTTAGTAAACAACACCGCAGTATATAATTTTATAGACTATTACACTGCTGTGTTGTGTTAGAAACTATGCATAGTCACTCACATAAGTATTGAGGGAAAATCAGACGTAACCATCGCGTTCACCGTCGAATATTCGTCTTTTTCGTTGTCCTCTTCTTCATCTTTGTTCAGGTATTCATTTATAAAATCTTCATTCGTTTTTAAAAATATATATATATATACTTCCATATTTCCTTTCTTGAAAGGCATCTGGATTTTTGTTTTTGACGAATTGATTGTTACACGCGCCAAAGAGGCTGTGCGCATGTCCGGATTATGACCCGTTGCTATCAGATTTTTGGGCAAATTAAATAATTTTACAATATCAATGAATCAAATCTTTAATGTTCCAAACATGATGATAAATGTTTTACATGTACTTTTGACGTAATATATACACCATATTATTTTATATTCTCTGTATAATAAATAATATAAATAATAATATAATATCATTTTCCATGTAAACAGTGTTCCCTTTCGTAGTCACTCCGAGTTACGTCGGATGACGGAGAATGGGGGTTTCGCCAGAAAGCCAATCCTCTTCGAGTATTAAAAAACGAGCCTATGGCAATGAAATGCCATGGGTCTGCGGAATTTGCATAATGTATCTCCGCCTCACTGCGTGAGTATTTAAGGAGAGACAGCTGCAACAGCAGATCATGTTTTCGCTTCGGAGCCAAGAGAATCTCTTCACTCCACAAGCCAAATCCTGAGTATTCTCAGTGACTACATCTCTTCGAGACGAGCGAACTCTCTGATGTTGGTGTGACGGCGGTATCCAGCGAGTTTCATATTGCCTGCGATCTGAGCAGTGGTCTGCCGGTCTGTGTGTCTCTCCCTGGTCGCTTCAGCATCCGCAGAGTTTTTTTCCTCTCACTAAAAGAGCGTGCACGCGGCACGTCTTTTTAAAGACGCGTCTTTCTAAAGACGATCTGCCCGTGTATTTCTGAGTGCGGTATTCTGATAGATTCAGCTGTTGGGCGCGAGCGCTGTTTGGCGTGTTTGGGCTTTGATCACGCTCGGACAGCGCTCGTGGGTGTGTCACGTTCTCTCAGTGGGAACGTGACCATCGCAATGTATACGGTCGAGACTCTGTGAGCTCATTTGAGTGAGAGTCCCCTCATCCATCACCCGATCTATTTTTCTCCACGTGAGATAATACTTCGGCTGGTGGCCAGGGTGACTAAGACGTCAGGTCTGGAACTAACCGACGAAAATTCCTCGGTCCACACCCCGTCTTTCACGTTGCAACCCACGTGGTCCCGAGTGGATTCGCCGGCCCGCCCGCGGGCCCGCGTTCTCATTCGGTCCACCAGCTGATGAAATCATGTTTATCGCCGCATCACAAGGTGAGCTGGAGTCCTCTGGAGATGGCTCGTCTGTGCTGCTGTCCTCGGATGTGCTAGCATAGCGAGCTTGATTCAGAATTCACAGCTATGCTTTCCCGGGCTGCCACGAGTATCGGGTTTGTGTGGAAAATTCTGCCATATCCCGAGCACTTGAGGCTGATGATTGGTTTTTGGGGGTGGCGAACCCAAATCCTTTCTACCCGGATGTGCATGAAGAGGCCATGAGATCGTGGAAGTCTCCTTTGACTTTTCGCGACTGCTCTGCGGCCTCTTCCGCCTTCTCTGCCCTCGTAGAGGCCGCAGTCTACGGTACACTGGGGTGCCCCCCTGTGGAGTGTTCTGTGGCAACACTTAGGTGTCCCCACAGCGCCTCCACCTGGCGTGGCAACCCTAAGCACCCCCCCAATGCCTGTAGGTTCTTGTCTACTCCGGTGGCGGGGACCTATAGAGCTGCGGGGCAGGCTGCCACCTCACTGTGTGTTATTGCCATCCTTCTGGGTGTTCAGTGACATGCACGAGGGTAGGGCTGATTCAGGGCTCATCCTTGAGCTGCCTGCCGTCACCGACCTTGCTCTACGAGCGACGAAGGTGACCGCACGCTCCCTGAGTCAGGTGATGTCCACATGTGTGGTCAGACATTTCTGGCTTAACCTGGTTGATGTGCGCGAGGCTGAGTGAACCAGTTTCCTCAACTTCCCCATATCCCAGGCTGGCCTCTTCGGCGGCGCGGTCGAGAACTCTGCCCAACAGTTCTCGGCCGCCCAGAAGTGGACTGTGGCTTTTTTCTGACCCTGCGGCTTCTGCTGCCAATCAGCCGGCGGCTCAGATGCTTCAGTCCGCTTGCCGTCGAATGCGCCCTCCTGCGACTTCCGCCCCCTCCCGCCCGGCCCCAGCAGCACCGGGCCGGGCCGTGGAGGTGGTCGCAGGGAGGTGCCCCTGCCCGTACCAGCCCCGCAGCCCCGCTGTACGCCAGGCTATGCGGCGCTCCCGTTACGGGCAGCTCAGTTATGGCTTGCAGTTCTCATGGAGTGGTTGCAGGCCCACTCCTTCCCCCGGTGGAGGGCTGGGGGAGAATCTTTTAAAAAAGAGCTGCATCCCATCTCTGAGCACGCAGAGCTGGACGGCAGTGCGCGACGCCCCCGAGCCTCGCCACTCTCGTTCCCCTCTGTCTCTGAGGGTGCGGATGACAGTGCGTGCCGTCTCCAGACCACACCACTCTCGTCCCCCTCTATCGCCAGACCCCTGGCAGAGCAGACCCCCGCGGAACGCTGGTCCTTCCCTGGTCTCCTCTGTCAGGACGCGGAGCATGACTGTGCACGCGTGCTGGGCCGCTATGCCACCCTCACCAGTGCCGGTCACTCCGCTCCGCTGCCCCTCCGGGGGGACGCCTGTGGCTCGGATGATTCCACTGGATCAGTGTTTGGTGGCTTGGTTAGAGCTCCCCAATCTGTCCTGTTGGGTCGCCCGAATGATCAGGCTCGGCTATGCGATTCAGTTCGCACGGTCTCCTCCCCGCTTCAGGGGAGTCCGCTTACTGTGGTCGGTGGCTATGCCCCGATCATGAGAGCGGAGGTTGCCACCCTGCTGGCGAAGGGTGCAATCGAGGCTGTCCCTCCAGCCGAGGTGGAGTTACGGGTTTACACCCCGTACTTCATTGTCCCCAAGAAAACCGGTGGGTTACGGCCAATCCTGGACTTGCGCGTCTTGAACCGCTCCCTTCACAGGCTGCCGTTCAAGATGCTCACGGCCAAACGCATTTTCGAATGCGTGCGGCCACAGGATTGGTTTGCAGCGATAGACCTGAAGGACGCCTACTTCATGTCTCCATTTTACCTCGACACAGACCGTTTCTTCGGTTTGCTTTCGAGGGGCAGGCATACCAGTACGCGGTTCTCCCATTCGGGTTGGCTCTGTCTCCTCGCGTCTTTACGAAGGTCGTCGAGGCAGCCCTTGTTCCCCTACGCGAACACGGGGTTCGCATCCTGAATTATCTCGACGACTGGCTAATATTAGCTCACTCTCGAGATCAGGGTTGCGAACACAGAGATCTAGTGCTCCGGCACCTAGCCCGTCTGGGCCTTCGGGTCAACTGGGAGAAGAGCAAACTTTGCCCCGTGCAGAGGATCTCTTTTCTCGGTATGGAGATAGACTCGGTCGCCATGTCCGCGCAGCTTACGAGCGAGCGCGCACACTCACTGCTGACTTGTCTTCGACAGTTCGAGGGCAAGAGTGCGGTCCCACTGAAACTTTTTCAGAGGCTCCTGGGGCATATGGCATCCGCAGCCGCAGCAACGCCACTCGGATTGCTTCATATGAGACCGCTTCAGCTGTGGCTTCGCGATCGAGTCCCGAGGTGGGCATGGCATCGCGGTACGCTCAGAGTTCTAATAACTCCGACCTGCCGTCAGACCTTCACCCCGTGGCGGAACCTCAGCTTTCTACGGGCCGGGGTTCCCCTAGAACGAGTTTCCAGGCATGTTGTCGTCTCCACAGATGCCTCTGCCACGGGCTGGGGCGCCATGTGCAATGTACATGCAGCCGCGGGCTCCTGGACAGGACCCCAGCGCCTCATGCATGTCAATTGCCTCGAGTTGCTGGCAGTACGCCTTGCCCTGCACCGCTTCCGTGCGTTGCTCCTGGGTCAACACGTACTTGTCCGCTCGGACAATACCGCGATTGTAGCGTACATCAACCGTCAGGGTGGTCTACGCTCTCGCCGTATGTCGCAACTCGCACGCCACCTCCTCTTATGGAGTCAGAAGCACCTGAGGTCCCTTCGTGCTATTTACATTCCTGGAGTGCGGAACCGTGCAGCCGACGAGCTGTCACGGCTCCGGCCAACCTCTGGCGAATGGAGACTCCATCCCCAGTCGGTCCAGCTGATATGGGACCAGTTCGGGGACGCACAGATAGATCTGTTTGCCTCCCACGACTCATCCCATTGCGCCCTGTATTACTCCCTGACCGAGGGCACGCTCGGCACGGATGCACTGGCGCACAGCTGGCCGCAGGGCCTACGCAAGTATGCGTTTCCCCCAGTGAGCCTTCTCGCACGGACTCTGTGCAAGATCTAGGAGGACGAGGAGCAGGTCATATTGGTCGCCCCATACTGGCCCACCAAGACCTGGTTCTCCGAACTGATACTCCTCGCGACAGCACCTCCTTGGCCAATTCCTCTGAGGAAGGACCTCCTTTCTCAGAGACGGGGCACCCTATGGCACCCTCGTCCCGATCTCTGGAGACTCCACGTGTGGCTCCTGGACGGGACGAGGCAGGCTTGAGTACCCTGCCACCAGCGGTGGCGGCTACCATCACTTCCGCTAGAGCATCGTCCACGAGACATGTCTATGCGTTGAAGTGGAACCTCTTCGTTAACTGGTGCTCTTCTCGCCGAGAAGACCCCAGGAGATGCTCGATCAGCGTTGTGCTTTCCTTCCTGCAAGACGGGTTGGAGCGAAGGCTGTCTCCCTCCACCCTGAAGGTGTATGTGGCCGCTGTCGCCGCATATCACGAAGCAGTTGAAGGTAAGTCTCTTGGAAAACACGACCTGATCCTCAGGTTCCTGAGAGGAGCGAGGAGACTGAATCCTCCTCGCCCTCCTCTCGTTCCCTCTTGGGACCTCTCAGTGGTCTTCTGTGCCCTGCAGAGGGCTCCCTTTGAGCCTCTGCAATCAGCTGAGCTTAAGATCCTGTCAATGAAGACAGCGCTCCTGGTTGCGTTGGCCTCCATCAAGAGGGTAGGGGACCTGCACGCATTCTCCGTTGACGAAGCGTGCCTGGAGTTCGGGCCCGGTCACTCTCACGTGATCCTGAGACCCCGGCCTGGATATGTGCCCAAGGTTCCCACCACTCCCTTCCGGGACCAGGTGGTGAACCTGCAAGCGCTGCCCCGGGAGGAGGCAGACCCAGCCTGGGCACTGCTCTGTCCAGTACGCGCACTCCGTGCTTACGTAGACAGGACGCAGTGTTTCAGGACCTCAGACCAGCTCTTGTCTGTTATGGTGGGAAGCTGAAGGGAAAGGCTCTCTCCAAACAAGGTTGTCTCACTGGATAGTGGACGCCATTGCTTTGGCATACCAGCAGCAAGGTCGACCATGCCCCCTTGGTGTGACTGCCCACTCCACCCGGAGTGTGGCGTCCTCTTGGGCTTTAGCGCGTGGCGCCTCGCTAACAGACATCTGCAGAGCTGCAGGCTGGGCGACACCTAACACATTCGCCAGATTCTACAATCTCCGAGTGGAGCCAGTCTCCGCCCATGTACTGTCTTTTTCAAGCTAACATGGGAGCTGTTAAGTGTCTCGCTTGCTCGCCATTCCACTCCACGGACTGGATACGTGCGATATTTCCTCAGGTGAGCCTTCCTCTCTGAAGCCCTGAGTTCCTCCAGCACTGTTGACGCTGGCGCCAGTGTCTATTGCCTGTGCGTCGGCTAGGTGCCTCCGTGTGCATGGTTCCTCCTCTGAGTAACCCCCACATGTGTATTTTCCACTGTAAGCCTCTTTGAGCATGTGTCTTTCCCTCGGCAAGTCACCTGCCACTCCTGGAGTTGAAAGTAGATGCCACCCTACGGGCTGGTCACTCCAGTGTTCCTCCATATGTAGCCCCCTTGGGCCATATGTGTATTCTTAAGTCCTCCCTATGGGTAGGCATGCTGCGGCATATCTCCTATGAGATATGCTTCCCAGTGTACCTTGGTATTCCTGTGTTAAGTAGGACTCCTTCGTCCGTGCCTATATCACGACAGGGAGGTCAGACTTCGCAGGGCACTGGAAGACAGCTGTGAAGGTGGCGTGATTACACGGGGACCCCCATTCTCCGTCATCCGACGTAACTCGGAGTGACTACGAAAGGGAACGTCTCGGTTACGGATGTAACCCTCGTTCCCTGAGTAGGGAACGGAGACGTTACGTCTCCCTGCCACTTCCGCTGTACCGCTGGGTAGACGCCTGAGTTCAGTCTCGGCTCCTCAGCGAAGACATGATCTGCTGTTGCAGCTGTCTCTCCTTAAATACTCACGCAGTGAGGCGGAGATACATTATGCAAATTCCGCAGACCCATGGCATTTCATTGCCATAGGCTCGTTTTTTAATACTCGAAGAGGATTGGCTTTCTGGCGAAACCCCCATTCTCCGTCATCCGACGTAACGTCTCCGTTCCCTACTCAGGGAACGAGGGTTACATCCGTAACCGAGACGTTATATGCACCCAGTATTTTAAAGGGTTTTGGAGAGTTTAGTTGTTAAGTTGCTGGCAAAAAATAAATAAATATTTTTTTACAAATCACATAAGAAATTGGTGACCTTGGAGTTTTTTTTGTTACTTAAGTTTTGTCGTTATTATTTATAATTCAAAGCATTGTTTTGTTCTTCACTGTTGTTAGCCCAGTGTTTTGTTACTATATAGTCATCATCATCATCATGCCTCGTGGAAGATCAGCAACCAGTGCCCTCTCTGACAGCAGTGACTTTGAATTTGATGGAATTGGTATGCAAATGAAACATTGTTATTGATAATTAAGATGAACAGATGAATGTTCTTATGCAACCAGCTGTTTGTGTCCAGCTGAGACAGAGATTGAAAAACTGCAGAGACAGTTTCGTATAACGGAGGGGGATCGGCAGGCCTACAGCATCCAGTCACAGGAAAAAATTCGCAAACAGCGGTCAGTGCCATAAAACACTTTCAGGAGTTATCATACATAAAGTAAATATTATATTTATTCTAAAAATTGTGCAAAAAAAACTTGTAGGGTTAGGATTTGTCATTAGAAGCCTATCTAATGTCCTCATGATGTTTTACCCAGCAATGTTGCATTATGTACATGTATTGCATTGTGTCTTGTATGGAATGTGTGTGTTTGAGCATATTTAGTTTGTTGTGTATGCATGTTTGTCCGCAGCCAGGAGATTTCTAAGCTGCGTGAGGAACAGGAGGAGTTGCTTCGTGTGCTAGAGTGCCAATCGCATAGAAAGAACGACAATCAGGACACTGAGAGTATCCAAACTCTGCTAGAGCAACGAAACACGCTGGAGGATCAACTAGACAATGAGAGACAGACCCAAATACAGATGGAACAGGAGGTGCATATATGTCTAATTATTAAACTTTGTCACATAACACACTGTTGGTGCTACAGATGTTTATTTGCATGCACTGTGTTTACAGATCATGAATATGGAGAAAAGGCTGGTGGAAGTGAAAAGAGGAGAGGTTATGGCTTCCCAGAGTCACATGTCTCAGGCCCGCCAGACTCAGAAGGCCACACGCACCCTGGAGAACAAACTGGACCGGGTAAACAGAGAATCAAACGTTTCACAGCATGCAGTTTTACTGACCACACAATTGTGGGCCCTTTACATGTAAATAAGTGTAGATTTAAGTGGCTTTTTTTTGTTGTTGTTGGCCAAAATAAAATCCAGACTGGACCAGACTGTGGCAAAACATTTGGCCATACAAAACTGTTAATTTGTTCCTTAGATAATGCTGAACTGGTGTGAGTAGCCACGTTTATATGAAAACAAATAATACCTTAGTAACAGGATCGATGACTCGAATTGCCGTCGATGACTGAAAACCCTTAATTTAATCACCTTAATCGATCCATTTAAAATTTCGATTGGATTGGAAGGGGTGGTAAAGACATGAAATAATCCAATCAAATTTTTGGGGTGCTGAAGATGCTGACATTATGTTGACAACATGAATCTAATGCAGAATATTGATGGTCAAAAACATAGAAATGTAGAGATTTTAAAATCCTTAGTAATACGTCCATAGTAATATGTTTTGCATTTGACATAAGTAGATTGAAACAGTGGCCAGAAATACACCTACTATATGCGAGTTCATCATTTGTGCTGTGCATTGGTGTATGTGAATAATGACGGTAAAAATAACCACAATTATTTGCAAATAATCAGAATAATGAAAATTGCAAATGAAAAGGGAAGAGGTTTGCTTGTGTCATGTAAACATCTTACTGCGATTAAGTCCTTACTCTAATGATTGGAAATAATCACATTATTGGTACATTTATAAACATAGTCATAGACCTTAGTCAGGTGGACACCATATTGAATTTAACACGGATGAAAATGAGGCAGCGCAAATTGGTGTCTGGTTTAAGACATGCTTTTTTGGGTAGTAAATAATGGCTCAAATATCAGTAAATTTACGCGCAAACCTTATTAAATCACCTTGCATGATTCATTTAAATACTCTCCTTCCATAAATACTGGGTCTGAAATAATGCAATAATGTCAGCCGCAGAAATAACCCTGTCCACGCCTTTTCTGACAGTAGTTTTTTAAGCCAAAAGAGGCTTTGCACTGGCGAAAGCTGTTAGTAAATCTGGCCCCTAGTGTGTGCATGGATGAACGTGACTTCACCAAGTACCACATGTTCCTGGATCAACTTTCCAATCAACCAATCAGATTTGAGGGATAAGTTTACAGTTTATCTGAAGTTTAGGCTTAGAACCAGGGTGAAACATCAGTGTTATTCACCTTTCATTACCCTCTGATTTTAGGTAAAAGTTATGGGTAGGGTTAGGTTTAGGGGTAGGGATTGGGTAAGGACTACATTTTGGGACAGGAATGTTGATCCAGGATCAACAAAATATGTTGATCCAGGACCATGTTTTACTTGGCAAAATCACGGTGACCTGTGTGCATGAACTTCTCCTTAAATTTTTTTCCCTTGTTGTCCCTGCAGGCTCTTATTCGGTTTAACGAACAGCTGACGAAGAACAGCCAGTTCAGAGAAGAGCTCGAGACACTCCGCATGGAACGCGTCCGATTCCAGCAGCTGCATCGCAGACTGGAGAAGGTTGGGCATTGTGGGTGTTTAATGAGTTTGAGGGATGCATTGATTGAACACAGTTCAAACAAGTGCTGTTGTCTTTCTTTCAGGTATTGCAAGATGTTCGTAAGGATATTGGTGAAGTTATCGACATGTCAACCACAGCTTATGATGTGAGGTAAGAGAGATACTTTGAGATTTTAAGTTGCTTCACTTATATACAAAGTTCCCAAAATCATGAAAATCTTCACAAAAAAATCTGTTTTAGTTTTTCATTTATATCCAGTAATATTTGTGCTTCTATTTCAATTTATAAGGCAACATTTCTAATTATTTCAGCTTTTAAAAATTGTTTAAATAGTTTTTGTTTCAGTTTTTAATCTACGATAAATAACCCTGCCTCCAATATAAACAAAAGTCATAAATGAAATATTATTGGTACATATTATTCTTACCCTCTCTTAAATGCAAAAGGTTTCCCAACCACTTTTAACATTGAAAAATTGCACACCTCAATTGTGATAAAGAGTTATCATTTTGTATACACATTGCTCCACCCTCAATACGTGTTTTGGACATTTGTAGCCGGATCTATTTATATGTGTATATTTAAGAGAGGAGGCACAGACCAAAATTACCATGATGAAGGAGAAGGCGATAAAGGATTTTGCGCAGTACTCAGCTGAGATGAAGGAGCTGGAGAGAGTCATCGCTCATGAACGGCGACTCAAAGAGTTCATGACCACCAAGAGTAATGAGAGAACCGCCATGGATGATGGACAGGAAATGAGACGCAGACAAGGTCAGAGGGCAATATTTGTAACCAAGAATTGTTGTTGGTTAAATTGTGTGCACTACCGTTCAGAAGTTTGGGATCAGTAAGATCCAAAAATAAATACAAAGTTCTGTCATGAAACTCTAGATGGCGCAGGCTGATAGGTCCTTGACTCTGCTTGCAATCACATCATTATCTATTGGGCACAGCTGATTGGTTCCTGCTGTATCAGTAGCTAATGAGATCGCTGCTCAGCCTTCAAAAACTTGGTCAGCATTCGCTGTAGAAGTTGCAGTGCGCTTTCAGAAACCCTCCACCTTCCCCAGCTCCACCTGTATAAATCTGCTACGGGTAATTCATGTATACTGTGTTGTACAGCAGCAGCAGTATATCTGTCTTGCTCACAGTAGTGTGCTGTGTATGTATTGGCAGTACCAAGTCCTGTACTTGCTTTGCTGCAGCAGCAGTGTAGCAGACCATATCCATTTCCATGCCAAACACATATTTGTCATGACATATTTTAATTTAATGCATCTGTTGTGGCTTTTTTTTGCTTCCCAACAAACATCATCACTGAGTAAGAGACACTCTGAGTCCAATTTAATAGTTTATAAAGTATTTACTCTCTTGCAAGAGAGATCTTCGTCACTCATACACATTTCGTGAGTCAGTGAGGAGAGATAAGGAGAAGCAGTGTCTGTCTTTTTTATATCTTGTGTCCTCCAAGGCCTTATTTCTGCCCTCCCCTCACAGGAGAGATATACTTTGTTTTTTCCTATTTCTCCCTGGCCCTGAGAGGTAAATGCCCCCTTAACCCTTTAGGCTATAACGTACAAATGCACTCAAGATGACCCCTTGACCACCTGCTTTTCCTTACCTCCACTGACTCCCAACCACAGTAAATTATCAATCAAAGGCCCCCTCTCACTACATTCGTGAGAACAGATGAGGCCATCATTAGGAATCACTGAAATCAGAGTAATAAAAGAAAAATTCCATAACAATTCCTCTCTGTTTATCATACTCTGATAACTGATTAATCAAACATTGTAATAATAGTAATAATAAATGCAAGTTCAAGTCATTACATACAAATCACTCTCCTTGAACCTGTGAAGAAAAAGTTTAGAATGAAAAAGCATAAGGCTGTTTTTTTTGTGGGGGAAAGCCCCATAATTATTTAGCAAGCAAGTAAACATTTTTACTGGGTCGGGCTAAACGAGAAATCACTGTTTCTGCGCTCCTGCAAGCAGACCCCCAGTCACACCAGTAAGGAATAAATAGTTATAACACAGTAAGAAAACAAACAGAATAAAAATCCCTCAGTTTCAAACCCTGTCCTTGTACGCCACCTCGTAACACGGATGACCTCTGCTTGTAACCTTCTTTAAATCTTTTGCCCTTAATCTTTCTCAGAAAATAAACAAATAGAAGAAAAACAAACAGAACATACATTTAACACATATCTCACGGTAGTTCCCGCTAACTGTATCGTCGCATAATTTTGTTCATCCTTGGGATAGACTGTCATTTTCACCAATTGAACAGACAGCAGGTTTTCACCTGTCTCTGTAATCATATTCACCCATGAATAACAAAATTATCAGAATAAAACACACAATCCTAACTCCTATCATTAAGCCTTTTCCATTAATCTACGCCCATCTCCATATTTCATTCACTTCTAATTCAATTTAGTAGGCTCTATTGAACGCACTGTTTAACAAATCTAACCAGAGAAGTCTTATCATTTTTCCTATTCCTCTAACCAAATTAGTTGTTCAAAATTAACTCTAATATCTCCATTACGGTCCGTCTTTTTGCTTGTTACACATAAATTAATAGATTTTCTACATTTGCACCAATCAAATCAATACCTAGTTTGATTCAATCAAACAAAATCATCAAAATCATCACAAAAACAGATTCTTCTGTTAAACTTAAACCATCAGTTGGCAGTTGGTTCCTCCAGGTGTGTTGATCATCTCGTTCGCCCCACGGACGTTCCGTGTTCACCAGGGTGACACTTTGCATGCCGTTGCAATGTTTTTTCCCTCGTAGGTTCGGGAGGCACGTTACTAGCACGTCCTTGAATCCCTCACTTTGTGCTCTATTGGATGGTTGAGGCCTGTTGGTGTTGTCTAAGGTGAGAGGCTTGGACCCAGGTGTCACATTCTCCAACCATTTTCTGATCCTTATAAGGTTTTCACTTAAATCACGACCGCACCCCCACTGGAGTGAACCATTTCTTGCCTGCTTTCACCTGTGAATGGAGACCTTAAGTATTTTGTTAGTGACCGCTTGTCTAGCCGATCGTCCCCTTTGGTGTGACCTGTGGATTCAACCTAAAACATTATCACCGGATAATTTCTTGCTCACTTAATAGCACTCGGGGTCCTTTTCCCCTGAAAAACAATATTTATACATTTGGAACAGAATCAGTTCTGTTTTCTGCAACCCATCCTGACATTCTGTAAAAGGAAAATTTAAGTTTGCGCTGCGCAGGTGTGGCCTTGTTTCTTTCTGCCACAATAACAATCCAGGCCAGGATAGTTCATCCGTAACCATTATTTTATAGGGGACATTCTACCCTGCATCCAAAAGTCTGCATGCTCTGTAAAGAAAAACAAATGTCGAGGTTATTTTCAGATAGTAAAATACACGTAGTTTCTTTTGTCTGCTGTGCTGCCACGGCCTTCGCTGCCACATCTGCCCTAGCGTTTCCTGTTGAAACAGTCCTGCAAATACATGTACAGACAGCAAATTTTGTTTGGGACCCAAGTAAACCATATTTGGCAATTGTTACCATCCCCCTTTTGATGCATGACCCCGCTCATTCATCAATTTAAACTAATTTGATTTGCCATCAACACCAACCCAAACGGCGTCCTTCAGCCAAATTTTGCCCAGACATCCTTCTCTGCCTCTGAAACAAAATATTACATTCTTCACTTAAAGCCCAATCTCATCTTCTTATCGAAGTATTTGAAGGGCAACGGCCCTGAGTCTCACAGCGAATCCTGCTTTTCAGGCCTGTTGTTTGGTCTCTCAAGTCAGCCATCTACAAACATTTCTAAAGTCATCAATTTTCCCTATCAGGTCAGGTCGTGCTGTACAGACTTGGTCAATGTCAGTCAATCATTTCTCCCCCTTTGTTCACAATAATCATAAATGTGAGGGGCTCTCTTGATAATTTCATGTTGACTTAGCCAATATGTCACTTTGTTGTTGCCATCAAATCTACAACATTTTCATTTATCTCAGCCCATGCCAGATGGTGATCTACAACTGCACAATTCCAATTTACACAAATACTTAAACTGATCCAGAACATAATTCAAATCGACATCATGCATGACAAAAGTATTACCACCAGACAGAGCTTGATGTCCAATCAACTTAAAGCTCGTCCCATGTTCTGTATTGTCTTTTCAACCGATCCACTCATAATTATCGGCTTCTTTAAAATTTGTCATTTGCCTTAACCCATCTGTAATGATAAAACTGTTCTGTTCTAATTTCAATAATGTTCTAATATTAGTACCCCAAACTAATACATACAAGACATAAAGTGCTGTCACCATCACACACACACTCATACTAGACACACATATGTTAACTGCTCATTCTCAATGTTCGCCCTTTCCTCATATCATCGTTAAAAGGATTTAAATTTTAAATACGATTTTAAAACTTCACATATTTTCTGTAGCTTTTCCCTAATTTTACATGGTCTCTTAACCAGTTCCAAAGCATGTCTTGTTCATTATTCATTAGATTTTTTAGACAAGTCAGCTGGGTTGTTTTGTTTCATTATCATTTTTGCTTCAGCTTGCTCTAGCAGGCCGATAACAGAAAGACAGACACAGTTACCATTCCTTCCTCCGCTCAAGCAGTCTCTCTCACTATAAATACATTTCTAAGACTGTAACTTATACAACATGTAATATTAAATTCATTACAATAACCTTTGACCATCCACCTTTGTTATCCAGACTTAAATCTACAAAAGCTGTCTTCATCTTTAGTCACCACCATGTCTAACGACCTTCAGGAGTTAAAAACCATGTTATAGACTAGTTCTAAATCAACTTCTATACATTTTCCTTGCCCATAAGGCAACCGACATCAAAAAGTTTTATTACTGTCTCCACAACAACTAATGGCAATCCCCTCACGGTCTTAGCTGGCTCTTGAAAGCCCATTGCCATTAGCTCTTTATCTATAATTTTCTTCTCCTCAGGGTGTTGTCCCCCCTGGTATAGTTGCAGACACTTGTCACAATGAAAAACAAGCCATACAACTAATCCGGTTTCTTCTGGCGAGTGGTATGGAGGAAACTCACACTTTCTGGGTCAGACTGCAGTAACTTCTTACAGCGCATCTCACCTCTCAATGCTCTGCTGACCCCGGTGGCCTCCAGTAATCAGCGCTCAACTCTCATACCTTTCTCGCATATAACACCTCCATCTGGAGAAGCCCCAGTGGTCGTGACCCCCTGGGTAGGGCTGTCCCCTGGCCAGGAAGATCATCCCGTCATTGAGTAGCCACGTACACACTGGTGACCGCTCTCTCCCATCACACAATCGGTTTTCTTCAACAGAACTCAGCTGTTTTCTGGAGCTTAGGAAAGGCACGTTCAAGAGTCACCAGAGCCATTCCCATTGCCTAATAGTGTTCACACAGGGAGACAGGTTAATAACAGCTGTATTTAATCACTTAAATCCATTAACCATCTTAAAAGCAGAAACCTAGCTGCTTAGACTATACTCAGCGAATTTGGATCATCCGTACGTTCAGTGAACTTTATCTGTAGACGGAGCCATCGGTCCTGAATGGTGGAGACTAAATGAGACAAAGAAGTTACTGGTCCTAAAATAAAATAAAATGTCTTCTATCGTTCAAGTTCTGCATTATTATTTTAAAGACTTCTATTAAGTCATTCAGTTTTACATTTAAAACATTTACAAATACAAATTGCCCTTTATGGCAATTGTTTCTTTAAACATCTCTGTGTCTATGATTCTTCAACTGAAACACTGTGCTTTACTACAAATAGCTTATCACAGATAACAGCTTTTAGCTGACATTGAATGAGAGAGACTCTGAGGCATTCAGGACTGGCACACTGCACTCTCATAAACTTCTAACATCAAACTTTTATCTACTATCCTATAGCTCTATCCCGGCTTAAGGCATATTTGCCAGAAATTACATGTGTTTCCAAATAAACATAATTTTTATAGTTGTCTTTATTTAGACATTACAAATTTCCACTCAGATTGAGTCTCTGTTGCACTGGCAGTTTCAGCCACAGTACACATCAGATCCAGATAAGCAAACTGTTTCATTGCAGCCAATAACAAACTTATCTTTTGAAAGCAAAACATCAGCTTCTAGTTCTTTCATTGTCAACTTTTCAAGCTGTTTGTTTAATCAGCATTTAGCAACTGTTAATCCAGTATTGCTTCTGCTTACTTGATCTTATATCAAAATAATTATTCCAGTTCAATAACGTTTCATATTTCCTCTCAATTTTAGTTGTCAAGTTCTCAATTTTGGTTGTCAAGTTCTAAATTACGTTAACTTTGACAAGGCTAGCACTCTCTGCTTTTGATACCTTTGCAGTTATTGTAAATCATCTGTGATATAAGTCTCTCTATATCATCTCAAACCTTTTTTTTTTTTTTTTTTAATGTTTAATTATAACACAATCATCCTGTTAGTTACTTTGATATATTTTGCAACTCACATTTGTTGGAGTCATTAATTTTACATCAACCTGTATTCATCAATTCACTTTTAAAAATTACTATTATAGATCTTTTCTTTCTTATAGGATTCACTTTAAGACTTCAATCTTTTGACCTTGTTTTTATCTCTTATTTCTCAGACGAAAAATGTTACTGTCGTCATTTAAACACTGATCTACTTTCAAACCCACATTATTATCAGAAATGTGTCACTATCACATTTTTTAAACACCTTCTCGGTGGGCATTTACAGTTACGTATTAAATGGTCCTGATGACCACCATTAAAAACACTCTCTGTCATCTGGTGGGTTCATGTGTCAGCCTCAATTACAGCATCAGACACCTTGACTATAGTTTGATCACTGTGAGCTTGCAAACGGCTCCAACTTACTGCACACCCTTGAAGCAGTGTGTGTCCCATTCTATCACATTTTCAAACACCTTCAGGGATGTAAACAGAGCCACTGATAAGCAGTTCTCCGTATTCTTTTACAGTCCACCATTGGCGGATTTAATCACAATAGCCAAATCATAATCTTCATCATTTTACTAATTTGGTATTGTCATCAACAACACTAATTCCAGAAAGTACTCTTCATAAAGTGTAACAATTTGCACATCATTATTTTCATTACAACTGGTTTGAAGCCTTTTTCTTCCATCACATGGTTAGTCTGCAGATTCAACTTAATATTATCATTATTGTCTCAGTCTTATCTCTACTGTTTCTCCAAAGCAGATTATATTACTCAGTCCGTAAATTACACAGACAACCATTATAACTACTTGCTTCAATAACCATATTTTCATAACATTAATAAAATAAAGCAGATATATCATCATTTCAATCATTATTTTATCAAAATTCTGTCAGACATTTTATTTTCATCACATATAGTTTTCTACTATATTTCTTCTCAATCTTTTCCCTACATGCCAGTTCCTTCTGTTTCCTCTCCTTTATTTTCCCTACATGCCAGTTCCTTCTGTCTCTAACCAGTACATGATTGTTTGCACAATCCTCACACACACATGTCTCAACCTTTTGTTTTTCACTTCCCTCTTCCATCAAGTCTCTCACTTACAGTTCCCTCTATTTCACACAGACAGCCTTATTGCTGCTTGCTACTTCAATCCTCATCATATAAATTTAGGTTCTATAGACATCTACTGTCATGCATCCATTTACTGGATGAAGAAGTAAAAACATTATTTCTCCTGGCAGTTCGACATTTTATCTTCAAGCCAACAGTCCATTATCTGTTCACATTTTTTACACACATGTTGAACGCAGCCACAACAACCTTTTGTCTCTCACTGCCCTGTTCAACTGATTCTCGCAAACTCTTAGTCTAGTTGTGCTCAGTGTTCCCTCCCTGGGGAAATCATGGTATTTTCTCAGTTTTTTCAATATATTCAATAAAACATAAATTTTCCCTCATAATTTTCTCATTTGATAGAAAACCGGTGTATCAAATTTTGCATGCTTACCTTGAGACTTCCCCATATTGGCTGCTTCTCTGTTCTCTGTGGATTTCTCTTCAACGCGCGTTTTCCTGATCTGTTAGGCGTCCCCAACAGACCCGATTTTTTCTTTTAACCCAAATCTGTCGGGTTGCACTATTAGTGCCCTCCTAATTAAGGTTTACCAAAAAAAATCTTTTCTGGCTCCCCCTAATTAGCCTCAGCACCTAAAAACAATTTGCTCCGTGGTGGAACAACTGATTTTCAGGGTACCTATCTGTTTGAAATCTCTTGATCTGTTACAGACCTCAATTAATCTCAGATAATTTTCTCTCATATCTGTTTGAAACCTCTTGATCTATATATAGATCTCAATTAATCTCAGATTACGTACCACAGAAACAGCCCTCAGCCAATATGGTTTACTCACATTTCTTACCCGAAACAAAATACTTTTCCCCAAAAGAAAATATTTTAGACGTCTCTTACCAGCGATATGTTGGTTGCCACGGGTTCGCTTTCTTTTGATTCCAGTCGAGCCCCTCCCGGACCCGATAGCGGTCGGCCCCTCTCTCTCAAGCTTACGAGGTAGAGCTGGAACTGCTCAGTCCAGGTGGCCAAACACCGTCCGCTCTCAGGCCCAGAAGGCAGTTACCAAGGAACCCCACTCTGACGCCAAAACTGTTGTGGCTTTTTTTTGCTTCCCAACAAACATCATCGCTGAGTAAGAGACACTCTGAGTCCAATTTAATAGTTTATAAAGTATTTATTCTCTTGCAAGAGAGATCTTCGTCACTCATACACATTTCGTGAGTCAGTGAGGAGAGATAAGGAGAAGCAGTGTCTGTCTTTTTTATATCTTGTGTCCTCCAAGGCCTTATTTCTGCCCTCCCCTCACAGGAGAGATATACTTTTTTTCCTATTTCTCCCTGGCCCTGAGAGGTAAATGCCCCCTTAACCCTTTAGGCTATAACGTACAAATGCACTCAAGATGACCCCTTGACCACCTGCTTTTCCTTACCTCCACTGACTCCCAACCACAGTAAATTATCAATCAAAGGCCCCCTCTCACTACATTCGTGAGAACAGATGAGGCCATCATTAGGAATCACTGAAATCAGAGTAATAAAAGAAAAATTCCATAACACATCTTTGCTGATTAAAAATATAATTGACTTTTTAAAAAATCTTGCTGATCCCAAACTTTTTTATACTCTATAACAGACTGATTGATTAATTGATTATAAATCCAGCCATTTTTTTGGCTGAAAAGTAAACACTGTGTGCTGATGGCAGAGATGAAGGAGCAGAGGAGGGCAGACGCCGGGGAGGAGACATTTGACACTCTGGAGGAGGTTTTCCAGCGGATCAAGAGATTGACTGGGAAAGATAATTTGAAGATGTTGGTTACAAATTTCATTCAGGGTGAGCTTTATGTTTTCTCTTTTGTGCCAACAAATGATTGCAATGTGTTATGATGCTACAACTCTTCATGCTTTTTAACAGTTGAGGACAAGAACTTTGCTCTTTTCAACTTTGTGAATGAACAGAACATAGAAGCTGAGAGACTGAGAGAGCAAATCCATCAGGTCAGTGTGTGAATCACAGAACTAGTCAAATAAAGACCCAAAACATAAATATTGCTCGCAAGATGAACTGATCATATAAATACATGATTGAGAAAGGACAGTTTAGTCCCCTCCCCGTTTTGTGAGATAATGATTTAAGTTTCATTAGGTTTATTTCGCTAAGCAGCTGTGCAAAGGCAAAAAAAATTAGTTTTGTCGAATTACTTTTGTTATTTTAGTATTATTTATTTACTATTATAGTATTTATATTATATAATATAGTATTTATACTATAGTATTCTATGTTTTAGTGAAGTTTCTGATGTGATTTTGTCATTTTTGTTATATTTGCTTTTTTTATAGCTATATTTGCTTTTTATTTTCCACTAAAACGTTTCTAATTAAAGATTTTTAAGTTTTTGTTTTTCGTCTAATATTTGTTTTAATTATTTAATTTTAAGCTTTATTTCACTTAATGAAAACAATTTTAATAGTTTTAGTTTTGGTTAATAAGAACAACACTGAAAACACTTAAAGACCAAACAAAAGCCTGTGCCAACCTGGGCTAAATGAACATGCAACATGCATAATGTTATTCATATTCACATTTTAATACAGACACAACAGTAGGAATCCATTTTTTGTGTTGATTCTGTTCCAGATTGGAGAAGAGATGAAGCAGTTGCACATGAAAGGTGTCCAAAAGGAACAGGAAAATCAGGTGGCGTTAAAAGAGTTAATGGATTTACAGCAAGAGTGTGAGACACAAGCTCAACAGTATGAAGCCCAGGCCGATGACATCAGCAAAATCCTTCATCAGATCAAAACCGGTACTAGTAAAATCACCCAAACACTAGTTAACATAACCACGTGGATAAACCCTAGAAGAATAAAAAATGAGAGCATTGTCACGTTATCGTCTTAGAAGAATGATACTTTTGTTTTTATACACAAAAGCTTATGTTGATGTCATTCTAGGGACAGACCGTGTGTTCAATAAGATTGACTGCGACAGGACACTGGTGGTAGACATGCTGGGCTCTTCCTCTGGGATCAGAGACAGTAACATCATGACGTACCTCAGCCTGGTGGAGCAGAGAACCAGTGAACTGCTCACCATTCAAGCCTTCATTAATTCTAAGGTACGGAAAAGACCAGAATGTACCAACAGGTTATTTCATAGGCAGTGTCCAAAATCGCCCCTATAGCCTTAAATAGGGCTCTATTTGAGTGGACATTTGGAGTGCACTCATTCAATCCCACAATGCACCGTGATTAGAGTGCGGATCGGGCCGAATTTTTTTGTCCGAGCCCGGCCCGCGTCCGACAGAGCAGTAACCGAACCCGACCCGAGCCCGACAGGCATAAAGATATTTATGTCCGAGCCCGACCCGAGGCCGACAGTTAAAATCACATTTTTTTTCTCATACTAATGACACATGTGCATTTGTGTGGAAAGCCTGCTTTTATTAAGCAACTGCTGGAAGACATTCGGAAATGTCAGCAGGATGAGTGCATCAGCGCGCACGGAGAAACAAGCGCACTTAACGCAGGCCCTCATGCACGTGTTTCGTTGTCACGGCTACATAAACAAATTTCCGCACACAGGAAGACAGATGTTATGGTAATATTTTACATGTATTTTAATCACAAAAACGAACGTTTGGATCACGTGAAAGCATCAGGCACATTGGCTACCAATATAATAAGCTGTTTTAAATTTTAAATGTTCAATGCCATATCGCGCTGATGTGACCGAGCCCGACCCGAACCCGAACATAATTTCTAAATATCTGTCCGAACCCGGCCCGGCCCGTCGGGCTCGGGTCGGGTATCCATCCTCTAACCGTGATAACGAGTGTACAACAGATGTATGCTCATGGCTAGAGAATAGAATACCCATGATGCACTGTGAATTCCTGTGTCTGACCAGAAGATGGCGCAGCAACTAAACCATCAATCTATTTTCCAAACTGCTGGTCCAACCACATGGATACAGACAGAGTAATATCATGCAGGTTTAAATTCCTTTTTAAAAGATTATTAAATAGTTTAATTAAGGTTTATACATGACAGAGTTCAAGATAAATCTTTTCATCTTATTATTAGAGCTGCCAGTTTGCTAAGTTTTAAATGACTATTAAACATCAAGCACAAACGATGCAAAACGGCAGCCCTTCCGGCGCACTCCGTGTCCGAATTCACTCTCGTTTCTGTTCACTTCTTTAAGTGGACTATATTAGTGGAGTGATGTAGGGAATAGTGAATGAGGGTATAGGGGGGCGATTTTGGACACAGTGTGGCTGCTTTAACAACTTTAAACAAGCAATACAAAGCTGTGCGTTAGAGTGGTTTTACTATAGTAAAAAAAAAAACCCCGCATTTCTGGTAAAATACAATTAGATTACCACCTAAAATAATTTCGACTTGTTCCTCAGTTTGTAAAAACAGTGTAGAATACTCTTAAAATAGTCTATCCATTGTACTCTTAACTTGTATTATTATCCGTTATTGGTGCTTAATTATTAATACTGGTTTTTAATAATAGTTTTTCATGATTACATTTTTTTGTAGAAACTAGATACATTGTTTTCAGGATTCTTTGATGAATAGAAGGATCAATGAAAAGCGTCCTTGCTCAATAAAAGTGTTAATTTCTTCTTTTTTAAATCTTACTTAGGCCCAAACGTTTGAATGGTAGTCTCACGGTTTCTACAAAAATATTGAACATTGTTTTCAACATTGAGAACAATCAGAAATGTTTCTTGAGCAGTGAATCGGCATATTAGAATGATTTCTGAAGTGACACTGAAGACTGGAGTAATGATGCTGAAAATTTAGCTTGATGACAGGAATAAATTACATTTTAAAAATGTAAAACAGAAAACAGTGCTTTTAAATTGTAATAATATTTCACTGTTTTTACTGTATTTTTGATCAAATAAATGCATCCTTGATGAGTATAAGAGACTCCTTTCAAAAACGTTTTTTTTTTTAATCGTACTTATTCTGAACTGCTGACCAGTAGTGTAACTGTAATGTAAATAAATAGGACCTGGAGAAGAGTTACGACCTGAAAGAGGTCGCTCAGTTCCTGCTGGGTCAGAAACCAGACGTGCTGAGACACGCAGAGATCGTTCAGCCGCCCATTACCAGGTGAGAGAAGCTTCTCATACAGTATGTTGAGCTATAGAGTCTATGAAGATAAAACAAAAGTACACATAATATGTGGAAATAATGACTTTATTTTGTTAATACATGCTCCTGGTCTTATTGTGCACGATTCAGGCATGATTATGAGGCCGAGGACTCTTCTCTCACAGATGAGGAAGATCGACCTTTGACCCACAAAGAACTCCATCAGCATGTTATGATGAGCAGTGTAAGGCACACAGAATAGCTCTTTCCCATTCTGATTTATTCATTAACTATGGTTTGCATTAGTTACATTGTGTTTGTGTGTTTTCTGTCACAGGTCGTGCGTAAAGACGAGTCTCTGCGTGCAGGAGGAGGCAGAGATGTGAAAACCCCTAAGAGCAGCACCATGTCTAGCAACAGACAGCGTTCGCTGGAGCCTTAAGACACACTCTGGTCTACTAATAAAAAAAAGTTGAAAATGATATATATATATAGGCTATAATTCTTTTTCAGCTCCATTCAAACATGCTTAATAGCTATCTAGCTAGATTATACCTATCATTTATTCTATCATTATTTACTCATTAACCCGTATGCTGTTTTATGGAACAAATGTTAAGAGTTTGGAATGACATGAGGGTGAGTAAATAATTACAGAATTGTCATTTGATGAACAGTTCCTAATAACAAACAGAAGAGGGCAGAATTTAGCCAAAGTTAGTGAGTCAGTTACTCCCACAATGCCCTCATGTCTGTCATGTTTACAGTATATTTGAATAAAATAAATAACGCATCAAGTGGTCACATGCTTTTGTGTTTCCCATGTTCCTATTTAAGAGTGACGGCAATAAAAGTTTGGCAAAACATCAATTTCCAGGTATTGTGTTTTAAACTATTATCAGACATCAGATCATTTTAGCAATCTATTTTGGAGACTGACTATCTCAATTACTATAGTATGACAGATTGGGCATTAGTTCAGCAATAAGGTGCTTGAGGTCATGTTATATATATAGTCAAAGGTGCTTTTGGACACAACAACCAGGAGTTTTTAACCTTTTAAACCATAAGTACATATAAGTGCCATATTCTAAGTACTTTGAAAGGAATCCTATTGACCAATCAGCATCAATGACTAGAAATATCTGATTTGTAGTCTTTCATTTAAAAAACATGCAACATTTTAAATATTATAATTCTTTATTTTACATTTTAATCGTTAATTTTAGAAGCAGGGAATACTGGAGGGTATGAAGATGTCATCGGCCACCACATACACACATACTATTTTATTATGCATATTTGTTGTGCTCATTCTTTACTCGGTATTTAATGAATCTTGTTGTATTTCGATTGGGGATAAAAATAAATATAAACCATTTAAGTATTTGTGTCTCTTTTGATGCCACTGTGGCTTTAAATACACTCTTCCTCATTCTGTGAACACAAATTCGCACAGATAATGCATCAGACGCAACTCAAGATGGAAGTTTAGATGCTTTGAAATTCGACCCCTTTTTAACCCCCACCATTTGCTGCAAAATGTTTTGTGCACACGACCCACCGGGTTACCATGGCGACCCCCCTTCTCCCCCCTTATCATTTCCTCATACTAGCAACGGCTCGCTCTCGCCCACACTGCAAAACAAGCAGCCAATCAGAGAACAAGCTGACACAAAGAGAAACTTACTACAAGGGTTGCCAAGTCCGCCGTTTTCCCGCGAAATTGAGCCACTTTTCCAAACCGTTGCCGCTGGTAAAAGGGCTATTTTTGTAACGCAGACCTGGCAACCCTGACTACTACAACTTAGCCATTTACTATCATTTCTTATCTCATCCTTCCTCTGCTCTTTTTTCTTCCCAGGATGTATTTATGTTCCTTCCTGTCTATCTTATTTATTAATGTATTTTTAGTGTTTGCAAACGCAATTAAACTTTGGTACATAACTGGTCCTGCACTGCTTGGTTTACAGACATAAATTCTTAAATTGTGAAGCTTTTTGAGGAAAGGTTTTCCAAGTTATCAGACTAGAAGTGGGAAACGTAGTTTAAACCACGTTGTTTGTTTGTTTGTTTTTAATGTTTATATGTGTTTTCTTGCTGACGGTGAATAATTGTCTTATTGCTTTCAAACTATGTGCACTTTTATGAACATACAAAAGGCTGCACTCAAACACACCAGACGCGTTCACCGTTATCTTCACCACCCAAACTGGCCCATATCCTGTTCATTTGTCTCTGTCTATATCTTTACTCTCCAGCACTCGTAAACACATCCTGTTAGTCATTCACACACTCCTTTTTTTATTAAAAGTGTTTTATTCTTGTCTGTTTTTTTTGGTGTTATTCTAAAGAGACATCTACCAAACAACTGGATTTTTGCTTTTTTTTTTTTCAAATGGTGGTCACTAGTTGCTTTGCATTGCTGTGCCGTTGCTAGGGTGTTGCTCTGCAGATGCCAAGCTCTTCTAAATGGTTTTAAGTGTGTTGCTATTCCGTTGCTAGTGGGTTCTAAGTGGTTACTAGAGTGTTGCTATGCAGATGCTAAGCTCTTCTTGTTGTTTTTTTGTGTTGCTATGTCATTGGGCTGTTCCCATGCAGATGCTAATCTTCTCTTCTGAGGGGCTTTTTATGCGTTGCTATGACGTTACTAAGGTGTTGCTGTACAGATGCCAGGCTCTTCTGAGTGGTTTTTAGTGTGTTGCTATTCTGTTTCTAGTGGTTTCTAGAGTGGTTTTTGAGTGGTTGCTAAGGCATTGTTTGGCAGAGGCAAAGTGATTTACTAGCCCAAGAGGGGAAGAATCAATCTGCAAGTTTCCAAAACTATGTTCACTTTAATGGACATACAAAAAGATGAATAAACAAAGTTTAACATTTTAAATCTACCCCTAGATATGAATAGTAATACTGATCATTCATCAATAAACACCTTGAGACTCTAGACCCCAGGTTTTTGATTGAGTTCTAAAACTAAAACCATATTCACTGAATACACTAAAGTTATAAACTTTATGAGGGTGCAATTGTTACTTCCTTGTGGTATGTTCCTGAAGGCTGTGTTCTTTGCCGCCATATCTTATGACTGATATTGTACTATACTCTCTTTACACCTTTATAAGGTCTCCTCTCTCTCTCTGTGTTTATTTTTCTTGGCAGAATTCCAAGTATTTTCTTCCTTCTCTCCATCCACAAATTGCATTCCCAGAGGCCCTCCCCCGATTCTGATTGTGTTGTTAGGCAACCTGAGATCTTGTGCTGACCTGACCAATCAGGAGCTTTGTTTGTTTTTAAATGTGAGTTTTTTTTTTTAAATTCTAGTTCTAAAAAACGTTTGCTTTTGCACCTATTTTTAGAACCTTAAGGACTGTGATGAAACATTAAATGCCCTCTTACAACGTGTTTAAGGCAGAACTACTGTGATTATGTTAATGTGGTTATGCTCATAATGAGAGTAAACATAATCACAGTGTAGTGCGCATTTTACACACAAAGATACGGTGTAATCACATTTTTCCCACTCTGACCAAAGTACACATGCACTAATGACGGATGACGTGTTACTTACATTCATGCACAGGTTTGAAAACATGAAACAGACAAAGTCACACAAATCTAATTTGTGTTGCCTGTTTGAACAAAGCCTAATTTTAATGGGTTCCAGCTGTCACCACATGAAAGCTCTGTTGTTAGCTTTATTTGCATGATCCCATATCATTTATATGTGGGATATCATGTTGGTTTTAAGGTCCTGTGTGAGGAGAACAAAGCATTGAATGCTGGTTTAATAAGTTCTTAAGGAACAGGTTACATTTGGTTAGTTTTGAATACCGGTATGCCATCAGTTTCCTATCAATCACATGCCACTAGATGGTGATAATAACAGTCATGGGCGAAGAGTGTGGCGAGAACGAAAGCTGCTGTTGCTAGGTGATCCATCATCTTGTTACATGGCTGTTCATCACTAATGTTTGTATGCGTTCATCTAGTAAATTACCACTTTTATTCTTCAGTAATATTTGTACTGAAAGAGCTTATTTGCTAGTTGACACCATTGAATATAGACGTATAGTACAGCAGTATATTTTTTTAAAAGATTATCCATGATTTGTCTTACGAGTTTGGAAAATATATCAGGAATAAGGTAAACCAGAGTACAATGACGTGTGAATCATAATTGCACCTCAAAATTAAGAAAACTATTAAAGCACTCTAAAAAATTCTGGGTTGTTTCAACCCATGTTTGAGTCAAATATGAACAAACCCAACTGTTGGTTTAAAAATTGTTTTTAAAAATTTAAACCAACGGTTGGGTTAATCCGTATTTGACCCAAACATGGATTATGAATTATTTTTTTATTTAATAATGAAGTTAATGATTAAAAATGAAGGTTATTTTATGATCTTTTTCATTCTTAGAATTTTTACCATTGTGATATTTTTTGTGACAATTAAGGACATTATATTCTACTAATTATATACTGTTTAAACTGTACAGTATTTACTTAGTATTAATTTATCCAGATTTAAACTAAATGTGTTAGAGAAATGGTAAGAATCACCATTGAAAATAATGGGAATGCATACAGTAATGAAAATGAATTATCATGCAAATATCATTCAAATGTTAATGGTCCTAAAATCGGCTTCATTTGCTTTATATAAATCATACATATATCTTGAGATTCTCATCAGCCTCAAGTTCTGCCCTCTTTCTTTTCTTTCTGTTCTCAAGACAGCGTCAATTCAAACTTCATGTTGATTAGACCTTTAAAACAGAAAACCGTGCCATGCATCTCTTGACTTCTCGATCTTCACTTCTGCTTCTGCAGTTGTTAAATGTTTTACAGTTACAAGCTTCTCAGATTTGGAGGATCCTTCATGTCTAATCGGAGAGGCTGTTAAAACTGGCCATGAAATGGTTAACCAGAACCCAGCCCCCGAGAGCTCTAATTACTTTCATCCAGTCCTGTAAGGAAGTGTTTTTGCGAAAGATTACAGGAGCCCTTCTTGACCGTGCATGTGAAGGGTTTCGTTCTGCGCCCTCATTTGAGAAACCATAGGTTTATCAATCACCATGAAATACCTCACTGCATATTTACGGATCTCTGCAGAAGATCCTGTTCCTTCTCGTCTGTCTTTGTTCTCTCCTCCGTCCTTGTTTCTACATCTTTTTCGTGCTGCTGTCCCTCCCCCAGTCAGTCCGCCATGTTTCTGTCTCTTGTCTCATGCAGATGGTTCTTTGTTGAAGCCTCACAAAGGGGCTGAGGTCAGTGTGGCCTAAAACACACGCATAAACCCCACATCAACTCTAGCTGCTCCATGGCTCTCCGCTTGCATTGATACTTTAGATGTTTGCTAAAGCAAGCATCACTCAAGGTTCAAGTAAACTCATGACCCTAACTAAACTTTGACGTGTAACTCGTTCTGCAGCGCTTGTGCTCAAAACATGTGTATTGTTAAGGAGAGATGTGTTATTACTTTTCAAAATGCCTGGACTGACATTGAAAGCTTGCCCGAATAATCAGTCTTTAAGCCTCTAAAACGATCAACATGATAAAAACTTTGCTGAATAAAAACTGTTGTACACAATCTACTGTCGTCTATACTAAGTAAAAGGCCTTTTGGTATACTTGTAAAAACGTCCACCTTCAGTTTGTGGTTCACATGCCTTTTTGCTGTGAAATCTTTATGGATTTTTAGTAAACGTAAGAATAGCTTTTATATTGTTAGTAATTTGTCAAGATGAACCCTTACTGGAATGAAGCTACTTAGAAAAATCATATAATAAAGCTATTTTTTTCTACTAAAAAATAGAAAAAAATTCTACTTCTTCTATTTTTCTAAAAAAACATGTTAAAATGTATCAAATATCATCAGGCATTGTATTACAAAAGCTTTGATTATAAAACTAAGTATTTAAATATCATCTTACTATGACTAATATATAATAATATTTATATGAAGTAAATATTTAGCCTACTATACTGTTATAAAGATTTACATTACAAGCTTTCAATTTTATCTTACTTTTGGCCATTTAAATATCATAGCAACTGCACCAAATTGCATATTTTTGCTCAGTTTGAGCCTCAGAATTAAACTGAAGTGTTTTCCTCCTCGAGTATGAGCTTCATATTCTCCCCAATGAGCAATAAAGCCTGATTCATAAAATATGATTAGCAAAAAACACATAGGCAAGTTTTAAAAAAATATTTTTTCTAAAGCTTAAAAAAAGGTTTTTCTATTATTTCATGTCAGGTTAAAAGACCTGTTTCATAAATAGTTTCATGTTTATCTGACCCCAATCAGACACATTTGGAGACTATATAAGATATTGAAACTGATATTATAATGTTTATATTAGACTTCTTTTTTTTTCTTTTTTTTTTTGAAGATGAGCTATTTATATCTTGATACGCTTTCTTAAAAACACAGTGTTCATATAGCTGGAAGCTGAAAAAACAACAACACAGTGACAACAATGATGTCCGTCTGGATGAAAAAGAGGATTTTCTGTGAACATTTCACCATGCAAAAAATAGGGACAACTGACTAGTGAGGTTAGCACATGCAAACAAACACCATTCACATATTTCTTCAGAAAATGTAAACATCTAGTTTATCTGTTGTAGCAAAGGGTGCAGTAGAACGGATTGATGAAATGATTTGATATGTGATGTTTGCACACTGGGCAATAACTTCTGAGCAGCTCTGACTGTGTATAAAGACTTCTTTGTCCTCATAAATCGAGTGTGTATATGGCAGCTCTTGTGGGATGCATTTAGGATTAGCTCAACACTGCATCTGCCAGTGTTTCTCTGGAAAACTACATGTAAGTTTGCAGATAATTGAATTGGTAAAGTATGGTTATCTCTTTGCATGTTTGAACTTGCATCCGTCCCAAATCAAATCCAATGGGAAAAATGTCAGCTGCTGTTTGAAGAAGGAAATGCTAATTTGCCATCTGGATTATTGGCCATTTGTTTAATTCCCTTGTGCTGCAAAAGAAACAGATCTGCAAGGATGAAACCACACTGGTTACTTCTCGAATTGTAATGACATTGAAGGATGCAGAAACTGGATAACTGTACCACACTAAGCGTTTAACATACATCAGGCATCCACATCATGTAGGAACATGACGACTTGGTTCCAGACCGCCTTCATTTTGACTACGACCTGCTTAGACCTGCAGACCGCTGGAAACTGTCTACCGAGGAGTGGCTTCGCTTATGAGATCATCCTCCTGAAAATGGGTGAAGCTCAGCCTCGTCTAAGTGATCATCACAGGTAAGGAGGAATTAGATGGGAGGGAACTGCTTAAAAGACCCTCCCGTTGCTGAAGGAATGGAAATTTCCACTAGAGCAAGTAATCAAGTCTTGACCGTATAATGCAGCAGAATTGGTCAAACTGCATCTTTCATTCAGATTGAAATCAATTACTTACGCTATTGGTCAAAAGTTTGGAATTTTTTATGTTTTTGAAAAAAGTGTCTTCTGCTCACCAAGTCTGAATTTATGTAATTGAAAATAAGGTAAAAGTAGTAATATTGTGAAATATTTATTTTTATTTAATTTTTTTTTTGTATTCAATATATTCTAAAATGTAATCTATTCCTGTGATCAAACAGCATCATTACTCCGGTCTTCAGTGTCACATGATCCTTCAGAAATCACTCTAATATGATGATTTGATGCTCAAGAAATATTTCTGATTATTATTATCAATGTTGAAAACAGTTTTGCTGTTTCATGTTTTTGTGGAATCCTTGATACATTTTTCAGGATTCTTTGATGAATAGATAGTTCAAAAGAACATCGTCATTTATTTGAAATACATAATTTTTGAAACATTATAAATGTCTATATTGTCACTTTTGACCAAGTCAATGTATCCTTGTTAAATAAAAGTAAAAAATAATCTTGTTAATTAATCTTTTTTTGCTCCAGTTCTAAATTATCACAGTTTACACAAAAATATATTTTTTTAAAACAGAAAAAACTTCAACTTTGATTATAGTAATACATGTTTAAATAAATCAGCAATGATTTCTGAAGGATCACGTGATACAGAAGACTGGAGTAATGATGAAAATTCAGCTTTGATCACATGAATAAATTACATTTTAAAATAGAAAACCGTTATATAAAATTCTAATAATATTTCACAATATTACTCCTACTGTTCAAACATTTCTCAGCCTTGGTGAGCAGAAGAGACTTATTTCATACACATTAAAAAAAAAAATTTATTAATCCAAACTTATAACGGTTTGATCATTTGAACAGAACCGAACCATTTATCATGTAACTCATATTGTGCACTGCATGAATGATTCCATGTAAGGTGTGCTATATTCAGACTATGATTTTAGTAGGCAATAAAATGTGCAAAAAAAAAACATTACCTTAACTGCCCTTGCTCTGTAATTCATTCATCTACATCTTGTAGTCTTTGTTATGTTAACTGCCAGACCAGTGGACACACTTACTGGAGTACCCAGCATGCCTCATTGAGTGCCACTATTCAGGACGGGGGGCAAATTGGCCACATTCCACAGCATCATGCCCTGTTAGAAAGCCTGTGCTTGGATAGAGGACACAAAGGACTGACCCTGGAGTTTTACTGTGCACACAGAGCCTGAACGAGAGACGCAAATAAAATTTACTGGAAAAAAAAGTGCAGGTTAAATGCATGATTATGTCTGATAGTAATTGATTTATGCAGATTATTTGATTTATTAATCAAACAGTGTGTGCTGAAAGTTCACAACGTTTTGTTTCCAACAAACTTATCAATGTTCAAATATCTGTATATTGAAAACATGCATTGTTTTGTATTGTTCACATGCAGATGCAAAACTGACCATAATGCTCTTTTGGTCCTTTGGAGTTTGCTGATTTTCACCAGGTACACACACAGGCATGAGAAAGCATTTCAGCGTGTTAAGGGTTACCCCTGTTCAAGACAAAAGCGCACAGTTGGGACACCGAGCCCTTGGATTCTTCCAATTACGGTGACCTTTTCTTCCCTAATCCTGACCCCTGATCTTTGACAAACCCCTCCTTAAACATCCCCGAAGCCCTGAAATTCCACGGGTCAGGTTGCAGCCTTTTGTCTAGAAAATTCAGGTGCATCTGCAAATTACTTCCCTCACTGACCTAAAGGGGAAGTCATGAACTCAGCATCTAAAGACAGGAACCACAGACAAATGGGGTTTTCTGAGGTTACTGTGGAGCCTGGAGTTTGATCATGTGCAACTGTCATTTCTGACTCAATAAAACCGGATCACTTGCTTACAACTAATCGCTGTAAAAGTCGGTACTTAAAAGATTTCTGAGAAACGCTGTTGATGTTTAAAATCACCAAAACAAACATGGCCCTACCCAATAGGACTGATAGCTTCGCCCCCAAATTCACGCCATGCAACACAGGCCCCTCCCCCCTCATGAATGTATACGCCCTTTAATACTGATTGGCTAAGAGTATTTTGGTGCTCGGTCTGATCCGCTGTCAACGGCATTTCTCAGAATTTGTTTACTGTGCCTTTAAGGAGCAGCTTTAAGGATATTCAAATAAACAAATGTAGCCAGGACTTGATTTTATTCATCTGGCATCAATTGTATTGTGAAAAGTGGGCAATGCCAGAAGCTTTCAGAGCGGTTGAGACGTAAAAGAGGTTTGTGACGTCATCTAAAGGAAAGTCGTTTCAGAGGCGGAGCATTTTTTTTTTTTTTTTTTTTTTGGAATGACATGCTGATTAAATGTGCACAATATGATCAGAAACATGCTAAATAGGGTGGATTTTGATTTCAACATGGATTTGACTAAAAACTGAGAAAGAACTGCGTAAGAAAGAAAGAAAGAAAGAAAGTTACCAAAGTAACCATTCACACTGCATGAAAGAAAATGTGAGGATTAGAGGAACATGTTGGCTCTTTTCTTCTTCTTCCCATCTCTGGTTATTCCGAGGCTTTCCTTCATCAAAGCGCGCACTAAAAACCAGCAGGCAATCATTGGAATAGTTCCAGTATCCATGGAAACAAATCTAGCTCGTGGGCAGGCTGTGGGTATTCTAGAAGAAGGGAAAAAAACTACAGGAAATGACCTAACAAAGACTCTCTCCTCTCCGATTGCTCCCATTTTCCAGTTAGGGAATGAGTAATGCTTGGACAAGAAGTGTTTTCTTTAAAAAAAAAAAAAAAAGAGAAAAAAAAAGGAAAATCGTCTGTTACTTGTCTGGATTTGTACGGCAGACACACCGTGGGCTTCCAGCAGCAGACGGCTGTTTCGGTGTGTGCTATACATATGGTCTTCATTTCCCCAATGAAAGAGCCTCTATGTGCATGTGTTCCACTGAGTTGACGTCCAAACGCAAACGAGGCCTTTATGAGATTGAATTAATTTTCTGTCCATCTTAAGAGTCTCCACCCACTCTGACAAACTGCCAAAATCCAAATCAATCCAAACACAAGCCCTTAAAACCTCCTCAGATTAAAAATGCATGTAACTCTTTCATCTCTGGGGCTAATTACATCTACCTTTCAATGTGAAGACTTTTGATAGTTGTACAGCACTGTTTTGACAGGATTAATGTTCTGAGAGGCATTGCCGTTATTATAAAAATGTTTATTTCATCAATGCATGCAGATGGGATTATGATCTGGGATTAGTGCTTGGATGCAGTTGTACATTTATTTCATATTATTTTTTCTACTTGATTGTTGATCCTGGAACAACATTCCAATAAACCAATCAGATTTGAGGGGCAAGTTTATGTACATTTTAGGCTTAAAACCAGGGTTACGTGCTTACATCAGTGTTATTCACCATCATTTCTCTCTGATTTTAGAGATAAGTTATAGGTAGGGTTAGGTTTAGGGGAAGCCGGGAAGGGATTGGGTAAGGACTAAATTTTTAGACAGGAATGTTGTTCCAGGATCAACAAAATGTGGTGATCCAGGATCATGTCTTACTAAACTTTGCTTTGCTTGCACCAAGATCTGCTCAACCAATGGCATGAGTTTGTGGCAGGACTATCATTATTTCTGACCAATGACAGGGAGAGTGGTGCATCAAATGAAATTATTGATATTTTTACATTTTCATTTTACTTTGGATGGGATAACAGTTACAGACCGTTATTTTAGAGTGATAGCAAAAAGGCCTAAATGTATGCAGTCGGACTCAGAAGATTTGCATTAAATTAAATAAGAAGTATTTTGAAAATGTTATATCGGCAAAATATTTTTCATTAAAGAAAAGCAGTATACTTTGTGTCAATTTTTTGTGTCAAAGTTGTTCTGATATAGTAAAATCACAAAGTTTACTTTGCAAAACCTCACCTCCTTATGGAAAACTAGTCTGAATGAAGCTAGTCTCCAATTAAATGACTGTTTTTCAGCTTCTCATTTACATTGGAGCCAAAGCTGAGGTTTAAATCAGTGGTCTAGAGCATAATACTCCATCTGATAAAACAAAGACTACATGCTGACCCCTCACACAACCCACCATAGGCCCACACCATCTGTGACCACCAAGTGGGCTTTGTTACGGTACGGCAGATCTGATGAGATTCAAATGGGGAGGGGGGTCTTTATCTCTGTGTTCAAAAGAAAACCCTGATAAAAGTTGTGCCTCTATGGACATTTTCAACTTAAATTGTCTGAAGAAAGAAAATTATGATTTCTAGTTCAGTATACCTACTCCTTTTGAGGAATTGCAGATGTGAGGCAGGGTTTGACTCGTTTGACCCCTTGAAAGGGGAACATTATTAACCACAACCGAAAACTGTTCCTTGTGCAACAGGTACTTTTCCTGTAACGGAGAAGCAAGGTGACTGTGTGGCTTATCTGTTAAGCAATAAATCAGTTGGTTATCTGTGCTGAGATGTTTGATGGTGTGGAATAGTCATGTTAGCATCTTAGTGTGACTTCTCATTATGAATGAAACAGCTGCCTGGTGCGTCTCCATCTGGGACACAATGGCCTCTGAATACAACATGCTAATGAAACTGTGGCTGTAAACAAAGCCCCCAAAGAAGCTTGAATTCATCTATGCAAGCTTGAAGGCAGGTTCCAACCACACAAAACAACTATCAAGAGATGACGTCGAAAGAAAGGTCAAGGAAAATTGAAAAAGATATGTGCAGTTTGCGAAGAGAATGGGAAATAATGACAAACCAACACAAAATATAACTTAAAATATACAGAAGAAAAAGGGTAATTAACTTACAAATTAATTAGGCCTATATTTTTGATAAACTTTTTTTAAGTTTACTAACTGCATTAACTATTTGCACTAATTTTTATAGAGAATGAGCCCCTAAAATAAGGAACCAAAACAACGATGGTGCCAGAAATATAGATTGACGTCACCAGAATGGCTTGAATTGATCCTGACCTCTTTTGACACTCATCCTTTCAGTTTCAGGTAAAAATCTGTTACTATAAATGTACAACTAACACTCCAATGAATTACATTATTATTTTGGGGGGAATTTTTATTTATTTAAATGCAAATGCAGCCTATATAGAGTATACTTTTTTACATTTCTTCATTGAAATTGACGCATTTCTTGGGGTATCTGATAAAAAAAAAAAATGACAGATTCTTGAAATATTATGATAATTTTTTTGGTAAAGCCACTGGTGCATGATGGTTTCCTCTGTATGTGTTTATAATGTTACCTTTTTCTCTCTCTCTCTTATTTTATTTGTGAACCTTTACAAAAGGATTTGATGTAATTGAATTCCTGTAGGTTCTATCTATTCTGTCTTTTCTATCTGTTTATTGTTCGATACATTATGATAATAATAAAAAGTCCATTTCGACATTTAAAAGATCAAGTAAAGGGTAAAATTAAATATTCCACCAATAAGACAAGACGGGCGCATTACAAGTAGTACGAACGAAGGGGCGGGACTTTGTGAAACAATTGACAGTGGCTTCTCCAATCAAATCAAAGAAAGGATTTACGTTGCTACGCTTCTGTCCAATCAGATGTAAGTGATGTTGCCGCTGCGCTCGACTCGCCTTTCAGTTCTCAGGTTCTGGCAGTTTTGATTCACTCTTCCTCCTCACGTCCGACCGTCTCCTACCTCATCCCAACACTTCTAACGTTTTTTCGGACATTTTTCTTTAAAACATCTCTATAAACCACCATGGCTGATACCGCTGTTGACACGACCACCACCACCGAGGTCACCGCAAAGGTAAGTTACCTTTAAAACGAAGTATTTGATTAAAGAGGGTTTGTCTGGAAGTTAAATCCGAGAATAAGGCCAAAAAAAAAAAAAAAAAAACCTAGGGATTTTATGAGCGGCTAATGTTATTCTTAATCAGAAAATGTTCAAATAGAATAATTCGAACACCAGCATCATATTTTCCGTTTATTCGTGTTTCGCGCGGAGTTGTGTTTAAATTTAACGGTTAATAGAAGAACCACTACGAACGTTTAATTCAAGAGTAAGTCGAACAACATAAGGCAAACCTCTAACGTTATGAGGGAAAATTTCGACATATTCCCATATGTAATCATATCCAATTAACGTTAAGTATGGGGTTTCGGGGGGTGTGGGGGTGAATTGGTGAACCATCTGCCAGATTTTTTTTTCTTTTTTTTCCCCGTTCTTTGAAAAATTTGTGTGTGTGTGTGCAAAGTCAAGGCTCTTGATCTATGCCGCGCGAATAGGCGGGAATATCGCCGCCGCGTGCTGTAAAACGCTCGCGCCTCCCGCCCCCAGTCTCTCGAGCACGTTGTCTTGGCGCGCGCTCTGCCTCCTTTTGTTTCCAGCTCGGCGCGTGTGCGCGCATGCGCGTGCACGACCCCTACCGGGGAATAAAGGGGGCAATAGGGCAAGACGGCGCGAAATAACCTCAAGTGACCTCGACATGTGTGTCCAAACAATAGATTTAATTCAAGAAGGCATGAACTTGAACTGATTGTCTTTATAAAATAGATCTATTGTGATGTTGTTTTCAGAGAAAGAACACAGACAACGTTACAGGGGGGAAAAAAAATCTTTTATTTAGCCCACTTTCAGTAGTTCACGTTGAGTTTCAGTTACTACAATGTGGTAACTGTGCTAAATGAAAATAAATGAAAGGTAAATCATCAAAAATTATGGCATAGTTTCTAAAAGTGTATTTAAAGCCAAAAACCTGAGGCGGTTTTCTTGACCCTGGTGTTGGTTTGCCATTTAATGTATTTTAACAGGCAGTCATCCAGCTGGTGTGTGTGGTCTGTGCCTCATCTGTGTGTGTGGGTGGGGAAGTAACTCACGGAAACAAACTTTCCCCTTTACTACCATGAAAAACACGAATGCTATCAATGTGAAATAAGCACACGCTGCATTGTTTATGTAGTCTGAGGTGGTTTATTTATTAACCGATAAACTTCTGCTTTATTTCAGGACCTGAAAGAAAAGAAGGAGGTGGTTGAAGAGGCGGCGGAGGCTGCGAAGGAAAACGGCAGCGAAGACGCACCTGCCAATGGAAATGGAACAGTAAGCGTTGAGTATTTCCCAGCAGGCCTTGTGGCTTTTGTCCCCTAGTACCCGCTCGCCGCGCAGGTGTTGAAGGGCCCCCTCCCCCCCGTTCATCATGCTGCTCTTTGTTTAGGGTTCGAGAACTGACAGATGCATCTCATGAGAAAACAGCTTTGAGGCTGGTTATTTACTTAACTGACCTTCCCACAAACTTTGGAAATTATCGTAATGATACTTAATCGTTGACTTTGTTCATAAATCCCCAAGTCATCTGGTGACATAACAAACTTGGTATCGGTTTCACTCACGGTGTTTTCTCTCTTTAGACTACTAATGGTGCTTCACATAAAGAAGAGGAAACCCATGAGGACGAAGAGGGTGGGGATGATGAGGAGGGTGAGTTTGACTTATAAACTGTGCGTTTTCCACATTTTTTCACCATTACTGAATTTACTAGTGCAAAAACTGATTAATGACACACTTTGGTTGTCAACAGCAGGAGAGGCAGAGGAGGAGGAGGAAGAGAACGGTGCTGAGAAAGAGGCAGACGAACATCCCGTGAAACGTCCAGCAGAAGAGGAGGTGGGTTTGAGTTTCAATCCACACATGGACACAAACCCTCATGTTTCCAGCACGTCTAATCTTTGCTTTTCTGCTTTTTCCAGGAGGCAGTGGAAACAAAGAAACAGAAGACAGAGGAGAACGGCGACTCCACAGAGGCTGAAGTCAAAGCTTAAAGTTCTCGCTGCCCTTCAGTAGCTCTGTCTGTATGGTCAGTTCGACCTAGTAGAGTTTGTGCTTTTCTGTATATTTCACAGACATTCCTTTGCGGCTACAAGTTTTTTTTCTTTTTCTTTTTTTTGCACTGAGGCCCATAACATCATCATGACCCTGTCCCCTTTTGCAAGACCTTATTTATTGGTGTAGGACCAACATTAGAAACCTGTATTAAAAGAAACGATGGACAGTTTATTTTAGCACACGTTTAACAAGCACACATTCTACTCTGTTATTTGACCAGCGGATCGCACACGCAAGCAACTGAAAGCCTGAGGTTCTCGTCATTTTCATGGGTGACATTTTTCTGATCCACTAAAGACCAAAGATGAGTTTTAAGCAGGGGCTAATAGACAATGTTTAACCTGGTTGTGCTGCTAGAAGTTAATCCCTCGCTTTAGCAGATCAGTTAACATAACAGATGGCTCATATGAACGAGAGGGTTTCCTTAGTCAACGCATCGCCCGTCCGCCCCCTTTTCTGAACGGCCTCTAACATGTTAATTAACCCCTTTTTAAATCTTGAAGGTCTTTTGTTCCATATGCATTTAAAAGGATTATATCTTTCTATCCTTATGTACAGTTTTGGGGGTTTTTGTTTTATCATTGTGTTTTATATGGGAAGTGCAGAATGAAAACAATCTATAACAGAACTGTATGCTGGTACTGGTGTTCTTTCAGTCCTTCAAGCGAAACCTTTTTTTTATTATTGTGTTTTGGTTGCTTTTTGACCACTGCTTTGTATAGTTTGGTTCAGGATTATAAATAAATAAAAACAAGTCACGTCTTTTTAAAAAACGAGTGCCTCTTGGGTCTTTTTTAGCGTTGCCTTCGGGGTTGCAAACCAATTCACGAGCCGTTTAAGACGAGATTGAACATGCACCACGTATTTGAAAGAGGATTGACTCTTAACCGCTGCTGAAATGCACTCTTGCTAAAATCTAAAAGTAGCTTCTCTCGCACAATGAAGACTAGTAACTAGGATTTTCTTTGGTTAGAGCCGGTTTGATCCTACTGCGCCCCCTGCTGGTTAAAGTCTTAAACATGTTTTTACTAGAAACCACCAGTCAAATCAGAACGACATCTGCAGCACAAAACCTTCCTCCTGTTACAGCTGTTTAATTCTCAGAGCATTTACCTGTACAGTGCCACTTATTTACATCATTTCCTTAGTGGAAGTCAAAGCCATATCTGTACATGCTTGTGTAGATTAGGCAAAAAAGTGATGAATTTCGTCTCGTTCAGTTCTTTATTCGTCGCTTCTTGATTGGCTTGCTACTTGGTGAACATGAGTTTTTTTAAAATGTCGCATGTATTGCAAAGCAAAACAGACAAAACATAAAAAGATGCTTGGCAATACAGGCGCACATTTCTGAGCGCTCTGGTGGAGAGTCCGGATTTGTTGTCCAGATTTGTTGTAGTCACCAAACAATACATTTGTCTTGTTCTTCCGCACAGGGCCTGTTTCCGATCACTCACGCCTCAGCCTCAACGTCCGCTCTGCCTGATAATGACAAGAACGACGGTCATTACAACAATCACGCCAGGCCACAGGAAAGCAGGCATGAGAGCGTGCGTTCCATGACATGGCTCAGTAGGGGGAACCATAAATACGTCATTTATGTTTTTCTTATGAATATGTCATTGGAGCGTCCACCAGTGTCAAGCTACGAGCCATGTTACAGTATGGCAAACATGCGAAAGGAATATTGCTACTCATAACACGTGTGTAAGGATGCGTGTAGTAGGTAGCTAGTATTCAGATGATGAGCCTAATCACTTTAAAACAGTATAAGCAAACCGAAGAACCAATAGACACACACACATTCTCTGTTTTACTGTCGTACAGTTTGAAACAGAGGCCTACAGTAAGGCATCAATGCGGCTTTACATGCAAACAAACCGACAGGTGACATCTTCAAAGTTCATGTGGACAGGATACATTTGCTTTGGACATGTGAGAGGGGTTTACTTTTATTAAAAGCAATGAGCTTTAACAATTAGCTGACCAAAAACTATATAAAGAGAGCTATAAACAGTTTTGGCTTCCTCCTTTATGAGGAATCGACAGTAAAAAAAATCCATTGACATATGTACAAGCCAGATGAAAGTAGTCAGGCATCACATGTTCACAAACACACCGTCTCTCATACACACACTACTCAAGCGCGCCGTCATGCAGTCAGTCGCAGCATGCTTGCGTTAAGAGATCTGAGTGAGATGCATAGTCAAAAACGCTCCTTTTCCCTCTCACATCTCCAGCACTGCGTGAAGTGAGGAAGGTGTGTCTGAAGCAAGCACAGAGTCTGAGCTGTTCGTTTGTGTCGACGGGGTCCAAAATTAACCTTTTACCATGTTTGCCAACGGCTGTTGACCACTTCTGCACAATGTATACACAACAGTGGGTCCAAAGTGTGTATTATTTTTACATTTTCTAATTTAAAACAATTAGCTAAATTTGAGTGATATTTATTTGAAATGTTTCTCTCAGTAAAACTTTGGTTTGTCTATTTGCATGACAGCTGCACTTTAGACTATTTAATGGAAGCCCATTTACGCCACATAAGAAAAATAATCATGCTTTGGTAAATCATAATAATGAGATGTAAAGTCGAAATTTTGACATGTAATAATTTAGATTTTTTAAGTCATAATTTCGACTCAGTATAATTTTTTTAACTTTTTGTCATAATTTTAATCATGTCACAATTTCGACTGTCAATTTTGTAATTTTTTAAATCTTAATAATGACTTTTTTAAGTCATAATTTTAATTTAGTATGTCATTTTTGACTTTTCATGTCCTAATTTCGACTTTTAAAGTCATAATTTTGACTTTTCATCACATAATTTCGACTGTTTTATGTCGAAATTGTCTCATAATTTTGACATTTTTAATGTCATCATTTCAATTTTTCATCTCATAACTATGATTTACCAGAGCATGTCTTTATTTTCTTATGTGGCGGTAATGGGCTTCTAATGATTTGAAAATGGCATAATTTCCTGTAATAAAATTACCTCATTTATTTAGACCTAGAAATTAGAAATATTCAATAATACTTATTCTACATTATATTTATTTATTTTTAACTATATATATAAATCCTAAAACGTTCTCTTTATTTGTATGTGTGAAAAAAACAACAACTTCAATGTGGTCCCGGACCCTAATGTATGTATATTTTTCGTAATAAAACAAAAAGATGATCCCCTACATATTTGTGTCATATTTGAACATTGTTACAAAAGCACCATGGTTCTGTTTGTTTTGGTGAAATGTGTAGGTTTGTCTCTAATGCACTGTCAATAAAAAAAAAACCTTTGGCTTCCTATAAACATCTGATGGTACGTTTTCCACTTTTACCCTGAAGTCAATTGAAGATGCACAACAGCCCTTGACTGCTGTAATTTCTTTGCTTTGATTCTTGGATACCAAAGAGCGTTCTCACATCATGATTTACGTTATGTTGCAAATCAAGACAGCTGGTAACTCGTGTGGTGCTGATGGAGTGTTAATTTTGGACCCGGTGTGAGAGAGCAGATCTAAATGTGCACCAGTAGTGGCTGCGTCTCACTCTGGGGAGGCTCACCCTCGGGTGCTGGCAGATGGTACACCACACACAGTGAGGAGTACAGGCACCCCACAAATGACATCAGACTCGAAAAGTACATCACGCCCTGGGCCCCGCCCACCAGTGATGTCAGAGGGCCCATCGCCACGGAAACCAGGATTTGAGCCAGGAAGTACTGGCAGCTGAGCAGGGAGATGTCCACCCCCATACCCCGCCTGGTCCCGTCCTCGGATGAGCCGCAGAACTGCGAGAACAACATGTGGACATTCGTGACTGAGATCGATCACAACTGAAGTCACACTCAAACAGATGAAAACATTTAGTACTGCAATGAGGAGATCAATTCAAGGCATGCTGTCGATCACCGCTGACATTAACTTTGGGTCCCTCCATTAGTGGAAACAAAGAAAAAATGCATGTTCTGTATTGTACTTACAATGCAGTCTATGGGCCAAAAGATTACAGAGGGTTTAAAAGCAGAAATGTGTGTTAAAGCACTTACAATAATTCTTCCAGGAGCTGTAATAATCTTCGTTTTATGTGTTGCAAACATATTATTACAAATAGCTATGTTATATCCCTAGTATTTAGAATCCTTGTGCGTAAAAGTTACATGTTCACTATAGTCGTGAAAGAAATCGTTTTGCACAAACAAGGTTAGTAAGCAATTTGGTCACTACTCTCATGCTAACAAATAATGCGTCATCTTGATGCTATACTTTTGAAATAGTGTGTATTTTAACGTTTATACTGATAAGGCACTTACGGTATTTCTTACGTGTGCTGTTTGAGCTGTAGAGATGTATAACATTTTTTATTTCATGTGTTCCCAAAATATTATTGCAAATAGTTGAGTTATATCCCTATTTTCACATTATATTGCTTTTTGGTATCCTTGTGCGTATGGTCTAAAAGTTACTGTTCACTATAGTATAATTTTACTATAATTTTGTCACTAGTGTCATGTGAACATGCATAATGTTACAACTTGATGCTATACTTTCAAAATAATGTGTATTTCAATTTTATATTGATACCGTGCACCATAGACTTCAAATGCAAATGCATTCCCATAAACACAATTTTGGTTTCACAGACAAAGCTCGAGTTTATAAAAGGCACGTTTATAAAAGCTACTTAAAGTCCTAATTGAACTAAAACCTAATCCTGGCTTAATCTAAGACCAGTCTGTGAAACCAGGGGCCGGTTGCATAAACTTCTTAGACTAGTCTTACAAGTTAGTCATCATTTGTTCTTCTTCGACTTTTGGTTACACTTTATTTTAAGGTGACGTAGTTACACCGTCCTTACTCTAATAAGAACTGAGGGTAACACTTTATTTTACAGTGTCCTTGTTACATATTTTACATGTACTTACCATAGTAATAACAGTAAATTATGCATAATTACATGCAACTAACCCTCAAGCAAACCCTAATCCTAACCTAACCCTATAGTAAGTACATGTAGTTAATTAATATTACTCAGTTCTTAAATATATAATTACACTGTAACAATGCCACCTTAAAATAAAGTGTAACCGAACTGAGTAATATTAATTAACTACATGTACTTACTATAGAGTTACTGTTAGAGTCAGGGTTTGGTTTAGTGTTAGTTACTTGTAATTATGAATAATTTACTGTTATTACTATAGTAACGTATAACTACATCACCTTAAAATAAAGTGTCACCTAACTTTTTTTAAATCAGACACATAAAAAGGTAGATTGGTCTAATAAAAGACGGATTAGCCCTAACTAATTTCTAGTTGGTCAGAGTAGTTCTTAAGACACAGTTTTAACTATGTTTATGCAATGGCCCGAGGCCTTAAAACATCTAATTAAAGTCTGTTTCTGTGTCGCAGATGATCTTCCTCTCACCTGCGGGCTCTGGTAATATTCACAGAGCAGAGAGTAAGGCAGCGTACAGAGAGAAGAGAAGAGCACTCCGTAGGTGACGCAGAGAGACAGCAGCACGTACAGGTTTGTGGAGAGAGTGGCCAGTCCTGTGCCCAAACCAAAGGCCAGATAGGCAAAAAAATACAGCGAACGCAATGAGAAGCGCTCCTCCAGCTTCTCCAGAATGGCTGCAAGAGAAAGAGATGCTAATACACACTAGTCTTTGTGCACGGTCAAGTTGTACAGAATCACTCTCACTTTCCCCAACCTGAATAAAAAGCAGCACTGAATGCATAGATGCACATCCCCCAGCAGCCCATGGTGACGCCAGAGTTGTAGCGCTTGTACTCCTCTGAATCGTGGTGAGCCTTTGGGTCTCCGCCAAACACAACCTCCCCCATGAAGTCGGTGTAGAAGAGCAGCATCCCCTCAAACGACAACCAACCTGAGGATCATGTTTTAGTCCAAATTGATGATGGGAGATCAAATAGTTGCACATAACCACTTTTAAAAACACTTGAATCACATTTAAAAAAAAAACTCACACTTATCATTCACAAAGTTGTACACATCCTGGGGCCTTTGTGTTTTTAAAATGATTACCTATAAATGAATAGCACTCCCAGAGCCATTTAATACATCTTACCATATTTAAATCCATTATTCATCCACTATAATAGTATTTCTTGATAATTTTGTATTTGATCATTTTTTTTAAATAAATATATTATATTAAATAAAAATATTAGTGCTGGCCAAGTTAACGCGTTATTATCGCGTTAACGCATTTATTAATTAATGCCGACCATTTTTTTTATTTATTATTATTATTTTGAAAGTCCGTTGCTCACTGGCTCTGAATACACATAGGCCTACAGTCAAACCATGATCACAGGAGGGGTGGGATGTTGGTCAGCCAGCAAATAACCCACCCAAACAAGCAGAGGAGAGGCTTCGGCAGGTTCTCTCAGGTGAACAGAAAGAGAGACAGCGCTCCGCGAGTGAATGACAGGCGCTCTATGGATAGTAACCATGGCAACGGCTTCTGTGCGCTACGCAGCTGTAGTCTTTTTAACTTAAAATTATACATAACTTTACCTGATAGGCCTGCGTTTAGTTTAGCGGGGATGCTCTGCCATGTGAATTCCCTCCTGTTGATGTCCTGATAACTATTTAGATTCTGGAAACTCACAAACAGCGAGCAGAGGATCAGTCTCTCTTCCAATGATTTGTGCTGCGCGTCGTCGTGTACAAAAAGTTAGACAATTCAACTTCGGCAACGCGCGGGCGCGTGCGTGAGGCGAGCATGACCGCAACAGTTTCACAGGAACGCACCCGCTTGTCGCTGCACCTGTGCTCGACCACTTCACCTCACTCTAGGCTTATTTATAATTCTGCGTCGGACCAACGCCGGAGCCTCTACGCTATAGACTACGCGTTGGTTTTCATTATATATCTGCGTCGTTGACGCGCAATTACACATGCAGAGGGAGTGTGAAACCCGGGGAGCGGTTCTAGCAATCACAGCGCTTGCGGTACGCGTAGAATTGACGTTACATTTTTGGAGAGATGCACGGGTACGCGCGCTACACAGCTACGGCGTGAGTTCGACGCAGAAGTATAAATTGGGCTTTACCTCTGTTTAATCTAATCTTACGTGGGAAACCATGGCATGGCATGACCAAACCTAAGCTGCTATCAGAGAAGTAACGTTGGTCGACTTATATCTGTAGTAGTGATCATGACCCTTTTAGACTGTTTCTGCTGCTCCCTGATACAAGATACCTGTTCAGAAAAAAAAAGAAAACTGGACTCGTTTTAACAAGCTAGCTAAAAAGTAATGCCCTGGCAGTGGCAAATAGCTTTGTTTAAATATTTGATTTGATTACATTAATGTTCAAGTTGAGATTTACAAGAAATATTTTATTGATACTGTGTAAAGGGAATACTGCTGGTATAAAAGCACCTGATTTGTTTAAAGTTTTTGCAAACCTCATGTTATTGCACTTTTGAAGCAGTACATTTAAATCAAAAGTGCGCAATACAGTACTTTAGAATTCATTATTCAATTTTGCGCGTAACAATGCGATTAATCGCAAGAAAATCATGCGATTAATCGCGATTAAATTTTTTAATCGTTGCCCAGCACTAAAAAATATATATTTTATATTTACATTTATTTGAAGTTATTCATTTATTATTAGTCTCTTTATGTATTAGTTTTTTGTTTAAATATTTATATTTAACTTTAATTAATTTTTATTTCAGTTTTAGTTTTAGTAGTTTTGGTACTTTAACTTAAACTTGTTTTTTCCCCCCGGTTAGTTGCCAAGGAAAAATAGCTAATTTAAAAAAAAAGTCTAATTGCAAGGTTTTTCATCTTTTATTTCAGCTTTATTTGAATTAACTTTTATTGTACATCAAAAATTGTAATAGGTTTTAATTAACAATTGCAAAGCTAAATTCAGCAGATTTCCTTCCCAAATCAGTGCAAAATTTCATTTAATCAGCTGTAGGTCTGTGCTAACACTTTAGTCTGTTATCAAAATCTTAATGTCAGTGCTAATTATATATATTAAAAAAATGCATTTAAATATGAGCCTCGGATATGTTGTATATGGCTAATGAGATTCAAAACCTATATTACCCAGGAAATGGTTGGTGCACAGGCTTCGTAAACATGGAGGCATCCTGCAGATGGCGGTACAGAGCAGCAGGATTGACATCTGAGAGTCTGCTCCTTCATGGCTGCCACTGAGGTCACTGTCATAGCGCATTCCATTCAGCAGTATATTTGCCACCTTGGGAAAAGATAAAGTTAAAAAAAAAACATGCTAAAGTTCAATGCCAAGTTGCAAACCTACAGTGCACACTGACCTGTTGACTGAAAGTGACGGTGCGTCGACGACCGTTGTCCAAGCCACCGCTTTGAGTCGTGAGCGGGTCCTCTATTAAGGCCAGACTCTGAGGACGCTTCAGTATCCCTGAGGAACTGCCTCTCTGTGACCCCGACGCCTCATTAGGCTCCGCGGGTTCGATGGCTTGATTTTGCTCATTAGCTTGCAGCGCTTCACTCGCCTGCAACTCTCCGTTAGGCTGCGAGTGTGTGTTTTGCTGTGAAACTTCACTTGCACCAGGTGTTTCACTCTGCCCTTGAGGAGGGGGCGTTTCTCCCGGTGGCTCTGGTTCTATTGGCTGAGGAGTCTGCTGTCCCGTGTAGCATTCAATCAATACTCTGTCTATGTAGGAGGTGCCTAAGGAGGAAGCAAACTCATTAATGCCTGTGAGCGAGTTGTCCCGACTGATGAAGCTGCCGTATTTGGGTGTCAGAGGACTGAGAGGGGAGATGGGGCTGGTGAGGCCTGCGTAGAGACGTGCGTTAGCGCTGCTCGAGCGACCCAGCGGATCCTGGTAGCGGTAATTGGAGAACTGGCTGTTATATAGGGCTTCTTCTTCGTCCTCTTCGTCCTGCTCGACAGCAGCCCCAGGAGGAGGCGGGGGGGAGGGCGGAAGAGGGAGGTTGGGGCTCTTCAGGTTTTGGCCGCTTCTGGTTTGAGGCTGGGACTTGGGTAGAGTTCGCTCAGGAATACTCGTGAGGGTCATGGCTGTGGTGGCGGCGAGGGTGATGCTGGTGAACAGGTATATGACCCGGAGCTGGCCACCTATTGACCTTCCGAACTCAGTCTTGTCCCAGTTAATGCCACCCACAATGTACCCAAACCCGCCTCCAAGGCCTGAGGTAAATGAAAGACGCAATAGTTCAATGAAAGAATAGAAGTGAAAAGATAGATGCAATAGTAATGTGATTCAGTGTTGTTATTGTTAAATAAAACTAAAACTGTGCATATCATTTTGTGTAATGGAAATAAAGCTAAAATAAAATAAAAGGTAACACTTTATTTTACAGTGTCCTTGTTACATATGTTACATGTACTTATCATAGTAATAACAGTAAATTATGCATAATTACATGCAACTAACCCTCAACCAAACCCCAACCCTTTAGTAAGTACATGTAGTTAATTAATATTACTCAGTTCTTAAATATATAATTACACTGTAACAATGACACCTTAAAATAAAGCAAAAAAAAAACAAAATGTTAGATAAAAAACTTGAAACTAAAAAACTAAACAAAACTTATAAAAATGACAAAAGCACATACAAAATGATGACTTAAACTAAAATAAAATGATTAAAATAAAAGATAATTCACGATATTAAATACTATACTGTAAATGATACTAAAATAACACTTATTTTCAAGGAATTGATTTAAATATGGTCAATTAAAATGTTAATGGGTCTGAGAGAACTATATTTTTATAAGTAACTGTAACATATATATAAGTTATATGTTGTTTATTACATATATATACATATACGTATATTACATACTGTAATAGTATAAGTAACATAGTCAAATTAACTGACTGAAATAAATAAGTTATGGTTGAAGTACTAAAATTACTAAAAATAAAATTGGTATAAAAATAAATGAAAGCTTAATAGAAGTATTTAAAAACTAATAAAATGACAATATATAATAAAGAACTAATAAAACACATATCAAAGTTACTACAAATAAAACTAAACTAAACATAAAAGCTAATGAATACTATATTAATATATAAATAGTACAGATTTTCAAGGAAATTATTTAAATTATGAGACAATGTGTTAAATGAACCTGGGAGAACTATACTTTTATAGGTAAATGAAAACATAGTCAAATTAGCCAAAATAAATCATTATAAAAAAAGGCCACGGCATATACAACTTTATTAAAAATGACAAAAGCACATAATACAATTACTAAGACTTAAACTAAAATAAAAATATAAAATAAAAATATAAAATAAAAATGTAAATAAATAAAAGCCAATTCAAAATATTAATAAATACTATAGTAGTATATACTGTAAATATGACTAAATATATTGGTTTGAGAAAAAGAGAAAAACAATGCTTTAAATGAATAATTAACCATAATTAATCTCAAAGTTTTCCTCTAACCTGCCAGAAGAGCATGTATATTTAGGCCTCGGTCTTGGTCCTCTGGGCTACACACATCCATCATGTACGCATGACTGGGGTTGTCGGCTGAGTCCGCGCTGAAGTCCATCAGAACCACACCACACACCGTCAGCACGATGCCCCACTTGTGATCCAGGGTTGTGTCCGCCAGCGCTGATCCAATGTCTCTTCCATTCAGCACCAGTGTTAGACCCAGCAGAGCCCCTACAAACACAACAACACACAACATTACGACCAACTTCTCTCAATAAGAATGCAAGTTCACTGAAAAACTCTAGTTTCAATGCCACATATTAAATGTGACAGAAAAAGAGAGAAATAGATGCTTGTTTTTAGCAATTAGTGAAGTTTGCAATAGCTAAATTCAGTACTGCTCACCTATCGCCAGGGCAAAAATAAAAGGTCTCCTGCGGCCGAAGCGAGACGTACATCGGTCACTCCATGCTCCAAGAATTGGTTGCAGTAGGAATCCTGACAATCATAAAAGACAATTAAAAAACTAGTATTGCTATATGTAACAAAGGCCAGTTAATAAGAGCTGGAGGTTAGGTGTCTTTGCTCAAGGGCACCTCAGTCGTTTCCTGGTACTGAGAATCAAACCAGCGACCGTCGGGATACAAGCCAACTCTCTAAGCATTAGGCCACAACTGCCCCAAACGGGAGTGAGTGTAACGGAGAGCTGTGCAGGTAAACCTCACTCCCCTGACCTCAAGAAGTGCACTAGCGACTGACTCTAGAGGCTGGCTTTAACGTCCCTGTCAGCGCACCCGCCTCCCATCCTGGAAACGCTGGTTCGAATAGTGGTGCGAGTAGAAATTTCCATATTTTATGTAAAAAAAAAAAAAGTATGTTAAATATTTATGTTGCAATATAAATATTTGTGAAAAATGAAAAAGAAATGTTGCCTTGGCAAACTAATTGAAATAAATATTTACTGAAGCTAAAATAAAAATATAAGTTGAAGTATTAAAATGACAAAGATTTAAATTAATGCTAAATCCATTTTTTTTTTTTTAAAGACAAAAGCTCATAATAAAATTAGGAAAATTAAATTAAAATGAAAACCTGAAAATATAAAAATAAAATAAATACAAATATTAATAAATACTATTATAATAGATCAATAATACTAAATGTTGGCTGCAATTGCAACATAGAAGTGGCAAAAAATAAAATAAAAATATGTTGCATGTTAAATATATATATGTTGCAATATAAATATTAAATGAAAAACTTCAACTTAATTTTTTTTTTTTTAAATACTAGAAATGTTGCCTTGGCATACTAACTGAAATAAATATTTACTGAAGATGAAATAATTTTTTTAAGTTAGAGTACAAAAAAAACTCAAATAAAACTAAATTAAAGGTAATATAATTATTTTTAAAAATTAATAAAAATGACAAAAGCACATAAGAAAAAACTACACATATAAAAATAAAAGACAATTTAAACTATTAATAAATACTATATATATATATATATATAGAATATATATATATAAATATATAGATAATACAAAATGGTGGCTGCAACTGCAATTGAAGTGGCTAAAAAATAGGCCTATGTTACATGTTAAATATATATTTTCCTTTTCAGCATATCCAGCTCATTCTTTTCAATATAATGAAAGTGAATGCTTTTACAAACTAATCCATGTGTTCTTCTAAAGGCATATAATCGCTTTGTGCGAGGAACAGACACAAAAACTTGGCATCTGCTCTAGCTTGGTACGTTCAGGAGAAAAGTATAGATTTTTGAGTCTGATTTGTGAACTAAGTAGTAGAATATTCTCTATGAATGATTCATTCACAAATCTGACTGATCCAGTATTTAAAGAACCTCAATGATCTGTGACTGCTTGCATAAGCATAGAATTGAAGTTAGAGATTAGACGTTTAATTTTTTATTTAAAGATTGTTTATATGATAAACGATTGTTAGATTTAATCAGTGCGATTTACTGCAATGCTTTTTTTCAGTTAGTTGGTCAGAAGAACAAAAGTGGATGTTTCTTACTTGTTCAGACGACATTTTAGGGTGAAAATTCTTATGTTGGTCATCCTTCCAAAAAGTAGAATCTGTGATTCCGAATGACAGTATCCACATTCTCCTCAAAACATTGGATTCATCCGCGCTGTGCCGTGCCGAGGCACAACCCACGTAAAGTTGATAATTCCAAATAAAGTTGAAAAACATCAGATGATGCGTTGACGTAATTTCCACTGAAACAGGAAGCTAAGGCGGGACATATTGAATGGCTCCTCACCCTTTTCAAATAGCCAATAGCGTTTGGTTTACCTCACAGACTGCGAGTCGTACTTGACAGCGCCATGGAGGCGAATCCGAGCGCTGATGATACGTTGGATTAAATAGTAGAGGTTTGAATCAATTCTAGCCATTTCATTCTTAACCAACACAGTTGGAAAACGGAATAAAACTCGAGCGTTTGAGCAACCAAACGGTCGGTTTGGCCAGGTGGTATTTATACTGTAGCATAGGGGGCGGAGCTTTAGATTCTAGAGAGCATTTGATTGGACAGAAGCTGAAGTCCGCGATGATGTCATAAAAATCCGTGATCCATTTTAGCGGAAGTGAGAGACTAAGTTTTGATTGCTTATATCTCCTAAATGCGAATTTTGCCATTGTTTTGGAACAAATCAGCTTATTCATAACATTAAGGCTAACATATTCATACTAAAAGCTAAAAAACGTACATTTGATGATGATTTCAGGGGGCCTTTAATATCTACTTACCTAAGATTGGACTGATGAACCACACAAGACTGTAGAACTGGTCGGGCAGCCCCATCTGAAGTAACACAGGAGTAACATACGCCGTTTCCATCGCGTAGCTGAACTCGATACCAAACAAGATGGATCCATTGAAGAGAAGCTCGGGGAAAGTGCGTCTCGGGGGCAGTTCGCTGAGGTCGAGCTGTTCCAGGGGACACGGGGTGTTCGGCGGCGGAGGAGGAGACGGCCTGATCAGTTTCCGGCGCTTCGGGTGCCTCTGGAAGTTATTGGCTCTGTGACTGAGGTGCCGTGTGGTGGACGCTGGGAAGCTGGACGTCTTGGACAGAGTGGGTCTCCATGTGCCATCCTGGGCAGTCCCGAACTTCCCCCCCACAGGACTGGACAACAGGGGGTCGCTCGAGGTGCCCATTCCAGGAGAAGACATTCTGCTCACACTGCAAGGGGGGAAAAAAGAAGTGTTGATGATGCAAATTTCAAAAGATATGGAAAAGCAATCCATCACCGCTCTCAGATGCACAGAGCGCTCTTAGGTCATGGTGACATTGAGGTAGGACAAGATAAACAGCACAATTACATAAAGTCATGCCGGAAAGCATCACAACAGGGGGTTTGTGCATCAAATCAGCAGAAAAGTATCGTGATGAATGAAGCGCCATTGCTTCAAGGTAGTCAGTGATAAGGATATGGCACTTCCCTCGTGCACACGACGCACTGCAACCAATGCGCAGACCCAGAATGTGAAGATGCGCAGTGCACATGTGGTCTCTTCATAGCTGAGGAAGCAAAACGCACAACGGCAGCCTTCTGAGAAACGCACCAGGCGTGAATAAAAAGAGCACGTGATCTTCGATTAATAGAAATGTTTAATAGGCTAATGGAGAGCCTTGGAGAGCGAAGCAGCTGCACTTCAGTGGTGCACTAATCACCCCAATCATTTGATTTCAAGGTAAAGATTATACAATCGACTCCTCCACTCGTTTGTTCTTTGTGAGAGGCGTGCACATGGAAATATTACCTTTATCCGGGATGCTCTTCATGCATTACTGGTTTGCAAACAGCAGACGGAACGGCAAATCATGTTGACGCTGCTGTTTAACGTTTCTTCCTCTTTCGTCCTTTCTGGCGCAGTCATTTCTCTGCTTTTATCGTGCTCCTCCGGTCTTCCCCTGTTCTCTCATCTCTCCTCGGCTGAGGCTCGGCTCTCCCCCGTGACGTCACGGCATCGCCCCTCCCGCGCCAATCTGCAGCATCAGCATCAACTGAAAACTGACACCTGTCTAAAACGCTTCAAACTCTTAAAGGGACAGTTCACCGAAAAATGTAAATGTTCCTATCTCTCCAAGTACTCCTCGCTGCCAGACTGTAGCGCGGTGACGTCACGTATGAAGTTTAAGTTTAAGAAGTTTAAAGTTTATTGCCATTTGCACAGGTACGTTACAGTACAGGCACATTGGAAATCTTGTGTGTTTCTCAGAGTCAGCTTTTAAATTAAAAACAAAAAAACATTTTAAAGGAGAGCAAAGAACAACGAAACATTTTAAAAATGCAAAAGAGAAAGACTGTATATAAATAACCATTCTAGTTTAAATAAATACACATTATAAAAGGTAAAATAAATGAATGATATTGCACATTGTAGAAACTCTAAATAAAGTGCTATTGCACAAGTCATTACAATGATAATGATAATGCACCTAGAGTAAAAACATGGAATGGGGTACTTTTTGCCCTCCTTAATGTCCTGTCCCACTAACCTAACAGTGGCTGGAAAGAAGCTGGTAAACAGACGGGCCTTGTGAGTGCTGATACTCACAGGTATGCGGTGTCTCAGATTATAATCAGCAGAGGCTGATTATAATCTGTGTACATCACATATGTGTTACCACACACATGCGCCATATCGCGGTGACAGCATATGCGTGTTACGCTGTGACGCCACATGTTTTGACGTCACGCGGCTTTAAAACGCATACGCAAATTTGACATAATATTATTAAAAATGTTAATGTGTTAAAAAAACTCTAAAGTAACAATGAAAGCCGCAAAAATACAGCGCACATCCATAATTTTAACTATCCCTGATCTAAGGTAAACTTATAAGGAATTTCAGAGTATATATTGTGTAATATTTGTGTAGTATTTTATTTAAAGTTTATTTTCACATTATGTTGCACTTCACTGTGTAAATTACAAAATTAAACATTAATGGCACCTTTATATTTCTTATTTTAATCATCCCTCTGTAATAGTTAATTGTTTGTTTTTGTGCATTATATAGGCTATTATAAAACATTTATTCCAATAAAGTAGTTTGAAGTTAAACCAACTATAGAGTATATTGTCAATCTCTGTATCCCATATTATGCATGCCAACTCAAAAAAAAAAAACTCATAACAGTGATAACCTTTATTTCAAAATAAAGAGGATAATTGTGTAAAAGAAATATGTACACATACAGATAATCACATACATATCTGTACATCAGCAGACAGACACAAACACACACACACACACACACACACACACACACACACACACACACACACACGTCATCACAGTCTGTGAAAGGGGTCCATTAAGGAGTGGCAAACCAACACCTTTCTGAAGTTAATGATTTATTTAGTAAAATAGTTTTTTTTCTCTTGGTCTGTATTGATTATTTAATGTAAATCATTACAACGTTCTATTTGAGGAAGACAGACTGAAGTTACTGACCTTTGATGTACTAAACCACACCCTACATTATCTTATAGAATATGTTAACTTGATCTTGGGCTCAAAAATATATATTGTATAGAGTGATTCATATAGCATCCATTTACATTTACAAATACTGAGTTTGTACGGGAAAAATAATTTCGGGAAGTGATTAAATAACTAACAGATAATAGTTGCCATTGTCATATTTATGTAATATGCCCCGCCCCTCGAGCGCATGATTTGAATTCCCGAAGCTGTGATTGGCCTATACGAGTGTCAATCACATCATGTCTTACACAAGTGGGCGTGTGTATATAACAGCGGCGAGTTTGTGTGTGCTTGTGTAAAGACAAGTGTAAAGAACCGCTGAAGGAACAAGGACAATTTTTACACCCAAATGCCAAAAATATACTAAGAAAATGTCGTCTGTGAATTTGACCAGCTTAGGAGCCAACCAACTAAAAAACACCACGTCTGGAGAGGTAATCATTCAACTACAATGTTCCTATAAGTTAGCATACAACTAGCAGACTACAGAGATGTTCTGAATCATTTCATTCGTTGTCATGAAAAACACTTCCTGTGCTGATTTTCCACATTGTGACAACATTGTGATAAATAACTCATTCGCTGCTTGCAGGTGTCAAATGCAATGATAACACATTATGAGTCTTTATAATCTAATGCAAAAAAACAATATTTTAAACCTATGCAGTTATTCTGCATGCTAAGACTCTTGAGATCTTCTTGTTCTAGGTTGGGTGTATTGATATTTAAAATAATATATGTATTATTTGCCTAAGTTATGTTTAAAATTTCAAGTTTTTTTAGTTTTACGTCTTTTTGAAGGCATATTTTTCAAACCATTTAAAACATGCTTGTGACTCAATTTATTTTAAATACTTAAAAGTGAAATTACTTGAATACCTAAATACGTGAAAGTTAAAGTTTATTGAAATAAATTATTCTCACTCAGTAAGTCACATGATAAATTACCATGAACAAATTATGACCATGAGCATTAATTCTTTTCAGAATCAGGAATTCAGGTTTTTGTTACACATGAGGATTTTAAATATGTAGTCTCTTAATTATGAGCTCATAAAAATGGCATGTGTAACATTGTTAAATGAATTAGAAATTGAATTTTAAAGGAACTCTAGCATGTCATGGCTTCATATGTAGTGTCAACCACCCAAAAATATGCGTTTTATTCCAAATGAGCTGTACCAAATGAATGAAAATGCGATATGTCTGTTGAACAAGTCACTTGTCTTGTTTGTCAGATGGTGGAGGTTGGTTCTCTGTGGCGGGAGCAAACGGTCATTCTCTTCTTCTTGCGGAGATTTGGTTGCCAGGTGTGCCGGTGGATGGCAGCGGAGGTCAGTAAACTGGAGAAAGACCTGAAAGCAAATGGTATTGCTCTGATTGGCATCGGACCTGAAGAGATTGGAGTGAAGGAGTTCAAGGATGGGGGATTCTTCAAGGGCGGTGAGGATTTGGCACTTGGCTTTATATTGTTTAATATTATTCCTAATTTCTTAGTTTTACACTAATGTTGCTCAAATATGCAGTGGGTTATTGAAGTCTGAGACGGAGACCACAGTGAAAGATCTAGTAGTTACCTTATAAAGGCCTGTTTTGACCAAAGACAATATCTATAGTGATAATGATAAAGATAAGAGTTCTAAAAATCGTTAAATATATAAATGAACAGCAGAGTGCACAACACAAATGCAATGTAATGATAATGACACAGAGAAACTATATCATTGGAATCACTTTTAGATCTACTGATGACGTGCAAATTAATGAACAAACGCAGCTGGATCATTTCCATAATAACCCACACAATCTACCAAGAGCGTCTGGTTTAAGACATGCTTTTTTTGGCCGGTAAATAATGGCACAAATACCAGTAAATTAATAAGCGCAAACCTTAGTGAATTAACTTGCATGATTCATTTAAATACTCTCTTCCCATAAGTTTTGTGTCTAAAAGAGAAACTCCTATAAATGCATATGCAATAAGGTCAGCCGCAAAAATGACCCTGTCCACGCCTTTTCAGCGATTATTTTTCACTGTGTGGCTTAAGTAAATCCTGACAATAGTTTCTCAACACCAAAAGAGGGTTTGCGCTCGTTATCTTTATAGTTATCTTGGTGTGAACGGGCCTTAACTCATAATGCGTTTGACCCAGAAGAGATGCATACAAATTTCTTTAAAAATACGTTGTTTTAGTATGGGAACCAAACTTTGGAAATGTGTCAAGACTATGAAAAATATCTTCTTCTTTTTTCTTTCTTTTTTTTTACAAATATTTAAAAAAGAGATTTAAACCTGGAAATGAAAGAAACTGTAAAATAATGCATGACATAACATAACACACTAAGTGTTTGATCAAATGCATGTTAAAGGAACACGCTGACTTTAGCTTATTCACTGTATCCCCCGGAGTTAGATAAGTCCATACATACCTTTTTCATCTCCGTGCGTGCTGTAACTCTGTCTGATGCACCCACCGCTAGCCTAGCTTAGCACAAAGACTGGATGTAAATGGCTCCAGCTAGCATACTAATCCCAATAACTGACAAAATAACGCAAACATTTTCCTATTTACATGTTGTGATTTGTATAGTCACAGACTGTACAAATAACAAGGTCATATGAGACATATTTTAACCGTATAAATATTGGGAACTATATTCTCAGAAGGTGAAGCACTGCTACTTGGGCGGAGTGATTACCGCAGCACCGTGGTGAGGAGCATTCAGAGTTGGAGTAATAGAGTCCACAATTACTAGATAGTAAAAGCATAGTTTACAATCATGGGTGTTTGCTGTATTGTAAAGAGCTGCGACAGTAAACAGGGGAGACCAGGTAATACCATGATGTTTTGATAGAATTCCAACCATTGATCTTTTTTTTTTTTTGCTTTAATTGAAGCACAAGATAATTCACCTTGTGCTGGATTCGGGTTTTCTTCAAGTGTCTCCAAAGCAGGAAATAACAAATGATCAAATGCAAAATGCAGTTTTCACAAGTGCGCTTTTGGACCCCATTGAGCTAAAGTGCGCTTTTGGACCCCATTGAGTTAAAGAATGATTTCAATACTGCATTCTTTCTTCTGAAATAAGTGATAACCTCAGGTTAAGCTCATTGTGTGGGTTTTGAATTTATTAGTGATAAACTCGTGTTTTTTACTGTCATTTCTACCTGTTACTATGCTTGCCAAGCCTGTGTTTACCTTGGGTTTGCCACTGATAAAAGGTGTCATAGGCGTTTTCCTGATCCTGTGAATATTTAACTTTTTCTTTGTTTTAGACATCTACATTGACGAGAAGAAAGAGTGTTACAAAGATTTAGGCTTTAAAAGGTATGAGGTTCAACTTGAGCATATTCAAGATTATTTTTATTTGTGGTATTGAATTCTTAATTTAAAAAGTCTTAAAGGAATAGTTCACCCAAGAATGAAAAATTCTCTCTCAAAAATGTACTCACCCTCAAATTGTTATAAACATGTTGTATTGAACACAAAAAGAGATGTCGGTAACCAGACAGTTGATGGACCCCATTGACTTCCATAGTATGAAAAAAAAAAAATGCTATGAAAGTCAATGGGGTCCATTAACTGTCTGGTTACCGACATTCTTCATAAAATCTTACTTTGTGTTCAGCAGAAGAAAGAAATTCATACAGGTTTAGAAGGTGAGAAAATGATGACAGCATTTTTATTTTTGGGTGAATGTTGGACCATGACACAAGCATGTCAAAATTAACAAAAATTCTCTGGTTTTCAATCTCAGGTACAATGCCATGAATGTGGTTCCAGCTGCCATGGGAAAGAAAGTACGAGAAATTGCCTCAAAGGTATTTATAACGCATTGTACATTTCCTTTAATAGTTATTTTTTAATGCAAATTATAATTCTGGCCTAATGATAATTCGTGATTGACTAATGAGATGTCTTATTTGTAAACACTTTTAATAATGACCAAATTTAAGGTGTTAAATAAATAATAGCTTATTTCAAAATGTGCTAAACTTTTAGATAACTCTTTTGATTCCTGTTTTTTCTTGAAGGCAAGTGCAGAAGGAATTCAAGGAAACTTTAGTGGAGATCTTCTGCAGAGTGGAGGCTTGCTCATCGTCACAAAAGGTAAGAAAGTTTGTGAGTAAGATGTCATATTTTCAATAGGAAAATGTATTGGTCCAGTCTTGTAGTTTTGAAAAATATGTCATAGAAGAGAAACGAAACTTGTAATCTAAGCAGTCTGCATTATTGTCACTAGAGGGCAGCATGACTTCACATTAAAAAAATGTAGCACATGCAAATCTGTTCTGTGCTCAACCATGAGAAATAATGTGAAGAAATCTGCCTGTAGCAGAGATTAACATTTTAGAATAATACCTTGATGTTTCTGGATTTGATGAGTCTCTGAACTGTTTCTGGGTCTCAGGGTGCCAACAGTCAGGCCAGCACTAATTCAGCAATACAACTAAACATGTTTTCCTATTACTTGAACTCTCATTTACTCTCATTACTTGAATGCAACTGGATGTTGAAGTTTGTTTGTAGTTCTCATTAATCTCATGATGATTCTCATTAGATTCTCATTACTGTAACAGAGTGATGAGAATATTTGTCCAGACGTAATTTTTTTCTAATTAAAATAGATTAATTGAATGTTTAAACAGGACCACCATAACGTTTATGAAACGTGTTAAATGTGCTTAACTGTCATGGAAACAATATCACAATGCTAAATGTGTCACTCTGTTCAGGTGGAGAAAAGGTTTTGCTGCATTTTGTCCAGAAAACGCCTGCAGACAACGCATCTCTGGAGGACATCACCAAAGCTCTCGGGATCTCGGCGAACGTCCAGGCTGGTGAAAAGCCACAGGTAAAACAGGAAGCATTGGTAAGGTCGAACTTCTTTGGCCCGGTTTACACCTGGTATTGAGATGCGTTTTGGTCGATCGGATCACAAGTAGACGAGGCAGACACATTCCCGTTTACACCTGTTGTTTTTTTATCCGTCTCTTTTGTCCACACTCGCCCACTTCTGTCCTGATTTCTTCGAGGGGAGGGTCTATGAGCGGGTACATGTATGGGCTTTAGATCTTTCGATCTAATGGATGAAATAAGCTCATGCAATTTATATATGAACGTGACCGGAGACGACGGAAAAACATACAGAGCATCAGCTTTCGTTTCTGCTCTGACAGCTTTAAGACCAAACGGATATCAGGAATGGTGAGAGAGCATTGTGCTTTGGTACGTTTTTCATCTTCAAACCAAACTTGGGTCTTAATACCGACAAAGTCCCGTCTGGCTAGGCTAGCGCACTTCTCATAATGTTTATGCTTTAGGTCAGTAGGCCGAGAGTAGGTTCTTTTGTGGCGCATTTGAACACATGAGCGTTTACACTACGAGAGCAATCCGGTCTAATGCGTTTTACCTTTGTAAGTGGTTGAAAATGGACGAGCTCAAAACGTTTTAGACCCCGTTTACACCTGTATTTAGTGTCGTCCACTTGTGATCCAATCGACCAAAGTGCATCAAAATGCATCTTAACGTCAGGTGTAACCGGGCGTTTCATACTGGAGTATAGTCAGATGTCGCATGTAAAGTTAGTGGTTGTGATTGTCATTGGGTAAACCAGTCAGGAGTTCTTCCTCTAAATTGTTTCTGGATATTTTATGGTAATAGGAACAACATTGCAATAAATAAGGAAATCCATTAGGACTTGATAGAAAAGCATCAGTGGTTCTTCACTAGGGGCCTCAGTATACTTCCAAGAGGGCTTCAAGGTGACTTAAAACTGTTTAAAACCACACAAAACAAGCATTAAAAACAGTTAAAAGAGCCAAAAAATGTTTTACTTATGATTTACAGAAAGAATCTAGGAATGTTGGGGCCTTAGATTTTCTTGTGGGATACTGAAGTGCATTACTTGATGCATTAATATCTAATTAAAAGTGTGCTAGAGCTGCAAGATTAATTGTTAAAAGATCGCAATCTCCATTCAAACACGCACACGATCTTATTCCTAAATGACATGATTTGGGGTCTACTATCTTTGACAAGTACGATCACTGCAAACATTCAAATCTGCGTTCAAAACGCGGATTAATCCAGTAATGAAACAAGTGAAGTCAAGCAATTAACATTTTATCAGAATCGTATTACATGCTATTTGGTTTAGTTGTCTATTCAGAGTCGTGGGAGAATTGTGATCTCTATTTTAAACAAAAAAATGGTGATTCTTAATTTATCCAGAATCGTGCCGCTCTAATGTTTGCATGCATTTGTAATCTTAAAATGACTTTGAATGCAGCTAGAGAAAATAAACAGAAAAAAGTCTGAACTTTCCATTTTATAATATTAGTGTTACGGTTTCTAGATTTTTTTACTCCGGTTTTACATGATGTGAAGCTGTTTTTACACTAATGACAGACTTGTCGTTTATTCAATTTGTGTTCATGTCCCAAATAAAATAAGATGAACGAGATAAAGAACCGTTCATAAAGTATTTATATAATATATATATATATATATATCTATGAAATCAGTATTAAAAAAATTGAATTACTCATTATATTAGTCATATACAGTACATAGGATTTTAGTCATACTGCCCACCTCTAATAACTGTCTGAAGTGATTTAAATGGCTCAGATTGAAGTTTTGGTTTTTAAAATGACTATATTCTTTCAAACAAGTGGTTTCAGTATTGTACTCATATTCATGCTTGATATTGTATTACTTATGAACAAGTGATTCTTCTCCACAAACTGTGGATATGTTTACACACTAGTATATGTTTCTACTTTAATTGACTCAAAAATATGTGACCACACTATTACATTAAAGTATTTTTAAGGCCAGTCTAAAAATACTCTTTTTGTGTATTGTGTTGGGTTACTTTACTGCAGTAAAATCCATAGTGAAATTGTCCTTGTAAAGAGTTTATAGAGTTGTAAGATAAGATTTTAAGTTGCATTGATCCATGCAACCACACAAGAACGTTTAATTGCATCCATGGTGAAACCAGGACACCAGAGACATCCTTACCTTGTCTTGCTCAATTTCGTTGGAATAATATCTTGCTTTTACTTCAGTGGCTTAAAGGGTTAGTTCACCCAAAAACGAAAATTCTGTCAGTAATTACTCACCCTCATGTTGTTCAACCCCGTAAGACCTTCGTTCATCTTCGGAACACGAATTAAGATATTTTTGATGAAATCTGAGAGCTGGATCACTCCTCCATACTAGTCCATTGCCGGCCTCGAAAAGTTAGTAAAGACATCGTTAAAATAGTCCAAGTGACTACAGTGGCTCAATCTTAAGTTTATCAAGCGACGAGAATACTTTTTGTGCGCAAAAAAAAATAAAAAAAATAACGACTTTATTTCAACTATTCATTTCCTTCTCTTTGGGCCTCTAGTCAGTTAAACTAGTGTAATTGCGTAGAGCTACGTCACACGTAGGCTCACTATTGGCCGACGCTGGTCATGTGCGTGATGCGTGTGACGTACAACAACAGAAGCGTACGCTATTACACTAGTTAACTGACTCGAGGCCCACAGAGAAGGAAATGAATAGTTGAAATAAAGTCGTTATTTTTGTTTGTTTTTGCGCACAAAAAGTATTCTCGTCGCTTGATAAACTTAAGATTGAGCCACTGTAGTCACTTGGACTATTTTAACGATGTCTTTACTAACTTTTCGAGGCCGGCAAGTTCAATCCCTGAAGAAGCCTATGGACTAGTATGGAGGAGTGATCCAGCTCTCAGATTTCATCAAAAATATCTTAATTCGTGTTCCGAAGATGAACGAAGGTCTCACGGGGTTGGAACAACATGAGGGTGAGTAATTACTGACAGAATTTTCATTTTTGGGTGAACTAACCCTTTAAATAGACCAGAATATGAGGAAAAGCACAATTAAACCCTTCAAGGCCTCCACAAGACACGCTAAAGAATCCGTGTTCTGCCGCAGCGTGACCTAATTCATGTCAACGAGCAACTTCACCAGTAAAGAAAGGCATGGATCTCTGATGTTAGAGCACAGATGCTTTGGCTTATGTAAGTGGATGTTTGAATAAGTGAAGTGATTGTGGGGTAGAACATAGTCTTGTTGTGAGGCTCATCTCTTTAGTGAGGTTTAGTGTGATCTTAACCACCCCGAGGTCCCATGATGCACCTGGGTTGTGAGATTACAGTGGAGCTCCTCTTACAACAAAACCCACTAAAACCAGCAGATGCCATTTTTGCTGCTGGTTATTACAGGTTTTTTTTTTTACATAGACGTGCAACACCTAAAGTCACACATGGTCTGAATTAAGGACTTTACCGTGGTATCCTGCAGGAAATGGCACTTTTGGCCTTTCTTTTCCTTGTCAAGCTCAAGATGAGGTGAAGTAGACAAAATGACCATGTTCAAATGGTTCGTCGAGGAAGCAAAAACGTTATCTATAGAGAATCCCCAGAGAAACAGAAGAAATAGAGCAACTGATTGTTAGAATTACCTTGTAAACCCTGACATGAAATAATTTTTTGAAAGTTTTTTAAAAGAGAAGGTAATTAAACATTTAGACAACATTTTAAATGAGTAAAAAAAAAAAAACGAGAGCTTGATAAAACATTTCGTATAAATCTTAAACTTAAACATGAATTTTTTTACATTTATGAATACAAACTAAATTATTCATTTCCTTGTTACAATAGGAGTTTCATCATACTGATTGTCTTTGCATTTATATTTAGATGACAAAACATGCATTCCCTTATATTTCTGGCCTTAATCAATGTCTTGTGACAATTCAGAGAATACACCACTGAATTGTTGTTCTTGAGATTTAATGAGGTGAATGGTGAAGGCAAATGAACCAGACAAAAAGCTTACAGATATTCTGAAACATGTTTGTCCTCATTTGGACAAAACGTTTAATGTCAGAATAACAAAAATGTGCTATTCTTTCATTAAATGGTTAGTAGTTCTTGTAACTTGTCAAATAAATCTTATTAATCACATTGATATTATGAGCACTTATAAGATATTAATCACCAGATTTGCCAAAATGCAACAAGTTTGTTGCTTGTGATCATTGAGAAATATCAAATGAGTTAAGTTCGCATACACTACCGGTCAAAAGATATAATCCTTTTTTTTTTATGTCTTATGCTCATTAAGGCAATACTTATTTGATCCAAAATACATTGATAACTGTAATATTACAATTTAAAATAACTGGTCTTTATTTGAATATATTTTAAATGGTAATTTATTCCTGTGATCAAAGATGAATTTTCAGCATCATTACTCCAGCACATGATCCTTCAGAAATCGTTCTAATATGCTATCAATTGGTGCTCAATAAATAATGGTTCTTTTTATTAATGTTGAAAACAGTTTTTGCTACTTTATCAGCCATTCTGATTGCAAGAGACATTCATTTCATCATTTTTCTCTGAGCAAATTTTCTGAAGTCGCACTCCATATTTTTAGAACGTTTTATTCTGAGCTGTTATTGTGGTCTCATTTGTTTTACTTCATGCCGAAGTCAAAAGTCTGGCCACTCGAGAAGAATCCATTGTGTCGTACCACACCCTTAGATCTACCAAAAGACCTTTAGTCCATCTGAAGAATAAACATGGTGTCATTCAGCAGCGTATCTCAGAGCAGATCGGCCCCAAAGGTCTTCTCAGGAAGGAAGGGCCCAACACACACGGCCAAGGGCCCAAACCCAGTGTCGTCACTGGATGACATGGGAGAGTCTCAAGGGAAATCGATTCGACCATTAAATTGTATGCATTCAATAATAGATCTGTCAAGGGCATTCTGGTTTTGAGAGGTCTTACACAAGACTTTCATAACCTGCAGATTTTTTTGTCTTCAACCATTAGGTGATGCTCCGAATGAACATTTAAATATTTGTTTGGCAGACATGCATGAGCTCGATCTGCACGCATAATGGTGACTGATATATTTCTATTAGTATGACGAAGCACCACAGCTGCTCTATATTAAAGTTACTTTTGGAATCGCCGACGTTGCTTTGAAGTTCAATAACAGGACGTGTCGCAGGTCTTGTTTATCCATTAAAGACTGCCAGTGTCTGTTGTCATTTTTGAGCCACCGATGCCATTTCCTCCGTGCAATTGGTTACTTTCACACGACTGTAAATGCAGTGAGACTGACCTGTGCGTCTGAGTTCTCCTTTGATTGTAGCTTGAAAGATCGACTTTCCTTTATTAAAGGGATAGTTGATCCTAAAAAGTGTAAATTCGGTTACACTTTATTTGAAGGTGTCATTGTTTCAGAGTAATAATATATTTAAGTACCAAGTAATATTAAGTAACTACATGTGCTTACTATAGGGTTAGGTTAAGATTAGGGTTTGATTTGAGGGTTAGTTGCATGTAATTATGCATCATTTTGAGTTATTACTAGTAACTACATGTAACATGGGAAACAAGGACACTGTAAAATAAAGTGTTACCATCAATTCTGTCATTTACTCACCGTGATGTCGTTCCAATCCGGTATCAAACTCAAAGATAATTTAAAAATGTGTCCGTGTTATTTTCTCTCTTCCATACAGTAAATGAGGTCTAATGTTATACTCAAGGATACCCAAGTTTTCATTATTAATACATAATATTTCTGTCTTTTACAGTGCAGTGAAGATGTTTGCACAAGATAGAGGATTCTTCAGGGATGAATGGACTGTGATTCCTGGTTATCCAGTGTTATATTCCCCCTAATCTGATTCAAATCATCTTTTACATGTATGTGATACTTTGGTTTAGATGCTAAAATATAATTCACTGATCATAGAGTTACAATGAGCATTTTTTTATGCATTACGTTTCTTCTGTTGAGGAGTAATTAAGCTCTCACAGTAGGTGTGTGAATAAACACTAATGCTGCTTTGATCCTTAAATTTGAGTTTGATCCTCAAAGTTTGTGTTTTGTCATAAGATACTCCATTTAATGAGATCCTGAATTTATAGATTTTTTTTCTAAACACTTCTGACCAAATGTGACTTGTTAATCTAAGAATGTGAATGACATTTTTTTAAGATGTACATATTAAAACTCTCACCAAAGTATATTTGTGGTTTTTGAATGTGAAAAAAACATGCATAAAATATATTTGTTGCTTTATGTAAGTTTATTTTTGATGCTTACATATTTTCTCTTACATATCATACAATATCTCAGTAAGTTTAAGGTAGCTAAATAACATTTTTAAGCCATATATGTTTGCTTGAACAATCAATATAGGCAGAACAATATCATTACAAAGCATTCACTTGGAAAGTCATTAAAACATATATGGTCTCGATTAAACGTGGACCCCATATAATATCAAGAGCATTTATGTCAGTACGTATTAACTGAGATATTTCAACAGTCGACTAGTCTATGAACAGAACAAGAACAGCCCCAGACATATATTCATATAGCAGCATCTGTGGTCTTAACATAAGGGTGAATCTCACAAAACCTGTAAAGAATATATATAATGCTGGGTTATTTCAACCAATGCTTGGGTCAAATGTGAACATCAAATTTAATTAAACAAGCATTTTTTAGAGTATATATGCAAACTACCTCTAGTTTTTGATTTTGCAATGAAATGTAACTTAGACATGTTTTCATGAGATTCATCCTTGAACTGAAAAAAAAAAACTAAAAACTCTTGAGTCTGACAAGTTCTTGGCATTGTCCCTATATAATGCATTGAAAAAGAGACTTCATATTTAATCATCATAAGCTTATTTCTATTTAAACACCTTCAGAACCAACGACACTGAAGACACTTAAATGCACACAAATTATATTTTACAATTCACACTTGGCAAAGTATTTGATAGATTAAATGTAGTTATTCTTCCTTCAGTTCAGATTTCTTCAAAGCTGTCGTATAAACAAACGATCACAGAGGGTGATTTAGTATTTCACAGATACAAAATAGCTATTTTAAAATGCGATTTTCTCAAAAGCAATCAGCAATCCTTGGCTCTTTAATGCGGTATAAAGAACAGGTAGTTCACATCACACCTCATTTGATTTGTTCTTAAAAGTCATAATATTAAAAGCCTTAAGGCAAAAAACGAACCAAAAAAAAAACTCCACAAATAGACGTCTGGCTGATCAATGCGTGCTATCAGGGAATTGATAATGTTGTGTATATGCATCCCGGTACGTAACATTTCGCCACAATGCACCTGACTTAGCATTGACGTGATTGGCAAGTAAATCAACCCAAGCATTGTTAAATACTGTACATAAAACCAATATGCACATTCTCTTCCCTGACCATATTAAAACATTACGATACTGCACATTTAGATCGAGTATGTGCATTATTGGGTCTACTATTGTTTCTAAACCATCGGATTCTATCCAGCACTTTTAAAGCTCAAATCCTTAGATATCCAATTTCGATGTTTTATTGAAAGCCAGAGAGCTGCATTTCTTGTCTGGCAGGTTTTGCATTGGAAAATGCATGCACTAATAATTCAGGGATTATGTTTTATTTGGCATTTCATCACCGTAAAACCCTTTGCGCCGCTAACAGAATCCGAAGTTATATTTAATTTGTTCTAAAGTTGCTTGCATTGAATAGCTGTCGCTCATCTCCCGTGCATAAACAGTACGTGCCATTAGAGTGGTGTCGAGGTTTAGATTGGCTTGCAATGAAGGCAGATATGAACATTCAAATGATCAAAGTCTCTGTCGTGAGAGATAACAGTCATAATCAATAACCCAAGGCAACCCAATATCGACTCCGCTAAGCTTTCCAAGAACTCGACAATTTTTCTGTCTGACGTCCGTTTGATCTTTTCCATTCTATAATTTTTCCGGCTCTTTAGTTCTGCTGTCATTACGGCTTAATCAAGCCGGAAAATAACAGTCCCCGGCCTTGACCGGGTCTCTAATGAGGGGCCGCCTCCCGAAAGTGTCCATTTGAGAGACAACTGTCGGCTGTCGCTCCAGATTACACATGAACCCCTGCTGCCCCATTAGCCTCCATCTCAGATCAATGTATGAAATCAACTTCCTTAAAATCACAAACCCACTGGCTTACAGATCCTTTGCTTGACGATTCCTCCCGCCTGTTAATGGTTTGGTGTCACATGCCACCTTTTTTATGAATAAAATGACATATTTCCTGCTGGAAAATCAAGGTTTATGAGGGTTTTATAGTTGGTCCAGGCTAGTTTAGATGGTTCATCAGCTTGAATTTGACCTGGGGCCAGTTGCATAGACATAGCCATTACTGTAGGTCTTACTTTTCGGTATCAAATTAGATCAATCTATTTTTTTATGTAACTGACTTAAAAAAGTTTTAAACAGACTTGAAGGAAAACATTTGATGACTAACTTGTAAGACTAGTCTTTATGCAACCGCCCCCTGATAGACCAAGCTGGTTAGAGTTGGTCAATTTTCCATGTTGTAAAGAAAACAAAGATTATTAGAGTATATGCTTTACAAGAAAATACTATTTCAGTCTTCCATGTTTAATTTAACGTTACTTGCCGTTTCTTGAATCGTTTCTTGATAATCTTGAGCAGCAAATCAGCATATCAGAGTGATTTCTGAAGGATCGTGTGACGCTGAAGACTGGAGTAATGATGCTGAAAATTCAGCTTTGATCACAGGAATAAATTGTGAAATTTACTAGGAATTTCCAACTTGACCACTTTAATCAGTTATTCCCCCAGCATGTGACATGAACATTTCCACCAATGATCAAATGCTTGTAAAGTATTAAAACTAAACTAATTCATGACCAAACTATTGGTTACAAAATATGCTGCTTAAGAAAGTAACCTTGATGCACTAAAAAACCCCACTATTTCTCTATGTTTATTTGCAGAAGTCAATGCTGTGATGATGTTTTCACTAAGAGAACCGAACTAAACCGGAGGACTGACCCCTCAGTTTCAGCACAGATCTGCTTCTCATCCCTAAACGTGCTAAAACATCCATAGGTAAGTGTTAACAATAGCAACGTACAGAAGCGCTCCCTGGCAGAACACACAGCTTGTATGAAACAAATGTACAGTCCGAGTTCTTGATGTAACTCTTTCGTTCCTGTATTGCAGCGGCTTCCTGCCATTATCTGCTGGCTTTCACAGAAGTTCAATTACAAGGCAAGGCCATGAATAGGATCTATTTATGGACAAAAACACATTAAGCTTTAAGCGATAAGGTTTTAACAGTCTTAAGGTTGTCAGGTAATTGTCAACACGGGCCCGTTTACGTAACGCTAAGCCATCGCTTTCAAAGAAATACAGATTCTTCTGTGAAACGTACATTACATTAGGATTTTTTGGGGAAAACAGCGCTCAATAGGACTCTGGCTTTTACCAAAATAGCGTCTTGTACCATAATCAAAATACTTCAAGGCTGCTTATTATGAAACGAAACATGATGCCTTGACTGGGTTCTTTTCAAACCACAATCTCGTTCGGCTTCCAAGCCTCCGGTTGTTGGCTGATTTTAGGATCGCTTAAAAGCACAACGGATATCTTCTTGGAGAGCCGACAGAATCCAAAGCCAACGGAGGGGTTTATCCGTTTACATAATCTGATGTCCATAAAACCCTCCCTCTCGTTACAATGAAACTATTTCGTTTACATGTATTTTTCCGGTGCCAAAACTAATAATGTGTCAAAAGAAACAAGCGGACAGGACGAAATCTTGCTTAAAAGTCTCTGAACAGACGATGAAAAAGCATGCCTCTTTTTCAGAAAAACAACACCCTCACTGCGCACGTTCACGACGCCTGCACTGGTTGGTTATATGTGCGCTTTTGAAAGTTCATAGTAGACATCTATGCAGTCACACATGTAGGTGTCTACACCGCGGTCGTGTCTGTCACGTCAGACTAACAGACGGGCAGCAATAACAGCACAACAAGCTCTCCTAACCGCTGCCTTTCCTCCTAAAATATACACGACTCCAGGACCTCCGACGGCAGGTTACCACACTCGACACTTCTCCTCGGGGTTCATGGGAGTTCCTCGTTCACAATGAAACGCTTCGGAAAAAGCCTCAAAGTTCTGCAGGGAACCGAGAACCCTGTTAAAAAACAAAACAACATGGCACTCAATCCTTTATAAAAAGTGATTTGATTTGATCACACTTAAACATGTCCGTTGCTCTAAACAACAAAATTGCTGCAGGAGCTTTTCTCTTCGCTAAGGCACTTTTCTTCAATTCACATTTTTTGTATAGCACTTTTCACAATACATATTGTTTCGAAGCAGCTTCACATGTGTCTACATTCAAACTTCGAGTGATTTCTCATCAGAGGTGACTGTGACTTTTCTTCATTTGTGTTTAGTGTCTTTGAATCAGCTGTGTTTTGAGGATTTTTAATGGATGTATGAAGTCAGTTCGCTCAGGTTTTACCACACGTTATATTATTTACATATCTATATAGCAAACTGGGGTAAGGAAATATAAAGTGGCTTCATATATATATATTATACACTACTGTTGAAAAGTTTGGGGTCAGTAAGATTTTTATAAACCTTTTATTCAACAAGGACGCATTCAATTTTATAAGAAGAATTGGACATTTATAGTGTTGCAAAAGATTTCTATTTCAAAGAAATTATGTTGTTACGAATTTTCGAATAATCAAAGAATCCTGAATCATTGTTTCCACAAAAACAAACTGTTTTCAACATTGATAATAATAAGAAATGTTTCTTGAGCAGCAAATCATCATATTAGAGTGATTTCTGAAGGATCACGTGATTCAGTGAAGACTGGAGTAATGATGCTGAAAATTCAGCTTTGATCACAGGAATAAATTATATTTTACATACATGTTCAAATAGAAAACAGTTATTTTAAATTGTAATAATATTTCTCAACATTACTTATTAAAATAAAGAATGAGAAACTTCTTTCAAAAACATCTTACCGTCTCCAAACTTTTGAAAGGTAGTGTATGTTTGTAAAAACTTTGATTTTTAAGGTCCACTAAAAATGTTAGTGGCTAGAAATTTATGTTAGTTTCAAGAATTCTTCCTAACTAATTTTTCCTTATTCTTTTTGCTTGTGTTTAACTCTTTCTCCGCCATTGATGGAAATATCCGGCTTTCCGTGTTTTTACTGTTATACGGTAGTGTGTGTGGGGGGGGGGGGGGGGGGGGCGCTATTACGCATCTTCTGAAAGATTACTGAATCTCCAGATCATAGGGGAAGCAGAAACAAGTGATAGATAGCATATGTAAACAATGCATATGTGAAATAACGTGATCATCAACATTAAAAAGCATATCAATTAAATCTGCTAATGTTACTGAATGAAATGTCGACCCAGGACGAGCTACAGGACTGTGAAGCTATACGCTGATTTCACGCAACCGCCATTTTGAAATGGCTCCGGTGGGAAGAAAACCGGAACTGTCGCTTTTAATCACAGGAGAGTCGCGAATGCGATGGCATATTGTTGTGTTTAATGTAGAAATTAGTTATTCTAAAAATGTACATACATTTCTTTCATACTTTAGACTATATACAGTGAAATTCATTTATAAATAAAATATTTTTTTTATACATAATTCAGAACGTAAAAAAAGAAGCAGGAACGAACTATATCCTATATTGGATATTAACATCCAATAGTGTAAATCAGCAGCTTCAGGTTAGTGGTCCAAGGCATTGTTGTCTATCTGTACTTCCAGGGTTCTTCCCACCGTAATGTACGCTTTCGATTTCAAAATGGAGGCTGCGTGAAATCAGCGTATGGGGTGTTGATGGACTCGATCTACTCCATCTGTGTTTTGATCATCATCTGAATCTGATCCCGACGAAGTCTTAAAAAAAACACACGATTTTCTCTGAATTTTGCTTTTTTAGGAAACTTACCCACATTCAAGTGTTGATAAAAAAAAGAATGCATGAAGCTAGAATAAAACAAAATAAAAAATTTTTTTTGTTTAAAAGTCGAGGGTCTTTCTTTCTTTCTTTTGATATATTGCATTGTTCAGATATTCAAAATATACTAGGCCATGAAACTTTTGTGAAAATGATCATAAATGCTGGGGGTTGCTGGCAACTTAAAAAAAAATAATAATAAAACTAGCGGGGAAAGAGTTAATAGCATGTGCTATCTGTAACCTAATCGAATGACATTTTTAAGTGTGACTTGGATACGTTTTTTCATTTTTAATTCACAAATCTTGTAGAAAAATCTTGCCTGTATTCCAGAGGGCTGTGTGGGTCTGTTTTGATGGACTGAATGGCGTACTCAGGGCGACAGGCGCCACACCAGACCTAAACAACATGTGAGATGTTTTTACATTCAATACAATTCACCCAGTCATATTAAAGTCAGCTGGACAGATGAACACAGGGACTTTAAACATCATTTTTGACCTAATATGCACTTTATGCTTGAATGACATTTGTAGGATTCTGCTAAACAGATCAGTTGTGTATTTTAACACATATTTTGACATGTGGCTGTCCAAATAATGACTGTTCAAATCCCAGTCCTTTACAGCAGCACTCATCCCAGCGGATGACATGATTCAGCCTCAGATTTCATGCCTTAAAGGAATAGTTCACCTAAAAAGTAGAGTAAATGATGGGTGAACTATTCCTTTAAGCTTATATTAGACAGCCGGTAGTCATTTATTTTCCAGCACATGTATCTTTTAAGTGATGTCAGTTTAATTTGATGCAGTCTATGTGAAACTGACCTCGCACGGGCATCAAGGTGAACACATGCAGGAGTTTTAAAGTGTAAGTAATTCATGGTCACATACCTGGGCAAAGTTCAGAAAGAAGAGCTGTTTATGATCCATATCCAGTCCGGGAAGATGGGGCTCCTCGCCCTCCCTCTCCACCCACTTTATATACGCCTAATATCACACACACAAAACTAATTTTTAGATTTTTACATGAAAAGTGCTTGCCGTGATGCTATAGGGTGTTTACATTTATTCATTTAGCAGACGCTTTTATCCAAAGCCACTCACAAATTAGCAACACAACTATGTGGTTGCTAAGGTGTTGAGTAGTTTTTATCAGGTTACTAATTGGTTGTTTAAGGGAATTAACCATACAAACCTTATAAGCTTGGCGAACTCCACCGTTATCAGCAATATTCTCTCCTAATGTTGTGATGCCACTGACCTGCAACAACATGAACGTAACATTGTTTAGTGTTATTCAATTATTACATGTGCTATTATAGTAATTATTCATATTTTGATTTACCTTTTACTTTTACATTGTGATTGTTCATTTAAATGTTATGTTCTTTTGTCATTTTTATTACTTTTTTATATTTAAACGTAGCTTTTAATTTTAGTACTTCGACTTATTTTATATAAATTAAAGCTGCTGTCCGTAACTTTTTTGGGTTAAAAATTATCCAAAATAATAATAATTTAAAAAAAAACATAACCAGCCAGTGTTCAAAAATATCTGATTACCTTTGCTCGATTCAAAACGGTAAGGTTGTAATAATGATTTTAATTCCAGTGGTACTGGTGGATTTCCGCGGGAAATTCGAACATGTCTTTGCGTCATTACGTCACATCTGTACACCTAAAGAAGGAGTCCCGGCAAGTAGGCTATATTGCGTGAGCGGATGATGGAGTTGGAAGCTTTTAGCCTTTTCTCACAGCTCTTCAAATAATTAAACTCATGGCGGATCCAGAAAGGTTCAAACGACAACCACCAGTGACAACTGGAGATTCACCCGTGGTAAAACCCAAGAGAATTCAGACTTCGGAGTGGGTAGAGAAAAAAAGAGATTGCAACCGGGCCCACGCGAAAACAAGGATTAACATTGGCAGGGCTTTTGAAAGGTGGCGTGAACTCCGTGATATTTGAAGGGTTCAAAACGGACGCAGAAACGGCTTTTTTTTCTGTTGGACAGGTAAGACATTTCAATAGTTCAATCGTGTAACAGTAATTTAATTTAATTCAGTTAACTTAATTCAGTTACGGAGTTTCCTTTGATGTGGCTTTTTTTCGTTTTGCTATTATGGTAAATATGAATTATTTTGTGCTAGCTATGAGTCTGGGGGAGCAAATCACCTCTACTCCAAGAACATCAAACCCGCCTCCTCCATTGTCAAGAATTGGATCTGAATCAGATCGGTAAAGTGAAAATGATCCTTTTCCCAAAAATTATTAGAGTTATATTATGTAAAACACGTTTATGCATAACAGGGATTCAGTTCATAAACCGTTTATTTCATAGCACTATGACTACTTGTCAGTATCCACACCGTCGCGGTGGCTGACAGACGCGCAGTCTCCTCAAAACAGTGTTCATCCGCGCTGTTTCATGCCGATGTACAACTACCGCAAAGTTAATAATTACGCGAATAACTGCAGTTACAGATTTCAGACAGAGATGGCGACAAAGAGGAAAAACGCCGGACTGCAGCTTTAAGTATTTCATCCAGTATTTATATTTTCTTTTATTTCAGCTTCATTTTGATTCATTAAAAAACGATTTTAATAGCTTAATTTAAAATTTTAGCTTACAATAACAACACGGTGTAACATATATAAATCGCATCCGAAGTTTAACTTAAGTATCAAGTTTGGAATGTTTGAGTTTATATTAAAATCTTTTAATTACAGACTTTGATGTCGTGACAAATCTGAGGGCAGTTTGAGTTGCACGATTAATCGTTAAAAGACTGCGTTCTCGGTTCAAACACCCACACGATCTTATTCCTAAATGACAACGATTCGGCTGTGTCTATTAAACGTTTGACAAAGAAATACGATCTTTTCAAACACACAATATAATTATATCTGTCTTATGATCATTCATATGATCACAGAAGTATCGGGAAAGAAGTTTACAGTTCAGATATAAACACTGATTTCTATGGTCAAAGTCACAGTAAATCACCGTTTGTAAGTGGCTTGCCGCTTCTAATAACGATTGAATCATTTACATCGTTACACCAGTAGGAGGCGACAAGTGAATGTTAACCCTCTGGGGTCCTTCATTTCAGAATCACACTCAGGACCTCCGGGTCCAAATGGGCCGGAAGGGTGGGATTCATATTTATTAAAAGAACATCTTTTTTTTTTTTTTTTACTTGTGTTTTATAATATTTTTTCTTTTCTTTTTTGGTGTTTTGAGATAATTTTATGATTTATAATTAATATTTATGCAATAATTATGACCCATTTTCCCCCCATTGAATATAATAAAAAACATTTTTTTTTTTTAAAGCTGAATTTCATTTTAGAGTCAAGCTTAGGCCTCATGAAAGCAATTTTTGAAATGAGATGGATGCCATCTGGTGGAAAAACTGAGCATTTTAAAAATGCAAAACACATATGTTATCTGAATTTATTAGTTTATGTATAAAAGTGTGTGTGTGGATGTGTCTGTTTTGCACTCTTGATGTTTTATAGATTCACCCCTTCACTGTTGTGTGCTTTTTTTCTGGGTCGTGGCTGATTTGTAGATTGTACGAACAAAAAAACTTGGTATTTTCAAATTTTTGCCAATTTGCCATTCAGTTCCTATGCGGGTCCATTTGGACCCGAAGGTCCTGAGTGTGACTATTTTTTTTACAACCACTTAGATTATTCAAATCCTGTCCCCAATTTTTTTGGGTGTTCATATACCAAGCACCAACAAAGTCACCACATTTCAGACCATTCTGATGAAGCTATGATTGAGAAATTTTTTTATTTAAATGCTTTGGGTCCATTTGGGCCAAAGGACCCCAAAATTTATTTGTCATTGAATCATTCATTCCAAAGATTCGTTCAAAAATGCTGATTCATCCATTAATGAAACAAGTGAAGTCTTTATGAGTGAGTCATTGGATTTTTTAATCGAACTGTTTAATTTATAATAATTAAATTAAATGAAATAAAAAGGACATATTTTTAAATAGACGGCAGCAATTAACATTTTGTCAGAGTCCCTATTAAATTATGCTTTTTTGTTTAGTTGTCTGTTCAGAATCGTGGGAGAATCATGATCTCCTTTTTTTAAACCAAAAAAAGAATTGTGCAGCTCTATTTGCGGTATCTTCTGAAAGTCAATAACAATGTTTAAAAGAAGTCTTAAAAGAAGCAAAATGTCCATAACAAGTTTGCCGAGAATACACTGAATACAGTACCTTATTTACTGTAAAAAATATATATATTAATAATAATCTTGCGAATAAATAAATGCCCCTCTTAAAACAAAACACAAATAAATATTGTAAAAAATGCCAATGGGGTGGTGACGTGAGTATTTTCAAAGTTTGTTAAAAGTTAAACTTATAAATCTATTTCTGTCTAGAAATCCATTCATTTTTAGTGGCTAGATATTTATGAGTTTTAAGTTATTTTCGCTTGCCCAACCGGCAGATTTTTTTCTATTTTTAAGTGTGTTGACATTTTTATGTCAGCAAAAGTTTTAATTTGCTCTGCATTTAATTTAAAAAAAAAATAATTATTTTTTTTTAGGGCTGTGGAAATGCTTAGATGGGACCCAAAGCAAGCACATTCTACAAGCACTGCAAGTATAAACTTAATATCCGTTTTAATTGTTTGTTTTCTGAAGTTCATATTATTTCCATTATACTGAACGTCTCGGTTACGGATGTAACCCTCGTTCCCTGAGTAGGGAACGGAGACGTTACGTCGGATGACGGAGAATGGGGGGTTTCGCCAGAAAGCCAATCCTCTTCGAGTATTTAAAAACGAGCCTATGGCAATGAAATGCCAAGGGTCTGCGGAATTTGCATAATGTATCTCCGCCTCACCGCGTGAGTATTTAAGGAGAGACAGGTGCAACAGCAGATCATGTCTTCGCTGAGGAGCCGAGACTGAACTCAGGCGTCTACCCAGCGGTACAGCGGAAGTGGCAGGGAGACGTAACGTCTCCGTTCCCTACTCAGGGAACGAGGGTTACATCCGTAACCGAGACGTTCCCTTTCGTAGTCACTCCGAGTTACGTCGGATGACGGAGAATGGGGGTCCCCGTGTAATCACGCCACCTTCACAGCTGTCTTCCAGTGCCCTGCGAAGTCTGACCTCCCTGTCGTGATATAGGCACGGACGAAGGAGTCCTACTTAACACAGGAATACCAAGGTACACTGGGAAGCATATCTCATGGAAGATATGCCGCAGCATGCCTACCCATAGGGAGGACTTAAGAATACACATATGGCCCAAGGGGGCTACATATGGAGGAACACTGGAGTGACCAGCCCGTAGGGTGGCATCTACTTTCAACTCCAGGAGTGGCAGGTGACTTGCCGAGGGAAAGACACATGCTCAAAGAGGCTTACAGTGGAAAATACACATGTGGGGGTTACTCAGAGGAGGAACCATGCACACGGAGGCACCTAGCCGACGCACAGGCAATAGACACTGGCGCCAGCGTCAACAGTGCTGGAGGAACTCAGGGCTTCAGAGAGGAAGGCTCACCTGAGGAAATATCGCACGTATCCAGTCCGTGGAGTGGAATGGCGAGCAAGCGAGACACTTCACAGCTCCCATGTTAGCTTGAAAAAGACAGTACATGGGCGGAGACTGGCTCCACTCGGAGATTGTAGAATCTAGCGAATGTGTTAGGTGTCGCCCAGCCTGCAGCTCTGCAGATGTCTGTTAGCGAGGCGCCACGCGCTAAAGCCCAAGAGGACGCCACACTCCGGGTGGAGTGGGCAGTCACACCAAGGGGGCATGGTCGACCTTGCTGCTGGTATGCCAAAGCAATGGCGTCCACTATCCAGTGAGACAACCTTTGTTTGGAGAGAGCCTTTCCCTTCAGCTTCCCACCATAACAGACAAAGAGCTGGTCTGAGGTCCTGAAACACTGCGTCCTGTCTACGAAGCACGGAGTGCGCGTACTGGACAGAGCAGTGCCAAGGCTGGGTCTGCCTCCTCCCGGGGCAGCGCTTGCAGGTTCACCACCTGGTCCCGGAAGGGAGTGGTGGGAACCTTGGGCACATATCCAGGCCGGGGTCTCAGGATCACGTGAGAGTGGCCGGGCCCGAACTCCAGGCACGCTTCGTCAACGGAGAATGCGTGCAGGTCCCCTACCCTCTTGATGGAGGCCAACGCAACCAGGAGCGCTGTCTTCATTGACAGGATCTTAAGCTCAGCTGATTGCAGAGGCTCAAAGGGAGCCCTCTGCAGGGCACTTAAGACCACTGAGAGGTCCCAAGAGGGAACGAGAGGAGGGCGAGGAGGATTCAGTCTCCTCGCTCCTCTCAGGAACCTGAGGATCAGGTCGTGCTTTCCAAGAGACTTACCTTCAACTGCTTCGTGATATGCGGCGATAGCGGCCACATACACCTTCAGGGTGGAGGGAGACAGCCTTCGCTCCAACCCGTCTTGCAGGAAGGAAAGCACAACGCTGATCGAGCATCTCCTGGGGTCTTCTCGGCGAGAAGAGCACCAGTTGACGAAGAGGTTCCACTTCAACGCATAGACATGTCTCGTGGACGATGCTCTAGCGGAAGTGATGGTAGCCGCCACCGCTGGTGGCAGGGTACTCAAACCTGCCTCGTCCCGTCCAGGAGCCACACGTGGAGTCTCCAGAGATCGGGACGAGGGTGCCATAGGGTGCCCCGTCTCTGAGAAAGGAGGTCCTTCCTCAGAGGAATTGGCCAAGGAGGTGCTGTCGCGAGGAGTATCAGTTCGGAGAACCAGGTCTTGGTGGGCCAGTATGGGGCGACCAATATGACCTGCTCCTCGTCCTCCTTGATCTTGCACAGAGTCCGTGCGAGAAGGCTCACTGGGGGAAACGCATACTTGCGTAGGCCCTGCGGCCAGCTGTGCGCCAGTGCATCCGTGCCGAGCGTGCCCTCGGTCAGGGAGTAATACAGGGCGCAATGGGATGAGTCGTGGGAGGCAAACAGATCTATCTGTGCGTCCCCGAACTGGTCCCATATCAGCTGGACCGACTGGGGATGGAGTCTCCAATCGCCAGAGGTTGGCCGGAGCCGTGACAGCTCGTCGGCTGCACGGTTCCGCACTCCAGGAATGTAAATAGCACGAAGGGACCTCAGGTGCTTCTGACTCCATAAGAGGAGGTGGCGTGCGAGTTGCGACATACGGCGAGAGCGTAGACCACCCTGACGGTTGATGTACGCTACAGTCGCGGTATTGTCCGAGCGGACAAGTACGTGTTGACCCAGGAGCAACGCACGGAAGCGGTGCAGGGCAAGGCGTACTGCCAGCAACTCGAGGCAATTGACATGCATGAGGCGCTGGGGTCCTGTCCAGGAGCCCGCGGCTGCATGTCCATTGCACATGGCGCCCCAGCCCGTGGCAGAGGCATCTGTGGAGACGACAACATGCCTGGAAACTCGTTCTAGGGGAACTCCGGCCCGTAGAAAGCTGAGGTTCCGCCACGGGGTGAAGGTCTGACGGCAGGTCGGAGTTATTAGAACTCTGAGCGTACCGCGATGCCATGCCCACCTCGGGACTCGATCGCGAAGCCACAGCTGAAGCGGTCTCATATGAAGCAATCCGAGTGGCGTTGCTGCGGCTGCGGATGCCATATGCCCCAGGAGCCTCTGAAAAAGTTTCAGTGGGACCGCACTCTTGCCCTCGAACTGTCGAAGACAAGTCAGCAGTGAGTGTGCGCGCTCGCTCGTAAGCTGCGCGGACATGGCGACCGAGTCTATCTCCATACCGAGAAAAGAGATCCTCTGCACGGGGCAAAGTTTGCTCTTCTCCCAGTTGACCCGAAGGCCCAGACGGGCTAGGTGCCGGAGCACTAAATCTCTGTGTTCGCAAACCTGATCTCGAGAGTGAGCTAATATTAGCCAGTCGTCGAGATAATTCAGGATGCGAACCCCGTGTTCGCGTAGGGGAACAAGGGCTGCCTCGACGACCTTCGTAAAGACGCGAGGAGACAGAGCCAACCCGAATGGGAGAACCGCGTACTGGTATGCCTGCCCCTCGAAAGCAAACCGAAGAAACGGTCTGTGTCGAGGTAAAATGGAGACATGAAAGTAGGCGTCCTTCAGGTCTATCGCTGCAAACCAATCCTGTGGCCGCACGCATTCGAAAATGCGTTTGGCCGTGAGCATCTTGAACGGCAGCCTGTGAAGGGAGCGGTTCAAGACGCGCAAGTCCAGGATTGGCCGTAACCCACCGGTTTTCTTGGGGACAATGAAGTAGGGGCTGTAGAACCCTGACCTCATCTCGGCTGGAGGGACAGCCTCGATTGCACCCTTCGCCAGCAGGGTAGCAACCTCCGCTCTCATGACCGGGGCATTGCCACCGACCATAGTAAAGCGGACTCCCCTGAAGCGGGGAGGAGACCGTGCGAACTGAATCGCATAGCCGAGCCTGATAGTTCGGGCGACCCAACGGGACAGATTGGGGAGCTCTAACCAAGCCCCCAAAAACTGATCCAGCGGAATCATCCGAGCCACAGGCGTCCCCCTGGAGGGGCAGCGAGGCGGAGTGACCGGCACAGGCAAGGGTGGCATAGCGGCCCTGAGCGTGTGCACAGCCAAGCTCCGCGCCCTGACAGAGGAGACCAGGGAAGGACCAGCGTTCCACGGGGGTCTGCTCTGCCAGGGGTCTGGCGATAGAGGGGGATGAGAGTGGTGTGGTCCGGGGACGGCACGCACTGTCATCCTCGCCCTCAGAGACAGAGGAGGACGAGAGTGGCGAGGCACGGGGGCGTCGCGCACTGTCATCCGGCTCTGTGTGCTCAGTGATGGACATTTCGGTTCTTTCTTTAACCACATTAGGGTGCTGCCCACCCGTGGGTGAGCAGCGGGGAGTGGAGAACAAAGGATTCTCCCCCGGCCCTCCACCGGGGGAAGGAGGGGGCCTGCAACCGCCTCCTGGGAAAAAACCGACACCATCACTGAGCAGCCCGTCTCAGGAACGCCGCTTGGCCTGGCGTTTAGCGGGGCGCGGGGCCTGAGGGGGCTGGGACGCCTTCCTGCGGCTTCCTCCACGACGCGGCCCGGGTGAAGGCTGCTGCTGGGGCCGTGCGGGAGGGGCGGGAGCCGCAGGGGGGCGTCCTCGGCGGCGAGCAGGCTGAGGCGTCTGTGCCGACGGCTGGGTGGAGGCAGCAGCTGGCCGTCGGGGCAGAATATGTTTTATTGCCTCAGACTGCTTCTGTGCGGTTGAAAACTGCTGGGCGAAGTCTTCAACCGCTCCGCCGAAGAGGCCGGCCTGGGATATGGGGGCGTCGAGCAGACGAGTCCGCTCAACGTCCCGCATATCGGCCAGGTTCAGCCAAAGGTGACGCTCCTGGACCACGCTAGTGGCCATCACCTGACCCAGGGAGCGTGAAGCCACCTTCGTCGCCCGGAGAGCGAGGTCGGTGGCAGCACGCAGTTCGTCGAACGTCCCTGGGTCAGTCCTGCCCTCGTGCATGTTTCTGAGCAGCTAGGCCTGGTAGACCTGCAAGGTGCTCATAGCATGCAGGGCAGCAGCCGCCTGTCCTGCAGCTCTGTGAGACCTCGCCACCATGGATGACGAGAATCTACAGGCCTTGGACGGGTGCTTAGGATTGCCACGAGAGGAGGCGCTCTGAGGACACAGTTGCATCGCAACAGAGCGCTCCACCGGGGGAATCCCAGTGTACCCATGGGCAGCTGCGCCATCGAGGGGAGGAAAGGCGGAGAAAGCTGACGAGCGTTCACGGGAGGTCAAAGGAGCCTTCCATGATCTCGACAGCTCCTCATGCAGCTCCGGGAAGAAAGGAATTGGGGTCGGCTGAGGCCGTGAGGCGGCAGCCGCACCCAAAAACCAATCGTCCAGCCGCGAGCGCTCGGGGCAGGGCGGAGGGTTCCACTCTAGCCCGATGCTCACGGCTGCCCGGGACAGCATGGCCGTCATCTCGGGATCCGACACGGGCAACGCTGGGACTCCCGAAGGAGGCAACGCAGCCGCATCCTCACTTCCCGAAGACTCTAGCCCACCTTGTGATGCCGCGATCGACATCGTGTCATCTTCTGGAGCGCCGAATGAAACACGCGGGACTTCCGAAGAAGGACCCGCCTGAATCACCGCGGCACTCGCGGGTTGCAACACAGCGGAGGGGGGTGTGGTCCGAGGACGCATCGTCGGATTGCTCCACACCGTCACCCTCAGATCACCCTGTCCCCCAGCCGAACTACCACCTCTCGTGGAGGAAGCAGGACGGGTGGTGGACGCGGGGACTCTCACTGAAAGATCATCGAGTCTTAATCTAAGTGTTGCGATGGTCATGTTCCCACAGAAGGAACATGAGTCATCCACGAGCGCTGCTTTAGCGTGTTCAAAGCCCAGACACACAAAGCAGCGCTCGTGCCCATCAGAAGATGACAGATAACGACCGCAACCAGAAGAACACGGGCGAGACATCTTTAAAAAGACGTGCCACGTGCAGCTCTTTTAGGAGAGGAAAAACTCTGCAATGCTGAGGCGACCAGGGAGAAAACACAAAGTCAGGCAGACCACTGCACAGATCGCAGGCAATGTGAAGACTCGCTGGATACCGCCGTCACACCAACACTGGAGAGTTCGCTCGTCTCGAAGAGGTGAGTCACTTGTAAACTCAGTTTGTGGCTGTGGAGTGAAGAGGTTCTCTTGGCTCCGAAGCGAAAACATGATCTGCTGTTGCACCTGTCTCTCCTTAAATACTCACGCGGTGAGGCGGAGATACATTATGCAAATTCCGCAGACCCTTGGCATTTCATTGCCATAGGCTCGTTTTTAAATACTCGAAGAGGATTGGCTTTCTGGCGAAACCCCCCATTCTCCGTCATCCGACGTAACTCGGAGTGACTACGAAAGGGAACTTACATTTTGGCCTCCTGCAAGTTTCCAGCTGAATTTGCCGTACTGTTCCACCATGCATTTAGATTGATCCTCGAACTGCTCGGCAGAGTAGTTGCTCCACCAGTTGTTCATGTTCCCATCCTTGTCGAAATTCCGGCCTATGAAAATAAATATTTAATTTTGTGGAACAAAGCCTTATTTTAAACAGACAAGCGTAGTGGCGTGCTGGTTTGGTCCAATGGAGAATTTATCCGTGATATTTAAACCCCGTCATTCAGCACAGAGTTGGACAATCAACAAATCCACAGGTTACTCATCCACAGCTAACTGATAATTAGTACAATCCATCAGATGAGACCCATATTACCGTGATCATCAAATCCATGAGTGATTTCATGTCCTATAACCATCCCGATTCCACCGAAGTTTAGAGCTTGCAGCTGTTTTTCACTGAAGAAGGGAGGCTGGAGGATGCCAGCAGGAAACACTGAAGGAAAGAAAGATGAATGCATAGAAAGACATAGAATTCAGCATAATGCGTGGATAATTGACCAGGAAATGCGTTTTTGAGATACTAATTGAGTCACATGAGAAATAACTCATTTTAATAGTAGTAGAGTGTTAACTTTGGAAACGTTTATGTCCCAGAGGTTTCAGCTTTTTTTCTAAAACCATTTTTTTGAAGGTCAAATGAACAAATTACCAACACTAGTTTTACTATCGACCCAGACTCTGACTTTTAAAATATTATATTTGATGTTTAAAATATATATATATACACATTTCATGTTCTAAAGTATGATCATTTAGCATGATATGATAAAATATGATATTTGAGAACAGTTTGAGTGAATTCTAAAAGTCAGTAAAAATATTGAAATGTCTTAAAAGAAGACTTATTTTCAGAGAGTGCATGCAATATAATATATTTAAATTATTACTTGCATTTAAAGTTTGATGATTTTAAATGAACATATTTATATTTCTGCATATACACATTTTAATATTTGTGTATAAATTATTTATATGATGCTACAGTGCTTATTTGTGACATCAATCAACAATTTTCCCAAATTATGTTGTTTTTTTTTTACCCAAAATGTTAGCATTCATATTTACCCATGAGAAAACCATCAGTGAATTATGAGTCATGTAATGTTGGAAGGAGTCCATTATTCCACAAATGTTTCAAATGTAATTTCCATCACAGCATGCATGGGGATTTGAGATTTGGTGGATGACATTTGTCGGTTCAGAAGAAATGTCAAAAGTTGATGGACGTCGTGTTAGTGGACCAATTCGATAAATGAGAGTGTGGAAAGTGCTTTTTAAGAGACTCTAAAAGTGCTCAGTTGAGAGAATGTGATGGTAATGGTGAACGCTGGATAGCAGAAGCGATATTGGAAGGACAGAAAGAAAGATCTCTACTGTGCACCGTCCTCCAGCTACAGAATATAGGGCTCAAATGCAGTTCAGAATGGCAATTCAGCTTCAAGTGTTTCCCAGATTGTCCAGGAACATTAAAATTTGCAATCTAAGAGTAATTATGTGGAAATTTCTCCCGCTGAAAATCTGCATAATCACTTGGCTTTTTGTAATCTGTGTATTAACCAGCGCTTGGCGTCCGCAGCCCATCGCTGGAAGCTCAAGCTTTGTGTGCACTGGAGCCTGAAACTAGCTTTGTTTAATCTACAAGAGAAAAGCACTACAGGCATCAGAGCCATTATGAGAATGCGCTGAGAAAGCGTTTGTATCGAGAGCCCTCAAAAGCTTAGGAGAAATCTGACCAGCACAAATACTTCACAAAAGACCCGCTGCTTTTGTTAGTTTGCGGTTGTGGAAAGATCAGGGGTGCGTTTCCCGAACGATGAAGTCACTCGCTGCTTTACTGTCATATACGATGAAGAAATCAACTAGCTAGTCACGACTGTTTCCACAAACCGTGTTGTCTCAAATTTGTCCTTTAGCCACGTTGGTTAATGATGTCACGCACTATGATTACACTTATTTATTTTAATGAATCCTTTTGCGATAGAATTAATGCTAGATTTTTTTTATATAAATAATGCAATGAACATGGCATCTGGAGGACTAATTTTGCTTTATTTCCAGATGTAATCATAGGCTTGTTCTTATAGAGCACGTACGCACATGCGCACTCTTCAAAAACATACTTTAAATCTCTTGACAAACTAAAAGACGTAAAGGACATTTGTATGTATTAGAAATAAAAGATGTAGATTGTCCTGAATGTCAGCTTGCTTATTTTGCTCAAGATTTATTGAGTCCACATGTCATGAAAACCACAGGTCGAGAGCTGTCGTCCCAAACACACGACTTTGCGATGCTGTTTACTATGGTTTGGGAAACACCGACTCGTTGAACTGCTGATAACGACGGAACTTGCGACCATAGTTGACTAACGATGCTTTCGGGAAACACACACCCCTGTTCGGGCCACCGTGAATCCGGACTAGACTGGTTTGTGCTGATCTAGCTGGGGGACTTTTTGCTTTAAATAGACTGGAAGGATTGTAAAGTGCATTCAGCCATTTTGTTGTTTCATTTTGTTTGTTGGTAAAACATTACAATAAGGTCTCATTTGTTAACATTAGTTATACCATGGTCTGGGTGAATACTCGATTCTGATTGGCTGCAGGGTGTCCATTAAAAAGTGATAGAGGACCTAGTAAAGGAGTTCTGGTGAAACTGACTGTTGACCGTTCGAAATGTATAATAAATGCGCTGGCTGCATCAGCTGTGAGTAACCATAGCAACAGGCAGTCAAAGTATCCGTTTACAATTTATTGTATCAAAACAAACATCTAGTTAGCCGTTATACATAGCCTACCAATACAACAATGAGCGACTTTGTTATTTCTGAGAATTTGACATAAAATACATTAACTTTCTGGCTCGTAAGTTAGCTAAACTGAAGGGTTCTACGAGCTGAGCGCACTATAAATATCTCCGGTTACTAAATAAACCGTCAGGGAAACCAAGTTATTGTTTGTAAAAACTTTAGATTTGGATTGTAAAACTAATTAAAATATAAACTGTGTTATTTGGCAAGTGACCATGGTATAAGCGGGTTAATGCCCTTCGAGGTGTCCATCGTCAGGTATTAATGGACTTCGGCGGAGGCAACCGCCGGGCATTAACCCTTACTTAAAACATTAGCTAACATAAATTAACAATGCCTATGTTTGGATATATTTCTAACTATATGATATAATGGATATATTTCTAACTATATGATCTAATGGATATATTTCTAACTATATGATATAATGGATATATTTCTAACTATATGATATAATGGATATATTTCTATATGATATAATGGATATATTTCTAACTATATGATATAATGGATATATTTCTAACTATATGATGTAATGGATATATTTCTAACTATATGATGTAATGGATATATTTCTAACTATATGATATAATGGATATATTTTTAACTATATGATATAATGGATATATTTCTAACTATATGATATAATGGATATATTTCTATATGATATAATGGATATATTTCTAACTATATGATGTAATGGATATATTTCTAACTATATGATGTAATGGACATATTTCTAACTATATGATATAATGGATATATTTCTAACTATATGATGTAATGGATATATTTCTAACTATATGATACAATGGATATATTTCTAACTATATGATACAATGGATATATTTCTAACTATATGATACAATGGATATATTTCTAACTATATGATATAATGGATATATTTCTAACTATATGATATAATGGATATATTTCTAACTATATGATATAATGGATATATTTCTAACTAGATGATATAATGGATATATTTCTAGCTAGATGATATAATGGATATATTTCTAACTATATGATGTAATGGATATATTTCTAACTATATGATATAATGGATATATTTCTAACTAGATGATATAATGGATATATTTCTAACTATATGATGTAATGGATATATAACTATGTGAACTTACCAATCTGGTTTCTGTTGTGTGAGTAGAATGCATTGACCACAGCTGCACCAATAATCCACCTAAAACATTCATAGAGACAGAGAAAAAAAACAATGACTCAGTGACGGGTCAAGAGAGGAAATAGTCTTTTCAAGCATATATTTATGTGTTTCGTACATGTCAGGATCCACGGGCTCCCTCAGCTTTTTATGACCTTTCTGGGCTGATGCTGCCAGGTTTTCCAGAATGTTTTCAAAGTAGTTCTCCTCACTGAAATTAAGCTGCGAACAGAAACACAATAACGCATATCGTAGATGCATCATTCTTGTATTTATGTAATGAGATACAAGTTGCTTTGAATGGTGTTTTATTTTGAGCTCAAGGTTGCCCGAGTTTACATACATGTGTGTATTCCTCGTCTAGTTTCTTATTTTCCTCCTCAAGGATGTGGTCGGGATAACCGATCTGTTCCGATATCGCCATGGCCTGCAAAACAGGAGGTTGGAAAGCGAGAATAGCTCAGACTGTAGGATAGCAAGAGCAAATATCATAATATTAATAATAAACCTTATTTGCAGCACATTTCATACATTAAATGCAGCTCAAATTTTTTACACTAAAAAAGCATTATAGTAAACACCAAAAGCAAATAAAAATACCGTAATTAATATAATGTAAGATTAAAGATCAACCCCACTTAATAATGATAATAACAAAAGATAAAATCTATATACATAAAATGCATAACAAAAATGGAAGTTAAAAACCAAGTAATGTTGATATACAACTGTTATTGAAATTGTGCTTAAAAATTAGTTGGAATATTATGTAATTCATTTGATTTAAAATGTTAAATTTATTAACAAAGCTAATTGTGTATAGGATAAAGTGGGGTTTTCCAAACTGGCATTTGTGAGTTAATGAAAAGGTAATAATTAATTAAATCATAAAAATATCAAATTAAATAGATACAAAAATAAATAAAAAGTATCAAATTAAAACTCAAATTTTTTAAATGTTTTATTTCATTTGTTTACCTGCATGTCATGTGACCATTAACCGACATTAGAGAACCATACACATGCAAATGTGTATATATTTTAGTTGAAAGGGGTTCAGCTGACAAAAAAGTTTGGGAATCCCTGGGATTAAGGAATGAACTCCAGAAATAAAAACATTTTATTTTGTTGTGGCCATTAAAACCATCGTACCTTCTCTCTGGCCTTCTCCTTGGATTTTTCATCCATCCAGCTCAACTCTTCCAATGTTTCCACATAAGCTTCCTGAATCTTTTTGATCAGTTCACCCACCTGAACAACAGCGGAGAGACACGTTTCACGTAAACAGGAAATGGCCCTTTTTCAAATAGCAGAAATAGCTATTATAGTTGGCATATCATTCAATTAATCTAATTAAAATGATTTTTACAATTATTTTATAAATGCATTAAATACAAATATTATTATTATTAAAAATGTAATTTAATTAAATATTATAAAATAAAAAAATAAAAAAATCAGCTTAAAATTTTAACTGATTAATAACACTAATTGTTTAAGGGAATAATATATATATATTTTTTTTTTAGAAGGCCTATGTCATGTCAGTTTTCAAAAGTCGTTTTCCATAACTTTAATGAAAGATGATGAAGTCATTAAGATTAATTTTGACTTCATGCTGACTTTAAAATGAATAAAGCTATTTGACTGTCCTAGAAATACTATATAAAAAGCCACATAGATCTTTAGATTCAATGCAGAGTTACATAAAATCATCCCAGATTAAAAATAAACTGAGATGACTAACAGTCAAATCGCTGAAGCCATCACTGGAACAGTCTAAACAATCCATTTGTGTGATTGTTCTGATTGTGTAAAGCATTGAAGGAGGATGTTCCTGTTATGTCTAGGTGTGTGTTTTTAGGGCAGAGTTGGTGTTTTTAGTCTTACCATGCGTTTGCTGTTTCCAGAGAAGGTTTCCCGGACGTACAGGGCTCCGACGGCGTTCTCCATGTTTCCCTGGACGTAACGGACACAGTCTCTCCACCTCGCCTCCTCTACTGTAGTGCCATGCAAAGCCTGAGTGAACACACACACACACACACAATGCAATGAAGAAAAATGGGACCAAAATAAGGGATAATGTACATCCAGCCGGTTGTTATCGCAGAATAAACCCTGACAGGGTGATCAGGACAGTCTTGCATCAGCCTGAAGGGGTTTATTCTGAGATAACAACCGGCTGGATGTACATTATCCTGCTTATTACACGGCTACTTGGCACACAAGTAAATAAAGACATGAAATATTGTCGAATTATTAGATCTTTAAACACAAAGCTTCCGCGGAGAGAGCAGTTGTAGTGCGGCAAGTTCAAACAAGACGGACATTTAAGAGATACGGTACAGTCATACCACTTATTACACAGCGTTTCCCCACATAAATAATTAGAGATATTGATATTGATTTCAGATTAAACTGTTTTAAAATCGTACCTGTTTGTTATCTTATAACTCAACAGCGTACAAAACAATCGTCGCAAAATGGCAGCAGCTTCGTTTGAATGAAACAAAAAAGAGCGAGTCCGCGATCCTGGATGACATAATTAAATAACAACTGTACACAATATTGATTTGAATGAGTTTTAATATTTTATTGGCTCACCAAACGCAAAACTTCCACAAAGAAAAAACTTTCTTAGCAAGCGGCGCTGACGTCAGTTACCTGTTAACAGGTTTTACCAGTTGTTATTGGGGAATAACATACCGCTGGATGGCGCGATTGACCAATCAGAATCAAGTATTTCAGAGAGCCGTGTAATATCAGGGAATCACACAACTTGGAATGTTGCAACTGACCAATCAGAATCAAGTATTCCAGAGAGCCGTGTAATATCAGGGAATCACACAACTTGGAGTGTTGCAACTGACCAATCAGAATTAAGGATTCCAGAGAACTGTTAAATAAAAATAAATAGAACCTATTGGACTGAAACAGCAGCGGATCACCAAAAGTGGGTTTTAAAGCTGGCGAAGTTAAATGCCATGAGAGCTCTCCTCTGTTTGTGTTTGTTCCGAGTGCGACTGACCTTTCTGTAGTGCGCTCTCACGTCTTTGAAGCGACGGCTCATACTGTTGACCCTCTCCATGATGAGCATCCATGCCAGATAGTTCTGCAGAGTCCTGCCGAGATCACAAATGTGCAGATCATTTAATGCCATACAGCACAAAAATATGCAACGTGCATTTTGACATTTACATTTCATAAATTCAACCTATGTGTTTGTTGTGGATTATTGAAGCAGTGTTGTTATTGCTAACCGAAAACTAAAAACATTTTCATTAAATGAAACAAGTTTAAGAATTAAAATTACTAAAGCTAAACCTGAAATAAAAACTAAATAGAATTTTTTTTTAATGAATAAAAACAACTAAATTACCAGAACTAAATTTAAAAACAAAAACTAATTTAAAATTTGAATAAATACTATAAAAACTTGAATGCAATGTAAATCACTTTGGATTAAAGCATCATAAATGTAAATGCATATTAATAGTGTACAGAAGATCTCCTTAATAATTAAGTTTCCCTCCATATTAATACGATTAAATGGAGCGCAAATTAGAAAAGAGGAGAATTAGAAGAAGTCTTAATCTGTGTCAAAGTCAGAGATCTCAATATGAACTCAAATTCTATGCTATCCGCATTCATTTACTCTCATTGCGTGTCAATTATTGTCTCAGTCTTTTTTCTCCTTTTAGCAAGTTTAGGATCAGCACAGGTGACAACTTAAAAGGTGAATGTCCCACTGAAGTATCAACTTTGTCTCATCTCTGAAGCCACTGAACCTCTGAGCAATATGTTATTTCTTCTGGATGGCCATAATTGACATGACAATGAAGAATGAACTCACATTTTTCACGTGTCAAACAGCGTCAGCTAAGAACATCACCTGTGACTGTGCTTGGAAAGAACGTTGCGGAGCTTCTCCAGGTAAGGTGAGCAGTACACGACCATGGGCTCTTCTGGTCGCACCGTAACTGACACGCTGGACATGATTCCCTGGATGTAGCGCGTCCAATTAAAGCCCTGACATTTCATAAAGAGAAACGAGGAGCATATGTGCTCTAATGAGAAAACAACGATCATTTGGAGAAGTAGGATGTGTTCCTGGATCAACAGGGGTTTGTGGGAAAGTGCAAAAACAATAAACAATAATAAAAAACTGTAACTATAATATATCAAATTGACCAAATTTGACATTATTATATTTATATTCTGGCTTCTAAAGACTGGTGGGAGATCATGACGTGAACAGGGACAGAAATCAATGATCAATGTTTAAATCTGAATAAAAGCCAAAATTAATTATGTTCATCATAGAACCTGATCGAGTCTCTTCAGAAAATTTGGACTAAACCGCTCAATTCATATGGATTAGTTTTACGATCTCTTTATGAACTTTTTGAAGCGTCAAAGTGGTAGTTGTGTAGCTGTCAATGGAGGGACAGAAAGCTCTCAGATTTCATCAAAAATATCTTCATTAGTTTTCTGAAGATGAACTGAAGTCTTATGGGTTTGGAACGACATGAGGACGAGTAATTAATGACAGAATTTTTATTTTTGGGTGAACTATCCCTTTCATCGCAATTATTTAATAATAACCATAATTTCTCTTCAGGTTTAGACTGTTTAAAAGTTTGGGGTCAGTACGATTTTTTTAAAAGACATTATTTTTTTATTCAGCATCAAATGAATCAAAAGCGGCAGTAAAGACATTTTATAATGTTAAATGCCCCAAATGATTTGAGCATTTGATTTCTGAAGGATCATGTGCCACTGAAGACTGGAGTAATGATGCTGAAATTTCTATTCTCATAGAAATATTTAAAAAGCGTAATATTATTTCACAATATTATAATAATAACAATAATAAACTTTATTTTATATAGCGCCTTTAAAAAGTATCTCAAAGCACTTCACAAGAAAAGAAACATTATAAAACATACAATTAAACAAACAATGCAATACTATTTTTTACTGTATTTTTGATCAAATAAATGCAGCCTCTGTGAGCAGAAGAGAAGAATTTGACAGAAACCTCAAACTTTTGAACAGTAGTGTATATTATAACAGCTTTTACTGGTGCAGTGACTACACTAAAGCCTGAGGGGGACCAAGTGTAAAAGTAAAAAAATCCCCTTCCATTTAAAGACTGATCTCATAAAATTGCGTGTATGACGCGCCAATTCGTATTTCCATTTTTGGCGTGCTATCAACACGCACAATCGCTTTTCAGCGTGTTTATGAACGCAGTTGACTTAACGTTATTACTGTATATATAAATATATGACCTACCTCAACCCCGTCCCTAAACCTACCCGTCACTGGGGTTAATAGCATTTATGAGTCTTCCCCTACCATCCTAGGGAAAAAAAATATCGCTCCCCAGATGTAGATCTACATGTTGCTTCGTTTCGCTCTGACATTTAATGGCGTGTACATACACGTGGAATCATTTGGACATTAATGGCGTAGACATACACGCGGATAGATAAAAATGCGTATAGATAACTTGACTTGAAAGTGGCGTGTATGTTTACGCAAAAGTCATGTTGAAAAACCCATGCTTTTCTACACTTACATTGAGGTTGAAAGCGTGCTGCACTTCTCTCAGTGTCATTTTGTTGTAAAGCACGGTGATGTCATTGCGTTCTTCTGCGGGTGAGGTAGCCTGTTGAAGCACGGGGCAGAAATCATATGCAAACGTGTGACATTTACAGCACCAGAACGCATTTCAGACACTCTGGCCAACTTCGAGCTTGTTATTTTTTGGTTGTTGTGTTTTACCAACTCACGTTTGCAATGTCTGTCTCCAGCTCCAACACTTGAGTCATGTCCTCCCACACGCGCTCTTCATTTTGGGTCAAGTTCCTGTCTTCTCGTGCGATCCTCGCCATGGAAACCATGAACTCCAGGTAGGACTCGCGCACCTGCCCACAAACACGACGGAGGATCTGCTGATTTGTGTAATTATGACAAAAGCATTGTGGGAGAGAATGGCTCTCACAAAATGACAAAACGTACCTTCTTATAATTCCCATCGCTGAGGTAATAATCTCTTGAAGGCATTCCTAGTGCTGGCTGGTCAACCTGTGCAATCAGAAAGACGTAGTTAAATGATAAAATCATTTGTTATGACAAACAATCTTTTATTCGTTATCTGCATCGCTTTTGGGTGAGATCATCCAATAGTGCTCTGTTCATAATTAAACCAACATAAAATCACACTCGGTTTCATTAACTCATGCTCCAAATGGCATTTTAATCAGGGTGTATTATGTGAAGTAAATTGCAATTAGCCACTGTGTGTTTTCAAAGGTGATGTGCCACTAAAACAACCAATCTATCAAACCGACAAGTACTGATGTGATTACCAGGGAATCATAAAGCAATACCTTGCGACTTTGATATACACCATGATGCTGAATGATTATATGCTAATCTTTAAATGTACGTCCAAAATCATGGTATTGCATATAGGTAAACGTCCAGAAAACCATAGTATCACCGTCATACACGTCCAAAAGACTATGGTAGTACCATGATAAACATACAGTACAACCAAAATGGTATTACCATATACACAGAGCCTAAAACTAACTTTTTGCCACACCTGCCAATGGCCGGTGACAAATTAATACAATATAACTAAGATACAAACAGTGATGATAAAACAAACAGTGCTTTTTTTTTTTAGGTTTTTCAGTACTTTTCAGGTACAGAAATGTAATTAAGCAAATATAAAATAACACTGCATAGACTTCATTATTATAAATGAAACAGCCTTACTAAAGTTACAAAAGTTATTCAGTCTAGAGCAGTGAGTGATTCTTTCTTCATCCTTTGTTGTTTGATTAACATTACAAACAAATAGAAGCAGAATTATTATGCTACTGTCACTTTAAGAGTGAATGCACAGATCTAATATACTGATACTGTACTCACTTGTTTACTTTCTTAATTGTTTACGTTTAATTAAGACATAGGCGACTGTTTACTAGGATACTCACTTTTTTTTACTTTTCTTTTTTTTTACATAATTTTGTGTGAATTTGTCCACTCAAGTGCAAGAAGACATTAAAAAGAGAGCACAGTTTAGTATTCGCACTTTGGCTTTCTGGACGCGCTTTAGATGTGTGGCATAGAAAACATGGAAGTACCATCATACATGTCCAACAACATGTTTTTTGCTAGTCATATAAAGGTCAATTATACAGGATGTTTAACAACTTACATGGATAATGTAGCGGCTGGAGTCGCGGTCATCTGGCCACACAAACATCTCAAGCACGGCCTTCTTATTGTACCGAGCGTTCAGAACAGCCAGTGTGTCCTCCAGGCTCCACGCTTGCTCTGTAAGATCAAAGTTTTGTGGCTTTTAGTCCATGTCTGTTTGCTTTGAGGCAATCTATATGCTTTACAATTACATAAGCATGCTCCCAAAATATTTTTTTGGCGCAGATATGCGTTTTATTATGTTTAGTTATTACTCTATTATCGGCAGTTTTCAAACTATGAGAACGGTGGTGTGTTCGTGACATTTCAGAGATACGGAAAAATACTGGCAAACATACAGCGCGATCTGTGTAGTTGGATTCGTGAACAAATGAGTCGATTCTTATGAATAATTAAAAATTGAGTTGTTGCCAGTTTGAATCAGCCTGAAGAATCCTTCACTGAATGAATCTGTCAGTACGGCAAGGGAATCAAGAAAGGACTCACTTACTGAACTGCAAGTTCCATGATGTCAATGCATCATTACTTCAATAAAGTAGGGCTGGTTCACACAGAATGCATTTTGCGTCCAACTGCACTGCTTTTTAATAGTTTAGGAAACCCCCTTCTTTTCCGTGCTGCGTTGTTTTATATTCATTTTATAGCACCATTAGTCTTTTGATAATGCAATGAAATGAATTGTCAGTTTAATAGTTTGACAAGGAAAATAAATGCTAAGATCAAATGCATTTTTGTCTCATATTTCACTAAAAAGAACAATCCTCTCAATCTGTCCTGCCTCGACTTTCTTTTTCATTAGGAAATAAATCAAAACAAGAAAGAAAATTGCATTTGTAAACGCATTTTAAGGGATCTTGCAACGTGAAATCATATAAATACACTTGTCTTGCATGTGATTCATCAGTGCAGGTTTTCCAATGAAAACAAATATATTTGACTTTTCAGCCAGCTTTCTCATTTGTGGCTCCATTCTCCATTTCACAATCCAGTTAATTCCCAATGGACACAATCAGGTCCTACATTTTTCTTGTTTCACAATGAAATGCATCACATTCTGGAAGTAAAAAATAAGTTGCAAACACTGTTTCAATGACTTTAATAACCACAAATGATGCCAAGAGACTGCATTGCACATCATCACTGGTCAATTTCTCTTTTATTCAAAATTCTGGGAAGAAACTATTTCAAAAATTACCTATAAAACCCACTGTACCAAATTGCCCTTTGTTTGCACAATCAGACGGATACTAGAAGATGCAGTAAAACATGATTACAGGCTGGTTTTCCAAAGGCCAGTTCTGGTTAAACGTCTCAACCAGCATTAATTACCTGTCCATTGCTTTAAAGACACATAATAAATCTGTCAGCGAAGGCCAGAGTGTGTGTTTGGGTTTATGTCTGCATATGTAGATTCTAATACTAGCGATCTTCTTCTATTACATTTAATTATTCTGCCCTCTCTCTTACGGTCTTACAGGCACAGTGCCAATAATCACGGCGGGTCGCAGTCTCGTCCTCTATCTCCCTCTACACATGACAGATGAGCTGGACGGCCACTGCTCTGTGAAACCGCTGGACTTTCCCATCAGTCCAGCGCCTTATCTACACCCAGCGACAGCACGGCTGGAGCGGTTGCATTTATCCCATTTAGATAAGCTCAAGATGCTGCCATTCTCTGCGCGAGTGAATTAGAGACGGCCTGCGCTATCTCCTGTACCTGATGTGCCGTTCCAGACCTCAGAAGCCACGGGCCAGTCGCCAATACTGTCAATGAGCCCAAGAAGAGGCTGCGAGTCGCGCTGCTCTATCAGAACTGCAGGGGGAAGCAGAGAGACGAGGCCAAGTCGGTTCAAATCTTTTTAATAGTCATAGATTGTCAACTATAACAACCCTGAAACTAACCAGCTTTGAGATTTATCATAACATTACAGTGTTCAATTCAAAGCCATTTGAACTCAACCCATAAAGCAGTGCTAAAAATGTAGCATTGCAATATAATAGAACACATTGATTTACAGTAGAACATATGCGTTCAATTAAGTTTATCACAAACACATACAAATGAGAATGTCATGAAACTCCATCATGTCATCTGCAATGATTTATGGAATTGCAAACTATACGTGTAAAAGAATTCGTTTTCGATGTTGTAAATAAAACGATTGTAGCACGTTTTACAAGAAAATACAATTTCAGTCTTTCTAGTGCTAAATAGCATGTTTAATTCAATGTCTTACATTTCTCTGTAATTATATGTGATTTCTGAGTTTCAAAGCAAATCATTTTTTACAAGTAGTGGTAAATCATAACAGAAACAATATAATAGAGTATACGTCGATCGCAGTGGTGTGTACTCACTCTCGTTCATGCATGAGCTGTAGAGCGTTTTGGCTTTGTTGAAGGCCTCTCTGTCATCCTTACTATCCATCTCCAGAACTCCTGTGAGATAATGAACCAGCACCAACAAGACGAAACTGTTTAAAAGAAAGAACACTCGTGGTGTTTGTGTGAAGCTGACGTAACCCACCCTTGAGCACAATCTCCAGCTCGTCTCTCAGGATATTGAACACGCTGTGGAGGGAGCTGGTTTCGGGAATGACGTGCCGCTCGATCCAGCCTCCACATGCGTACTGATAGAAGTTCTGGCACGGCTCCACGCTGGGGTCCATGTTCTGGAGCAGTCGGGCCGCTGTGGCATTGACATGAATCAAGAAATGATTTCAGATCTAGAATATAAGTTTGGGCATGATATATAAAAGGAAAGCTTTCCGACATTACCGGCAGTGACACATTGTGGGGTTGTACAGACATTGCTGTCGGCTTTTGATGGATATTTCAGCCCTGTTGTGATGTGGTGAGATAAACAACACAATTGAGGTTAATGTCTGACTGAGATCATGTGACATAATCCACTCAAAAGTCCAGCTCTATAGAGAGCTCAGAGCTTATTGCTTCAGCTTAACACTGCAGGCTAGCATGTAATATAATGCAATTTATTGAAATAAAGCTTCAGTTGTTCGCTCTCTTACCAAAAGTTAGCCATGAGAAATACATTTTGTAAACCTCACACTGTGGTCGGTTTTAATTGTTAATAGTAGTGCATATGTGTAGTATATGGATACTATGGGCAAATATATTGTGATTATACAGAATTTATGGTAGGGCAAAACTCAAAGTAAAATAAAAAACAGCAGATCTAAAATGAACGGTGTGGATAAAAATCAGATCAAAAATATTTATGATCAACTTAACAGCATACTTTACCTTTTGAAGATTCATTTACGTTAAAACGCTCTGAAATATAAAATGAAAATGCAAGATATCATTATATGACAACTATACACTTACGTTGCGCTATATATATATATATATATATATATATATATATATATATATATATATAACATACCTTTTGATATATACGGAAGCGTATTGCATTCACTTGAGGAAAAAAAATCTACTCTGTTTTTTTTAATTAACAAGTTAATTATCTCAGAATTACGAGATATTTTTTCATGGAAAAAATTTTTGCTCTGTTTTTCTGAATTAACGAGTTAATATCTTGTGAGAGATATTGTGAGATACATTTTTCTTGAAAAACATTTTTTTCACTGTTTTTATGAATTAATGAGGTACTCATAATTTTTAGATAATTAAGTCATTAATTCAGAAAACAGAGCAAAAACTTTTTTCCATGAAAAATGATCTCGTAATTCTGAGATAATTAACTCGTTAATTCAGAAAAACAGAGTAGATTTTTCCTCAAGTGAATGCAATACGCTTCCGTAGTATATATACATATTTATTTATGTAATATATGATGTAGCCTAATATATAATTTATTTAATATATAGCTATTAAATAAAAAAATATTATTTAAATAAATATACAAAAACAATCATATTTTTATATAGTTCATTAATAATTAAAAAAAAATTCATTCTGGTTTTCTAGAAAGTTCCTCAAAAGAAAGGTTTCACCGACCTGCTCCACGTGGGCTATAAATGAATAAAAGCGGGATATATTTCTTTTTTGAGTGTTTTGAATGTGATTGTGACGCGTCCCCACCTCTCAGAGCTGAAGTGTAGAGCACTGTGAGCCCAGCCAGAGCACAGCTCATCAGAAGAACAATGACGGACAGTCCGATCTCCACCACAGTCCAGCGATGCTTCCTCGGTTTAGTGCTTTTCTCCATGATATCCATTTGGCTCTCTGATTTTCCCATTCTCGGAGCTGTGGAACAGAGGATTGAAGTGTTGGAGAGGGCCGAGTGAGGGCAGAGAGCCACAGGTGAGCATCAGGATCCCGCGTTACTCTTTTACCTCCACAGAAACAACGGGTTAAGGCTGATACTGAATAAGAGATTTCACTGAGAATTAGGACTACACGTGATATAGCTACACATGACAAATACACCGTTTGACCCACGAATTTCAATTTCTTTTTCCAGTCTTTGACTTTTTAATATAGCCTATATAAATAACTATGACGATTAGACTAAGCTATGTATATTATTAGTATGCATTTACTTTGACAATATGATATCATTCCGACACATTCAGTACAAAGATGTGAGGCGGGTGATTTAACGCATGATTTAATGCATCGATTGATTGGATTGTGAAAAGAGGGCGTTACACCAGAATGGTGCTACAACAATACCAGGCTTTCCACTAGTCTTGACACCAGCTGAAAGAGTGGAGCTTGTTTAGATTTTTTTCTTTCTTTCTTTCGTTCTTTTGAATAACCTGCAATGGTCAATCGTTAGGACCAATAATGCATATTAAGAAAGTAAATTGGCTTAAAGACATTAGGCAAGCAAAACATGAGGCAGTTAATGTAGCTGATAAAAGTTAATGAGTTGATCTATTGATGGTTATATTATTGTAATAATAATAATGCACTCAGAAAGAGCAACAGCTTTGTTGTGTTTTATTTTTAATGATGGCTTGATCCAAACAAGGGTAAATATGAACCTTCCTCGGGGTGTCTTCAACCACATCATGACATGCATGTAATCTGTGGTTTTAGAAAAGAGTTTTTTCTTCATGTCAGCATCAGCACTTTTTCTGTCTTGGAAGCTGGAAAGTGCTGATAAATTTCCTGCAACGTTTTTAATTTCCGGACTCATTTGATGTCTGAAGGCAAAACAATAATCATAGAAAACATTCTCATAGAAATTAGTTGCTTTTCTATTGCATTTTTAGTCACATTGGTTTTAAAGCTCTCAGCTGCACAAGGCAAAAATGATCTGTGTGCTTTTTGATTGTAATAATCCATATTGATAAAAACACACAAACACATGTCTCCTGGCAGTGTGTATGTGTACGCACTATATCATTGAAGAGACTATTTGCATTAAAATATGGGAAAAATCAGTAGAATCCCATTTGTATTTTGAATTATATATATATATATATATATATATATATATATTTGGTAACACTTTACAATAAGGTCCATTAGTTAACTACCTTAGTTAACATGAACCAATGAACAATACATCTACAGCATTTATTAATCTTAGTTAATATTAATTTCAACTTTCACTAATACATTGTACAAAAAGGTTGTATTTGTTAACATTATTTAATGCACTGTGAACTAACATGAACAATGAACAGCTGGATTTTTATTAACAATAACAAAGATGAATAAATACTGTAACAAATGTATTCCTCATTGTTAGTTCATGTTAGTTAATACGTTAACTAATGAATCGTAAAGTGTTACCATATATTTATATAGTGTTACACATTGTGTATAGTCCTAAACAGCTGCCCATATCAATAAAATGCCCTCCTATAAGTTGAGCTTTTTTGCAGGTTATCTGTCAATTGCAATTAGACATCATAAAAACTGTACATTTAGTAGTGATAAATTGTTTAAAAGAGTTTTAAATGAAGTACAGCATGTCAGACTCATTTCATTGCGTGCAATTTGCATTTATCATGGGAAGCACTTGTAAGTACAGCTCATCTGCATGTGTGCATTAGGAGTATGAGCTGAGAGTAAATGATGGCTTTAGAGCTGTATCTCCTGCTGCAATGCCTCTGATCAAACAATCTAGTCAAGAAAAACCAGAAAGCTGCACAGAAAAGAATCTGCATTACAATAACTCAATAATTGATGTGCAAAATCAGTGAATCATTATTTAAAGTCCTTTTACAAACAGCTGTTCGCATCCATCATCTCTGCTGCACGTAACTTCACCTGTAAACCACAGAAAAACTATTCCCTTCAGTTTCAACACAAAACACCCTCATGCTGTAGAATGTGAAGCGCCCGTACCTCTCTGATGATGGAGTCCTTGTTTGCCCTGTTAGGACGCCTTTCAATTTCACAAACACCCCTTCTGAGTTTGCACCCAGAGCTGGTGTGTGGTGAAATGAAGCAGCGTCCGACAGCTGGGTGTCGGGAAAGCTGATGTTCCTCTGACTGACTGACTGAGTGTGTGTGTGAGTGAGTGAGGAAAATGCAGAGGAAGAGAGAGAGAAGGAGGGATGTAAAGGAGGAGGGGCGATCGAGAGACGCTTGTGCCTGATGATGGGTGTTTTTAGGAGAAATCAAGAGGGAGTTTCAGAGGAGGGTCAATTAGACGGTATCAGTAATATATATATATATATATATATATATATATGTGTGTGTGTGTATGAGTGGTCTGTTAAACCCTACATTATGGGGACATAATGTCCCAAGATGGCAATATCCAAAATCCCCGTCCTTGTGGGGACAATTCTGCGTCCTCATGAGGAAAACAGCTAATAAATCATACTAAGGTTTTTTGTGTGTGTGTGTGTGTGTGTGTTGTTTTTTGAAAATGTAAAAATGCAAAACGTTTTGTGTGATGAGCAGGTTTAGGGGTAGGGTTAGTGTAAGTGGACAGGAGATATAGATTGTACAGCATAAAAATCATTATGAAAAGTCCCCATAATACATGAAAACACAACGTGTGTGTGTGTGTGTGTGCGTATTGTTGCTCTGCATGAGTTATGATGAGCCAATGTTTAACACTTAGAATTATGTGGTTTATTAATAGTATTACAGTGAAGCAGAATAAAACTGTCTTTATTTCACCCGACAACACCTGTACAGAGGTATAGTCTGAGCAGCACAGGTTAATGTCCGCTGGCCTCTCATTATTCACAGGCCAGGTGGACTGAAGACCGCAGCGCAGTCGGGGAGCTGGCAGGATCTGACATCAGCTTGGCAGGGAAGTGAGCTTCACTCCCACCGGTGTCAGATTGAAATGGCATGATGCCCATACTCATTACCAGCCTGATTAACCACTGTAATTAGCTGATATTATAGAAAGCCAGAGCCACCGGTGGCGATGATCAGCACTGGTGCAGAACTGCCCAGCTGTCCATATCAGTTAACCCATCATAACACAAGTCGAGGGATAAATGCTAGAGACCAGAATAGAACGAGAACAACCTTTAGCTCACAATAGGGAACATGGGTGAATGGCTGCTAATTACGGTCGTCCATTAAAGACGATGAACTTCTGCAGGGTGATCTCTACTCAGGTTTACATGGATATAGAAACAAGATGAGTGTCTATGCTCAGCTCTGCAAAAAAAAAAAAAAATATATATATATATATATTATTATTTTCAAATGTATTCAGTTTAGTGCTGCCTGCTAAAGTAAGCATATTACTTAAAGCTGCAGTCCGGCGTTTTTTCCTCTTTGTCGCCATCTCTGTTTGAAATCTGTAATTGCAGTTATTCGCGGAATTATTAACTTTGCGGTAGTTGTACATCGGCATGAAACAGCGCGGATGAACACTGTTTTGAGGAGACTGCGCGTCTGTCGCCACCGCGACGGTGTGGATACTGACAAGTAGTCATAGTGCTATGAAATAAATGGTTTATGAACTGAATCCCTGTTATGCATAAACGTGTTTTACATAATATAACTCTAATCATTTCTGGGAAATGAATAATTTTCACTTTACCGATCTGATTCAGATCCAATTCTTGACAATGGAGGAGGCGGGTTTCGTTTTCTTGAAGTAGAGTGATTTGCTCCCTCAGACTCATAGCTAGCACACAATAATTCATATTTACCATAATAGCAAAACGAAAAAAGCCACAACAAAGGAAACTCCGTAACTGAATTAAGCGAACAAGTGTGCTACTGTTACACGACTGAACTATTGAAATGTCTTACCTCACACTCTAGAAAAAAAGCCGTTTCTGCGTCCGTTTTGAACCCTTTCAAATCACGGAGTTCACGCCACCTTTCAAAAGCACTGCCAATGTTAATCCTTGTTTTCGCGTGGGCCCGGTTGCAATCTCTTTTTTTCTCTACCCACTCCGAAGTCTGAATTCTCTTGGGTTTTACCACGGGTGAATCTCCAGTTGTCACTGGTGGTTGTCGTTTGAACCTTTCTGGATCCACCATGAGTTTTATTTGAAGAGCTGTGAGAAAAGGCTAAAAGCTTCCAACTCCATCATCCGCTCACGCAATATAGCCTACTTGCCGGGACTCCTTCTTTAGGTGTACAGATGTGACGTAATGACGCAAAGACATGTTCGAATTTCCCGCGGAAATCCACCAGTACCACTGGAATTAAAAACATTATTAGAAGTTTACCGTTTTGAATCAAGGAAAGGTAAGCAGATATTTTTGAACACTGGCTGGTTATGTTTTTTTTTAATTATTATTATTTTGGATAATTTTTAACCCAAAAAAGTTACGGACAGCAGCTTTAAAGGGATAGTTCACTTCAAAATTAAAATTCTGTCATCATTTACTCCCCCTCAAGTTGTTTCAAACCTGTGTGGGTTTCTTTCTTCTGCTGAACACAAAAGAAGATATTTTGAAGAATGTCGGTAACCAAAAAGTTGATGGACCCTATTGACTTCCATAGTAGGATAATAGGGGGAAAAAAATACTATGGAGGTCCATCAAGTGTCTGGTTACTACGGAGCCCCTAAAGGGACGTGGTGGTGGAAAAAAAATTAGGATGGGAGAATTTTTTTTTTCAAATCTTTTGCGTTCCCTCGCAAAACCTTTGCGTTCCCCCGAGAAACTTTGCGTTCCCTCGCAAAACTTTTGCGTTCCCTCGCAAAGATATTTGCGTTCCTACGCAAAACCTGTTCGGAGCTCGGACAGACACTTCCTGTTTAATGTCCCGCAGTGTTTCAGAGCTCCGTACGGAGCGTTTCATAGTGCTTGAACTTGGACTCAAATATAAAGAAATGCGGTCAGTGCTTAACTCAAGGAGTTCAGTGTAGTTGGCAATATAGCCTATAGGCTACACATCGGCTATTCGAACTTCCCGGATCAATATTCTTGAGCTAAACGTTGTTAAAACACACAGTACACCTATTTACAATCACAGTAACCTAGACAACGAGCTACAACCCAATTCTCCACAAAACAAGCTTTAATATAAATTTGTCTTTAACCGGCCGATTGAGAGACAAGTCCGAAGAAGGGACCGTCTGCAAAGTGCAAATCCCAAAACCCTTCTGTACATTTTATTTTATTTAACATATTCAAAAGCTTCACTGTGATACACTGTAGGCTACTGTCACCAAATTCAGTACCAATAATACCATTTTTAGAAAAAATATTCAGTAACTTCGTTATACAGTGTAATGCCATCAAATTCAGTAAGCAAATATAATGCAAAAGCTATGGTTGTAACTATGTTAGCTGCGTACAGTACCAATATAATTTGTGTAAAGAATAGGCCTACTTATTTTTTATGTGCAATTACTTCCCAAACTAAGTGTTGTATAACCAACATTAGAGCAGTGATGTGTGAACTAAATTTGGTGTGTTACAGTGAAGTTATTAAATATATTTTTTTATAATATAAAATGTGCAAAAGCAGTGCCGTATGCCCAGTGGGTTTACCATTGATGTGTAAACTGAATTGGGTGGTTTGTAACATTGAAGTTAATGACTATTTTTATATTTTTGACTTTGAGTTGATGCTGTAGTCGTTTTTTGGGTTATATTGCACTTTGCAGATGGTCCCTTCGGAGACAGCCGCCGCCTGCTCATAGAGATCAATTTAGCCTATATTATAAAGGTCGTTTTGAGGAAAATTGGGTTGTAGCTCGTTGTCTACTGTGATTGTAAATAGGTGTCGTTTGTGTTTTAACAACGTTTAGCTCAAGAATATTGATCCGGGAAGTTCGAATAGCCTATGTGAATTGCCAACTTCACTGAACTCCTTGAGTTAACCACTGACCCGCATTTCTTTAAATTTGAGTCCAAGTTCAAACACTATGCAACGCTCCATTAACGTACGGAGCTCTGAAACACTGCCAGCGGGACATTAAACAGCAAGTGTCTCAAATATCTTTGCAGGGTGAACAACTTGAGGGTGAGTAAATAATGATCTGATCTGATCAAACCCATAAAAAATTACACTTGCTGTGCACTAATCATTTACATTTTAGGACAGAAATATGGTGCAGAATTTACACACTTCACTTTTAAAATCAACGTGTATTTGATAATATGATGCATTTCTAAATGAAACAAAAAATGTGGGAAGGGACTTGGATTGGACTGTGAAAAGTGGGAAAATTACATACCCGAATTGTGCAAATCTGAACACATAATAAAAAAAACATAATATTAATAAAAAGCAATAAGCATCAAATTATTAATTTTTTAACAATTCAAATCAACATGTCACGATTTTAGATGCATTATTGTATTATTTAACAACCAGACTCATAAAAGAACACGCTTTACTCAGAAAACCAAATATCATTGCAATAAATATTAGTTCATAAGCAGAAACCTCATTTAAATAATGGACTTTTAACAAATATCAGCTAAGCTGCTCTTTTAAGATACGAGTTCCGCCTTAAGAGCTTAATTAAAAAGCTTTTAAAGCTTGTTTTTTCTATGTTCCTAATCATTGAGACAGTGAAGTATTTACCTGAGCGAACTGAATCCCCGGTCTTACACAGCATGGCAAATAAATCTCTAATGACTGAATTTGTTCTCCCTGCACTGGTACACAATTAGACACGTTTTGCCAAGAAGAGCCGAGTCCTCAGTCTGCCTGCAGGTGCCTGAGCATTCAAATGACAAGCCATGAAGCCAGTAATAAGTGCAAGCAGACATCTGAGACCAACAGCATTCATCTTTGCTTCGTGTCACATTAGAGGCCGCAGGTTCACGATTCAGCTAGAACTTCACATTAAAGCCTGTATGCAGGAGAGGTTTTATTTTAATAAGAGTTTACTGTGCTACATAAGATTAAAGTGCAAAGGCGAACGACACCGCTTGGAAATTCTTGGAAATGTACGTTTAATAAGCATGCATCTTGTTTCCAGGAAATCAGTGCTGTGCAGCATATGAATGTCAACACTCGGGCAAATACTGTTTAAATGGTGACAATCAAACTGCATTTTGACATTTTCCAGAGAAAATGTGAGTGGTGCGTGCTTGTAAAACTCATGAGCATCTAGGATGTTATGGGTGGTTGCCGGGGCATTACTATGTGGTTGCTAGGGTGTTGTGGATGGTTTCTAGGTGAAGTTTCACTTTAACTTCAAGGAGTTTTCATGCATTTTATCATCCGCCAGGTGAAAAACAAAGTCTGATTGCTTAGAAAAGTAAACGTACCGTTCTTGTCATGATTTGAGATGTCATTCATGTAGCACAAATGATGCAGGACGAGTTATGCAATGAAGTTTATTACTTGTCTAAATGAATGTTATATCAAACCTCTTGCCTGTAATTTTGCACATTATGCTATTTTAACTCAACAAACCTTGTTTGCGTGTGTGTGTGTGTATGTATACATTTGTGTAACCTTTTTTGGCTGTTTCAGTAACTGCATTCAATTAGGCCTATGTATTGATCAATACATGTAGAAAATGTTGCACATGATGTTATTTTAACTATTTGCACCTGAAAGAAACCTATTATGACGTATTGTACTATACTACAAATTTATGTTCAAATGAGCCAGATTTTTTACATAACCAAATGCATTTCCATATTAGGTGATATATGCACAAAATTACCAAATTAACATAACAAATCAATGCGACTTACTATGATGGCTTGAGTTAAGATAAGGAATTGCTTGCTGGAGGTGAGCGACACAAAGGCTGAAGACGTCCATCTTTTGTGCAAGCAGCTCTTGGCAGATTCATGAGCCTTGGTCATGGTGTGGCGACCTGCCCTCCATCACACACTCATTCCAATCCTGACTGACTGCTATGTTCCCTTCAGGAGATTTACTGCTCGAATTGAACTCATCAGACAAGCTGCAAAACAAGGAGACGGCGAGAGGCCATCAGTCAAAGTACACCCTGTAATCACAACCTAACTTTTTGTTCGGCCAATTAGTTCGTGAATAACCTAGAATTAAACTAGCCTTGGTCTTAAATTTAATCCTATTGGTTAAACTCTGTAAGCTAAGCGGTCAAAATACTGTGAGCAACAAGAATCAAATGAACCTTTCTTGCTTTCTTAATTCATACTCTTGGTCAGATTGTGAAAATTGTTTTTGGTGCACATTATTTCAATGAAAAATCTTTCAAACCCTCTTATTTTTCAGCCCCTTCAACCACCTGTTATATAAAATGCGATCAAAATACAATTATTAATTAATAAGTTTTACTTAATGTAGGCCTACTTTCAATTACAACAACATACGGCATATTTTATCGCTAGATTTTTTTTATATCCTGTTAAACATGTATTAAGCAATCATTTCAGTGTTTCCTTATATAGAACCTTTTTTGCATAAATGTTCTGCACTCTAAAAAATAATTCAGTGGCTTAGTAAATATCACAGTAATAGTTAACTTTATTTAACTTAATAAAATCTCTGAACATCATTTACTTGATAGTTTGAGTTGAACATACAAAAATAATTGACTAAAAATCCAACAGTTAATTTTGTCTAAAATTTCCAGTTATATTTAAGCTTTTTTTCACTAAAAGTATTTAGTATTTGACTAACCAATTATTTATTTAAAATATACTTAATCTATTTGTGATATTTCCATCAAAATATTTTGAGAATGGATAATTAAACTGATCTGTTTCAAGAACCACAAATATTACTTTATTCAAATCAATATTATTCATATTTAACAAATACATAAGAAATTGAGTAAGTTTATTCAATTAAAACAATGCGCCCCTCCCCCACCCTCTGATGTGACGACGACTCAACGGTTAAGTGAGCGCGGGCTGTTTGAATTCTCTCCTTTTTCGGTTACGGTCTCCAGAACAGTTTTCTCTTCTCGGAGTCGCACAATTGGTGTATTTCCTCTGTGAAATTCAGGTTTGTGTATGTTTTATTTTATCTATACAATCACTACTGTGCTTTAAATCATTTTATTTAAAGCAAAAGAACATACATATGTGACTCACCTAAGTCAAACTAGTGTCGCGACTGTCTTTTCGCGTTATTGTAACGCCTATAACAAGACTATATTCCTAAAGAGAATGAATATAACTAATTTGGATGATAAAATGTTCTCAGAACTGTGCACTGTTTGTTTATTAGCAGGTTTTGGAGTCTCGTCGCAGCATCTTTTGGCTCTGAGTGAAACGCAGGACGGTGGTATAAAGTTAGAAGTTTCCACGCAGAGCGCCAGTCCATCTCCGGCACGAGAACCAGCGCTGATCCGGTGGATATTGGATAATAGTGATGTGTCGTTCATTTTGAACGAATCTTTAATATGACTCGGGACTACCGAGTTGTCTCAGAGAGTGATTCGTTCATTTTGTGTTGACCGCGCATGCGCATTGCGCAACATATGGTTTCTGAATCTGAATCTGTACTGGAAATGATTAGTTCATCTCTCTCGAGTCTTCGGGTTCGGGACGGGTCCGAGTCTTTCGTTCTTCCTGTCAGTCCCATGCTGTCAGTACCGGAAAGAGAAATGATTAGTTCATATTTCGAGTCTCTAGTTCGGCCGGGTCCGAGTCTTTCGTTCTTCCTGGCAGTCCCATAGAGGCTATGCTGTCAGTACCGGAAAGAGAAATGATTAGTTCATATTTCGAGTCTCGAGTTCGGGTTCGGCCGGGTCCGAGTCTTTCGTTCTTCCTGTCAGTCCCATAGAGACTATGCTGTCTGTACCGGAAAGAGTAATGATTAGTTCATTTTCTGAGTCTTCGGGTTTGAGTCCTTCGTTCTTTTGTCTCGTGACTTGTCACTAATTCACAACCTTTTTACAAACAAGCACATAGTTAATGTATAATATAATAGTAGTTAATTAATGTATAATATATAATAAAACACACCACAGATGCACAAGAAACATTTAGAAAAGAGACGAACTGGGACAATAATAAGATGGAACTTTTATTTTTCAGATAATGTTTATTTCACATATTTTGTATTTTAATTCCTAAATATAAAACAATATACAATTCAGACGCAGTCAATAATACGAATCTAATGTTGTATTTGATGCGAAATACTAGCCGTCACGTGACAAAAGAACGAAAGACTCAAACCCGAAGACTCGAAGAAAATGAACTAATCATTTCTCTTTCCGGTACTGACAGCATAGTCTCTATGGGACTGACAGGAAGAAAGAGATTCGGACCCGGCCGAACCCGAACTCGAAAGATGAACTAATCATTACTCTTTCCGGCCCTGCTGTATCACACACGGCACGGCCCAGCAGACAGCACAGATCAGAGTCAGACACTGACGAGTCGACAACGTCTCGAGACACGAAAGGAGGAGAACAAACCTGATAAATATAAAGTTGCAAAGGAAAGAACGTCTCGGATCAGGAGGTGAGGTGAACTAACAGAATCAGACTGCAATAGCCTGAACTTAAGACCCAACAACTAATCAATTAATACAAATTTCGGTTTATTATAATTTGGCTTTGGCTGCATTACCCTATAGTTTATTTTTATTATTTTTTACAAATTTAATCAACATTTTCATAAGTACTAGATGTGATGGGATATAACATGCCATTTTAATTATATTATGCTGAAATGAACGAAATGACTCGAAAAAAGATTTTGCTGAACGAGACTCAAAGATCCGAGTCAGTAAAATGATCCGAACTTCCCACTACTATTGGATAACAGACCGGTTGATTAAACTTGAATTAATTGAATGTTTAAATGTTTAATTTTTACGTATAAAATGTTTGTTACATGAGTTTATATGTAGGCAATATTGTTTATGCTAAACCCGTATAAAATTCACTGTAACATTATGCTGTACTGTACTCATCGACAATAAAGGCTGTCATGTAACAGTTACCGGTGGTTGTATGGAATATTTTTTACAAAGGTTTAAATAAAAAAGTTAATATTACTCATAAATAAAAAACAGTTGATATTACTTATACATATTGTTTTTTTAAATGTTGTTCCCCAATTAATTCTACTCAATTTTATTTGTTAATGTACCAAATGCAGTTACTCAGATCTACTTAATTTTTTTTACTTACATTTACTCAGTTCATACAATGTATGTAATGTATTTCACTGCTTTCAAATTAAATCAATATTTTTAAGTGTAAAAATGTTTCACCAAAAAAATTGAGTAAACCATGGTTAAACTTTTTAGAGTGTGAGTCGAGAACCATAGGGTTCATATATAGAACCTTTTTTTTTTTCTAAAAGTAACCACAGAAAATTGATCTCAGAAGGGTTTTCCCGTTTAGCAGACTCTTTCTGATCCAAAGTGACTCCAATTCTCCTAGTACAACCAAGTGCTTTGCTCAAGGTCTCAGGGTCTCAACCCACAACACTCGGGTTATTAGCCAGGATCTTGAACCGCTAAGCTGCACTTCCCAAAAGTGCCTTGCATTAGCACTTTTAATCACATGCACAACAAAATAATTATGCTGTACTTTAGGCGTCCGCTAACCTGTTATTACTGCCCATGTTTCCAAGGCAATGCGAGGAAGTGCATGAATTCCCTTGTGTAGAGGTTGACCCCTCTTCGGAAAATGCATGTTGTGGATTTTTCTTTAGCATCATTACAGCCACTTTACTGTTGTTTTATACTGCAGTGAAGTGATTTTGATAATGCCAAACCGTTAGACCTTGTTGCCCTGCATGTGCTCGTCATCCAGTGTGTTCCTGCTAGATTCATCAGCACTCGGCTGGAGTCTTTTCATCTACCCGACTAATCCGTCTTATCTTAATAACATCCAGCATCTATCTGGCACATTGCAGAAACAATCGACCCAAAAGTGCTCTTTTATCAGTGCATTCACAGCCTGTTCAATATCAGGATACCTGTTCTGTACAGCAACCGCCCCTGCTGATCTTATCGGTTTGACTCGACTTTTTTCCTCTCACAAGTTCACATTTTCATGCTAAATCTTCCTATTCTGTTCAAATGTTATGCCTTGAAATTCATATTTAATATTTGAGCATGCATTCTACACCAGTTAAGATTTCAGCCTGTCATATACACAATAGAGCATCGGTTCACAACAGGGGGGTCGCGGCCCACAAGGGGGCCTCAGCGAGCTCTGTGGGGGGTCGTGTCATATTTTGAAAGGTTTGAGCAATGAGCATTAAATAAAAGTCCTTAACTTTTTTCTGTTCAAAATTTACAACATGTATATAATGAGCGAGTTCATCATGAATCCATTTTCCAATCCGTGTTTTTGTAATTTCCTGAACCACTATGGTACACCTATAATAAGTGTTTACATTGGGACTATTTTACACTGGTTCGGATCGCTGCCGCTGCGTAGTAGCCCAGTGCCTGCGTGACTCGTCATAGACGTACACAGAGAGATGTAGTTCCGGCTACAATGTTCTTCCAAAAGACGCATTTCTGTTAATAAATGCACGTTTATTATCGCTCGCTATAGCTTCAAAAGCGTAAAAAATAAAGCCTTACATTGATAAAGCCTCACAAATAACATGCAAGTATTGAGGCCCCAGACAACAGTCATTTAGTAATAGCCTATATTCTTTCTTTTTTTACCTACACACCAGTGTGAATATTTTTGTTTTTGCATTTCAAATAGGGCCAATATATAGGCTTCTCCTAGGCTTACGTTTTTTAAATTACAAAGGGCCTACTGCTGTTTTTGTTATTGTATTTTCAATATTATTGGCTATTATTTGTGCATAAACATATCTGGCTATAGTAAACATACCGTTTGTTTGAAAAAAAGAAAATAACATATTTTGTCATCCTTGCTGCAAGCTTACAAGAGCGATAATATCATTAAATGTGAAGGGGGGGCCTAAAATATTTTCTTGGGAAAAAGGGGGTCTCAGACAAAAAAAGGTTGGGAACCACTGCAATAGAGGCCTACAGAAATCCAATCATTCACCATAGCTCGTTGTCTAATTTGCCAAATACTGCCCTCTGTTGGAATATCTCACACATGCAAATAACAGAGTTCATTTCACAATCACATTAGATCGTGAATCTAATTAGTTTAACTGATATGCTTTCTTATGGCCAAAGTGCTCTGTTTGTTACTGCAACCTATTTTGAATTATTACACTATTTACATCTTGCCCATGCACATCATGTTTGTTTTTCTCCCTGTAGCCGTGATAAATGATCCCTCATTAATGAGCTATGAGGTATTCAAGCAGCACGCACTCATTGTCCACAGCACAAACTGTGAAGCGAGAAATTATAGGGACGGTTAGTGAGAGGTGACCTGACTCCACGACCAGCACTGTTTAAAGTTAATGGGATGCAACACAACAGTGCAATGGTCAGTCTAATGACATTGCACTTGCCTGGACACATTAGATACGTGCTCTGAATATGGAGAGCTACTGTGCCTACACTAGTCTGCACTGCACCCATATCATTACTGTCCTCACTAGCTGTCACATGCTGTGCTTTGATCACTGTCATTATGTCTGGACAACACTGACACTTAAGAATCAAAACACAAGAACAATAAACGAAGTCACCAATAATTATGAAGTAATAAATGAGAGATTTTAAACAAATGCAAAAATGAGTGTATTGCCACCAGTGCTATAGGCTTGAAGCCTCTAATTTTCTTCTTCTCTAATTCTCTATCTAAAAAGAAGATTTATTTAAATTGATGATCTCATAAAATCATGTAGCCTACTGTCAGATGCTGACATCCCCCCCCCCCCCCCAAATGAATGGCTGTGGTTTTTAGAAATACAGAATAACAAGAATTGAATGTATATATTTTTGTTTTTCTTTCTGTGGCTCTTACAAAATAAAATTTAATTTTACACATTTTATTGTTGTGCATTTCTTAAATAAACTTAGATAAACTATAGACAGACAGATATATAGATAGAAATTGTTGTCCCTTTAAATAAGCCCACTGGTCACACAGATGCATTGTGGGAAATGTCCGGAGCCAATCACTGTTCTCCGTGCACTGTTTGAGTTTGACCGGTTTACGCTTGTGGCGGAAGTTTAGAATCTCTTATTCTTTTTATTTTAGCATATTTCACAGTCACACAACGTGGTTTAATAAACTAGAATTTAGATTCCAAATAGGTAAATGTACCCGATGTAACGTTAGTGTGTTTACTCTGTTCCACGTCTGATTCATTCGCGTGCTGGGTTTAACTCGTTGCTATGGCGACGGAATGGCCGCGCTCGAGCAGATAGACGATTTACGAAAGCAGAACAAAGATTTACTGAAGAAACTGAAGAAACAAACCGAAAAACTCCATAAACTGACTCTCTCGTGGCCGGACGGGGAAGACCAAAGTCACCGCTCTGTGTACGAAGCGTTTAACGTCGGGATTGTCCCGCGTCGAGCGCCTTTAACGGAGAGAAACGGAGCCCGTGCGGCGCAAGCTTCTTCTTCACCAACAGCAGAGAAAACCGTCAAAATATCCGGTCAGAACATTACACTTCTTATCCCGATGAACGATGATCTCTTTTAAGATGTGTGAGGTGTTGTTTACAACTTATGGGCTCTGTTTAAAGTGTGCATGGGTAACTTATCCGTAAATAGTATATTTAAATAATTTAGTAATATTTGCTTACGTTACCTTTAGTCTTTATAGACGTCATGTTCATGTCTATTTTTAATCTTGTTTAAAAGGCCCTGTATGTCTTTTCATTCCTGTCACACACATGTATATATATATATATATATATATATATATATATATACAAATTTAAGAAATCATAGAAAAAAATTCTATCAATATTACAGTTTTTTTTTCTCTCTATTTTTGATCAAATAAATGCAGCCTTGATGAGCATAAGAGACATCTTTCAAAAACATGATATAGTAATGTTTCTGGTACTATAATGGTACTAACCAGTTATATATATAAATATATACGTTCTCTCTCTCTCTCTCTCTCTCTCTCTCTCTATATATATATATATATATATATATATATATACTGTGTGTGTGTTTGTGTGTGTGTGTGTTATCACATTTTGCTGATAAAATGTCTTTGTATCTTCAGATGAACGACTTTCTGAACATTGTGAAGACCCCACACCGGACCAACATAAACCCAAACACAAGCAAAGTTCAGAGGTGACCACGTATAGCACACTACTGCAGGACACAGGCAACAGTCGCTGGATGGGACAGAGCCGATCTGTGAGACTGATGCTGCCCAAATCTGCACCTCTCACAGCGGATAGTCACCAGGTATGTGTACTTGAACATCGAGATTTCAAAATTTCAAAAAGAATTGTACACAGTAGAGAGGAAAAAGAGGTTACATAATCTAATGGAGATCTCATGGTTTATAATGATTTCCAAAGTGAAAAAAAAGCACCTACAAAGAAAAAACCCCATCTGACTGCTACAGAGTGTTTCCATTTCAAGAGTACCAGATGTGTATTGTGTAGTTTTTCCTTTCCTTTGCTTGGGACTGCAGAGAGAGACTGACAGCGCAACGACTGCTGGACTGGAGACTGTATCAGAGAGACACATACAGCCTTTACTGGGCTATGATTGGATAGCAGGTAAGTTATTTGAATAACATTTAAATAATTAGTTTGAACTCAACAGTTTTCCGTGCAGGTGCCGTTTGAAAACCAGTAAAGGAAACCGTTTGGTTTGGTTTGTTTGTAGGCCTCCTAGACGCTGAGAGCTCTCTTGCCGATCGCTCTGAGCAGTTCTTCAGTGAGCTCCGCAGCTTCCGTCAGGTCAATCGAGACGAGTGCGTCAACAACTTGTTATCAGGGTCGGTCTTTCTCTGTAAAACTGTAGAATGTGTCATTAGACAGTGAAACCCTGATAAATAATGATTTATTGTATAATCCAATGAAGGTTAGATGTTTAAAACCACCTAACCATGGTAAAATCACTATAACACACAGGCTTTTGTTGCATAATTCTGAGACATCTCAAGTCCTCCATGTCAGAAGTTGTTTTGATTATGCAAATGGTTTTCTTTTCACAGGCTTCCATCCGTTGCTGATCTTGTGTCTTCCACACTTGATGGCGAGGAGCCGCAGGCGCCTGCAGACACACATCAGTGTAAGAGATCTGCAGATTAGTGTTTCCATAACATCGCTTTTGCACGTCATGAAGGTACTAGAAAATTGAAGTCTTCATTTTCATTTGGCCTTCGGTCCACAGGCACGTTCTGCTACAGAATAAACAGCCGACTGTTTACGGTTCCGCTGGATGCACAGGCCGCCTGTCCGGTGTGCAAGATGCCCAAATCTGAACACCCTCATACTGAAACAGAGCCTGCTTTAATCAGGTGAACACAGCAAAGTGTTTATGCGATTTCTTTTTAAACTTATTCATACGGTGCCGTTAAAAAGTTTGGGGTCCGAATTTTTTTTAAGCTAATACTTAATTCAGCAAGGATGCATTAAACTGATCAAAAGTGACTAGTACAGACATTTATAATGTTACAAAAGAATTCAATATCAATATTGATAATAATAGGAAATGTTTCTTGAGCAGCAAGGATGATTTCTGAAGGATCATGTGACACTGAAGACTGGAGTAATGATGCTGAAAATTAAGCTTTGATCACATGAAAAAATTTAAATATTGCGTTTAATTGGTAATACTATTTCACAATATTACTATTTTTACTGTATTTTGGATCAAATAAATGCAGCCTTGGGGAGCAGAAGAGACTTCTTTTAAAAACATAAAAAAAATCCCTCCCTCAAACTTTTGAACTGTAGTGTTTGATACAAAAATCTAACATAGTTAAGAATAGTCAATAGTGGTTTAGTTAAATTGTTTAAAATGGCCAATGAGAAATTAAGATGTCTGAAAATTATAAAAGAGAAAAATGCATATGCCATTTTCTTTAGAAATATGTTTGGAAATAATGTTTATACCATAAAAAACAAAAAAAAAACAATTTTAGACAGAAATGAATGTGCAGTTGGCTCTGTAGACATTATAGCTCAGAAGATTGCCGTTTCCAAGACTTGATTCATATTACTCTGTGAATGAGTGACTGTTTGAGCGTCAGTGTCTGACTGTCTCTGTGTTTATTTCAGGGTCAGTATTCCTCGCTCAACTCTGCTGTCAGCTCACCAATACAAAGCCCATCGCCGCTGCAGTTTTGATTCCTCTGACAGTCTGAGTTTGCCCTCGGTAAGTTTCATTTTGGGAAATCAGCATTAACTGATAAACGTATATATACGGTACCTGTCAAAAGTTTGAAAACGTTACAAAGAAAATGCTCAAGAAACATTTCTGATTATTATCAATGTGCACATGTTTGTGGAAATTGTCATACTTTTTTCAGGATTCTTTGATGAATAGAAAGTTCAATAAATAGCATTTATTAAATGTATTTACCGTAAGCATTTCTTAAATAGAAATCTTTTGTAACATTAATGTCTTCAACTGTCACTTTTGATCAATTCAATTAATTCAAATGAATAAAAGTATAATTTTATGTTTTTTAAAAATCTTACCACAAATGTTTAAATAGTATCATTGTTTCCACAAAAATGTGAAGCAGTAAAAACTTAAAATCATCATATTAGAGTGATTTCTGAAGGATCATGTGACCCTGAAGACTGGAGTAATGATGCTGAAAATTCAGCTTTGATCACAGGAATAAATTACATTTTTAAATCTATTAAAATAAAAAACAGTTCTCTTAATTAATAGTAATATTTTGCAATATTACTGTTTTTACTGTGTTTTTGTTTAAATAAATGCAGCCTTGGTGAGCATAAAAGACTTAAAAAACATTAAAAAAAAATGTTTCAAAACGTTTGACAGGTACCGTGTATATATCAACTAAAGCTATTTTATGTTTGAAATTTGGCTTTTGAGATCATCGCCATTGGCTAATAATGTGCCTGTCAGCTTTATTCATGGATAATTCACATTTTTCACATTTTTGTATCACAATGACTACATCATTATGATGCGTATTATGAACATCTGCTAACTATTTATTCTCATGCACATTTTATAGCACTGTTTGTCCGGGTGGTCCAATCCCACCCTGAGCTCTGGCTCTCAGATGACCAGTCTGGATCTGCGGGGCTCAATGGCAAAACATGCGGCCAAGAGAGGCTCATCCTCATCCTGGCTTGACAATAAACTGGTGAGACATTATAGGGAGCACAGTCCAGGTGTTAAGCGACATACTACATATGTATAGTTGTCAATTTGTTAATTATTAATGGCATTTCAATATCACTTTATATGAAAACAGTAGTGTCGATAATATGTATTTTATCTTACTGTTAATGTCTGTTTCATAATGCAACTGCTTTAATGGCTACAACCGTTTTATATTCATCATGTGTCAGGGTGAATCCAGGCATCATGCAAATAAGATAATCTATATCAAGTTTACTTTACAGTCAGTAAACCGAGATAAAACCTAATGTAGTTTCCTGGGAAATCCTGAAAGAAAAAAAACATCTCACCTTATTTAGAAATCTGACTGTTTTCTTTAGAATGGCCAATGACTAAAATGTTTTTAAATGACTAAAATCATTGGGAATTTTGTGTGTCAAATCTGTAATGTTTGCTCCTTTGAATCTTTTAATATCACATCTGCATATACATGTTAGTGTACAAGAAACTACAAGCAAGGTATTGAGTATTAGGTATTAAGGTATTCTAGATTAAGAATAACATGGCTTCGTAACTGTTTATCTTGGATGATTTGTGTCAGCTCAATATTTTTGCTAACTTTCAATCACTTTGAATCATTTTTAGGATTCATCCCTGCCCAATCCATCAAGGCACCAGGATTCCGACCAGCTTCAAAACGTGTCTCGTTTGCCACGATCTGTCTTTCAGCATTTAGACCTAAAGAGGCCAGAACCCCACAGCCGTTCTTACACACTTTACTGACGTCTCTGGCTCTGCAGAGTTGTATTCAAAAAGGAGCAACGCATGAATCTGTTTGCGTCCAGCGGATTTCCTGGATTCACTGAAACGAGTGCTTGTGAACAAGTTGCTTTTTTGTGTGTAATAATGAAAAACCATGAATCATTTGAGTGAATCACTTCTACCCTTGGTGATGTTCGCTTGTTTTGTTCTACATTTCAAATAAAGAAATGAAATGGAACATCAAGTGTAACAGTAATTTCTGTTTTCATCTGTAGCATCATTTGGTGAGTCTTTTAATCTTCACTGAACAGTAAAACTTTAAGTGATCTTGTAGACTATGCACAGGTTGAAAATACTCATGTTATGGTAAATTATGCACATTACTAAGTTACATTAATTCACTTTATATTCACTGAATAAACTACACATTTGGCAAAGCTTAACTGCACATTACAATATTTATTACTTACATTATTTTCTAAATGTTGCTAATGCATGCAGAATCTGGCTGCATGTATTTTTATACAATTGATGCTTAAACACATTACTATACGATTATTGAGGTTGCACTTTATTTTACAGTACATGCACAAATGTGTACTTGCCTAAGAAATGACTGGGGAAAATATAAGGTAACTACTTAAGGTTAGGTTTAGGAGTAGGTTCAGGGTTAGTTGAACTTAGAAGTACACAGAATGTTTATGGGGAACACAGGACTGTAAAATAAAGTTCAACCGTTATTGAATTAATCTTAATGAATGAGGTATACACAATAAAAAGCTTGTAAATAAAATAATACTAATGTGTATATGCCGAGTATCTATAAATACAACAGTTCCTCCTCCTCACTGTGATTGGTCTGATGCTCGGCACGCTCAAAATATAAAGGCATTAGACTGAATGACATTTACTGCAGCGCTCAGAATCTGCTGGTAAACATGACACCATCTACCTCAGCAAGAAGCACTTTTATTCTGCTGTTATATCTGGTGAGTTTGGCTTTTCTTTCTACTTTCGACTAGACTTTTAAAAATAATATTAGTTTATTACGGGTGTTTTCTCCCTCCCCGATGAGACTTTTATTATTGTCTGTTTAGAATAAATCATAACTCTGTTGTGAGCTTCAAAATAAAGGTTCCAATTAGCGCTAAAATGTTACAATGTTACAATTTTATGCCACAGAAGTTGTTATTCAATTTCCACAGTGTTTTTAATTCTCTAGTTAACTTATGAAAACAAATGGAAAAAACATTTATAACTTCAAAACAACCATACACAGTCTAAATGGTTCCTGTTAAGATGAGGGAGTTTTATAAAGAACCGATTGTTTAAAGTCCAAATAAAATGCGTCTGGAAAGGCAGCTCACTGGGTTTTGAGACACAGACAATTGTAAGTAAGTAAGTAATGACATTTAATAATTAGTTAAAAGTTTTGCATGCAGCCTATATCAGTTGATTTCTATTGAATATTCACGAGTAACCTAAGATATATTGAAAGAGTTTCAACCGAGAGGCACCGAATGCAAAACGCTGTTTCTCAGTCCCAGCACACTGACCCCCAGGGAGGCTTTAAACAAGCAAGTGCACTTCAAAATTGAGTCACAAAAGCATGTCCAGTCATTTTAGTAAGAGGGCAAGAAACCATTTAAATTACTGGTAATCTTCGTCTGTAGTCATTTCTGCCCTCAGGTACAGATGGCTTTGAGTTGTAATTGTTCTACCACAATATAACCAAGATAAAATAACCTGTAAGAGGATCTTTTAAAACAAACCAGTGAGGTGAACTCTGGATATAACCGTTAATGGACTTTTAGTTTGGTTGGTTTGACACGCAGGGATCCCCTATGCAAAACCAATCCACCCACTCACAGCATGAATGAAACCGTGTCTCTTGGCTTGCTTTTCATAACTTGTTTCCCTGTACATTTTGTTTGGTTTTCTGTAGTGACCAGGTCATAAAGCAAACCCGATAATAATTTTTCAGTGGGTGTTTCCTGGGTTGAGAAACTTCCATTTTGTGACCTATCTCTTATCTGACCCTTTTCTCAGGCAGTTTGACAAAAAACAATTAGCCTACTACATTCATATGTGAATTTGTCAGTCCTCTGAGTGCCATGTAAACATCCAGATCCACAATCCCATCGATTGTCCTTCAATGGCATTTTCCCTAGAACTAGTGGCATTATTCCTAGAATTTCCCTTTGGACTGTACCTGTTTTCACTCTGCGATAGGGCGGCACAGAACTGTTGTTTCTAAATTCATTCAATCAATCAGATGTCAGTCACCGACTCATCTTGTCAGCTAATTTGCTTACATCTGATGATAGATTGGAACTTTAAAACACTTAAAAGCATCTGTAATTAAAGTAATAAAGGCTGTCAAGCTGGTTGGCAAACCTACAAAACAGTCATTTCTTGTCATCAAATGACACTACACACTGCACACCCTTCCTTGTAAATTTAATAATGCTAAGCTCATGCACTTTTCTCTGAATCCTCTATTTAATGTCACACACTCCTTAGAGTTCCTTAGAGTTCTTAAACCTAGTCAATAGAAAAAAAAAACTTCTGTTGGTTGCAACAAATGTTTTGAAGGTGTTTTTTAAACCTTTACTTCCTTTCAAAAAGATATTTAGGCAAAGTCAAGCTTGTTATCATTCACTATATCTGCAGGGCACATGCATAACCATACCTTTTTTTTATTTGCCTGATGCGATCATAGAGGCTTGTTTGCTGTCATCACCTTGGGTACGACTGCGCATTTACACTCAAGTTTAAACACTGTAGTAAGCCTATAGTTTACTACATCTGTAATTATCAACAGAATACAGAAAAACATTAAAGGCCAAAGAAAAATGCAGAAAGTAGAAGATTTAACCTGATATAAGTAGACAATATTTATGATTAGCATTCATAGTATTCATGTACAAATCAGTTTTATTTGTTTTTTTAACAGCTTTTTCCATGTATACACGCCAGCTGTCCAACTAAATGTGCCGATGGTAAGTTTATACCACTTCATCTTTAGCATCTTTCATGTCTCAAACATATTGCCTTGAGGTGAATTAGTTCAAATTTCTGAAGTACAGTCCACAGTCGGGCTATAGTATTCTGTGTAACTATACCTTTATGACTGATCTCAGTCCATTTCTCACTCATGAGATGGCTTTAGATTATTATCTTGAAACAACTGATAGAAAAAAAGCCACGATAAAGAGTGTGGGAAACAAAAGTGCCTTTCTTTTGAACGCTGAGACTGACGTAAATGGCATTTAAACAGCTATATCTTATGTTTTTATCAGGATTGACCAAGTTAGAGTCTTAAAACAGGTTATACACTCAAAATATATACACTTAAAAATAGAGGTTTCTCAATGCAATGGAAGAACCATTTTGGGTTCCCCAAAATAACCTTTCAGAAAACAGTTCTTAAAAGTATAATAATCTGAATAACCTTTTTCCAATTGTGCAATGAAAAAAAAACACCAACCTCAAAATAAGTACCACAACCCTCTGTAGCCATTACCTTTTATGTGTAATAATGTCTGAAGAAAATGACACAGACATTAAACGTCCTTAGCGCAAGCATAACCTAATGTCTTTTTATAGTAAAAACAGTGGTTACTTGCTCATCCATTCCATTTAGCTTCATCTAATTTTGTATTGCATACGATTCATGCTATTAGTGGTATATTTTGAGGCAAGCATCACTAAACAAATGATAGAAATGATCGAGGAGAAGAGAGCTCTTACTTTAAGCGGCCACACTTTTTTGCCTGCCGAAATTGACAAAAACTTCTACTGTGTGTACCAGAGTTATCTAAAAACTAACTTTTGAAGATGGACTCTTTCGTCTTGGGCAGTAAAAAAACACCTAGCAAACATTCCGAACACCTTAGAAATCACATTGAAACCATCCAGAACAGTCATAGGTTTTGCAACACGTGTTTCCTTGTAAAAATTGAAAAATCTAGTGTCATGCTGCCAGTCAACATGTAAATGTAAAAGATGGGTGGTTTAAAAAAATCGATCTGTCTCTAACTGGCATTAGAAAACATCAGCAGATCATCTTTCGTGTTTTTAGATTGACCAAAAGCTTGCACCCTCTGTCACAATAAAGCCTTGACTTATGCGAATTGACTATAGGGAGTTTACTCAGCCTTTAACTGAATGCTTTTGCCTCAAGTTTCAGAATGTCTGTATCTGTAATTTGTGTATGAGTGTGTGCTTTGAAACCTGCTACCAGTCAATTCAAAACTCTTGTAATCATGCTGCATTAATGCTTTTACTCCTGCACATCCAGCAGAGCGATATCACATGGAGATTACTTTCGATCTCTGTGTTCTGTTTCTCATGTAGGTAATAACAAACCCGACTGTGAGTGTAACAGTAATTGTTACCGGAAATCCAGACAGGGAATCCTGACATGTCAATACTGCACACAAATATGTTCTGGTTAGTGATTGCATTACATTTCCCAGCACTTAAATGCAAGTATGCTTTGAAAGGGTAAACAAAACTCTGGATTGTCATCCTTTATTTACCTGCTTCCTACACACATTCCTGGTCTTACTGTGTGTGACTCATCAGTGCTCATCATTACATAGAAAAAGGTTTTCTTTTTTTCTATGTAATTATCTTTCAGCAATGTGTAATAACTCCCTCTCCCTCATTTTATTTCGGATGTTGTCACTAAGGATGTTAAGGAAGTTTTCTGGAGGGGAATAGTTTCGCCATCAGTTAAATGGTTAGTTCACCCAAAAATGAAAACTCTGTCAGTAATTACTCGCCCTCATGTTGTTCCAACCCCGTAAGACTTTCGCTCGTCTTCGGAACACAAATGAAGATATTTTTGATTAAATCTGAGAGATGGATCACTCCTCCATAGGTTTCTTAGGGATTGAAACTTGCCGGCCCAGAAAAGTTGTTAAAATTGTAATACTCGAGTTAGTTCACGTAGAGTAACTGCGCAGCGCTTCTGTGTTGTACGTCACACGTAGGCTCACTATTGGCCGACGCTGGTCATGTGTGTGATGCGTGTGACGTACGGTACAACACAGAAGCGCTGCGCAGTTACACTACGTGAACTATCTCGAGGCCCACAGAGAAGGAAATTAATAGTTGAATAAAGTCATTATTTATGTTTGTTTTTTGCACACAAAAAGTATTCTCGTCGCTTGATAAACTTAAGGTTGAGCCACTGTAGTCACTCGGACTATTTTAACGATGTCTTTAACTTTTCTGGGCCGGGCAGTTTCGATCCCTTGGAAGCCTATGGACTAGTATGGAGGAGTGATCCAGCTCTCAGATTTAATCAAAAATATCTTCATTTGTGTTCCGAAGACGAACGAAGGTCTTACGGGGTTGGAACAACATTTGGTTGAGTAATTACTGACAGAATTTAAATTTTTGGGTGAACTATCACTTTAATTTCCACTGGATAAAATCAAGTCACACCCCATTTTTTTCTTGTTTCCTAACCCTTTCCTAAAGGAAAGTGTTGTATTAACACTTGTTGTAAAAATTGACGAATCGTGCAGAAGACTGGGAATGTGAAGTAAGAAAGTAAACAGAGTAAATTTCATATTGACTTTAACCTTAGTGTCCATTCACACAGAACGGGTTTTTCTAGACAGACGTCTTTTGCACGTAAGAAGCGTTCTAATAATGCCGTGCTTAAGTTAAAATAAGTTTAACAACACATCTCGAGACCTAGCGTTTTGATACATTTCACTGCTGGCGTCTCGCGTTTCACGCTTTGTGTTCTCGCCAATCATGTGTCGTTTACGCGTTGTTTGCGTGTCAGTACGCGTTGATTTTTCACGTGTAAGCAACAAAAGTTGAACTTGTTCTAACTTGAGCACCACGTTTTTAGACCGCTGTGTGTCGTGCACGAGCGCAACGACCAAAGGCGTCCGTCTATGATGCATGTTTACATAGAAAAACAACAGAAAAGCAGCTCAGTAGAATGCAAAAGCACTTTCTGTGTGAATTGTCCCTAACCTGGGTCAAGCTTAATGTGAAAAGTACACCTCAAATTGAAAGTTTTTCATACTAATTTAATAAAAAAAAAACTATCAGATGTTTGTATGTTTTAGTACAATTATTGTCATTGATGGCTCTTTATGTCCTTGTATATTTTGGCTGGAAACAGAGGATAAAAATCAGGTGGAAGTTACTCCATGCACTCAGGAAAGCAATCGGGAGTGCTCCTGCAAACCAGGTTTTTACTGTAAGGAAGGCAACAATTATGTCACATACTGCCATAAACCATGTGTTCCCTGTGAGATGGGCACATTCTCCAGCAAACCCTCTCTGGACCCAGCCTGCAAGCCTCATAAAGAGTGAGTTACATTCATACATATTAGAACATTCATGGCCCACCAAGGGTCTGATACTGTTTTTTTTAGGTTGCCACAATACTTTTAAAAAATATTTAGAAATTATCATTAATGCATGCAAGTCCCTCAGACTTGTAGTCAATCCAAATAGAGGCCAGAATATCTTGTTGATGGGCTGTTTTGGCCTTTATTAAACTAGCAACAGTATTTTATGGGACTGAAATACTCAAACTTTTTAATAGGCATGCTTTGTGTAAATGTGTGATTTACACAATGCATTGTTTTTTATTGGCAATAAGCAGCTAGTCCTTTATATAACAATTCAGCATTAAAAATTGAAAGAGAATGAAAACAGCATAAATTCATTATAACAGTAAGATTAAGATCTGCTAGTTTCACTCTCTTTCATTTTTCTATCTATCTCTATCTCTGTTTTTTTTCTCACTCACTTTCTCGATCTCTCTCACACATTTTATATCTTGGCTTCTGCTTGCCACTTATTTTTACAACGCAACTTCAGCATTCGGTCTGTTATACTACAGTATATGGTTTATTGTAACTGTAAAGTACCACATCAGACACTTTTTACCATTCTCATCACACATCTGTGTATGAGAATCAACACACAGTCCATGTGATGTGGACAGACAGCTGTAAATGGTTAAATATATGCAAGGACGATAAGACCAATCACAATTCAATATGCAAATTACAGTGATATAAGCTCTGATGGTTACATTTAGAATTCTGAACATTCTTTCTGGGAAGGTTAAGGTTAACAAAAGTAAACATAATATTGAGTTATTTGCATATTATCTGCTAGATATCTGAGGAATTGTTAAACCAGTGCTGTCTTACAAACACACAATATTAAATCAACATGAAAAGTCTGAGCTGCTCTTGTCTCATGCATTCTCTTGGTGCCCTTTTCCACAGTTGCGCTCAGTTTGGAATGATAACGCTCAAAGAGGGCACAGCGACACGGGACAGAGAGTGTGTGTATGCCACAACAAAGATGGCAGCATCATCTACCGCCTCCATTATCATTACTACCATCTCTTCCGATACAACTCCCATGCCGAGGACAGGTACTGTTGGGATGTGTTGTTTATACAATCATATCTTTATGGAATGGAATGTTTAAAATATTTAATCTTACAGCGAAAAAAATAGTAACCCTCAGTAGCTTGGGCACAGAGGGCACATCAACACGGGACAGAGAGGGCGTGAATGCCACAACAAAGATGGCAGCATCATCTACCGCCTCCATTATCATTACTACCATTTCTTCCAATACAACGCCCACGCTGAGGACAGGTACTGTTGGGATGTGTTGATTGTATATACAGTGATGTCTTTTTGGAATGTAATGTATAAAATATTTAAATCTTAAAGTGAATTTTTTTCAACCTGTGGAAGTCAGAATTGCGAGATATAAACTTGCAATTCTGAGGAAAAAAGTTTATAATTGTGAGATTTTTGTGTGTGTGTGTGTGGCGAAGACAAGCTATTTAATTCATTAAGCCTGTAAATAATATAGCATATAGCATAGTCATATTATCTAAAATTTTAAATGCATCAATTTTGCATAAAGAAAATGAAGCCTACTTTAGGACCTTTTAGTTTTTGTAGCATTATTTTCATGAAATGTATGAATGCAAAAAAAAAAACCCTCTTCAAATTATTTTTTTAAAATAATATGGTAGTATTTTGTGCCTATTTAAATAATAAATAAAATCATTGTATCACAGTAATGAGAATCACCATAATAATCATGGACTCAAAAATAAAAAGTCTTTATTGTAATGACAATTTGTGGGGATAGTGTGCTTAACTGTGATTAAAATAAATAAAAAGCCTTATTTAAAAAAATAATAATTTTGTTTCTTCAGTTTAGGGTGAAATGGGACCTGGACTTGTTTTTTTTTTGGGTCATTTTAAGGATAAAAAGTAATTACATTTTGCTAGAATAACTATTCAACTAATAGTCAAGTCAAGCCACCTTTATTTATATAGCGCTTAATACAATACAGATGTTTCAAAGCAGCTTTATAGTGATAACAGGAAAATGACTCGAGGAGCTGTTGATTTCGGCTGTATAGCAGCTCTAAATGAAAACTGTATCATTGTTTAGCTGTCAGTTTAGTGTTGATTCAGTCCCGTTTCAAAGATCATCAGTTATTAAATTAGTTAATTTAATCTATAAAGCTGTTCTGCAAAAAAAAAAAGAATATAAGAATAAAGAATAATCTCATCCAATAGTGTTAGTGCAATCAAATCAATAGTATTGTTGAATATAATACATAGCATTGTTGAGTGAAATGACATTGTGTTACTCTTTGTCATCACCAGAGGGCAATCGACTACAAAGAGACACAGACCTAGAAGAAAGCCAGTCCAGTTGGCTGCTGCTGTTAATCTTACTGTTGATGTTCTTGTTCATGACTGGATTTTGTATGCTGATGAAAGGCAAGGCCCTGAAAACCCTTTCGAAATGCTTCGGTATGATATAAAGACTATAATGCATTGGATCTGATAAATCTTAAGCAAGCAACAGGCTACAACTCAATACAAATAACACAACCCTGCAATGATACTGTGTTTGTCAGCAGTAATTGTTTTGGGAATTTTCAAATAATGAAATCTAAACCCTTTTGAAGCACAGCATTGTCATGTCTAAAGTGCAGTGTAGCGGCTAAGAGGCCTGGAATCCACCCAGATCACTTCTTAGTGAAGCCAATTGCACTATCTCACGTGCTTTAATTCCCCTAAGATCACACTAAACATATATATTCAGAGTGTGTCAGAATGACATGCATTCAACACATCTGTGGCAACCTGAGAAACCACAGAACGCCTATATGCACGAAACATACATTTCACACTGTCCTCGTGCACCTACACGAGCTGCTCTCGCTGTCTGAAACACGCAGCGTATTTACTTATTTCTTTTTTTTTTTCATTTTAGGTTTAATACATGGAGAACATGTAAGTACTTTTTCACAATAAATGCAATTAACTTGATTTTGTTCATATAACTAAAGTGTTAAAGAGGACCTACTATGCACTTTTTACAAAGTCTAGTTTTGGGCTCTACTAGAACAGGTTTCTGCTTGAATGTTCAAAAAACGCATAATTTTTTCCCATGTTTGATAGTGTTGTAGCTCTTCTTGGTAAATGGTAAATGGACTGCATTTATATAGCGCTTTCTTCTCATTAACACTGCGTTTAGTTCCTGTCTCAATGAAGCCCCTCCTTCTGAAAAGCACAATGTGCTCTGATTGGTCGGCTGGACCAGTGTGTTGTGATTGGTCAAGCGCTTTGAGCGTGTTTGGGAAATGTCCCGCCCCTTGCCATAACCGTTGCTGAATTATACTAGTACTACTTTTAAGGCGAGACACTACAGGTGAATAGGGTAAATTTTTTTAATAATATATATCACCATGAAACTTTCTCAGTTGATTACTTACACAAGTATATAAAAAAAAATGTATAACAAGTTTTTGAAATTTGTATGTTTAATTATGCAAATTAGGCATTATCTCATTAAATATGCACAGTTTTGCATATATTTTCGGTAGATAGATCTGACCATATGATAAAGCCAGGTGCAAAATTATTTTTTCATTTTGTTTACACACAAGATGAAAAAAGAATTTCAGAGGTATTTAAGGATATATGCTTTCACTACCTAGAAAATCAAAATATACTGTCCATAGCCTTAAAAAATCAATTCTCGCCATATTTTTTTTATTAAAATGTCACATAAATCAGGCCAGGAATGATTTATAAACAAATCCCTCTGAAAATATCTTCAGAATACTGCTAAGTGTATAACTGGAAAGTTTGGTGTAGATAGGTGCTACACAGGCTGAAAAGTTTGTACTGGAGAATGACAAAAAACTCATTTTGAGAAAACAGCATTTAAAGATTTATAATGTAAAAATTCATACTTTTTTTAGTGAAACAACTATTTACAGACACAATATCTTATCAAATCATTAGCAACAACAATACAAACCACCTAAATCACATTACAACTTATAACACAGCATTTATGGCCTTCAAATGAACAGAAAAACAGTCAAAAACACACATCTAAATGCTAGAGCACGTCACGTGATGCATCTGAACGAATCACGTTGTCAGAAATTGACATCAGCCAATGAGATTTCGGTTTTAGAGTTAAATGCCCATTGTACTTTCACGATTGGTTGCTGATTAAAAGGAAATGACCATATTTGGATTCGACAACAATGTAGAGGAGAGAGAGCTCTTTCCAACGGTGTGTGTGTGATGACAGGGTGCAGATCGCGATCGCAGAGCAGCATGTTGATTTAGAACGACAACATTTTGTTGAATTTAGGAGAAATCTACAGACGCAAACAGGCAAAGTGTAGTAAAGTAAAGACCTAAATGTGTATTTTGGAATTTTTTTCACCACAAGTCTGAAAGACGACATGTTATTGAAGACAAATAGCCCACAATCTCAAAATTGACCAGTGAAAAAAAAAACGATGTTTTTGCCTGCCGTGTCTCGCCTTAACCTTAACTCCCGCTGGAGGGACTTTGTGCTTTGTAACTTTGCAGACCTCAAATCGTAACATTACACACTAAAGAAATTTAAAAATGTAAAAAAGGGCATAAAAGGTCCTCTTTAAAGTGAAAATCCCCCTTTAATTTTGTTTTATGGTCACTGTAGGAAGAACAGCAGCACTGGAGACAGAAAGCAGGTGACCACCAAATTTTGTCCAATTCCCAATCCAACACCTCAACAGATCACAGCATGGAGACTGAGAGACCGCTTGGCAGTGATGTCAGACAGGTCAAAGGTCAGAGTATGGGGATGGCACCCCAATCTAGTGGTGTGCAGCAGGTCACAGTGAAGCACAATGGGAAGGGTGAGAACGTCAGCAACACTGTAGGTGAGTCCTGGAAGCCTTCCTTGAGCTTAGAGCCATTTCTGAACTTTATGTTGAATTTGCCTTTACATTGCATTGGAACTTATTGTACAGGATCTTTGTAAATTATTTAAAGGAATAAAAATGCTGTCATGATTAAACAAAAAAGTAGATCATAGGAAGAATCTCCAAAAGTGTTCAGTCTCTTGCTCACTCAGATCTGCATATGTCATGTGGACACTGCAAAAAACAAAACATCTTCTCGACAAACCTGAAATGTATTTGTTGGCTCCTTGACAAATTGCTTTGTTCCTCTCTTGTAATTCGCTTTGGACAAAAGCATCTTCTAAATGTGTACATGTAAATGAGATCGATTAAGTCTTTTATTGAGTTTTGTTTTCTGATATAAAAATTAAGTGATTGTATTAGTGCTGTCAAATTGATTAATCACATCTAACATAAACGTTTATGTTTATATAAAATATGTGTGTGTACATTATATATGTGTGTGTGTGTCATATATATATATATACATGTATGTGTGTGTCATGTACACATATATATATATATATATATATACACACACACATATAGGCAAAATATCATCTTTTTTTGTGATTCACAAATGATGATACAGGGTCTGTTGAGAAAATGTTGACAACTAATTTTTGGGGAACTTCTTACAAGCCAGAAACTATTGCAATAATTTCCATATAGTATTTCTTTTTTGTTTTGTTACAACCGACGTGTCACTTAAGATGGTTGGAGCTTGAATGTTTTAGACTGGTTATGTGATGGAAATGTGCAATTAACTTGTGTTCTGTCACTAAACCTTTAGGGCAGATACACCTCATGTTTCCTTGTACTTTCACTTCCTGTTATGTGGGGACTTTTTTCTTTTACAACTTTTTTGTTTGTTTTGGATTTTCTTTGAGCTTTTTCCTGCTCCTGTTGGAGTTGATACAAAACGGTTTGGTTCCTCTCTGTCTACAGCCAGAGCCCATAACATGCCCTTTTACCAAAATCTTGGTTTAGTTTTTAGGATCTGCTGCTTGAATGTTCAAAAAACACCTTATTTATTCACATATTATTTAATATTTGTTGCAGCACCTCTCTTCCCAGTCTGTCAGTCTGGTGTGTTTCTCAAAGCCATACATGCGCATACATACATACACATTTATAATTTTGGCTACAAAAAGGTATGGGCAGTATAAGTTTGATGCATTTTTGCAGAGGGTATGGACAAGACCTGTTTTGAGTTTAAGTATAAAAGTTGTGTTGACTTCATCATCATTTGTCTATTTTAGGGTCCATCTACATCTACTCTCCTGGAACAGTGATTTTAGGCGCCAACTCAGGCGATAAAAAGGAAGAGGCAGGAGTTTGCGAAGAAGCCCTTCCCCTTATCAGCGCACCACAGCAAGAGTCAAATCCCCCCTCACAGGAGGTCAGAATAACAATGAGTGCACAGGAGAAGGCCGAGGAGGAACTGAGCTTGAGTTTTCCTGTGCCAGCAACTGGAAAGTGAGAACTTGAACATGTGGTTTCTTGCATGAACTTCAGAATACCCTTCAACAAGGTTCCATGTTGAATCACAAGGCTGAAACTCACAAGTGGCCAGGTGTAATATTCCTGGTAGATCGTGGCATGATGCTAAGGTCATGGTTTCTCTTCACGAGAAACGCGCATGCTGACAATGTATTGGTTAGGCTACCTTGAATGAACTGAGAGTCGATTACAGAATGCGCGAATGTTCCAGATGTAAAGCGCAAAGTAACGAGTTTTGCCTTTTTGCACATCCAGAAGATGATTAAAGGTCGTTCACACCAAGGATAAGATAAAGATAACGATAAAGTTATAGTTCTAAAAATCGTTCTCAATATTACAGTAGCCTATAGCAGAGTTCACAACACAGCTATAAAGATAACAGGAGAGAAACGATATCGTTGGAATCACTTCCAGAACGATTTTGTCCAGCTAATGAACGATAAAAACATTGGCAGCCAATCAGAATCCATCCTGCTGTAACGAGCTCGAGCATTTAAAGTGACAGACAAACACGTGCTTAGAACAAAACGATATCATCCGATGATGCGGATGCTAATATTATCTTCATAGTTATCGGTCTAGGTGTGAACGGGCCTTTACGCTTAATTTACGTTTGTCCATTTTTTTCTTCGAAATGCACACTTGAATTGCTGCTGCAGCTAAAATGCCGGGTTTTTGTTTTTTTTAAATGAACCTTTCCTCTTGAAGACACTGCATGAAGAATGTGAGCACATGAGGTACAGACAGGGTGAGAAAAACGCCCACGGAGTATGGCAAGCCGTTTTAGCTTTTATTCATTTCCAGGATATGAATTCTTGATATCAACAATTCAATTCTTGATATCAACAATTCAATTCTTGATATCAACAATTTAATTCTTGATATCAACAATTAAATTGATGATATCAACAATTAAATTGTTGATATCAAGAATTACATTTTTGACATCAAGAATTCAATTGTTGATATCAACAATTACATTTTTGATATCAAAAATTGAATTCTTGATATCAAAAATTTAATTCTTGATATCAACAATTGTATTTTCACTAGTAAAATGTCACCATAGGCTGCCATTCAAAACCAATTGTTGATATCAAGAATTGATTTCTTACTAGTTGAAATTCCAATTTCACATATCAGAAATACAATTATTACTAGTAAAAACCTTTATTTTTGATATCAAGAATTAAATTGTTACTAGTTGAAATTTCTATTCTTGATATCAGCAATTGAATTGCTACTAGTAACAATGTTCATTTTTGATATCAATAATTCAATTTTTACTAGTGACAATTTTAATTTCTGATATCATGAATGTGATTGTTACTAGTAAGAAAGCCATTTTAGATTTCTGAAATAATACTGATATCAGAAATACCTTTACAGATATCAAAAATGATAATTTTTACTAGTAACAATTGAATTGTTGATATCAAGAATAGACATTTCAACTAGTGACAATTTAATTATTGATATCAGGAATTCACATTTTTACTAGTAACAATGTAATTATTGATATCAAAAATGATATTTCTACTAGTAAAAAATCAATTCTTGATATCAACAGTTCATTTTGAATGGCAGCCTATGTTGACATTTCACTAGTGAAAATACAATTACAGATATCAGCAATTAAATTGTTGATATCAACAATTTAATTGTTGATATCAACAATTACATTTTTGATATCAACAATTCAATTGTTGATATCAAGAATTCAATTGTTGATATCAACAATTCAATTGTTGATATCAAAAAATGTAATTGTTGATATCAAGAATCCATATCCTGGAAATGAATAAAAGCTAAAACGGCTTGCCATACACGGAGGTGTTTTGAGTTTTCACAACGTATAGGCCTATCCTATAAGTCTGGTGTAATGAAGCTAAAATGCGATGATGTGCACGAATTGTTTTGTTTTTAAGTGAGTGGTCGAGAACCAAGAGACTTCATCTGTATGTTTCTAAACATGGTTTTGTTCTACAACGTGGTGGGTGTTTAATATGCATGTCTAAAAAACCCGACCTCGCCTCTGGAAAGGTGTCTGATTTAACTTCTGTAGGAGGTCGGGGCTGACAACCTTTAAATGACAACTTTAAAAACGGCAATAGTGTGCCTTCAGAAGACGCTTCATACACCTCACAACCATTTACTTTTGCTCGTGTGTCAGCTTTATTTATTTTGGTTTGCTATTTTTTTTATGTTTGTCTTTGGCAGTGTGCATGGATGTTTTGTAAATGAATGTGTTCTGATGCTTTATTAATATAAAGTAAATAAATATGTCTTTATTTACTCTATAGACTGTTTTTTGGTCATCATTGGTAGGCTATATGCAAAACTCATCAAGCTGCTAGACGGTATTTTTGGGAATGATGGACATGTGGAAAACCTATGACCTGCTTATCTAGACGACATATTTGAGCATAATAAAACATCCATCCATCCATCACACCCAGTTTACCGGTCTAGTAAAACAGTACACCTGATGGATTTGTACACTAAATAAATGTATACTTTAATTTCGCATTTTTTCTGATTTAATATAACATTTGAGTGATTGAACTGAAAATTCTCAATTTCCACAAATTAGCTTGGTGACCTAAACATAGTTCTAAAAATGCTATTGTTTATTTCTTCTTCATTTACGTAGTATTGTTTTTCTTTCTGTTTTCCCCCTAACTCATCGTTTCCAGGGTTTAATAGGTTTTTGAGTTCACGAGGAGCTCGTGAGCATGGGGGACTTCAGAGGTCTTGTGTTTGTGTGTAATTTAACCATGAACTCAACACACACACACACACAAGCCGTCGCTTCCTGGTTGGTTGCAGGCAGGGGGATTGTCGTGCAACATTTCCGGGACGCGCATCGCGTCGCGTGAGTGATGGTCAGTTCGCATTCAGTCGCGCGGGTCGCTGAAGGATCATGTTGATTCTCATCTCACGGTTATTATTTATGACGGCGGTGTGGCGCGTGGCGGAGGGGAAGGTAACGAGCAGGTTTATATGTGTGTTGCTGACAGACACAATGTAATGATTCATTCTTATACTAATGACTTTCACAAGTGTGTTTTGATAGACATGAAAAGATACTTTGAAAAACACTAAACGAAAAACAAAAGTTATTCTCGGATTCTAAATGTGTATCGTAAATGAAGGATATATTTATTTTCAGGAATGTTTAGTTATTTTGCTGTTGGAACTTCCAGCTACGGGTAGTCTACGTCTCAAATAGTGAGCTGCCTACTGTTTGGGGTATCACGTGCAGAGGCAACATACAGTAAGTTAGCTGTCTACCTAGGCTGCATGTTTGGACGCTAAACCTATGTGCTGCCGCCTACGTAAACAACATTGTGGGTGTCATAGTGAGCTAATGAGTTACATGCTGTGACTTCTTATTTGGGCATTTGAAATGTAGTGTGCTGCTTACTTAGACAATATTTTGGGAATCTTGGGCACCACTTTAGTGTGTGTGTGTCAGAAAGATGGACGTGAGAAAGAAAAACTAATGACCTGTGTCACCTGCCTAGTGCCTAACCCCAGATAGCACATTTAGCCATCATACAGCATGATGTACTGCCTACATAGACAGCATTTTTGTGTGTCTTTGTCAAAACAAAGGACATCATAAGTGTCCCACAGCAAGTGTGCCTACACACATAACATGGGCAAAACTAGTGAACTGCCTACCTAAATGCCATTTTTTAGCATTATGTGCATCTTAAAATTAGTTTGCTGCCTATTTAGACAGAATTTTAGGCATCTTGGCTATAAGCACCAACCTATAGTCTGGATTTTTGGTCATCATGAGCATATGCAAAACTCAACAAGATGCTAAGTTAGATGGTATTTTTTGGAATGATGCACATGGGAAAACCCCAGTGACCTGCCTACCTAGTTGTCATATTTGACTTTGAGCACAATAAAACATAAATTACTGCCTACATAGACAGCACTTATGGGTGACTGCTTAAAAAACTGTGCTGAGCATCATAAATATCTTTCAACTAGTTTTATTTTGGGGGCATAACATGGGGAAAACTAGTGAACTACATTCTTGAGCATCATAGGTATCTTAAAACATGTTGGGCATCATGGGCATAGGCAAAACCCATAGGCCTAAAGCTACATATCCAGACAGTATGATAAATGAGGGGAAAAAAAATAAAAGTGTGCTGGTCTACATGGATAGCGTTTTTATCCATCAAGTATCTCATAACCAAGTGTGCAGCATTTTTGGTATCATAGGGCGATAAGATGCTTACCAAGTTCTAGCTCTTGTGGTCTAGATTGAGAGGGTGGGGAGTTCACGTATGTCACAGTTTAACTAGAACACAACCGCGTACTTTACCATGCAACAAGACAGTCAAGTGAGCGTGCTAATAATCAGTCTTGTTAATCAGCCTTGATTTTACCTCTCAACGAAACCTTTTAAGAAGTTACATTGCAGGTTCCACTTGCTATTCTTGAACTGGTCATGGGAGAATAAACTGCTTTGACTGAGAAATGTGCTGGAGCCCTGAACAAGCAGCATGCTTAAATAATAAACGGATATGATTCATTTATATTGAACATTACTGAATGATTTTGGTTGGTTACATACAATGTTTTAGTCTTTTTAACAAGAAATACGTGCATGCATTTTACATGCAACGTGTAAATGTGTTGCCACTGTTATTATCAGCTAAGAGATTGGCTTTTACTTGTTTGGCTGACTTACAAGGACACTGATACTGTAAAGATAATCGCTCAGGTCTGTTCTTCAGTAAAGCTCACTGTTGCATGGAGGAAGTCGGCTGGCCTGTATATGTGGGTCGTTTCCCAGTAACACACCTCAGCAATTTCCTCTCAACGTCTTGCCATTTGTCTGAGAGAACGTCAGTGGTTTTAGAGATGATGCAGTCATTTTTCGTAACGTCTAATCTGCATGATTATCTCAGAATGTGCATTTCCTGCTGAAAAGCTTGATTTTTGGTTTGGAAGTTGTTAACTTTTCATCTCAGATAGTTTCTTGTGCCAGCTCTTTTTTTTTTTTTCAGTTATAAAATATAAATGAGTCATTTTTGAACCCGCCTCATGAATTGAGTGTGACACTCTATTACAACATCTCTTAGATCATTCTGTGCATTTTTGTCTGAGGCAGAAAGTACAATCCTCCAGCAACTTCCTTTTTAGGAGCACGGATCTGTAACAGTGCCGATAAATGCTGCACAAATGTGCTCAGGGTTGTATTTTCAGATCTATGAGGGATTATGCTAAATCTATCTTTAACTGTTTGATTGTTCACACTGGGAAATACCTGGACCTTTGTATATGAAATGTGTTTTGTAATGATTTCATATTTAACTTGTTCCTATAGGGCAGGGATGTCCAAACCCAAAGTCCAAACCTGGTCCTGTTGGGCCACTGTCCTACAAAGTTTAGCTCCAACTTTCCTCAACACACCTGCCTGGAGGTTTCTAGTATGCCTAGAAAGCATCCAAATTCACATTCTTATACTATGCCCCAAAAGTATGTCCGGTTATTGTGAAGAAAAAGTACATACTTTTGAGTGTGTAGCAGAAGAGTATACAGCTTTGGACATACTACTTTGTCATAATTGCGACTTCAACGGACAGCTCTGTCGCTTAGGCTGCGTTTACACTTGGCATTAGATTGAGACCTGTATCCGGATGTTGTCCACAAAGACATTGAACAGACAAGTGTAAACGCGCGTGTCCAGGTTCGGAGGCATTCGAGGACGCATTGTGATCGGATCTCAGTGAAATGTAAACGCAATCCAGCCGTCGTGTCTGCATTCACAGGTGGACGTCACACAACCCCCCATTGTCATTATTCCCCCTCCTCTCTCCAGAACTGAGAGCTGTGTGGTTTTGCGATAGTCGAGTGCGAATGATATGTTGGCTACATCGCAAATATACTGAAATGTTTGCCTTCGCAAGTTCGCACCCGAAAGTTGCAGAATCATTCATTTTCTGTAAAGAACGCGATTTTTTTCCCCGACACAGCTGCTAACGTTCTCAGACGTTCTCTACTGTTTCCATTACGGCATCTATCCACATTATTAGTACTTGCAGCCTCTTCATCCTCCTCTTTTTTTTGTGAGATTTGTAAAATGTACCCCGACTGACAACTGTTTTAAAAAGAAATCCCACCACTTCAGGTCGACTTTGCACCGGACCCCCCCCCCCCCCACAGGAATGCGAGTTCCGATCTGTTATCCAGAAGCCACTTGATGTGGACAGGTGTAAACGCACCGTGTCCTGATTGCCTTATGATCCGAACTGCTTGATCGGATCACGGTGATCGCATGTTAAGCCCAAGTGCATCCTGTCAATAATCCTGTCACCGTTAAAATCCTCCACATTCAATTTAATTGAATTCCCTTCCGTATCGGAGAAATATTCATTTCTCTAAATACCCGGCTTTGTGTAAACGTGGCCTTAAAGTCCAGTGCAGTGACACTTCAGGTTCAGGATTGGAAACCCCTGCTATAGGAGCTCAATGCAATTTACTCTTGACTGGTGCATAACTTTCTTTAGGCATAAAATAATATTTTTTTTTACATTTGATTTGGGGTTAGATGTGATCTCGATAATATTCTCTGTTATATTCATTCATGTGGATATCCAACAATCTTGCAAGATTCTACATATCGTTAGATATTATAAATCACCTCTTGGTATATTTTATGTGTGGCTGGTTTTGAAAACAAAAATTCAAGCTTGACTATTAAAGCTGCAGTAGGGAGTCTTGAGAAAACGTTGACTTAGCCTGAAAATTTGAACAAGCACAACTTCCAGGTCCCACCCCCTTGCTCTCTGCTGCGCTACACCCCTCCCTCCACAGCTCGTCCTCCACAGCGGAGCCTGTCGTGAACGCGCATGCTAGTAAACAGGGCCACCGATGACGGCGGATAAAAAGTTATATGGCACATTCACTAATAGGGACTAAATGTCAATAATATGCTTTACATTGACTATGGCCTGCCCATACTTTGACTACAAACTTGGTCCTCAAATCATTATGTATTTTCCAATAGCCTACATGTAACTTTATAACGTTGCACTCTTTCTATAAGTTATAAATAGCTAGTAAGATAACGTTAATATAACGGTAACTAACGTTACAGTATGTAAGTAATTATTCTAGCGATATATAATGCTAGATAAGGTGTGCTAGTACATTATTTCAGCAACATGACAAGCCAGTGAATTAGCAGGTTTCAATTGTTGCTTAGCAGAGTGCGTGACATTTTATCTACATGTTATGCGGCTAGAGTTTTGACACCGAGTCAATGGGCTCTGTGTAATTCTTTCTTTTTCGGTTGTTTATCGTCATCAGTCTTTTTCCTTTTACCTCTTTGTTTTATGAGCAGGTGTCACTCGAGAATTGGCAGTTTAGGTTGTTTCTCCGTCATAAGCACAGCTGCAGCACGCCGGCAATCTTGAGTTTGAACGACGGCTCGCGCTCCGGCGCTAGCGCTGTGCAAGAGAGGGGTGTGATCAGCGCGTACACGAGCGTGATTGACACTGCTAAGACACTCCTCCTGGCTCTCATTGGTTGTTTCTGACCGGGAGCGTGTATTTCTTGCAAATGGCAATAGGACCACTGGGAGGAGCCAGAGAAGCTTGATTTTTACACAGATTATCTGTCTCATATTCTACTGTCAGGACATAATGACAGTTTTAGCAAATACATGTTTTCAAAAGTTACCTACTGGAGCTTTAAAGCAGTCAAAAAGTTCCAGACGGTTTGCAAAAGTCCCTTGCTTTTCCACTAAACAGTTTGTCTGGTTTCCCGACCTGAGTTTCCTGGTCCTTATTGTTTCTCCCTCACTAATTTGTACATTATTATTTAGCTAGTTAACAGTAATTTCCCTCTGATTTCACTTCCGCTTTGTCCTCCTTTGCTCCACCTTCCATCCCATCTGCCAGTGTTTATCATTTGGAGTTGTACATTGGACACCTTCTGCTCTCAGACAGCAAACTGCTGGAGATACATGCAAAGCTCTCAGGATATCAATCTATTGGTTAGAAGATTATTATAGGACAGAAAAACCACAAGCTTTGATCTTTGCCACTCTCCATTGCCTATGGCCCAATTTGGCCATTCATATCAGTTTCCACTGTGCGTATGGTTCACCTCTTTACTGTGAAGGTTAAGGGAGATTAGTGTGTGTGTGTGTGTGTGTGTATATTCCCTTTCCTTTCAATAAATTGTATTGTATTTATATTATTTACATATCAGCAACCACATTGAAAACCCCACATGTGTCAAAACATCTAGATAGTAGGGTTTGTGTGTGTCAAATTAGTGGCTGACCATGTGAGTTTTTCAGTGTTTGATAGTGATTCAGCAGCGTTGGCGTCCTTGAGAAAAGACTTATAGGAGGAAATGATGCACACTGTTTCGCTCACATGCCATATGACATTTCCAAGTATCAGTTCCTGATAATTCAAGGAAAATGTCACTGTCTGATATTTTTGGCTTTGTCCCTTTATGTTCACAGGCACCACTTCCATATAGCTCAAATGAAAAATGTGACAACCCAACCACTGAATATTACCATAAAAATCTGAAAATATGCTGCAGTAAATGCAAACCAGGTAGGTTGTAAAACAAGATTACAAATGTTTCTGTTTTACCACGATAGGACAGAGCGTAACCATTTGTATTCGTAACTTTATAAGTTTTGTTTAGAATAATGACTGCAGGTTCTGACATATTTATATTTATTGTAGGAACACGTCTGGATGAGGAGTGCACTGCGCATTCAGACACCACCTGTGCGCCCTGTCAACATGGACAGTACTTGGATCAATTTAACTATAATACCAATTGTTTCTCCTGTCGACATTGTAAAGAGGGTGAGTCAAACCTTTTTAATAAAATCACCCCAGAATCAAAAAGGCTTGTTTTTAGGATTCATTGGAATATGTCTTTAAAGGGATAGTTTATCATAAAAATAATTCCGTCATCATTTACTGTTCGTCTTTTCCTTCCAAACCATTGAAGATTTTCTTAATTTAATAAACTACAAATGGAGATAATTTTCACACTTAACTTTTCTGTACAATGAAAGTGAATAGTGACTAGAGGCTGTCAAGCAACAAAAATGACTGTTTCAAGTACAATCTCTGTAATCTTAATATGAGCATACAGAGGTGAAGATTATCAGTGCATTTCTGACTATTCTTCACACAAAACAACCGTATGATTTGTGTAAATAAGATAATTAGCATTTTTGATAAACTATTCCTTTAAATATTAATGTAAAATATAAAATGTACAGATTAAACAAACTACATGCTGATTTCCACAAAATTGCTCATGTGAGCATTTACAGGAACACGTTTAACATCTTTATTAACATCTGTTAGTTCATGTCAGCTCAGGTCCATTAAAAATATTAACAGATACAACTTTTGATTTAAATAATGTGTTAGTAAGTATTGAAATTAACATTGACTAAGATTAATAAATGCTCATTTTTAGCTAATTTGAACAGTTTTGTGTGCGCGAACACCGAATTTACTTCTGTATATAAATATCTATTTAATTTTTTATTGAATTGTTGCTGTTCCTCTTTTTAGAGAAAGGACTGGTTTATCATAAGAATTGCACCGCTGATACCCAAACCGTTTGCGTTTGCAAGCCTGGAATGACCTGTTTGAACACTGTTTCTGAATGTGATCAATGTAAAAAATTTAAATCCTGCAAACCTGGTGAACGCATCATCAGAAAAGGTAAGAGGCAAACATAATCTAGCTACTGTACATAAACACTATAAGAGCCTGGGAAGCCAGAATTGGAGATTTATAGCATTTATGTCTGTTGATGAAATACATTTTTAGCACACATTCACATCTAACATTCACACTCTCTTTTGGGAAAATTAAAAAAAATATTGTCACTTTTGTCAAATAAAATGTTCTCCAGATTACGAATGCTTTTCCCCTTAATATCTATAATCACTAAAGCAACATGTAGCAAATGATTGCTGGTTACCTGCCTTATAAAAAGCTGTTTGTTTAAATGGGAAATACATTAATTTGCTATAGTCATTTGATGATGTATGTGAATATTTGTTTCAGTAGACCAGTTATATGTGGCATCATCCTTGTGTTTGTGAATGCAGGATCACCTAAAGCTGATGTCAAGTGTGAAGCGTGTCCACATGGAACGTTTTCAAACCACAGTAATGCTGAGCTCTGCCAACCACACACACAGTAAGATGTGAATGTAAAGAAATAATCATTACTTACAAATGTACACCAATGCATACAGCTTATTTGTCTTTTTTTTTTTTCTCGGTTAGATGCCATGGAGGTTCAGTTTTAAGACCTGGCAACTCTAAAACTGACACACAGTGTGAAATGACACCACCCCCATTAACTACAACGGCAACAGAGGTTTCTCTTCAGATTTCATCAAAGCATCCTCAGTTAAAAGTAATGAATTTCCTGAGTCCAAAGGAGAAAGTGCAGGACATGAGCACGACCACCTCACCGTCTCTGCTTCCATCGAGCAGCATGACACCAAGCACACCAGAGAATCAAACCACTGTAGGCCCTAACTCGAATACCTCGATTCTAATCTACAGCACTGGTAAATATGAGGCCATTTCATCCGAATTTAGTTTACAATCCTTAAAGGAACACTCCGACTTTTTGGGACTTTAGCCTATTCACCTTATCCCCCAGAGTTAGATAAGTCCATACATTCCCTTTTCATTCAAACAGACTTATAGCACGCACGGAGATGAAAAAGGTATGTATGGACTTATCTAACTCTGGGGGATAAGGTGAATAGGCTAAAGTCCCAAAAAGTCGGAGTGTTCCTTTAAAAAAGTATACATGGAATCAGAATGCTATGCAGGAAATCGGTTGCCTGGTAAAAAAGGTCATTTAAACAGTGTTGCGGTCATTATGCACAAATATTTTACCGCAGAATGCCATGATCGACTAGCCTGGTCCCACCAGACTCTCGTACATTTCATTTGCACAGAGAGTCTGGCCTCGCTCCATTGACAAGCGTTAACTTCCTTGTAGGTGGGTACTCTGTTGAAGTGTAAAACTATTGGATCTGCCCAGAGTCACTCTAGATCTGCCATAACCAATCGCTGTCGTGACGTATGACGACTCAAACCACTCAAACCAGCGCACGACATCAACGTCATCGTTCTCAGACACTCCCTCTGTTCGCTGATTGGACCGGTAAAAAATTGACCGGAGAAAACCAAAGAATACACCACAATCCCAGATGTAGTACTGAAGGAAAATGAAAATTGAGCGGAAGTACGTAGGAGGGCGGAGCCAGGCTAATGATCGACCAATCAGAATCAAGAATTCCAGAACGCAACTTAATCGAGTGCAACAGTCCCACCAACTTATTTTTATTTGAACTTCTTAGTATTTCTATAGGATTTATGAGTTTTTGTTAAAGAGTTATAAGCCACGAACTCAAACAATCAGCTACAGGTGATTCATAATATTACAAGCTTTGATTTGAAGCTTTTTTTTTAAAAATCTGACAAAAAGACAAATGTACAAGACTTAAGTATGAGGGAAAGAACTGTATCTGTTAGTGAGTCACTTTTTGATGCCTTGCTTGTGACAATGTTTGAATTTTTTAATTCTCTGTCATGCATTTCCTTCCTCACTTTCTGTCACCTTTTCAATGTTTCTTCTGTGGTCTGTCTTTATCTCTCTTTCTGTCTCTGTTCTCTTCAGTCATTGTTTGTGGTGTTCTGTTTTTGCTGACGCTGGCAGTGATGGGGATTACTTGCATGTTACGAAAGAGAAAAGGTAGTGGGTATTTTCATTTCAATTGTGATGAGATCAAAGAAGTCATTTTGGTTGATCGGTTAAGTGCTATCTGCTCTTTAGATTTAGATTCTGTGCTTTTACATTTTTTTATCATGATCACTTTTTTTATGCTTTCGGTGACGTCTTTCTCTAACTTTCTCCTGCAGGCGTACACAAGGATCCAATCACAGGGGGCAAAAAGGTACGTTTTTTTAAAGTGCATACTTAAAAAGAAAATAGTATGTTTAAATCAATTATTTTAGGGTGGCTTTACTATCAAACAAGGTAAACCACCAGTAAAAAAGGTAAACTACCAGCACAATGTTAATGTAAAATTTAGGTTCTCCAATCAACAAGCCTGTTGCTATTATCAATGCTATTCTGAATAGCATACCATCATAATACTATTGTACTAATACTTTTTCTGCCATATAAAGATGTATAGTAAGTCTATATATCTTGTTTCGTTTCATATAAAGGAGAAGCATATTCGCATACTAACCATTTCTGGCAAGTAGAGATATAATAAGGCTGTGTCTGAAATTGGCCTTAGCCTTAGATCTGGGATAGCCATTTGTAGTGGTGTCCGAAACCATATTGGACGTCATTCAATCCCACAATGCACCACAATAATGAGTGTACAAACCAACCTTTATTTAACTGACAGAACCACAAAGAAAAAATGTCCAATGTTTTCACTGATCAACTTAATTGTATATTGTAAAGATAAACATATTTGGGTTTTGATGGCTGCAACACACTCCAAATCAGTTGGGACAGAGGCATGTTTACCACTGTGTCCCATCATCTTTCCTTTTAATTACACTTTTTACTTGGTCGGAAACTGAGGTTCCCTTTCGTAGTCACTCCGAGTTACGTCGGATGACGGAGAATGGGGGTTTCGCTTAGAAGCCAATCCTCTTCGAGTATTGAAAAACGAGCCAATTGCAAGAAATGCCATGGGTCTGCGGAATTTGCATAGCGTATCCCCGCCTCACCACGTGGGTATAAAGGGAGGATGCGGACGCAAACGCAGCTATGCTTTCGCTTCGGAGCCAAGAGAATCTCTTCACTCCACAAGCCAAATCCTGAGTATTCTCAGTGACTACATCTCTTCGAGACGAGCGAACTCTCTGATGTTGGTGTGATGGCGGTATCCAGCGAGTTTCATATTGCCTGCGATCTGAGCAGTGGTCTGCCGGTCTGTGTGTCTCTCCCTGGTCGCTTCAGCATCCGCAGAGTTTTTTTCCTCTCACTAAAAGAGCGTGCACGCGGCACGTCTTTTTAAAGACGCGTCTTTCTAAAGACGATCTGCCCGTGTATTTCTGAGTGCGGTATTCTGATAGATTCAGCTGTTGGGCGCAAGCGCTGTTTGGCGTGTTTGGGCTTTGATCACGCTCGGACAGCGCTCGTGGGTGTGTCACGTTCTCTCAGTGGGAACGTGACCATCGCAATGTATACGGTCGAGACTCTGTGAGCTCATTTGAGTGAGAGTCCCCTCATCCATCACCCGATATTTTTCTCCACGTGAGATAATACTTCGGCTGGTGGCCAGGGTGACTAAGACGTCAGGTCTGGAACTAACCGACGAAAATTCCTCGGTCCACACCCCGTCTTTCACGTTGCAACCCACGTGGTCCCGAGTGGGTTCGCCGGCCCGCCCGCGGGCCCGCGTTCTCATTCGGTCCACCAGCTGATGAAATCATGTTTATCGCCGCATCACAAGGTGAGCTGGAGTCCTCTGGAGATGGCTCGTCTGTGCTGCTGTCCTCGGATGTGCCAGCATAGCGAGCTTGATTCAGAATTCACAGCTATGCTTTCCCGGGCTGCCACGAGTATCGGGTTTGTGTGGAAAATTCTGCCATATCCCGAGCACTTGAGGCTGATGATTGGTTTTTGGGGGTGGCGAACCCAAATCCTTTCTACCCGGATGTGCATGAAGAGGCCATGAGATCGTGGAAGTCTCCTTTGACTTTTCGCGGACTGCTCTGCGGCCTCTTCCGCCTTCTCTGCCCTCGTAGAGGCCGCAGTCTACGGTACACTGGGGTTCCCCCCTGTGGAGTGTTCTGTGGCAACACTTAGGTGTCCCCACAGCGCCTCCACCTGGCGTGGCAACCCTAAGCACCCCCCCAATGCCTGTAGGTTCTTGTCTACTCCGGTGGCGGGGACCTATAGAGCTGCGGGGCAGGCTGCCACCTCACTGTGTGTTATTGCCATCCTTCTGGGTGTTCAGTGACATGCACGAGGGTAGGGCTGATTCAGGGCTCATCCTTGAGCTGCCTGCCGTCACCGACCTTGCTCTACGAGCGACGAAGGTGACCGCACGCTCCCTGAGTCAGGTGATGTCCACATGTGTGGTCAGACATTTCTGGCTTAACCTGGTTGATGTGCGCGAGGCTGAGTGAACCAGTTTCCTCAACTTCCCCATATCCCAGGCTGGCCTCTTCGGAGGCGCGGTCGAGAACTCTGCCCAACAGTTCTCGGCCGCCCAGAAGTGGACTGTGGCTTTTTTCTGACCCTGCGGCTTCTGCTGCCAATCAGCCGGCGGCTCAGACGCTTCAGTCCGCTTGCCGTCGAATGCGCCCTCCTGCGACTTCCGCCCCCTCCCGCCCGGCCCCAGCAGCACCGGGCCGGGCCGTGAAGGTGGTCGCAGGGAGGTGCCCCTGCCCGTACCAGCCCCGCAGCCCCGCTGTACGCCAGGCTATGCGGCGCTCCCGTTACGGGCAGCTCAGTTATGGCTTGCAGTTCTCAGGGAGTGGTTGCAGGCCCACTCCTTCCCCCGGTGGAGGGCTGGGGGAGAATCTTTTTAAAAAAGAGCTGCATCCCATCTCTGAGCACGCAGAGCTGGACGGCAGTGCGCGACGCCCCCGAGCCTCGCCACTCTCGTTCCCCTCTGTCTCTGAGGGTGCGGATGACAGTGCGTGCCGTCTCCAGACCACACCACTCTCGTCCCCCTCTATCGCCAGACCCTTGGCAGAGCAGACCCCCGCGGAACGCTGGTCCTTCCCTGGTCTCCTCTGTCAGGACGCGGAGCATGACTGTGCACGCGTGCTGGGCCGCTATGCCACCCTCACCTGTGCCGGTCACTCCGCTCCGCTGCCCCTCCGGGGGGACGCCTGTGGATCGGATGATTCCACTGGATCAGTGTTTGGTGGCTTGGTTAGAGCTCCCCAATCTGTCCTGTTGGGTCGCCCGAATGATCAGGCTCGGCTATGCGATTCAGTTCGCACGGTCTCCTCCCCGCTTCAGGGGAGTCCGCTTACTGTGGTCGGTGGCTATGCCCCGATCATGAGAGCGGAGGTTGCCACCCTGCTGGCGAAGGGTGCAATCGAGGCTGTCCCTCCAGCCGAGGTGGAGTTACGGGTTTACACCCCGTACTTCATTGTCCCCAAGAAAACCGGTGGGTTACGGCCAATCCTGGACTTGCGCGTCTTGAACCGCTCCCTTCACAGGCTGCCGTTCATGATGCTCACGGCCAAACGCATTTTCGAATGCGTGCGGCCACAGGATTGGTTTGCAGCGATAGACCTGAAGGACGCCTACTTTCATGTCTCCATTTTACCTCGACACAGACCGTTTCTTCGGTTTGCTTTCGAGGGGCAGGCATACCAGTACGCGGTTCTCCCATTTGGGTTGGCTCTGTCTCCTCGCGTCTTCACGAAAGTCGTCGAGGCAGCCCTTGTTCCCCTGCGCGAACACGGGGTTCGCATCCTGAATTATCTCGACGACTGGCTAATATTAGCTCACTCTCGAGCTCAGGTTTGCGAACACAGAGATCTAGTGCTCCGGCACCTAGCCCGTCTGGGCCTTCGGGTCAACTGGGAGAAGAGCAAACTTTGCCCCGTGCAGAGGATCTCTTTTCTCGGTATGGAGATAGACTCGGTCGCCATGTCCGCGCAGCTTACGAGCGAGCGCGCACACACTCACTGCTGACTTGTCTTCGACAGTTCGAGGGCAAGAGTGCGGTCCCACTGAAACTTTTTCAGAGGCTCCTGGGGCATATGGCATCCGCAGCCGCGTTAACGCCACTCGGATTGCTTCATATGAGACCGCTTCAGCTGTGGCTTCGCGATCGAGTCCCGAGGTGGGCATGGCATCGCGGTACGCTCAGAGTTCTAATAACTCCGACCTGCCGTCAGACCTTCACCCAGTGGCGGAACCTCAGCTTTCTACGGGCCGGAGTTCCCCTAGAACGAGTTTCCAGGGATGTTGTTGTCTCCACAGATGCCTCTGCCATGGGCTGGGGCGCCATGTGCAATGGACATGCAGCCGCGGGCTCCTGGACAGGACCCCAGCGCCTCATGCATGTCAATTGCCTCGAGTTGCTGGCAGTACGCCTTGCCCTGCACCGCTTCCATGCGCTGCTACAGGGTCAACACGTACTAGTCCGTTCAGACAATACCGCGACAGTAGCGTACATCAACCATCAAGGTGGTCTACGCTCTCGCCGTATGTCACAACTCGCATGCCACCTCCTCTTATGGAGTCAGAAGCACCTGAGGTCCCTTCGTGCTATTTACATTCCAGGAGTGCGGAACCTTGCAGCCGACGAGCTGTCACGGCTCCGACCAATCTCTGGCGAATGGCGACTCCATCCCCAGTCGGTCCAGCTGATATGGGACCAGTTCGGGGACGCACAGATAGATCTGTTTGCCTCCCACGACTCATCCCATTGCGCCCTGTATTACTCCCTGTCCGAGGGCACGCTCGGCACGGATGCACTGGCGCAGAGCTGGCCGCAGGGCCTACGCAAGTATGCGTTTCCCCCAGTGAGCCTTCTCGCACGCACTCTGTGCAAGATCAGGGAGGACGAGGAGCAGGTTATCTTGGTCGCCCCATACTGGCCCACCAGGACCTGGTTCTCCGAACTCATACTCCTCGCGACAGCACCTCCTTGGCCAATTCCTCTGAGGAAGGACCTCCTTTCTCAGAGACGGGGCACCCTTTGGCACCCTCGTCCCGATCTTTGGAGACTCCACGTGTGGCTCCTGGCTGGGACGAGGCAGGTTTGAGTACCCTGCCACCAGCGGTGGCGGCTACCATCACTTCCGCTAGAGTATCGTCCACGAGACATGTCTATGCGTTGAAGTGGAACCTCTTCGTTAACTGGTGCTCTTCTCGCCGAGAAGACCCCAGGAGATGCTCGATCAGCGTTGTGCTTTCCTTCCTGCAAGACGGGTTGGAGCGAAGGCTGTCTCCCTCCACCCTGAAGGTGTATGTGGCCGCTATCGCCGCATATCACGAAGCAGTTGAAGGTAAGTCTCTTGGAAAACACGACCTGATCCTCAGGTTCCTGAGAGGAGCGAGGAGACTGAATCCTCCTCGCCCTCCTCTCGTTCCCTCTTGGGACCTCTCAGTGGTTTTAAGTGCCCTGCAGAGGGCTCCCTTTGAGCCTCTGCAATCAGCTGAGCTTAAGATCCTGTCAATGAAGACAGCGCTCCTGATTGCGTTGGCCTCCATCAAGAGGGTAGGGGACCTGCACGCATTCTCCGTTGACGAAGCGTGCCTGGAGTTCGGGCCCGGTCACTCTCACGTGATCCTGAGACCCCGGCCTGGATATGCGCCCAAGGTTCCCACCACTCCCTTCTGGGACCAGGTGGTGAACCTGCAAGCGCTGCCCCGGGAGGAGGCAGACCCAGCCTTGGCACTGCTCTGTCCAGTACGCGCCCTCCGTGCTTACGTAGACAGGACGCAGTGTTTCAGGACCTCAGACCAGCTCTTTGTCTGTTATGGTGGGAAGCTGAAGGGAAAGGCTCTCTCCAAACAAAGGTTGTCTCACTGGATAGTGGACGCCATTGCTTTGGCATACCAGCAGCAAGGTCGACCATGCCCCCTTGGTGTGACCGCCCACTCCACCCGGAGTGTGGCGTCCTCTTGGGCTTTAGCGCGTGGCGCCTCGCTAACAGACATCTGCAGAGCTGCAGGCTGGGCGACACCTAACACATTCGCCAGATTCTACAATCTCCGAGTGGAGCCAGTCTCCGCCCATGTACTGTCTTTTTCAAGCTAACATGGGAGCTGTTAAGTGTCTCGCTTGCTCACCATTCCACTCCACGGACTGGATACGTGCGATATTCCTCAGGTGAGCCTTCCTCTCTGAAGCCCTGAGTTCCTCCAGCACTGTTGACGCTGGCGCCAGTGTCTATTGCCTGTGCGTCGGCTAGGTGCCTCCGTGTGCATGGTTCCTCCTCTGAGTAACCCCCACATGTGTATTTTCCACTGTAAGCCTCTTTGAGCATGTGTCTTTCCCTCGGCAAGTCACCTGCCACTCCTGGAGTTGAAAGTAGATGCCACCCTACGGGCTGGTCACTCCAGTGTTCCTCCATATGTAGCCCCCTTGGGCCATATGTGTATTCTTAAGTCCTCCCTATGGGTAGGCATGCTGCGGCATATCTCCCATGAGATATGCTTCCCAGTGTACCTTGGTATTCCTGTGTTAAGTAGGACTCCTTCGTCCGTGCCTATATCACGACAGGGAGGTCAGACTTCGCAGGGCACTGGAAGACAGCTGTGAAGGTGGCGTGATTACACGGGGACCCCCATTCTCCGTCATCCGACGTAACTCGGAGTGACTACGAAAGGGAACGTCTCGGTTACGGATGTAAACCTCGTTCCCTGAGTAGGGAACGGAGACGTTACGTCTCCCTGCCACTTCCGCTGTACCGCTGGGTAGACGCCTGAGTTCAGTCTCGGCTCCTCAGCGAAGACATAGCTGCGTTTGCGTCCGCATCCTAACTTTATACCCACGTGGTGAGGCGGGGATACACTATGCAAATTCCGCAGACCCATGGCATTTCTTGCCATTGGCTCGTTTTTCAATACTCGAAGAGGATTGGCTTCTAAGCGAAACCCCCATTCTCCGTCATCCGACGTAACGTCTCCGTTCCCTACTCAGGGAACGAGGGTTACATCCGTAACCGAGACGTTCTTCAAGTGGAATTTTTACCCGATCTAGCTTGATAGAAGACAGCTGCTTAGCAGTCTGTGGTCATCATTGTGTGATTCTCCTTTTCACGATGGGTCATACATTTTCCATAAGAGACAGATCTGGACTGCGGACAGTCAGTCAAGCACATCCACTCTATTGTGTAGAGTGTCTATAAACCACTCTGATGTAGCACTTGCTGAATAAGGCCTGGCATTGTCTTGCTTTCCAGGAAAGATGTGATCTTGATACCATTACATATCTCTCTTCAATCTGAAAATACTCCTCCATGTCAATAATACCTTCACACACATGCAAGTCTCCCCTGCCTGTACTATGACAGATGTTTGCTTTTGCACCTTTCGCTGATGAAAGTCTGGATGGTCCCCTTTTGTCCCTGGGACTGATAACTCATTGTCTGTTTTTCCCCAAAACAACATGAAACATGAACTCATCATCAGACGACAGCACACATTTCCAGTGTCTTTTAGACCATCTGAGATGAGCTCGTGCCCAGATAACTTGCCGACATCTCTGCTTAGAACTTATGTATAGCTTTCTCCTTGCATAACAGACATTCAAGTGGCATTTCTTGATGCAGCAGCAGACTGTGTTAAGTGACAGCGGTTTTTCAAAATACTCCCGAGCACATGTGGCTATATTTATCAGAGTAGCATTATGGTTTCTCATGCAGTGGGATCTAAGGGCTTGAAGCTGACGCCTTCTTGTCTTGCCCTAAACAGCCTGAGATTTCTCTGGATTCCCTGATTCTTTTCACAGTATTATGAATGGTAGATGGTGAAAGACAAATATTGTTTGCAATCTTGCATTGAGAAATGTGATTTTTTTTAATTGTTTGACAATTCTCTAATGAAACTTGCTATGACCCATCTTTGCAAGCAAAGACTGAGATGCTCCTTTTATACCCGATAAAGATACCCTCGCCTATTGGCAATTCTTTACAAAACTTTACAAAATGTCCTATATACAGTGTACTATATACAGTGCTGTGAGAAATTGTGTTTTCATCGAGATGTTTTTTGGCAAATGTAAGACGAGCCTTTATGTTTTTTTTTGGTTGGCAGTGGCTTTCGCCTGGGAACTGTCCCATGGATGCCATTTTTGCCCAGTCTATTTCTTTTACGACCTCTTGGATGAGTCATAAAATCGTTGCGCTCTTGGAGTAATCTTTTTAGGCGGGCCACTTCTGGGAAGGTTCACTACTGTTACAAATTTTCTCCATTCTCCAATTCAGGAAGGCTGAATTTTTTTATTTAAAAAAATTTTTTTTTTTTCATATTTGTCACACTTAAATAATTCAGATCACCAAACAAATTTTAATAGTACACAAAGATAACATGATGGTTAATTTATTAAGGGAAAAAAGCTGTCCAAACCTGCCTGGCTCTATGTGAAAAAGTAATACAAAGTAATACACATGCATCAGTCTGGAAAGGGTTACGAAGCCATTTCTAGACTCCAGCGAACCACGGTTAGAGCCGTTATCCACAAATGGAGAAAATTTGTAACAGTGGTGATCCTTCCCAGAAGTGGCCCGCCTAAAAAAATTACTCCAAGAGCGCAACGATTTTATGACTCATCCAAGAGGTCGTAAAAGAATCCAGAACAACATCTAAAGAACTGCAGGGGCTCACTTGCCTCAGTTAAGGTCAGTGTTCATGATTCAACAATAAGAAATAGACTGGGCAAAAATGGCATCCATGGGACAGTTCCCAGGCGAAAGCCACTGCCAACCAAAAAGAACATAAAGGCTCTTCTTACATTTGCCAAAAAACATCTCGATTATCCCCAAGACTTTTGGGCAAATATTCTGTGGACTGATAAGACAAAAGTTGAACTTTTTGGAAGGTGTGTCCCGTTACATCTGGCGTAAAAGTAACACAGCATTTCATAAAAAGAACATCATACCAACAGTCAAACATGTTGGTGGTAGTGTGATGCTCTGGGGCGGCTTTGCAGCTTCAGGACCTGGACGACTTGCCATTATTGATGGAGCCATGAATTCTGCATTGTACCAGAAAATCCTGAAGGAGAATGTCCGACCTCAAGCTCAAGCGCACTTGGGTTCTGCAGCAGGACAATGATCCGAAACACATGAGCAAGTCCACCTCTGAATGGCAAAAAAAAAAAAAAAAAAAGGCTTTGGAGTGGCCTAATCAAAGTCCGGACTTAAATCCAATTGAGATGCTGTGGAATGACCTTAAACAGGTTCATACTCGAAAACCCTCCATATGGCTGAATTAAAACAATTCTGCAAAGAAGAGTGGGATGTGATGTGAAAGACTTATTACCAGTTATCGCAAACGCTTGATTGCAGTTGTTGCCGCCAAGTGTGGCACAACCAGTTATTAGGTTTAAGGCGGAATTACTTTTTCACATAGGGCCAGGCAGGTTTGGAGAGCTTTTTTCCTTTTAATAAATGAAATCATCATTTAAAAAAATGCATTTTGTATTCACTTGGGTTATTTGTGTACGGTAATATAAAAATTAGTTTGATGATCTGAATCATTTAAGTGTGATAAATATGCAAAAAAAAACATTTTTCACAGCACTGTAGTAGGGAAGTATGCGATTTTGGACGCAGCCAATGTTTTGAAAATGGAATTTCTAATCGAGCACATTGCATTGTGGGATACATTTAATTTTTTTCCCATCTCTTGTTTTCTTCAGGTAGAGCAGGATCCCTCAAAGAGCGACATACCTGATTGCCAGCATCTATTAACCGCCGACAAGTGCCAGAAGGAGCCCTCCATGTCTTCATCGGACAGCCAGAGTCAGCCGGACTCCAGCCAGAGTCACATCAGCGGAGACTGGCTGGAACGCACGAGTCAGGAGGGGTCGCTACACGAGCTGCCGTCCGTCTCCAGCCCGTTAGTCAATCTCAGCATCACGGCCACCTTCAACTGCCATCTGAACCCGGCGACAGCGTCCTGTTCCATCCCGATGAACACATCTGCACTGACACCCCGTGCTGAAGCTCCGGTGCCGCTTTCCCAGGAGGAGGTCTGTGTGTCCTGCCAGCAAGAGGATGGCAAAGAAGCTCTGCAGTCAGTGCAGGAGAGCGGCCCGTGTACCTTCTGATCCAATGTTACCGATCAGGCCAACTGAAAAAAACGTATACGTTTAGAGAAATGTATTTTCCAAATGCTCGAATGCAGTCTTAAAAATAACATTTATTGCATCTTTTAAAAAATGTTATTATGTAAGGCTGATATGTAAACACATAGGTTGATATATTATATAAGCTCACATTACTACTTTTGCACGAATTAGTTTTTCACCATACAATGCTAAAGGGCACGGTGGCCGAAGGCTGATTTAATTTCACATAATTTGATGATAGGAACTTACTCATACACACAATTTGTGGCCCAGCTAGAAAAATGTGCATCCGACTTCATCCCACCATAGCTCTATGCTGCAAAACGAATTCACCAAACAGGCAAAGTCGACAATGCTGATTATTTAAAATACCAAATATTGGCCTTGCTGATATATTGGCCGTCCTCTAGTGTGAATTATTTAGTGATCAGTGATGTTTCATAGTTATAAAGCTTTACTTATTACTTATTTAGTAATGTCTTTGACTCAATAAGACTTCAATCAATAGTTCACCATATGTCATCATATTCTCAACCTCAATATGTTCTAAAAGTTTATTTTTTTCTGTGGAATTTAAAAGATATTCTGAAGAATGTTGGTCACCAAATAGTTTCTGGTCCCCATTGACTTCCATAGTATTTTTTTTTTTCATACTATGGTGTTACGTCCCTATTTACGATGTCTAGCGAATAACACTTCTAAAAATGGTGTGTGTACCTCAATGTACAGGACAGAGCAAGAAAAAGAAACCGACCTCAAAACTCAGCTCGAAAGGATTTATTAATCCACAGTGCCATGATGAGTGAGTGAAGAAAATAATATTTACAATATATACAAACAATGAATGAGAACAATAAGCAAGATAAACATTTTGTACACAAACAAAACCCAAGGTGGGAAGGCGAGCACGAGAGATGACAAATTAAACAAATCAATAAAACAGGACAAGCTAGCTATAGGTTAATTCAACTAAACTAACTTCCAAACCAAAAATACAGAAAAGAAAAGTCTTCGGCGTCAAGACGCTCTAACCAAAACTACACCAACTATATTATTATTATTATTAAGACTGACAGGTGGTAGATTGATCCAACGAACACCTGAAACACACACACAACAACAACAACAACAACTCCAAACTACCCACATCTCCATATTGCAACACTTTGAATACGTACAGTACGAGTACGTAACATATGGTCAGTGGGGACCAGCAGTTATTTGCATACTCACATTCTTCAAAATATCTTCTTTTGTGTTCAGAGCAACTTGACTAAATGATGACAGAATTTTCATTTTTGGGTGAACTATCCCTTTAATGAATAAAATGTGTTTAGAAATATGAATCTAGCGCCACCCAGTGGTTATTTTCTCTACCTCCCCAGTTGCAATCCTACAAGGTGTTTTACTGTCCTGTTGTTTTTCCCCTATTATAATATAATGAATGGAGGGATTACATGAGAGGAATGAGAAATAGAGCCTTCTGTTGCAGCACAGGTTGTCCAAAACTTTTATTAGATTAGAGAGTCGACATACTGTATATATTGCACTGACAAGTATATTGCCAAAGATGATAGATATGTATATAGTTATTTTTTATGTTTTTAAAGTTGTAAATAAATTGTCATTGTAAAATTTTGTATATGTACAGTATACACGTATAAAACCCAATTGTATTCATAATTGTTTTTCTATGTTATTTTTTTCTATTAGGCAATCTATTACAATTACTTACAAATAAAAGTTGTGTAAATCATCCAGTGTTGTTTGTGCTACAGACATGGATGAAGCCTCTAACTTGAGATTTCTCACCCGGTGGACAATAATGTAGGCTAAAAAATCATTTGAGTGACCTAGCAATGCCTTGGTATTATGCCAGAGAGTTTTGCACAGGAATCTACCACAAGTCTAAAGCCCGGTCATATTTTATTCAGCGTATATTGCTTTAATTTATATATTTCCTCATAGACTGGCAACTGTGGAAACTACAGTGTAGTCAAGACCTAACTGTGGTTCTCCTTGCCAGAGCATCCATTATGTAGACGCTGTTGGTAGACCACCAGCAAAAAGCAGTTTAAGATGAAAGTTTCTTTAATATGAGGCCGGAGGACAGCCTCCAGCGGTGGATCAATATTATTAGCTGTTAACAGACTTCAGGAGTCAGAGAAGTTTCTCTTTAGGAGCTGATTTAATATTGATCATGCTGTTTTGATGGATGCCGTACACCCACATCAATATTGCACTGTAGAGCGAGCTGCTTGCTTTTTCGGAGCGTGGAACAAAGTCTTCAGTAAGCCGCAGTATGTTTGTTGTGGGACTGGTTCAGGAAATCTGGTTTTCATCTGTAGCTCATTGAGTAATCACATGATTTTTTTTCAGAATTGGAACAGATGATGTAAGTATTATAATGTACAAGCGCCCTTTTGAAAACAGTAACACCATTGAAAACCAGTTGGGGAATATTGGGGTGTAAACACTCATGATTTTTATTAAAATAAACAGGCATTTTGTTGTTATTAAATTAACTTACAGTTTTTTTATTATATATATATATATATATAAAATATGTTTTCCCATTTATTTCCTTTTTCAATTTTTTTTAATTATGGTCATCTATATGAATGATTTCAGTATTTGCCTGTAGCTAAAGCTATTAATTTACTTTGTATTATATATATATATATATATATATATATGTTTATATTTAAACATTTATTATAAATATTTCTGATTTATTTTCAATGTCTTTTTTATGCATCTTGTTTTACCCTCATCACAGACCCAGACTTTCAGTTTTGCAATATGAAAATCCAAGAAGTAGAGCGTTCTGCTGACAACAGCAAGTTTATGGGTTCAGTTCCCGGTAATGCATGATAAAATCTGTTTAGATATACCGCTATAAGGCAATTTATGTCACTTCTGATACATTTTGCATAAATCTAAATTTATTTTGTGTAAATCCATTTTTACACAGATTACATCCCTCAGTTTAGTGCATCTTTCCATCACAGAATAAATGATAAATTGCAATGGGATATTGGAAATGAAACTGTGTATGTTTTCAGAAAAAGAAAAAAAAGAGAATTTTCCTGTTGCATGAATGGCCACTGTTGAAAAAATTAAATAGTGCGGAAGTTTGTTTTCTAAAAGTACACAGTTTGCAGAAAGCCTATAGGTGCTCAAGGTGAGTCATTTTAGTAGGCTGTGTTCTTCATTCTAATCCATCCCTGTTGTGAAACCACAGCATTATGATTATGAGTAAGCAGACAACAGAGATAGAGTTGTTTGTGGGAAATGCTTGTTTGCGCTGTACTCTGTGACAGGAAATCCTCACATCAATTTGAGGCAGGGAAGCAAACGGACGACCTACCCATTAACAGAACGCCGTTTCTCAAATGCAATGCAAGCTATGAATGAATTCTGATAGTAGCCTACTCTGTTGCACGCTTTCATAATGAACACACGGTGTGTTGCACTGAAGATACTGACTGCGCTGCAACTGAGATGCAAGCAATGAATGTAAACCACAGGACCTCAGATTTCCTCACCGAAACTAGAGAGATAAACAAGGTTTGCATTGATGTCGGTCACCCTCATAAACTGCTGATTCATAAATTCTCGTTCTTCCTGTAAAGTGTAGACAGGTGAGGAAGGCATCCTTATTTCTTTTAGTGATACAGTAAGTGTTGTCAGTGCTGTTAAATGTGTTTTGGCACAAGTCAAACCACGAGCACCAGAATAACTCAGCAAGAGGGTTGGTGGTCAAAGGTCAGCTTCTGAAGTGAAATGTGTGAGGCCAGTGTCGGGAAATGTGGGTGCGTGAGTAAAGGTGAAAACACAATTACATTGGCATTCTTTGGAAAGAGCTTTGACGTGAAAGACGTTTAGTCAGGCAGTTGACCTGTCGTTTTGCAAAACACTGTTCTGCTAACCTGCGCTACAATAATACGCGCACGTCAATGTCAGAAAAAATATAAACAAAGTTAGAAAAGATATTTTGAATAATGTAGCCTATGGAAAAAATATGGGGTCCATGTCTGGTTACCCATGTTCTGGTTACACATACTGTATTCTTCAAAAATATCTTCTTTTGTGTTCAGCAGAAGAAAGAACCTCATACAGGTTTGAAACAACTTGAGGGTGAGTAAATGATGACAGAACTATGTAAATACCATAGGTAAATAGGCCTACTCGAGCTCTTCAAAGCGGAAGTGATTCTGATTGGCTGTCATTGTTTATATCGGTCATCCGCTGGAAAAATCGTTCTAAAAGTGATCCCAACGATTATTTCCCTTTCCCGTTATTGTGATAGTTTGTGCGTGAACTCTGCTATTCTTTTATATTTAGAATATTTTTTAGATCTACATCTTTATTGTTATCGTTTTAGTTATCGTATTTGGCGTGAACGGGCCTTAAAAGACTTGTTTCTATTTCTATGTTCAATATAAATGTATTTAAAAATGCATTTTCCATGGGAAAATGAATAAGTAAAGCAGGACAAATTCTTCCATGGTGTATACATACTTTTGCATTAATTGCAGCAATCTTCTTCTTCTATCTTCTTTATACAATATTATTATCACCCTGGAACAGGCTTCATGAGATTATTGTCATTATGTAAAATCGTAATGCACTTTTGCCAAGTTGCACTGAGGTCTTTGACAATTTTATTTATGACAACTTAATTGCATATTATGAAAACAATAAACTAAATTATTTGCTTTGAATTCTGGATTTTTGGATTGACTTCAAACTTTCTTTAATGTAAATAACTGAATATGATGTTGAACTCATTGTATAAAAACACATTTGTGTTTTGTGTCGACCTACAAATACACGCCAGCAGAGTGCGAGCAATCACCCTGATATTATCATATGCCTGTGATGAGGAAGCCGGAGCTGTACCATCACAGCAGCGGGAGGGATTCACCCTTCATCCGTGTAAAAATGTCCTATATACTTCACGAATCCAGCCCAGATGATAAACACAAATTAAACGTATGTAATTTTCTTAATTTCCTTACAGCACGAATAAAAGTCCAGAGAGAGATGTATTAGCGTGTCATCTATCTGTGTCTCTCCCCCTGTGCCGAGTTGGTTCGTTCCGTTGCTGTGCGCCTCTGGAGCGAGTTTAGAGCTTTGGGATTGTGAAGAGCTGCGCGTGCGGTCGGTCGCTTCAGCTTTGAAGGATCTGACGTGATGAAAATGTCTAATTAAAACAACGAGCCGTTCTTCTAATTATGTGACAGTCGGTTGTTTCTAGTGTATAACGCGTCAGGACCGTTTGGGGTAAGTGAATGAACTGATAATGTCAGTTTTTTTCAGAGGATTGAATATATGGAAAACCTGATTACACATCCTGCTAGCTGGCTAATTATTTAGCAGCCGGCTTTGATAAACAACAAGAAGAAAAAATGGAAAAAGGGAAAAGAAATTGTTTAAAAGCTGCTTTTTGAAACAAAACAGTGATGCTCATAACTTTTGTGAAATTGCCATGATGTACAGTACAGGAGCTTTCTGATTTATATACCGCTGATTTAAATGGACTTGATAACATCCCAATTATCTTCAGTTGAAGTCTGGTGACAATCTGTGTGACATTAGCGTTATGCATGTATGATTCGAGGTGTTTCATGACCATTTGAGGATTTATTTTGATAATTTCAGTTGTTTATATATTACATTCTTAAGAAAAGGTCTTATTGAAAAGTGTTTAGTGACTGAGTGGCAGCTTGTATAAATTAACCTGGTTTATAATGCAATGTCTTTAATTAGTCAGTAGCGAGGGAATGTCATTCTGAATAGTTTTAGAATTTTAAATGCAATATTTTTAATAAGTTGATTTGTTCTTTAAATGGACTTGACAAGATTATGGAATCCCAAACCCGTAAAAATAATGTAATGTTAAAATATTTGTAGTAAAATAAAGTTAAACAAATACAGAAAATAATAAAGGAAAAGGAAAAAAAATAAAAATACAGGACTAAATCAAGTCATTTATTGCTTCATTTTCCTTTTATTTAGTTTGTTCTTTTATTATTATTATTATTATACATTTTTTTTTTCTGCAGGTTTGGACGTCCTTTCAAGATTCCTTTGTATCCTGGTAAAGTGAATAGAGACTGAGTGACAGTCTGCAAAAAAAAAAAAGAAAGAAAGAAAAAAAACTTTTAGAAATGAATGTCTTTAATTAGCCTGGGAATATCGTTTCCGATTCTTAAGTGAAAATGTAATTATATTTTTAATGGGCTTGATAAGGTCCTATTGAATCCTGCAGAATGAGGCCAGTAAATAATCAGATTTTCAGGCGAGTCTCTTTTAATTTAGAAATATCAGCATTTTCTTGTCTGGTTTCAGTCAGTAGAAAATTTATCTGCATTCACTCATCAATGGATGATAATTTAGGGCAAAGTCCATGTCTGAAGCATTTATACCTGGTCATCCGAGAGTCTAATGTTACACTTAGTGTACCTTTTGCAGAATCTTTTAAATGTCTTGCTAATTCTCTCTGTTTCTGCTTTTCTTTTTCTAGAACATTTCATCTAATTCAGTAGAGGAACATTTTCAAGACATTTTCATCTTCATTTAGGAAGCCCATCTGCTTTATAAACTCAGGGTTAGTGCGTTCTGCTGCCTGCACAGTGCATGACCGACCCCTCCATAGATTCAAATGGCTTGCTGTCTGAAGGACGAGCTGTTGTGTTCCATATGTCTGAGCATTTATCAAGACCCAGTCAGTTTCGGCTGCGAGCACTACTTCTGTCGTAAGTGCATCACTGAGCACTGGAGCAGACAGGAGCGTCACAGCACACGAGACTGCCCGGAGTGCAGGAGGACCTTCACGGATCCCCTTTTGTCCCCGAGCCTCAAGCTCTCCAACATCGTGGAGAGGTACGCCGCTTTCCCTCTGGACGCCATCCTCAATGCCCAGAGGAACTCGTACCCATGCAAGGACCATGAAAAGGTCAAGCTCTTCTGCTTGAGTGACAAGAGCTTGGTATGCTTCTTCTGTGATGAGCCCGCCTTACACGAACAGCACCAAGTCACCACCGTCGACGAGGCCTATGAGGAAATACAGGTCTGTTTTTATTTATTTTTATTTAATTTTTTACGAGCCCTTATTCTCCTCTAGGTCATATATGTCACCATGAAAGCTCTTATTGTTTCCATTGCCCATTATTATGGGATGATAATCCCGCAATTTTATGGTTTTCTTACAGGTTGAGCAATTAAAATGTAATGAAATAAACAAGGTGCCAGCCTTTGAGGAAGGTCAGTCTAAGGCTATTTAGGTTAGGCGGTAACAGTATTTATCGCAACAAACTAAAGATGACATAATTTGAAGTGTTGAGAATCTGAAAACTTGCTGTTGTCATTGGGAGGGTTTCTGATTACCGTGATCAAGAATGAGTTGTGGAATTAGTGGCCAAACCCACATTGCATGTCTTTAAAAGTGTCGTAGATCTTCAGCAGGTCAGTGATTAAGTCTTTTGTCCATGAGTCTCATAAACATGTTCGAAATTCCAGCGGTATAAACATTGTTTGCTTTTTCTGTTCAGTTTATCTGAACTGTTAGTGTACAGTAGATGTTCAGAGCATATTTGGTTTCTCCATCTCTGTTTTGAGATGCAAAGGAAAATTAGTGCAAAAATATGTTATTGCCATTTGAATAGAAGCCAGTAATATCTGTTTGTTTAATCCAAACAGCTGTTCTGGTGAGATATTAATGAAGCACGTCCCATTTATTTACTTTACGGCCTTGAAAATGTATTTTCCTCCCTCACTGTACCACTGTTGTAATGATTCAGTTTTAGTTTTAGGTTGTTTAAGAGGTTTCTTGCCTCGAATGCTTTTCATGCAACTTATTTGTTGACGCAGGCCTCTTTGTTAGGTTCTCTTTATTCATCATACTTCCTGGTCTTTACAACCGAACATCGCCTACAGTACATGTATAATGTAAACACGGTTCTCAAAAGTACCATGCCTTGAAAGACGGCAAAGAGCAGGTCAGCTCACATTATTAACCTTTCCTATATATTTTAGTGATTTTTTTCTCTTTGAAGCTTAATGCATCATTTGTTCAAATATGTCAGTTTTTGTTATTCATGTGCTTTGTTGTTCTGTGCCAATGTACACGTTGAGCTGGACATATTCATTTCACAAGTTCATTACATTTCCATTTCATTACACAAGCATCAGTAGCTGTGCCCCTCATTAAGGAGATCTACTCAATGCATAACCTTTTTCTACTTGAGAACATTTTTTGTCATTTGAGTCTGTATGCTGAATTATTAGTCTGAATTTAAGTTTATTGACCGGCTGTTAAAGTGTTAATATTTGTCGGTAAAGATGCATATTTGCTTGTTGTCGTATTGAGTGATTTTTTTTACATTTTGATATTTCAAATGAATTTTTTTTTGTTGCACAATTTGGGGTATAGTTTGATATTTACATTTATCTGAAACATTTATATGGTCCTAATTCACATTACTGTGAGCCTTTACGTTTTTTCTTTGTTAATGCATGGTTAGAGGATTGCAATAAGTTAGTAATTGCACGGCTGTTGCCTGACATAAATAGACCGGCTCTTTATCTCAACTGACTCTATAGTTTGACATATTGGTCATTCAGCACCTACTCCTATTGTCTGATAACACACATCAGAGGTGGCTAAAAGTGACACTTGCATTTAGTGCAACTTGACCTTATCAGAATAGGACTGTTTAATTGTCTGGATGTGTGAAAGTACTTGAGAAACGGATAGAAAACAGCAGTTACACGGATGACTTTAAGACAAGTGAAGTGTTTGAGTGGAACAGATTGTTTTACACACGAGCTAACATAGAAAAACTTTAGATGATCTCATAAATAACATGGTGTATTTATTATTCATGCCGAAATCACTTTTGCGCGTTTTACTTTCTTTAAGTCTGTGTGCTGTTTTGCATCTTTTGAGTCATAACAGCATGCTAATATTTGGTCAAATTGGACCTCTATCAGAGTCCTTTAACTTTCTGCAGTCAGCGCTATAGAAGAGTGAACCGCTTCTAAACTGCTGTTGGGGAATTAATAGGAGCAACATGCTGCAGTTGTCAGACAATTAGCAGCGGTCTCTTTAGAGACTCTCTCGAGGGACAGACTTTATTCCCCTCCGTGTCTTTTGGGACAAATACAAGACGCATCTTCTCTTCAACACTTTGCTCAGAGATACACACTGAACGCCTCCGTCATCATGAACAATGAGAAACTGCACACTCGCTAATGCCAAGTGGGTACTTTATACACATGTTTTTTTTAGCAGTTTACTCTTTTAACACAACAAAGAGAAAATTGCTAGGGAATTCCTGGGCAGCTCTTGGGTGCAAACGAAACTGTTTATCCTCAACAAAGCCCTTTGACTAAATGAGGTAATGTGTTGGATTGGGATTCATAAGATGGGGCAGTACATGTGAATCAATAAAGCCCTTTAGTTAGGACTAACATAAAAAAGCTGTAGTTGTAAAGCTTATTTCTTTCTGAAACAGCATTTTATTTGATAACTTTTGTTTTGTGCTAAATTATGCATGTTGATTGAAAGTACTCATAAGCAGTGGTCAATGCTAGTGTTTGATAGACATTGACTAGATTGTGCAAGTTAGTTGGTTTGGGAAATTGACGGAATTTGGTATATTTTACAGAAATAATTCACACTACACTAACAGTATACTATTTTATCCGAATTCACAAAAAAGAAAACATCACAATTTTTTTTAACATTTGATATTATCTGGCCTTGTAAATTTTTGTAAATGATGGACTTATTTTTCTTTTCTTTTTTCCAATAAGCTCTTTTTTTCCTTTTGCTCTTATGAGCTTCTGTGAAAATATAATGCTTTTTAAGCTCATGTATCTTTGTTGTTGTTTATAGTCTGCTGTTTCCGGCTTCCAGATGTCTCTGGTTTTATACAACACTAATTTTAGTGAACTAGTGAATTAGTAGATTTCTGGTTTAAATAAAATCATACACAGATCTGAACCTCAATCAACAAATGACTTACTGTATTTCGACAATACATCTCTCTAATTATACTGAGCCTGTGAGAATATAGAAAGCTTGTTGTACTGAAACGGACTCAAGGGGTCATTTTTTTATTTGAAGTGCCACTGTTCAGTGCTTTTATTAGATTGAATAAATAGTCGACTGTCTGCAGATGTCCGCACTGGGAGGACAGGAACCTTTATGATAATGTAGTCTCTTTTAGAGCACTTTGGCTAATTACATCATTATTACATTGTAAGATGATATGTATAGATCTTCTCTTGTTCGATTTTCTTGTTCTCATCCCCTTGTTTCTTTAGTTGTTTCTATAAGTCTCGTTAACGCTGTCTCTTTTCTCATACTTCATCAGTCAGGGAGACTCTCTCATAGTCTTGGCCTATCGTTTTTTTTGTTGCTCTTATTCATGCCTCATCTCTCCTGTTGTTATGACACCTTTCGAGTTCAGACACCTCTGTTTCAGCCAGAGATTGAGTAGAGGCTTTGGGAAATAGGCTGCTGGGAAGGGAACAAAAAATTCTGTCCGGGTGTTCCTGTTCCATCAGCTCCCCAGAACCGTGCCAGATAAGAAACAGTTATTTAGGCGGAATGACCATGCAGGTTTCTCGTTTTATGTCATGCAATTTTGACACGATGCTGCTCCTCATTGCACATTAACTTTATTTTACCACTGGAATAAATGGAATTGGAATAATATTGAACGTAAACAACTTGCAGAGCTCTGACTTGACTTCTGCAGATTCATTTCGGCGTTGATAGTGTTGACAGAAATGCAAAAATCTAAGTCTGAGGACATGAACAGGGTTGCCATCTCGTAATTATGGTTACGGCACGGCGTGAACGCAGCATAAGCTCATTGTTTTGGTTCAGGAGGAACTGTAAAGGCTGTTGTAGTTTGTTTACGGCGCCCCGTGACTGTGTGTCTTCAACTCTTCATCACCTCATGCAACGCTCTGATGTGTGATTATCAGATCGAATGCAATGAGTGGAAGAACATTTTTTTTGTTCCTGAGGGTGTATTCACACCTGCCTTGTTTGGTTCGATTGAATCAAACTCTAGTTCGTTTCCCCCCTTGGTGCGGACCTTTTGGGCAGGTTTGAATACAGCAATCGAACTCGGGTGCGGACCAAACAACCGAACCGAGACCCAGCTGAAGAGGTGGTCTCGGTACGGTTCCAAACGAACTCTGGTACGGTTCGAATTTCCATCCAATGAATGGATGACCTTAAGCACACGTGTCGTTTTGCTTACAAATTTTGGTTCACTTGCAAAAAGAGCAGTGTGAAAGCGAACCGTAACAAAAAATATATATATATATTTTATTTGGTCCGGACCAAAGCAAGTGAACTATCGGACTTTCCTGGTGTGAATACACCCTGAGACTTCCACAAAAGACAGTATGTACTTTTTTTTTCTTCTTCATATTTAGACAACTTTTTTTATTCATTGCTATAAGGATGTGAAGAGAGTTTCAACCCGTATAACAAAAAGTGTTTATGAAAAAAATTGCCTACTCTACTTTTAATGCATTCATTATTAATGTTAGTTAATAAAAATAAAATACATAGTTGCTTTTGAGATTAATGGTACTTTCAAGTTTCATCTGGGTTCGATTGACAAGAGTTTAGTTTGTTTGGATGATGTGAATGCTGTTTTCTGAACTTGGGTGCGCACCCACGAACCGGACCGAATCTGCATAAAAAGGGGTACGGTTCATGTGAACTCTGGTACGGGTCAATCATACAAAATTGCGTAAATGGATTGCTACAGGGGATGGGAACAGTTTTGCTGATTTCATTGCTGATCAGCAAAAATGTTCCCATCCCCTGTAGCAGTTCATTTACGCAATTTAGTATGAATGCGTTCATATCAGCAGTGGAGCAGTGACCCGTACCAGAGTTTACATGAACCGTAACCCAGACCACCCTTTTTATGCAGACTCTGGTACTTAAGTGAAGTTAAGAAAGATGAACTGAAAAAGATAATAAAAACTTTTGCCAAACCTAACTTTTGCAAATGTGCTTGTTTGTTGCATGCAGTGTCATAAAGTGTGACCCGTGCAGGCTGACTCATGAACAAATGTTTAAATCATTGTTGTCTACACTCAACAAAAAGTAGTACTAAAAGAATTGTTAATGGAATCATTAAATAACTGGAACCGCTACGTTAAATTGTTTATGATTCTTCCCATCCTTGTTCTCCTCTCATTTGTAGTCCATGCAGTCTCAACAGACTTATTAATGCTGCTTACGTGATGTTGTTGTGCGAGTGAGCTTTTCGCAAAGTACGTAATCAAGGATTCTGTTGCAGGCAGGTCTAATTGGAGCGGTTTTTCAGCTGCCCGGCAAGCTCGTGTCGAGCGATAAACATATGTCGGCTAGGCCACACAAGACACAACGCTGTGAGATTTGGATTTTGCCTGTTGCAGTATATGCTTGCCGCAGAATGTTTGTGTAATCTACTTAACTTCGCATGTCTCACCCTTTTGACCTATCAGACATGGCAACAACATCTGTTGATGGACGTTTACTTTGCTCACGGCTCTCTTCTCCGTCCTTTCGTTTTCCTCCCAGGTGATAATGTTACATTCCTAAATGCACTTGAGCATCGACCAGCCCAGCGGCATGTAGCCGCGCACCCTCTTCATCAGCATGCTCTGTGTGTGTGTTTTAATGTAGAGAATGGGAATGGATTTGTTTAGAGCTCTAGTGTTTGCTTTCGGGGAAAGTGGGATTTCACTGCAAACTAATGCACTCTTAGCCCCGAGGGACAAGGCTTTTCTCAGTGTCCTTGATGTGGGCCGTCAACAATCGCCAGCTCTTGCGCTCTCTTTGTGCTGTTTCCTGTTTGCCTGTAAACCGATTATTAAACAGGAGTTTTGACCTTTGCAAATGTTTCGATTTAATCGGTAGTGGATTTCTTACACTACTGCCTCAAAGTTTGGGCTTGGTAAAAACAGTAATATTGTGAAATATTATTACAATTTTCAGCATCATTACTCATGATCCTTCAGAAATCATTCTAATATGCAGATTTTCTGCTCAAGAAACATTTCTTATCAATGGTGAAAGCAGTTGTGCTGCTTACATTTTTTTTTGTGTGTGTGTTAAAAAACATATTTTTTTCATGATTCTCTGATGAATAGAAAGTTCAAAAGAACATTTGGAGTAGAAAACTTTTGTAGCATTATAAATGTCTTTACTGTCACTTTTGATCAAGAATGTGTCCCTGTACATTTGATTTGGTGAATTCAAAAACTACGTATGGCATATATTCTAAATTGCATAAATACTTCAGTGCAAAATAATTGTTGTTTTTGCTGTTAAGTCTTCTAAATTATCCGTTTGAGGTGAGGCTATAGTGGATTAAATTCTTTGCTCTATACAAAACATTGCTTTGCGGATGGTAATGCCGTGTTTCCTGCACCGCTTTTTCCTGCAAAAACAGTATTCTGTAGGAAACACTTATGTCACATAACCATGTCTCTTCCTGTTATCCTCATGCAGACATCATGCAGATAGCTATATATTATAGATGGTCTCAACATGAATTGAAACATTTGAGATAATTAATCATGCAGTATTTGAATTTCCATGCACAACTCTGCAGGTTTCCACATTAAGACAAATATTTTGTGTTTTTAAATATTTTGTCAAATTTGATGATGCTTGCCACTACCAAGAGAATTAGTTAATACACTCAGCTTACATTTTTTTTAAGTAAATATTTCTAATTTGAATAGTCCTTTGTCATATGTGCCCCTAAAGAATAGCTTTTTGAATGCTTAATATTCTTTTTTTCTGCAACGGAGGAGTCTTTAATTTGGATCTCAGCTTTGAAGATGTGTGGGTTGAAAATGTTGTAAGGGAGCTGACTGTCTTACAAAAATGGCTTTTACTTGTTGCTGAGGCCCTAATAAGTGAACCCTGGAGAGTCTGTTGGGGGTGGGTTAATTTGAGATGGCAATGGCAGGTCTGTTTGTTCTTTGTCTTCTATAACCCTGAGGCCCTTTTTACTTGATACAATGTGTGTTTTGTAGGTGTGTGCGTGGTGCTAGCAAGCGAATAATGAATCTAAAAGGAGTAATAGTGAGTCATCTTATGGAAATCAGCTTGAAACATCAGGCAGTTAGTTTGTGATCAAAACTATATGCTGTCAACAGGCACTGAATTCAGGAATTTCAGATAATCTGGACAATTCGTATGCCTGTCCGTAAAAGAGGCCAAAACTCACATCGTTGTCATACCTAAGTTGAGTGCAGGAAGGGCTAGAATCATATATTGAACATTCACCATCATTTTGTTGTCAATATATGGGCTGTAGTCTATGTTGGTCAATATTAAGGTTCGTTATATTGGTGCATATAAGTAGATTTTAAATATAATTTCTTGTTCATTTGGTGAAAATCAGTGTGGAAAACTTTACTTTAAACAAAATTTTTACTTCTTGCATTAAACATTTTGTATAAGTTTGACAGCAATGGCTGTTCATTTGAAGTTATATTTGAATGACACTTAAATATCGAGATGTTTAACGTTATTCACCAAACGGCTGCAAAGTATACTGTAAAAAACAAATTCTAGCTATATTATCCATCTCTAAGATCTGTTTTTTTTTGCCCCTTGCTGTCATGCAGTTTTAAGATAACCTGTGATCAACCTCAATACCTTTGCTCTTTTTCTCTTTGAACTGTTTCATCACAATTTTCTCTCTCCTTCAACGGCATTTCACAACTTCCTTTTGAGAAATACCAGCTCTTTTAGTTGGTAAAAGATTTTTACCAAGTGATTTATTCCCCCTCAGGAATGCTAACAAATGAAAAGGCAGCGGGTGGTCGGTGAGGAGTTGTCACGCTCACAGTCTTCACACAGAATCCCAGCTATAGCGAACAGCAGAACGGTCATGTTGCATTAGACACATTACAGGCTTTACATGTTTGTCGAAAGGCTAATTCACAGTGACAAAGCATACAGCATAACATTCTCTCATGCTGGCTGCTTTGCATGACGACAGTAGGAGAGATTGTGACCTGATGCAACCTTGAACAGAGAACAAGCTGGGGTTAGTTACATCTTTGCCTGTATTATTGGATATAAACACAATGGGCCTCTATTGAAGTAAAACGTCACCTAAAAAATAACATTCTGATGATAATTCCTCATATCATTCCAAACCCATAATATAGGAATGATGTGACATAAGGATTAATAATTCCCTTTAGCTAATATTTGACTTTTACAATTTACTTTACTCGAAAAAAGATTGGATATTGATCAATTTTACTACTAATGTGTTTTATGAATGGTATCGGTTTCTTTTAGAAACACATTTTTTTAAGATAGTCCCATACAACAGTAGCTTTACCTTCTTTCTGCATTGCACCATCTTAAATGACTGCATATTTGTGTGCTAATTAGATTTATAAATGATTGAATGTTTAAACTCAAGTGCATGGTTTTATTTGATCTTCACGTTCACCGTAACGTCACATGGTTTAGCATATCAGGAAATTTCTTTGTTTGCAGTGGAATTGGATTGTTTGGAGATTCCCTTCTTATGCTTCCTGAACGAAGTGGATTTGTATGTCATCTGAGGGAGGAAGTGAAAGTGGTCTACTAAACCTCTAAACCTTTTGAAGTCTTTAAACACGTTCTTATGCTGATCCTCGGATATGGGATTGGTTCATGAGGACAGGTGCTTACGAAAACTATTACGACCTGCCACTAGTTCAGCTGAGATAAGACCACACTTTCCCATATTAATCTTTTTATAGGGTTCTCAGAATTAATGTTATCTCTTAATGTAAAAAAATGTCATGGGACATTAACGGATCATCTGCCAGCATAAGAAATGCACAAATAGTGAATAAGCATTTTAGCTGCTAATTAAACAAGTGCCCTTTAACTAGAATACAGCCTGATGCCTGTGCAGTTTGTGCCTTACATTTTATTATTATTATTATTTATTATTATTAACTGTAGTTCAGGTTTTCACTTTCCCTGTAAACTGTTTTTTATTTTCGAACCACATTTGAACATAAAACCTATTCTTAAAAGGTGTTTTTTAATTTAATATTTATTCTCTTCATTTTCTCTTTTCATTTTCATCTAAGTTTTTAGGTGTTTAATTTGCTAAAATGGCTGTAAATTATATACTTACTTCATAAACACTTCTTTTTCTTTTGTGTATGATTATGTATCCGCTTTTTTGTCATTATATTGAGCCCTGTTTTTAGTGTCTATACCCAGTGTTCTTCATGCATGTTTTTCCTGCACATCGAGCTTTGGCTGTTGGTTATGACAAACAGACGCAGGCCGGATCTGTAGAGCTCCTCGCCCCTGATTGGGTTTGAGAATTAGCAGAGATTACTGACCATTGTTCTGAGGCCAGCGCTGGACTAGGATGTAATCTCCTCTTATTCCTGCCCGTGATTAGCTCCAAAGGACTCAATTATATGGCCTGGTGATGGACGTTCATTAGCACTGTACATCAGAGCATCTCTGTGCAGACATATGTTTGCACATCTTTACCACGACCCTGCCTGGCAGATGGGTACTGGAATGAAGCGATGTGTGTTGCCCTCAGTAAAGGACCTTTTACTTCGCGGTTTGGGTGAAGTGTTCTTGCCACAGGGAAATCATGCCAGACCGCCTGCGGCGAGCTACAGGCTCTGTGTGTTTCATCTGTGCCCCAGATGCCCCCTTCATCGCTCCGCACTGTGCTTTGGCATCCATTTGGTCCATGAGGAGCCCGAGCCTATTTTCAACTTCAGATTGAGGTGATCTGTTTAATAGCTGAAAGTCCACCGCTGAGACTCGTCTAGAGAAATGTCCCACCATTCAATAAGCATGACCTTAATAGGAAGAAAAGGGTTGGATTGCACCTTGCGCTTTTTGCAAACGTTTACAGCATTTGAAAAGAACCTTTTCTCATTTAACAAACAGATTTTGTTGCTTTCTTCATGCTCATGTTCAGGGGTTGGACTCTTGATAGAAGTTCAGTAGAAAACAATTATTGATAAACTCTTAAAAAGTTCTCAAATATACTATTAAGCCGACATGTTGATAGCGGCTACCAGATGCCTGCAAATTATATACCATGCAATATCCCCCCCACCCGTGCTGTTAGCGCAACTCTGGTGTTGACGCAAGTTCCCTACTGGGAAATGGAATCACAGCTAAAACATTTCAAAGGCTGTTTTGATTTCAACACAGCGTGATGTTAATCCATGATGCATGACGTTAATAACTGTCCTTAAGGGTGAAGGATGTCATTTTGTTTGGTGCCGCTATACTGGAGAAATTACATGGTTCACCTTGAAGAACCAATTTAGGGTTTTTCTTCATTCTGCGAGCTGCCTTAGATGGAGCTGTTCGTGACCGCTGCAAGGCTCATTGGACACATTAGAGTCTTTCAGCAGCTCAGTAAACGGAAGCTGCTCGTCCATTTTGATGTTTGTTTGAGTGCTGTGTTCAGCTCTGTTCAACCGCCTTTGACATCCACTGCCTAAAGCCATTTATTGGCAAACAGTTGTCGCTTTGTCTGCTGTAGGACCAGAATGAGATGACTCTGCTGGGAGCTGGAAGAGGACACTTGGAAACGGACGCCATTTAAGATTGTTGAATCAAGATTGGGTTTAAATGTTAATTGGTTTGGTTCTACTTGTGGCCATGTGTTAATACTTTCTAAATGTGAAAAGTTAGATTAAGATGGTCAAAGTGGTTGTCGAGTGCAGTAGTAAGGTTCTTGAAGTAAAAATCCCACACACTTTCTCCTAAACTGAATTTATTTTTTGTGTTGACAACAATGGGCAAAATGTTTTCTTATTACATGTTTCAGAAATGAATCACCAATGCACTATCCTTAAGAATATTGACGGTACTAAATTCATACATGCCATAAAGTCAGTGTGTTTTCAAATTTATTAAAAAAATAATTAGATTACTAGCCAATCCTGAAGAGAAATCCTCCAATCAGAGAGGCTGCTGTTGCCATGGAAATGACTTGCAGTGCCCAATCCCACGAAGCATTGCAAGTTGCAAAATAGTCAGTGTCTTTACACAATCAAACAACACATTTGAATGTTATGCAATAAACTTAAAATATATATAACATTTTCCACTAATAATCAATGACTGCAAGTCAGTTTTTTTTTATTGTAACATTTCATGCGATTACATCATTTGCAATAGACCTACTTGATGGCATGCTTAGTTCATTAAAGACATAAGTCTTTCACCATTTGTGTTTTTTCATATTTATATATATAATTGCTGCTTTTTAAATAAGCAACAAGCCGAGTATCAGAGGTTTTATTTAATCCTAAGAAGCTTTTTTTTTAAGGCGACATGGTTATATATTGGGCTTTGCCATAATCTCCCCAGTAAAATATATTTTTAGTTGCAGTTTCATGCAGGCTCGTGTTGCTTTAAATAAATTCTCTTTTCACAGTTACTGGGGAGACAATTGGGGTGAAAAAAAGCTTAATGTATTTTGGCTAGAGTACCATCAGTCTGAGCCAAAATGAATAAACCAGAGGTGTCGTCTTTTTCGAAAGTAATGCCACTAAACAGTCTTGTGGACAGTTTACATCCTCCTCAGCCAGTGTTTTCCAGCTCACTACATCTCATCAGGCGACCTCCCTTTCTCTATACTTCAGTTCCTGCCAACAGTGAAGGAAGCCTCTCCCCGTCCCAGTGGAGTGCTGGGATACATCTGTTTAAGAGAGCAAACTACTCTAGATGATCTAATATAGATGGTATCTAATGTAGATGGCTTGAATACTGTCTGTGTAGTTTGACAGTACACCATGCAAGGCGACATGTGGGTTGTTCCAAACCCCTATTGCTTTTGAATGAAGTGCCTAAGTGATGTGTCAGTTCTGGCTACTTTTCTGTTTTATTCTATGTTCCCTGCACAGCAAGTTCAAACCGCTTGGAGCTCTGTCTTTTTCTCGCTCTTAAAGGCCTTCGTGGCTTCAACAAGTCCTTTTGGCAGCTTTCAGCAGAAGCAGCAGGCAATACACGCAGTGCCTGCCAAAACCCAGGATTCTGCCTAATGTGGCAAATCAACAGGACTCCCCTCATACCCACCATATTCAGTACTTTTTTATTGATGGATGAATGCAGGTGGGGTGGCTTTTTTTTGTTGGTAATGATATATATCACTATATAAATATATATATATATATATATATGTTATTTTTGGTCAGGAAATTCAACCTCAAAATGTTTTATATATTGGATAGTATTTTAGTGACTTGATAATATTTCTTAAATATATTAATTTTTTTTAAATAATTTTTAATAAAATGTATGCATACATTATTTCATAAAACATACATTGTACATTTATTCTACTTAAAAAAAATATTGATTTATTATACAGTGGGCATCTACTACATTTATTAATTAATTTAATTTAAAAAATTGAATTACAATATAATTGTTTTTATTTTATGAAATGTATTTATACTTATTAAAAATGATATACATATTTAAATTATTCATACTTTTTCAAAAATGACATGTAATTTTGTTAATTTTATTTATTTATTATTCTTTCTAAATTGTAGGTATTTTTTTACACATCGGCATCTACATATTACTACAAATACAATTTTTTATAATTACATTGTGTATATATTATATTATTTTATTTATTATAGTTTTTAAAAATGTATATTTATTTATTAAACATTGCCCATCTAACAGTTCTGTGTCATGCAGCGGTGCAATTTTAAAATATCCGACTTCAGGCAGAAAACTACTCCGCAAGCTACTGAAAGAGTCCATCGGTGGAAGTTTGCAGGGTAGACTATAATGTTCGCAAAGCGATTTAAAAAATGTGACAAGTCTTAAATCCAGGTCTCAGTCCTGCAAGGGCAAATCCCTGAAGAGCCACCTTTCTTGACACTGGAATGCCATTGCATATCCATTTTGTCATGGTCCAGACGGAGGGATGGGGAGAGTTTGCACACACCGTGTCCTGGTAGAAGAGGAGGTCGCTGCATTCATCGCTTACACGACTTGTCCTGAATTCTAACCTCTAGAGGAAACTTTGCTCGATACAACCCACTTGCCTCATTTGCATTTACCCTGTATCATATTTTGCTGAAGCCGGTTTCCTCCACACTGTTCATTCTCAACTATCATGACAGTATTTTTTTTAAACCCAGGGTTTACTCAATTCTGAGTAACTTGTTTACCCGCAAGGGAAATTTATGAGGTAGATCTAAAACCGCTTTCGGTGAGGCAGCCTCCATCGAGGTGACGGTGACAGCTTGCCGATTGCTTCTGCACTGCCTGACTTCCTATACGATTACGCTTTAGTCCCAATTCAACTGATTTATTCAAATCATTGTGCATTTGCAAACAATTCCTGCACTGTTTTTGTGAGTCTAAGCAATAAGTCAAACCACTTTTGCTGCCAACTTTTCCTGGTGGCCACTTCTTTGATCCACATAGCTGACATCCGTCAAACCTGCAGGCATTCATTTTCCTCAATGCACTGGACTGAATGGGAGGGCTGGATCAGCAGGAAAAAGGTCAGATTTGTCAGTTGTAAGCTGTAGCTTTGTTTGTTATCGGCATCTAACGTGTTGCACAAACCTTCTCAGGCTGGAAGTCATGACAGTGATAGACACCAACGGTAAAGTCAACGCTTTGTACTATTGCTGCTTGGTGATAAACAAAGTTTGCCTTTGTGCTTGACTGTATTTGTTGGCGCTTTTGCAGTGACGTTATAACACAAAAGCATTTGGGGCAAGTCTTTTCATGGCAGCACCAGGTGCAACCACACAACCTGTACTTGCAATTGGAGATTCAACACTGTTTTGAGAAACCAGTTGAATGTATGCAAATCACGCAGACACATTTATTTTTCTCCAGACCCAAGTTCTCGCCCTATTTGCGGAATGAAAGCTACGATGCATCCTCTATAAATGATCTGCATCTCAGCTGCATTGTCATGCTGCTGCAAGCTGTGTCAGTGTGCTGTGGCAAAGATGACGTGCTTAGACTGCAGGGTACAGGCCCTCCCTCCTCTCACACAGCCTGTAGTCTCTGCTGAGACCGGGAGAAATCAGTCAGAAGCATTTGTGGCATTTTCATATGTAGAAAAGAGGATGAAAAGCTGTGAGATCTCTTTGGCTTTACTCAGCAGCCCAATTTATGCACAGACATATTGCTTTTTTTTTTTTTTTTTCATATCTTCTTTCATGGGTACTCATATTATCCATTGAACCATGTTATTCCCCAGGTGAGCACAGCGGGGATGATCTTTCCTGAGATGTCACCATTACCACAGTAAATGACAGCATAGAGGTTAAGTACAGCTGAATCACCCGCTACTTGCATAATAAACACAAACTAAGTTTGCAAAATTATACAGTGTGATACTGCAGTTATGCACAAAGTAAACAACAGAATAATTTAATGAAGCGCCTCCTCATGTATCTCAGTCATGAGTCAGAATCCTCTCAAATGCATCCGTAAGAGCAATTATGGATTATGGGTCCTTTTCACAGACCGATGACACGTTTCCACATTTATTAACGTTATAAATTTAGCAATGTTTTTTTTTTTACGTACATATTTACATTTTTTAAAGAAAAAAATGCGAGTGTTTCTAACATAAAGGCTGAGGGAACAACGGAAAAAATTCAGCATCTTTTTCCACGTTTGGTAAGAGATCTTTTGCTATTGGATCAAATGTGAACACATAAACTATGTACATTTTCAATTCACCACTATAGAAGTTTGCTCAACTAACAACTTCTGGAAATGTGAATAACGTCCATTATATAACAAGTTGTTCTAACTCTCTCTACTTTAAATTTTGTTTGAATAGACTTGTTTGAATAGACTTTGTTTAAACATGATCTAAGGATTGTCTTTGACTTTTGAGCTCATTGGTTTGGATCTTTTCACACCTGGCGTTTTCACACCTGGAGCATTTATTCGGAACCTGGTGTGTTTTCTCCCTTAGTTCGTTCGATTAGGCATATATGAACACGGAGATTGCGCTCGTATCCACACCAAAACAATCGCTCCAAGATCGCCTGATCAAGGTGATCTTGGCTCGATTGAAAACAAACTCTGGAGCAGTTCGGTTCCCTGTTTCGGAACAAAGCAAACAGTCTTCAGGTCTGAAAACGTCCTTAAAGCCTATTGTAAATTTAGTGTGAAAGTCTGATTTGTTGTTGTTCTTAAAGCCTTTTGACTGACTCAGACGAAGGACTCTGAAACACCGGGGTTGATCATGGAGCTGTTTGTATTTGGATTAGCAGGTTTTTGGATGCAATGAGTAAATACTAAACAGTATCTTTCCTATAGACTTAATGAAATTGAATAAATTAAGAAACACTTTATCATTTACTGATAAACAATAGAATGTCTGGGACACTAATGCTGCCGAATAGAGCAGAAATCACACATGTATTACGCTTGGTGGTCTCGTTACAATGCAAGCCAAGGATACTTACACCACATCTAGGCCTATTATGTAAGAACATCCTTTTTAGTAGTAGAAGATTTCATGGTGATGGGTGTTTTTTTATTAATTCAGATATCTTGAGTTGACATCAGAAACAACTTGTAGTGATGTCTAGCAAACTGACATGTTTTGTCCTTGCAAGTTATTCATGGCGATGGCCAAATGACTCACATGTGGCCACTATGCTTATGATTCATGTTTGTTATATGTGGTTGAGTTGGTTTGATTGGACCCTGTTAAAGAAGGAGTGCAGATGACACATTTGCTGTCCTCTTCAGATGTGATTTACGCACGAGTCATAAAGAGGGATGACAGAACCAGCCTTGTGCACCCAGGCTGTTTATTACTTCGGATCCTGCTGCCTTGCAGAATTATGACACCAGCGCGTACAAGGTTAGGCCAAAGTGTCCTTGATCTTGTACCCTTCGAGCTGATGAGTACTGTAGTTAGATTATTTGGCAAACTATTTCCTCATGGCATCAAATTGCTTTGTGAGTGAGTGGTTCTGCATTTTGTGTCATCTGGGAGATGGTGTTTTTCAGGAATCAGAATATGTTCACCATTTGATGATTCTGTGCAAGTTTCTTGGTTTTTTTGACTCGAGGTTCATCAATAATGACTTCAAACTGCTCTACTTGGAATGCATTTGTTCTCAGGGTTTGAAGGGATGCGTGAAGTATCTTGAGCACACCTGCCGTATTTCATTATTTATGCACCCTTGATTATCTCCTTCACTCTCATCAGTGCCAGCAGTTAGAACGTATCTTTAGCTCATAGGCAGGTGGTGGTTTAATGAACCTTTGAGGAAGTTTATAGAACGTACAATGTAGCTGAATGGCGCTCAACAGTAGGGTTTCTGAAGCAAAAACGCAATTCAAAATCTCATGCGAAAGTTTCTTTGTAATAACAGCTAAACTTTAGAAGATAGATGTTATATACTTCCACACAAAAGTCTTTGTATTTGTTTGCTTGCCAATTTTCCAGTGCAGAAGATCCGCCAGTCAGAGAGGTTGCTGTCGCTGTCGGAATGGAAATCAAAAGCGTTGCACTTAGGTTTATGGTGAGTTTTTGCAGGGTAGCGTGGACTGGCTAGATAACATTATCTGATTGAGGGGAAGAGTAGTTCATTCATTCTTTCTTAAAGGGACAGAACATCCAAAAACAGCCATGGTTAGTGGTCACCATTCACTTTCATTACATGGTAAATAGCATCGTGAACATATCCTGTTTTTGCTCCAAGCCATAAAGGTCTGGAACAGGCCCGGAGTGGGTAATCGGGAGAATCGGGAGAATTCCCGGTGGGCCGCTTCACTTTTGGGCTGGTCGAGGAATATTTTTTTATTTATATATATATATATATATATATATATATATATATATATATATATATATATATATATATATATATATATATATATATATATATATATATATATATATATATAATTTTTTTTTATTTTTTTTTTTATACATTTGTCACGTTGACTATCTTCTCTTAAAGGCTACACGTTCCACATTCTAACACCGCAGCGAGCAGCCTCTGCATGGGTTGTATCATGTGAGGGAATTCTCCCCTCCTCTTCCAAATAGAGTTGGTTGGGTCCATAGCCCGTCTTTTTCAAAATGTTTTCTCAGGTAGTGTAGGCTACCGATAGCTGGGCCGGCCCTACCGTAACTGTACGGGTCAGGGAGGATGGATGGGAGGAAGAGGCCAGGAGGGGCTGAAAAAGCCAGGTTGAAAAAAAAGAAAGGCATTGGAGGAGGATGCTGCCAAATGTGCCAAGCTTACAGATTTAGTTTCAAGAGGACAAACACAAGTGACAACAGGTAAAGAGAGATAGGCCTAGTAATGATTAGCATGTCAACCTATTCACAAGCAAAATATTAAATATAATTAAGGCGAGACACGGCAGGCAAAAACATCATTTTTTTTAATGGTCAATTTTGAGATTTTGGGGTATTTGTCTTCTTTCAGACTTTTGGTGAAAAAAGTCCGAAATACACATTTAGGTCTTTATCTTACAACACTTTGTCTGTTTGCGTCTGTAGATTTCTCATAAATTCATCAAAAGTTGGCAATCTAAATCATCCCGCTGCTCCGCGATCGCTGTCTTCACCCTGTCATCACACACACCGTTAGAAAGCTCTCTCTCCTGTACAGTGCTGTCGGATCCAAATATGGTCATTTCCTTATTATCAGCAACCAATCGTGAAAGTAAAAGGGGGGATTTAACTGTGAATGCGCAATCTCATTGGCTGATGCTAAATCTTTAAAGCCCATTTTCTCAAAATGACCTTTCTCTCATACTCCAAGTCCGAAATCTCCACTTCAGTAGCACCTATATACACCAAACCTTCCAGGCTTGTACCTAGTTATATTATGAAGACATTTACAGAGGGATTTGTAAATATATTATTCGTAGCCTGATTTATATTGCATTTTATTCCAAAAAACATGGTGAAATTAATTTTTTAAGGCTATTGACACTATATTCTGATTTACAGGATAACAAAAGTAGATATCCATAAATCCCTCTGTAATTTTAAGAAAGAGCAGTATATGACGGTACATGATAAACCAAAATGTATTGTTTGTTCAGAAGTGGGTGTAGTAAAGGAGTAAATTACCACAGTTTGATACCCATGCAGAAAAATGATAATGACCATGATATTTTTTGTTAACTTCTCAGCTTAAGTGAATTATTATTTAACCTTCACATTATTGTTGAACCATGGTATTAATAAAAACTACACAATAGTAAGAGCTGAACAGTTGCTTCATTTATCCAATTTCCTCCATGGAAAAGGTGGGCCGGTCTTGGGCCTGAAACTCCCGGGCTGAAAAGTGGCCCCACTCCGGCCCTGGTCTGGAACGACATGAGGATGAGTAAATGATTTGGAGATAGATTTACATAGTTTTGTTCTGATTTTCAAATATATTTGGCTTTGTCTCATATATAATTAATTCAGAGTTGTTGGAGTGGTGTCTTTCTGAAATGCATGTGATGAAAAATTGTTATTATATAATTAAATGACATAGTCAAGTCACCTTTTTTTATATAGCGCTTTTTACAATACAGATTGTATCAAAGCAGCTTCACCGTGATAACATAAAAATAATACAACAAAGTTTGTTTCTAGAAGAAAATTGCATCAACGTCCACCTTAAAGCTGCTGTAGGTAACTTTTGAAAACATGTATTTGCTAAAACTGTCATTATGTCCTGACAGTAGAATATGAGACAGATAATCTGTGTAAAAATCAAGCCCCTCTGGCTCCTCCTAGTGGTCCTATTGCCATTTGCAAGAAATACATGCTCCCGGTCAGAAACAACCAATCAGAGCCAGGAGGCATGTCTTAGCAGTGTCAATCACGCTCGTGTACGCGCTGATCACACCCCTCTCTTGCACAGCGCTAGCGCCGGAGCGCGAGCCGTCGTTCAAACTCAAGATTGCCAGCGAGCTGCAGCTGTGCTTATGATGGAGAAACAACCTAAACTGCCAATTCTCGAGTGACACCTGCTCATAAAACCAAGAGGTAAAAGGAAAAAGACTGATGACGATAAACAAGCGAAAAAGAAAGAATTACACAGAGCCCATTGACTCAGTGTCAAAGCTCTAGCCGCATAACATGTAGATAAAATGTCACGCACTCTGCTAAGCAACAATTGAAACCTGCTAATTCACTGGCTTGTCATGTTGCTGAAATAATGTACCAGCACACCTTATCTAGCATTATATATCGCTAGAATAATTACTTACATACTGTAACATTAGTTACCGTTATATTAACGTTATCTTACTAGCTATTTATAACTTATAGAAAGAGTGCAGCGTTATAACGTTACATGTAGGCTATTGGAAAATACATAATGATTTGAGGACCAAGTTTGTAGTCAAAGTATGGGCAGGCCATAGTCAATGTAAAGCATATTATTGACGTTTAGTCCCTATTAGTGAATGTGCCATATAACTTTTTATCCGCTGTTATCGGTGGGCCTGTTTACTAGTCTGCGCGTTCACGACAGGCTCCGCTGTGGAGGACGAGCTGTGGAGGGAGGGCTGTAGCGCAGCAGAGAGCAAGGGGGTGGGACCTGGAAGTTGTGCTTGTTCAAATTTTCAGGCTAAGTCAACGTTTTCTCAAAACTCCCTACTGCAGCTTTAAGTAAGGCAGATCAATAATATTGTTGAATATTAATAGTCACATAGTTGCATAGTCACACACACTTCCATTTTCTTTTGAATATGTAGCTCAAATGGAAAGATGAGTCAAGCCAGAGTGAAATGAGTTTGTCTTGCAATCGGCCTTCAATGAACCTCTTCCCCCTGCTGTGTTGAATCCTGGGGAAATGTCATGTCAGACTTCCTCTCGCCCGCTCAGATTGATATAAACGTGGGCCGCCTCTGACCTCCAGTGCTCTGAGCTCTCCATGCAGCTAAAACCTGCACACTCAGTCCTTTGTTCAGACATTTTGAGTGTGTGCTAACTTGATTTGCTGCAAAAGTGATTGGGTTGCAGGCTCTGTGCCGAAACATTACAGAGACACACTTTTTTTAAAGAAGTTGTTAGTTCTCTGAATACACTTTTTAAAGGTGGAGGTAAATGGCACATAAAAAATATATGGTGTATAATGATCCAATAACCATTTGCGTTTTACTGCTGAAGTGCACCGGCTGGTTATGTTGCTTTAACTTGATGCATTAAAGACTGCTCTCATCTATCAGGTATGCATACTGAAACCAGGCGGTTTGGATGCTGGGAAGGGCATTTAGATACTTGTAGAGCACAGGCAGCATTTCCCTGAAGTAATGAGCTTTATAAAGAAAGTAATTGTATTTTCTGCTCCTCGTCCTGGATATAATTTAGAACTATTCAATGCTCGCATGTATTTGAGTCTAGTAGCTGTCAGATAATACTGCCGAACATATTGTATATTTTCCGAACATATTGACTTTTTAAATGTTAGTGAACTGGGTCGTTAAATTATAGTGTAAGAAATGGATTCCAACAGCATTTCATAGTCACATTGTTCATTTTCAATGAATCACCTCTATCAAAACAACATGGTGCTGGAATGTCAGATGAATATGTTTTTCAGGATAATCTTGTTTATAAAATGTGTGGCCTGGACTCATTGGTGGTTATTTCCCTCTGGAACAATTAGAGGCTATCTTGTTTCTTGAGGCTATCATAAAGTATTGCTCACACTTTATCATTAAAGTCAAATCCCTAACCTTACGTATTAAACTTCATTGTGTAAAGGCCCTATTATGTCACGCCGTATTAAAGAGCCCCAAAATGACATTTATTATTTGAATTTCGTAATTAAATCGACAGATTTACAAATTTACTTTATATTAAAAATAACAAAGCACAAAGCTTTTTGTGATTATTGGATGGCAGGCTCGCTACAAATGTTTAGTGACGTTTTGTTCATGCTGAGCATCTACAGAAAACAGCACACACTAAAAGATTTTAGATTTAAGAAACCATGTTACCGATTAAAATCAAGAAATGAATATTGTCAATCCAGAGTTAGTGTCCAAACAGCTGACGTGTTTAACTGTTGTAGCTTATCCACGTTTTGCTTGAAACAGACACTAAACACAGTCAAAACCAAAAATAATTTTATATCCATATTGATATATGAATTACAATGCTATTTTGTCCCCCCAAATTGTGCAGACCTATATTATATATTAATATATGTATATTAATCAGATGAGCTCTGGCTCTGGTGTATTGTATAGGGGCTGGTGCATTTTGCCTGTTCTTATTCTGCCTCCAGGCGAGCAAACATGGCCCCGTCGTCCCAGTTCTGCCACGTCCACTGCAGCAGAGAGACCCACTTTCCCTGACACAGACCTCTCTGGAAACTCACTGTTTATTTATTAATTCCTGCTTTTTTTTTTTTTTTTTTGCCTGCCCTGTAACTATAAAGCCACCGTTCTCTGTACCTTTCTTACAATTTGAAACTTCCCGTCTAGATCAAACCCATGCATGAAAGGATTGAATTATAGTAATATAGATAATTTCAGTCATAAAAGTTTTTTTTAAATCGGATATCAGCATTTAGGAAGCTACATAGAAGTTGAAGATATTAAGTCAATGTTGAAGCAAATTGAAATCATTCTCATTGTTAAGGTTTTAACACGGGTAATGTCCTGTATACTGAAGATAAGGACCCCAGTGTGCAAAGAAAAGTGCACTTTCAATCTTTCGTCTGAGTGTCCCAATGATTTTTATTTTGGGCGATCATCCAGTGAAGGATTGTGTGTAGTGTCAGTAGTATCACAATTACTGCTATCAGAGTTGTGGTATCTCTCTAAGGAAGGCTTTGGATGGGTTCAACTTCAGAGTAATTACTGTGGGTTCGAGGTTGCCAGATTAATGGGCAATAAATGACATGTGTTGCGCTGTGGTTTTCTTACAGAGGGAGATGAAGGAGCAGCTGGTGACTCTACAGGACAGTGAGAAGGGTCATACAGAGGCTTTGCAGCTACTGCAGAGGCAGCTCACCGAAACCAAGGTAAACCTCAGCACATGCCTTATATCACTGTATATTATTCTGAAGAGAAAAAAAAACTGATTTAGCCTGATGCTCCACAGAACAGTTTTCCCTTGGACGTCCATTAAAGGAGCAACCCCATCCATATAACGATTAAAGTGAATGCTGTTTGCTGCTGTCATTCAGATCAGATTCACGTTATGATTTGCAATCGTTATAGAAGTGTTTACTACTAAATGTTTTAAGCCGGAGGATCAATTCTAGATTAATGGACCAACAGTGATTTATATTTATATTTATCCACATATTTGGCAGCTTGATTCAAATCACCACATTGACATTTCACCTCTGACGGGACTCTATTAAACCACATCTGGAATCAGGCCGCATAAAAATAGAAATGTAGCTGACAAACCGCGCATACTGCCCATTACAGATTCATGGCAGATCTCTCACTCTGTCCATTGCTCATCTCTCTCTCTCTCTTTTTCTATTCTGTTGACATTGAATTCCCAACTAGCAAATTGGTTTATTGAACAGGTCTTTAATCTTGACACCTTGTTTTAATCAACGGAGAGAGACTCCACAGTCGATAATGCAACTTTCTCGTCTCCCTGCTTTCTTCGCCCTCTTTTTTTTTAAATTATCCGTCTGTTTGGGATTGGGGACTAATGCAGAGAAAGAGCTTCGTGACACTGTGTGGATCTCTGGTGTCGGTCTTATTGTTCGACAGTTGATTTTTAGCCTACATTATATACTACACTGTCTGCAACACTGGTGTGTTTGTGTGTGTGTGGTGTGAAATATATATATAATGTTTTTGTTTTATTTATGGTTTTTTTATTTTAGTTATCCGTTTTATTTATTCATCTTTATTTTTTCTGTCTGTATTTTACTACTTTATTTTGATGTATTTATTTATCTAGATATTTTATTTATCTATTTTATGTAATTATTTTTTTTTTTATATATATATATATATATATATATATATTATTTTCTTAATCTATACATTTTATTTATTTATTTTTAAAATTGAAATTAGAGGTCAAATATTATTTGAATCATTTGAATCTGTAAGGAAAAAACTTATATATATATATCCCAAAATACGATTTCTATTTTTAAAGTATATATATAATACACTTTAATGGTTTTTAATGGTCGCCATTTCTGTCTCCTTCATTTTATTCACATTTTATTTTTTTTTAAAGTCCTACTTGAAGTCAACAAGAAATGAAAATAAAGCCTATTTACTTTTTTTTAAATCCTACTTGAAGTCAACAAGAAATGAAAATAAAGCCTATTTACTCTCTTAATACAAGTTCCTGGTTATATTGTTAGCGATTGATCAGTGTACACTACACACACACCATTCCAGAGAGAATTATTTTTTGTTTTTGTAATCTTTCATCAAAATATAAACATTTGTTCCACGTTCGAAAGTACTGATGAGCCAAGCCCTCTTAATTTTTTTTTCCAGCCCTCCTCTGACCGGTTGTATAGACCTCTACTCTTCATAGTCTAATCCAGGGATGTCCGAACTCGGTCCTGGAGGGCCACTGTCCTGCAGAGTTTGGCTCCAGCTTGCCTCAACACACCTACCTGGATGTTTCTAGAGGGTCTAAGAAGACCTTGATTACCTGGTTCAGGTGTGTTTAATTGGGATTAGACCTGAACTCTGCAGGACAGTGGCCCTCCTGGAGCAGGATTGGAAGCCCCTGGTCTAATCTATTCCTAATGCACAAAAATCAAGTATTTTTTTTCAATTGAATATCCTGTTTCACAGGATTTATATTACGAAGGTACAATGGATTGCAGACCCTGTTACATGTCGAATTCAGAAGAACATATTTATTCTCTTAAGTCGAGTTAAACTCAGACTTGTATCCCTGTGATTGCTTTTTTTGGAAGCAAACCATGTTTTCATCTCATTGATTTTACAGATTGCACATTTATCTTGAAAGTATCTTTCAGTTATTTCCAGGAAAATGTAACATTGACCAGCCAGTGGTATCCTGTGTGGATTCATTGATGCAGTGATTTAAGATGCTTACGAAGAGCCAGACGCTTGACATTGACATTCAGGACCATCAATGCAAAATGCCTCCTGCAGCCCTGACTTTCCTGTAGAGATTAGAGGACGAAAGGTTATTCTACATTCGCTGTGTCAAGAGAGCTGTCACAGCACAACCTTTTGAGAAGTAGATTTATGGAGTAAACCATAAATAAAGTGGGCTCATGGCTTCTAAATGATAATAAAGTGGGCCAACTTTTAACTCTTAAAAACCTGGCTAATTCAATTCTGTGTTATACCTTTGATCTCGTAAAGTAACTTTATCATTTTACTAGAGGTACATATAACTTATCTATTATTATTATTATTGCTCATACACTACTGTAGATTTTGTAATGTATTTAATGTATCTTATGCTCACCAAGGCTGCATTTATTTGATCAGAATTTTCAGTAGGAATTACCAATGTTGAAAACACAATATTTGTAGAAACCAAAAGAACAGCATTAATTTTAAACTTTTAGATTTATTTTTTTTGCAACTTTATTAATGCCTTTACTGTCACTTTTGGTCAATTTAATGCATCCTTGCTGAATAAAAGTTTTTTTTTTTTCAAAGAAATCTTACTGACCCTAAGAGCGGTCAAACCTCTAACCCTAAAAGTTCAACTTGAACATGTAGCTTATGTCAGTGATGCCGCTAGTTCATGTTTACCTTGTTGGTTTTTTACTTGTTGGCACCTCCCCGCTAGCATGCTCTAGATTTATCTCGGCGGCAGACTTGCTGACAGACCCTCTCATCTGAAGTGCCGATGTTGAATCTGAATGGAAGACCCCAGGGAAACATGTGACTGATTAGCAGATGTCGAAGCGAGCAGGCTGCTTGGAGGCTGGGTCATGCTAGGCTCATAGGAGGTGTTTACTGGCTTTAAATAGACCCAATGTGAGACAGCGCAGCCCATGGGGAGAACCGTTTCAAGAGACCAACACCACTTCAGCATCACTGAGTCCAACTCATCCATCATGCGACACCAGGTGGGCTGACTCAGCCGATGCAAATAACACCAGAGCAAGACGTGATCTTAATAGGATTTCATCTTCCCAGTGGCAAGGAAATCACATTTCCCTTTGGAAAGACAGAAGTGGAACAAGTCCTTTATTGTATTTGTTAGTAGGAGTAATCTTGTAATCGGTGAAGTCTATTTTTCCAGTTCTTATTATAGGCGAAGAAAGAAATGGAAATATAACACGTCTCTGAGCTTGCCTTGTTTGTATGGACGGCCATCAGTGGAACGGCTTCTGTCCTGCCTCGATTCGTCCTTGAGGTTTCAGATCTGATCCGTCGACTGAACCTGATGTTCTTTACGCTTTAATGGGGATGGCCGGCTCCCTCAGAAACATCTCGTTTTATCTCTCTTTTACTTTTTTTTTTTTTTTCTTCTTCACGGTCAATGACGAGGTTTGTTAGCTAGTTTCGCAATTCTCTTTTACGTTCTGCATCATCCCCTCCACTTTTATCTCGATGCTCGTCTGCATGTGTAATGATGTAAGCTGTCCTACAATAACCCTGAAGATTGAGGAACGAGCAACATGCCATTTCCAGTGACTATTAGACCGTGTCCCTGTCTCTAGTGATGCATTCATATGAGGCAGTTTCCACTCGCTTCATTGTCCATTACATCTCACTAAGGCTCTGCAGAAATAATAATAATGATAATTATACATGTAAAAATAGTACCGGTATAATTATGATGATATGCCCCAACACCTGTGAAGAGATGACTCTCTCTCTCTCTCTCTCTCTCTCTCTCTCTCTCTCTCTATATATATATATATATATATATATATATATATATATATATATATATATACATACAAAATAAATGTATGTATAATTTATCAAACAATTTCAATATATGTACATATAAAATTGTTATTTAATATGAATTTAGAGACATTAAATATAAGTACGGGTATTGAAGCTGCATGCTTTTTGCTCTCCTAACAAAATTAGTCACTTACATCTCTTCTGTGTTTTTGTCTTAACTATGTGAATCCACAATGAGACACTTTTTCCGGTCACTAAATTCTCTTTTTCCTCGTCACGGGTAGCTCTAGTTTCAGTTCATACTCCAGTTTAAAAATCAAATATGTTGTTTGTCTGTGTTTTTGTCACTTCAAGCTGTATTTTATTTCAGACACACTTTTTCCATGTATTTTATAAAAAAATACAGTTAAAAACTTACACATATGTTGATGAATATCCATGCATCAGTGTTTTTATGAGGATTCTTTGAACAGAAAGTTCAAAAAAAAAAAATTTTTTGAAATAGAATGTTTTTCTAATTTCATGCACCCTTGCTTTATTAATTTCTTAAATATTTTTTTTTTCAAAAGAACTTTTGAACAGTGGTGTATATATCTTCAGATACATTTATGAGAGAAACTTTCGGCCATTATGAGGATTTTCGTATGCACCCATATTGCCTAGAGTAAAGACTTGTTTAAAACAAACATGCTTGATTGACATCTCAATTAGTGCATGCACAGTGGAGGGTTGTTATTTGAGACTGTGTGTACTATTTTAACTGAACAAAGTCTAGCCTACCAAAAGTCCTAACTTTCTTCTCTACTTTATAGTCGTCAGCGAAGAGCCTTCGTGCAACAATCGGCGATGCGTTTGAGCGACTGCACCGTTTCCTGCGAGAGCGGCAGAAGAGCACGCTTGAGGAGCTGGAGGCGGATACGGCACGCACGCTCTCTGACATCGAGCACAAGATCCAGCGCTACAGCCAGCAGCTCCGTGACGTCAAGGAAGGCATCCAGATCCTTCAGGAGCGACTCAGTGAGACCAGCCGGCACGAGTTCTTGGAAGGAATAGCCCTGACGTCAGACAGGTACTAAGGATGCGGTGTGACTCGGAGATGAGTGGATGCGCGTATGTTGAGGGTGTTTTATATGGTAGTTTGAGATTCTCTGGTCTAAACCGTTTTGTCTTTTTTCTTGTAACTGCTGGTCAGGGAGCAAGTGATTCGTGGAGGGTATTGCTGGTGGAAGCTACCAAGGCAAGTCAGGTTATTTGACTTATGTATGTGACCATTGCCCTTTGCTGTATGTCACAGAAACCCAGTCAGAAAAGAGACTAGTCTGCAGAACAAGGTTAAAGATAGTTAGGGGGTAGAGAGATCATCGATGCTTAAACGGCATAATATGTACGTTTTATCCATTTAGAAATGCGGTTCTCTCAGAATTGCTGTGTAGCAGTTGTTTTAGGTAATGACGAGAGGGGAATGAGTTAGCCATATGGAAAAGGAATAGCATGATTAATGTTTAGGTTAAGCTAATGAAAGTGATCTGCAGTGTTGCCCAGATTGACCTCATTCCTAATGGCGAATTTGAGCTGTTTGTCTTTGCAGGGGCAGCACAGCTATGTAGAAAACAGTACGATTCGAAAATGAGTGTTTGGAAACAGGATCTAGCCATTGAGGAAGAATCGTTTGCTTGGGTTTTGGTGGGTTGCCAGTGTTGAATTTGAATAATGCAGTTGTTGTCCTGTGTCTCCACAGAATAAAGGGAAAGATCCATGAAACGAACCTCACCTACGAAGACTTTCCGACATCCAAATACATGGGGCCCCTACAATATACAATCTGGAAGTCCCTTTTTCTGGATATATCACCAGGTAATGTTCCATAACTACATTTTTTGTACATACTACCGTAAAACTTCAAATAATAGCCGAGTCCCAAATAGACGCCTGTCTCTTTTACACGCCTGGTGTGGCTGCAGGGTTGGGTAAATAAAGGCCGGTCTCAAATAGAGGCCGGGTCTGTTTTTTAGTTTCGGGTTGTATTTAATCCTCTAAAACCGTCAGATCGTCCGCTTTTTCGCGGCCGCCAAAGCAATTTTTTGTCCCTCCAAAGCTTTTTTTGATCGATGAGTGATGTAGAATAGAATGACTGCTGCGCTTGACAGGGCGCGTTACGAGCAGAGAGAGAGAGAGAGAGAGAGAGAGAGAGAGAGAGAGAGAGAGAGAGCGCCCCGGCCGCGCGCGCGCACTCTCACATCTTCAAACAACACGAGCGCTGTCTTGCTCTCTCTCCCTCGCGCATATTAATCAAAATCAATTGACGACGCGACAGTAAAAGGTTGGAAGACCGCAGTTTAACGTGGAGCATTTGGAGATTTTTATAGATTAGAGACATACACTCAATGACCAACATCTCAACACTAAATTATAAAGGCCTGACTCATATAGACGCCTGTCTCAAATACAAGCCGGTGCAATTCGACGGTTTGGGAAAATAAAAGCCCGGGCTACTATTTGAAGTTTTACGGTATGTGTCATTATTGAGAAAATGACTGCAAATAAAGGAAATAATTTTTTTTCACTGTTCTGAATGCTCATACCTGGAATTTAACCACATTCAATAATCTGCACAAAAATACTAGATCAAGGTTTCCCAAACAGGGTTTATGAATAGTCTTTGATGGCTTTCTGAGATTTCCCTTGTGAACCCTGCTTGGTAAACCTTGATCTACCAGTTTGTTTGTTTTTGTTTAGCAAATACTTCCCAGCATCTCAAGGTGAATGCTAACATTATCATGTGCTTATATTCCAGCACTTTTTTGCCAAGGCAAGCGTCACCATTACCGTTACACGTATTTGAGGTTCAGCCAAGCACACACTTCAGGACTGAAGTGTTGCCCTTTCTATTGAGCGAAGACACTAATTTCAATCTTATTTGCTGTCATGTTGGAGCTCATTTTACATCACTAATTGTAGACTATGTGGGTCAAAATTATGGTCGCTTGGTTTCCTACAAGAAACTTTAAAATTAGCACGGGGAAATTAGCGTCTGTCTTGTATGCACTTGGCCTGACAAATTTAAACAAACCTAGCACTGTGCAGCTTATCTAGAAGAGGTTATAATAGTATTATTTATATACTATTTATTATAGTTTTTTTAAATGTATTTTGAATTGGCTTTTGTATTTTCAGCTTTAATTAGATTTTTTTTGTAATTTTGCTGGGGTTTTTTGTAGTTTTTCTTTCTTTTTTTTTTATATTATTGTTTATTTTAATTTCCAGTCAGTAATTTTAGTGATTCAAATATTTGCGAAGGCAATATTTCTTCATTTCAGTTAACTTTTAAAAAATTAAAAATGTTTGGGTTTTTTTTTTTTAGCTCGATGGCGCATAGACAGTTTGATAAAAAACCCATGGACTTGCATTGCAGGAAGAGCCTGAATATAGAGACCAGAATATCATTGAAACTTTTGACCGGGGACTAAGTAACCATCTAGGAACTACCTAGAAACACCTTAGCAATCGAATAGCAACAACCTAGCATTATGGCAGCGAGTTATTAGCACTGTTCTCATTTTGTTTCGAAAGAAATTGCATTCAATTATTAATCTCATTAAATAGCCTGTTGTTATTTGTGCATCTGTAGTACATTAATATAGTAATCATGTCCAATGATCTAATACTTATTGTGTATTTGTTAGTGCATCCAATTAGAGATGAACTAATCAACACAAACACAACCTGCATGTTTACAGCCCTGTGAATGAGATAATATGCATCTGATTGAGATCTGTACGAGTGGCCCATTTTAATAGCTGCGACGAGAAGGCCTCCTTCATCTGTATTCCCTCTCAGTACCCACCTGAGGCAGAGCATTATTTAAAATAACACAGCAGGGAATATCTCGCTCTCTCAATCAATTGTCCAGCGTCTTTTACACCGACAGAAATAGGCAAGGAGCGACGCTCAGCCTGTCACATGAAACAAATCCAGTTCAAATCCTTCCTTCCACACTGCTGCACTCGCCGCCTTTTATTCTGTACTGGAGTGGCGTTTTTTAAATTTATTTCTATTATCCTTATTTGTTTTTCCTCCCAACTTGAACAGCAATATTGCCTCTTTCTGAATCCAAAGCCTGTTGTTTGCGTGACTCAGAGAGAGAGAGAGAGAGGAGAGGCAGAGACTGATCGAAAGCAAGGCGACAGAGGTTAAATTATTTATAGGTTACCTGAAGCGCAAACTGCCAATGTCAAAGAGTGGAAATGTCGACATCCTATCCTCTGGACTGGCTTCTGGCTCTGCCATTTGTGGCGAAGGTTTTAAATAGCCAAGATAAAAATATTTAGAAAATTTCACTCTTCCTCTCATGGTATGACTATCTATGGACCTCTGGAAAACAAGCCAGCATGGTTTCACTGAGAAGGTTTTAGCCTAATTTATGAACTTATGAACCCTAAAAATGCACATACAGAATCATCTCAGTGCAAAAGAATGCACAACATGCCTGATAAGTGATTGCTTCAGATAAGCATTCTTTACCCTCAGCTTCACTTTCTCCCCACATTTCCTCATCATTCCTTATAAACATGATATATAGTTCATCATAGCTCGACTTTCCAGAATTAAATCTTGGCGTCCTGCATATCGTAATGTGCTGCAACTGCTTGGCTCGGGTTTCTTTTTCAGGTCCAAGCTAGTTTGGACTCTTTTCGCTAAGTGGCATGTGTCCATTGTTTTTGTCTGTATGCAGGAAGCTTGTTCATTTTCCAGGGTTTGCTCTTCTCTCAGTCCATAGTTTGGCACACTTGCTCGCCATTGAACCCACAGCAAGCTGGCATCATAATGGGCACTGCAGCCGGTCTGCTGCAGGCATTACTAGCCAGGCAGCGGTTGATGGATGGGTGGTTTATTTATCCTTTTTCAACAAAGTACTCAATGCCTGGCAGAAGCGCTTAAACAATGGCCAGTACTGAAAACCACACTGCCCTGTACACTTATTCCGATTGCTGGATGCATCTGAAAGTGTTTGCACTCAAAGGAGTGTACGCTTGAAATGACCTGACGATAATGAATTAGAGGGAGTGTGTTTGTGTTTCAGTGGAGGATTATTCCACCAGCTCATGTAGTGATTGTGTCAGCGCTTTTGATTGATAAGAATGACCTCCAAAACCATTCATTTCAAGCTGCTCATTTAGCCTTTATTGAGCCATTTAAGTATGGAAGAGATAAAGGAAATAACAGCCCATAATGTGTGACCACATGTGCTTATGAATGCCCACATGGATGCCCAAGGGAAAACAGCCCTGCACATCTTTTTACACTCCTAGGAAAGCCTCTATAGGATAACGATCAGATCAATGCATAAAAGACCAATAACAGAAGAGTGACATGTTAAAGGAACACTTCACCCATTTCAACATTAATCTTTATTGAAAGTGGGTCATATATGTAGTCGAAATGTAAAAGAATTTTTGAATTTGGTGCCCTCTTGACCGAGAAAAGACAGAAAATAACTTTAGGGCGCATTTGTATGTAAGACAACAACTCCCACAATGCACCACATTGCACAGCTCCGCAAGCCACTCCCACTAATCCAGAACAGCACAAACATCAGGGAAATCCCTCTTCCGTCTACAAGGCTAGCTGCCAAAAGAGTTTGAAATTAATTTCACACAAAATGTCTAGTTAGTTGGCTGTGGCGAGCAGGGCGAGTGACGTGAGAGGACGGCGCGAGGCCGGTGGCGGGAGTGATAATGAACGACACCTGTGAGACGCACCGGTCTCTCTCGCATCTCTCACGGAGGAGCGGACGCATAAAACGAGGAGCGACGACAGGGCAGATCGAGAGAGGATTAGGAACAGGCCTGATGATTTTATGTTGTGTTTTGTTTCTGTTGTGTGTGGCTGCTGGCTTATACTTTTGTATTTGTTTATTTTACTATTAAAATGTTTAAATGTTCGCCGGTTCCCGCCTCCTCCTTCCCACAACAAACCCCGTTACATTGGCAAACTCATTAGTGAATTACTCCTCGCTTGTATATCTTTCTATATGGTGAATTATTGCATGATATACCTGGATGTTCAGTCAGAACATATGCGGTGCGACACTAGGATTGTTCACATCACAACACAAACGTCCGTGTGCTCGTCTGATTCAGAGATTTCATCCAGGAGAAATTGCCATCGTTGAGATTCTCTGCAGCAGACGGACTCTATCTGTGTCCGTAGCGCACAGCGAGAGCACAGGCACCAGCAGTCCGCCCAGCTCGAGCCAGTCCGGGCTCCTCGTCCGCCTCCTGTTCCTCCAGCAGCCTCAGCTGCTCTTCACTACATTGCGGCTCATAAAGATAGCCACGAACATCGGATTCGAGCAGCAGAATTTCAAAATCCTCTTCTTCCATACGTTTAGTTTCTTCCGTCATTGTCGTAACTTCCTATCTCCACAGCGCTTGTTAGCTTAGCTTCCAAACAAGATGGCTGATATTGCTGTCTGTATCTGCAAGTGAAGTCCCACCCACTGATCTGTAATAGGTCTGTAGCGTGAGTGGGTCCCACACCCTGAATAAATGATCAGCTTGTGTTTGTAGTTTCTACACTTTTCAATGAAATGTGACTTCCTGCTTTTTATGACGCAAAATGACGATTTTTACATCATAAAAAGCAGGAAGTGGAACACTTAAATCCTTATTTCTCCCATCTCAGGGGAAAATAAGGGAATAAACCATGACCATTCAAAAATATGACTGGGTTTCTAAAGATACAAAGCTTAATGCAAATGGGTGAAGTGTTCCTTTAAGGAACAGATGATGACTTGACGATGACTCCAAAAAACGTCAGGTTAAAAATTTAATTGATGTTCAACAAATAAAAAACAGATATAATACAGATGAGCAAATGATAAAGCTTGGGTTGCTGAATATTCGATCCCTTACTTCAAAATCTCTCATAGTTAATGATATGATTTCAGATTATAATCTTGATATGCTGTGTTTGACAGAAACCTGGCTAAAACCAAACGATTACATTATTTTAAATGAGTCAACCCCACAAGATTACAGTTATAAACATGAACCTCGTCTGAAAGGCAAAGGGGGAGGTGTTGCTGTAATTTATAGTAATATTTTCAAAACCACTAAGAAATCTAGCTTTAAATATACTTCTTTTGAAGTATTGGTGCTTAATGTAAAAATCTATAGTGTAAACGATAAATCACATTTGAGAATTATGCTGGCTACTGTATACAGGCCACCAGGGCACCATAAAGATTTTATCAAAGAATTTGCGGACTTCCTATCAGAATTAGTATTGGCTGCAGATAAAGTACTAATTGTTGGTGATTTTAATATACATGTAGATAATGAAAAAGATGCATTTGGATTGGCATTTAAAGACATTGTAAACTCAATTGGAGTTAGACAACACGTGTCAGGACCTACTCATCGTCGTAATCATACTCTAGATCTAATATTATCACATGGAATAGATGTTGATACCGTTGAAATTCTGCAGCAGAGCGATGACATCTCAGATCATTATCTAGTCTCATGTAAATTACATTTAGCCAAGGCTGCAAAGCCGACTCCGTGTTATAAATACGTTAGACCTATAACTTCTGCCACTAAAGATTGCTTTATCAATAATCTTCCTAATCAGTTTCATCATCTCAGCATCCCGGATAGCTTAGAAGAACTTGATATTGCAACAGAAACGTTTAACTCTCTCTTTTCCAGCACTTTAGACGCAGTTGCTCCGTTGCGCTTAAAGAAGATTAAAGAAAATAGCCCAACGCCGTGGTACAGCGAGCACACCCGGGCCCTTAAGAGAGCAGCCAGAAAAATGGAGCGCAACTGGAAGAAAACTAAACTAGAGGTATTTCGGATTTCATGGAAAGAGAGCTCGATTGCTTACAGAGAGGCTTTAAAAGCTGCTAGATCTGCTTATTTTTCAAACCTATTAGAAGAAAATAAACATAATCCAAGGTATTTATTTGAAACAGTGGCTAAACTAACGAAAAAGAAAGCTTCAAGCTCAGAAGTGTCCAAGCAACACAGCAGTGATGACTTTATGAACTTCTTCACTTATAAGATTGATAATATCAGGGACAAAATTATAACTATGCAACCGTCTACCACAGTATCGCATCAGGAAGTGCATTGTAGTCTCCCTGAGGAAAAATTTGATTCATTTGTTGCTATAGGAGAGGAAGAATTCGTTAATTCATCTAAATCGACAACTTGTATGTTAGATCCTATACCGACTAAGCTACTGAAAGAGATGTTTCCAGAGGTCATATATCCTCTTCTTAATATCATTAATTCATCTTTGTCTCTAGGATACGTACCAAAAACCTTTAAACTGGCTATGATAAAACCGCTTGTTAAAAAAACACAACTTGATCCTACAGAATTAGTCAATTACAGGCCGATCTCGAATCTGCCTTTTCTGTCAAAGATATTAGAAAAAGCAGTATCTTCACAACTGTGTTCCTTTCTAGAAAGAAATGATATCTGCGAGGATTTTCAGTCCGGATTTAGACCGTACCATAGCACTGAGACCGCTCTCATTAGAGTCACAAATGATTTGCTCTTATCATCCGATCGTGGTTGTATCTCTCTATTAGTGTTACTCGATCTTAGTGCTGCATTTGACACAATTGACCACAACATTCTTTTAAATAGACTAGAAAACTATGTGGGCATTAGTGGAATTGCACTAGCATGGTTTAAATCATACTTATCTGACCGTTATCAGTTTGTAGCAGTAAATGAAGAGATGTCTTATCGATCACAAGTTCAGTATGGCGTACCACAAGGCTCAGTACTAGGACCGCTGCTGTTCACTTTGTACATGCTACCATTAGGAGATATCATTAGGAAACATGGAGTTAGCTTTCACTGTTATGCCGATGATACTCAGCTGTATATTTCTTCAAAACCCAACGAAACTTACCAATTCACAAAATTAACGGAATGCATAGCTGATATAAAAAATTGGATGACTAGTAATTTCCTACTACTAAATTCTGAAAAGACAGAGATTCTAATTATTGGACAAAAAACTTCCACACGTAATAACCCAGAATACTGTCTAACACTTGATGGCTGCTCTGTCAAGTCTTCGTCGTCGGTTAGGAACCTGGGTGTGCTCTTTGATACCAACCTTTCTTTTGAAAGCCACGTGTCTAGTATCTGTAAAACTGCATTTTTCCATCTTAAAAATATATCTAAAATACGCCATATGCTCTCATTGGGAAATGCGGAACAATTAGTCCATGCGTTCATGACCTCAAGGCTAGATTATTGTAATGCTCTACTGGGTGGTTGCCCTGCACGCTTAATAAATAAACTACAGCTAGTTCAAAACGCCGCAGCTCGAGTTCTTACCAGAACCAGGAAATATGACCATATTAGCCCGGTTCTGTCAACACTGCATTGGCTCCCTATTAAACATCGTATAAATTTTAAAATATTGTTGATTACCTACAAAGCACTAAATGGTTTAGCTCCGCAGTACTTGAGCGAGCTCTTAACGTATTATAGTCCTTCACGTCTATTGCGATCTCAAAATTCCGGTCAGTTGATAATACCTAGAATATCTAAATCGACTGCAGGCGGTAGATCCTTTTCCTATTTAGCACCAAAACTTTGGAACAGTCTTCCTACCATTGTCCGGGAAGCAGACACACTCTGTCAGTTCAAAGCTAGACTAAAAACACATCTCTTTGACCTAGCATACACATAACGCACTATAGACTTCTATAAATTCAATGTTAGGCTGCATAGATTAGGTCAGCCGGAACTGGGAACACTTCCGTTAAATCTTGATGTACTCGCTACATCATAAGAAGAATGGCATCTACGCTAATATTAGTGTCTTTGTTTATCCCGAGGTTTTCCCGCAGCCTGCCGGATCCAGGCCGTGTCCAGATCTGATGAAGGAGATCCGCCTGGACCCGATGACAATGCAGTGCTGAAGTGTCCACTATCCTCTCCCTATGGAGGATCCCTTTCCCACTCTACAGATAAAGCGTTGTGAATTCCGGCTCGCGTACCCCGAAGTGATAAAATAAAACAAAATTCTGTATCAAAATTTATAGGCAAGAAAAGTAGTTTGTTTAGGCTGGGTTGTATGAATTATAAACCTGCGCACATATTTTAAAAAGCACATAACTATAGAATCAATTCTGAATGAGCATGTGAACGCCGTCAGCGTTAATCACAGGTTCGCGTTTAAAAGTCTGATCATTTCGACGGAGGTGAATCAATCAAAGTTAACTTTAGCTGGAAATAACATTATTCAAGAACCGCTATAATGCCAAAACAATCTGTTACCTTAAATTATATGTTTATCTCTGTAAAGCTGCTTTGAAACAATCCATTGTTAAAAGCGCTATATAAATGAAGATGACTTGACTTGACTTGCATTAAAGGAAAAAAATATACTCACTTTTATCTCATTTCAAATCCATAAGACTTTTTTCAGTGTAACAAAAAGGAGAGAATTAGCAGTGTATGTATTAGGCTTGGGTCTCCGTCTCGTTTGAACTTTAAGGGGTCGTATTATTCTTTTTCACTTTTTAAACTTTAGTTAGTGTGTAATGTTTCTGTTTGAGCATAAAAAAGATCTGCAAAGCTACAAAGTTCAAAGTCTACTCCAAAGAGAGATATTTTATTTAACAGAATCCACTGTCCATGAACTACAACGAACGGATCGTTTGGACTACAAGGCGATTTTTCCGGGCTTTGTGAAGTCATCATGTTCCTCATTTAAATAATCCCCGCCCACGGAATACGCAGAAAAGCGGACAAGGCCTGGTTGAGCTGCTGCTTTGTCAAAGAGACATTGTTTTTTCCACAACTCATTTGTTTGACCTACCTAAGGCTGACAAACTTAGAGTGGTTCAAATTTATTTTAAAGTCCCCATGAATTCAAAATTGACCATACTTTGTTTGCCTAAATTGATCGTTTTGTGGTGAACAATTCATCCATGCAAGTCAATCCACACAAAAAAATTTTTTGGCTTCGTAATCTTTAATCAAAATCTGAAATTTCCCCTCCCCTCTGCATTGGACGACGTTCCCTGATGACGTAGGTTTGACGGTTTGGGTGTCTGCTTAACATCCGTAACCACGCCCCTCCAACTGACAGTAGACAGGGGGAATGAAAACACCTACTTTTCTAGATCCAATCAGGTGCTAGTTGGAAAAAAAGCCACGCCCACTATTTTGCCTCATTTAGTATTCCGTTTCTCTCGGAAATACGTCACAACACTGGAGAAAAGTCGTTTGCAACTTCCGGTTCACGGGGACTTTAAACACTGTTCCTGAACATTATAATCCCGATGTTTATCTGTGCGCTGCACATTTGATGGAGAACAGCTTCCAGAAGCACAATGCAGTAGCGCAGCGCACAAAAGCTTTTCCTGAAATGCAACAGTTTCCACTTTGTCGGGACAATATGTTGTTTGTGGATCACAAACTATAAATAATTAACAATTTCTATTAACAATTCCAATTATAAGTTTTATGTTGTTGCTACGCTCGCCTGCTAGCCTACATTAGTGTTGATATAGTGTTGTTTACTATAGCTTTTGTAAGCTCTTGCTTTTGTAAGGCTGTCCACCACTTAGGAAATTAACCATGGTTTTGTGACTTATAAAGCTCTAAATGGTTTAGCTCCAGTCTATTTAACGGATCTTCTATCGCCCTACAATCCATCGCGCTCTTTAAGATCACTAAATTCGAGGCTTCTGGTCATTCCTAGGATATCCAGATCCACCAAAGGAGGCAGAGCATTTTCACATTTAGCTCCGAAGCTCTGGAATAGCCTTCCTGATATTGTTCGTTGCTCAGACTCGCTCTCACAGTTTAAAACTAGACTGAAGACGCATCTATTTAGCCAGGCATTCATATACATTTTTTATCTTACAGTTACTGTAAATTCGGCCTCTAGTTCATAAACGCCAGAGGAGAACTGGCCCCCGACTGAGCCTGGGTTCTCCCAAGGTTTTTTTTTTCTCCATTGGGTCATCTGATGGTGTGTTAGGACACCTTTAGGTCACTGGATGGAGTTTTTCGGTTCCTTGCCACTGTTGCCTTTGGCTTGCTCAGTTGGGGATATTCAAATTAATTAACCAATCATACCATTGATCAGCTCTACCAAACTTGGATGTCTTTTTTTTTTTTTTTTTTTTTCTTTTTTTTTTTTTTCAGTAATAAACAAACATTGTTAAGTTGTTTTGATTGATACTGTGAAGCAGCTTTGATACAATCTGTATTGTGAAAAGCGCTATATAAATATATTTGACTTGACTTGACTTGACTGTTGAATTATTGAAAACCTGATTCACACTCAAGCTAGTAATCATGATTGTGGAGTGCATGCTTTCAGTATGTATTAAGGCATATACAATTATAATATTGACATTTAATATAAAAGGTATGTATGTATGTATGGTTTATGTATATATATATATATATATATATATATATATATATATATATATATATATATATATATGTGTATATAGGTATATATGTGTGTGTGTGTATTTTTAAAATGTACTCATTTATATATGTATTTGTTTTTATTAACTTGTCCTATTTTTTTATGTATTTATCTTTTGTTTCTTATTTATTTATTTGCTTATTTATTTTGATGTAATATAATAGGTCTTAACAAGCCTATTGGATGCACTGATTTTCTTTTCCTCTATCCTTATGTTTACAGTGCCTGCTGCTTTAACCATGGACCCCATCACTGCTCACCAGCGGCTCATACTGTCGGACGACTGCACCATCGTTGCATACGGGAACCTGCACCCACAGCCGCTTCAGGATTCGCCACGCCGCTTCGACGTCGAGGTGTCAGTGCTGGGTGCCGAGGGCTTCTCCGGGGGCGTCCACTATTGGGAAGTGATGGTGTCCGAGAAAACCCAGTGGATGATCGGTGTGGCCAATGAGACGGTGAACCGCAAGGGCAGCATTCAGATCCAACCCAGCCGAGGCTTCTACTGCATCGTCATGCATGACGGTAACCAATACAGCGCTTGCACCGAGCCCTGGACACGCCTCAACGTAAAGAGCAAGCTCGAGAAAGTGGGCGTCTACTTGGACTACCCCAAAGGTTTGCTGGTTTTCTACAACGCCGACGACATGTCCTGGCTCTACACCTACCGAGAGAAGTTTCTAGCCAAACTTTTCCCATACTTCAGCCCCGGTCAAAGTCACGCTAATGGAAAAAATGTGCAGCCCTTGCGAATTAACACAGTGCGTTTATAGATACTGAGTCAGCAGAGAAGTTTTTGGGATAAAAAGAAGAAACTGAAAAAAACTAGGGTGTATAATAAAGTTTCTTTCTTTCAGCTTACCTCCTTACGGCACTCGGTGGGTAGCCGACATTGTACTGAATGAAGCGATCTGACTGATGGATTGTGACGTAAGGCTCTGAACGCCTGGAGTTGGTAAATAAAATGGAGAGCCTTGCACTTTTCTGAGAGGTGCCTATGGGCGTTTTGTACATTCACTGTTGCTGGTCATTTGTAATCTTGCCGTGGCCGGCTTGCTTGCCCAAGATTTCCCAGCTGCTCATACACAATACCCCGACTTATGTTCCCTCAGCCCCTGCTGGGTCCAAACGCTCCTTTCATGCCTCTAGTCTGGAAAAAAAGAGCTTATCTGTTGTGCAGACAGAAATAAGAAATGTGTTGCCTGTTTCGTTTTGTGCAATTGGCTTTGGTGTGTTTGTGGAGTGTGTCCAGCGTCAGACTGCTACTCGACACTGAGGTAGTGCTGTACGAACTTATTACTTTATTTTTTTCCTGTAACTGCATGAACGCTGAGTGGAATATCGTGTTCCTCAGGTCATGCTTATGCTTGCGACGGTGATGGTGTTTGACCCCCAGCCATGTTGGCGTGTATCTGTATGCGTGAATGACTATGTTTTTATTCCCTTTTAGTCGAGATATAGGGTTCGAATGCCGCTAGCGCATCTGCTGCTATCATAAGAAAGGGACTTTGCGCATTTGTACATATCGCAGGACAGCATTAAATTTGCTCAGTGAAAAGTGCGTCCCCTTCGCCTTCCTTTTCCCTTTAGCTTGCTATTGCTTTTATTTATTCATCCTGTGATTACTTTCTAGAACATTCCAGAGTTTGCGGTCCCGGGACGTCTCATTAGGATGGCCGAAGTGTTAAATTGGACGCTGGGTCATCTGTCAGCTTTGTCACATCAAATCAGGTGATAATAGTGCGAGATGGTTAAAGACATTTCCATTTCTGAGAAACTGCATCCGTTGCTCTTAATAAAAGTGTTGAGTCTAATGTATGTCTAAATGTATTTTTCCTAACGAGTCAATGGCTTTTTAAAGGATGTGTGTCTGTGTGTGTGTATATATATATATATATATATACATGGCATTTTTATAGTACATATATCATTTTGAATGGAAACTCTACACCCTGTCAGAATGCTCTCATAAATTGTCCTTGATTGTTCAGATGTGGCCACTGTTACAATTTGGTGCATTGATGTTTTCCGAGGCTCGGTTTCATATCCTTATCCCTGATAGCTTGTTTCTCCTTGAATTCTTGTCAATGGAGCAATACACCTGTTCGAAATAAATTTCTCTGATCTTACCTAGAATGACGAACAGGTTCGTAATCCATTCCATGTTTTATTCTGTGCTTGAACTTCACTCCTGTTTGGTTAAGATGTTACCTGTGTGTTCTGTCATTTTTGTTGTTAAAGGATAAAGGCGTTGGACGTTTATAACCGAGACCTCCATGGGGTCAGTGTTACACAAGGTCTATGCTTGTGTTATGAGGCAGTCCGATGATTATTATTATTATTGTTAGATGATGGTGGCGGGTTCTTTAAGATATATAGATATATATTGCTGAGGATTGTTGTTGTTGGTGTTGATGATGATTTGTGTGTTTGGATGAAAGCTGCTTTACACCCATCATTGTCTAAATGCACTCTGCTGAGCTCTTGAAGCTGGAGGCTCATGGAAAAGTGTTTTAATGTTCAATTAAAAAAATGGTAAAACCAAAAACATTTCTGACTCTTCATTATGTTTGAATGACTTCATTAATAGTCCAACACAGGTGCCAAAATGTACACTCGACAAGTGCCAAATGAGACAAAAATAGTTACTAGCCAGAGATCCGGTTGTTCAAGAATGATTAAGCCTTCAGGGCCTTCCAACTAGTAGGAAGTTTTGCTCTGTTTAAATTATTCTCCAGAACTGGAGACACATTTTGGCCGTTAAACCACACAAACATAAATATGTGAACTGGAGCAGTGTTATTTTAGTATTATTTATATACTGCTGTATTAATTCATATTTTGAATTAGCTTTTTAGCTTATCATTTTTATTTTAATGTTTCTATTTAGCTTTAATGTATCAAATGATCAATTTTACTTTGTCATTTTAGTACTTAAACTTATTTTATTTCAGTTAGTTGCCAAACCAACATTTCTCATTTTTATTTAAAGGGTTAGTTCACCCAAAAATGAAAATTAAGTCATTAATTACTCACCCCCATGCTGTACCAACCCCGTAAGACCTTCGTTCGTCTTCGGAACACAAATGAAGATATTTATGATTAAATCTGAGAGCTGGATCACTCCTCCATAGGCTCCCTAAGGGAATGACACCGGACGGCCCAGAAAGTCAATGAAGAAAATGTTTAAATATTCCATGTCGCAACAGTGGCTCAACTATAAGTTTATCAAGCGACGAGAATACTTTTTGTACGAAAAAACAAACATAAATAACGACTTTATTCGACTATTCCTTTTCTTCCTTGTAGGCCTGAAACGAGACTTCAAGAGATTTCCACGACGCGCACGCGAGAATTGCGATCTCCTTAAACTACTTCAGTTAAGTTCTCGCGCGTGCGTCGTGGAAATCTCTTGAAGTCTCGTTTCAGGCCTACAAGGAAGAAAAGGAATAGTCGAATAAAGTCGTTATTTATGTTTGTTTTTTCGTACAAAAAGTATTCTCGTCGCTTGATAAACTTATAGTTGAGCCACTGTTGCGACATGGAATATTTAAACATTTTCTTTAATGACTCTCTGGGCCGTCAGGTTTCATTCCCTTAGGGAGCCTATGTAGCAGTCATAAACCTCTCAGATTTGATCATAAATATCTTCATTTGTGTTCCGAAGACGAACGAAGGCCTTACTGGGTTGGTACAGCATGGGGGTGAGTAATTAATGACTTAATTTTCATTTTTGGGTGTACGAACCCTTTTTTAAAAACTTTTCTCTAATTTATATATATATATATATATATATATATATATATAAAATAAAAGCTATGGAGGGCCAAATAAAATTATTTAAAAAATTTATATATAAATAAATAAAGGTTAAAATATTTAAATAACCAGCACTGATGTGGAGCAAAATTATTGATTTGAATGACGTTTCACAGAAATACTGGCTTGTGTATCAAATGTAATTTACCATGGCAAAAAAAGTTGATTCTGGGCCTTGGTCCCATATGGCCAGTATTTAAAAATTATTATCATTATGACTGTTGCATTATTTTTCTTCTAGGTAATGATTATTTTATTTCAAGTAACAAAATGTTTGGTAACACTTTAATTTAAGATGACGTGGTTACACGTTACTACATGTACTTACTATAGTAATAACAGTAAATTATGCATAATAACAAGTAACTAACCCTGACTATAACCATAACTCTATAGTAAGTACATGTAGTTAATTAGTATTACTCAGTACTTATTTGAATAAGTAAAATGTAACTGCATCACTTTAAAATAAAATGTAACCAAATGTTTTTATGGTTTTAGTTTAACTAAAATAACTCTGTTGCTAACCAGTGTTGTTATTGAGAACTTAAACTATTTAGACAAAGGTTTTTGTTAACTGAAGTACAGCTGAAATAAAATAGATGCATGATAATGTGAGTGATTCAAACAAAAACCAGAACAAAACCACAGCTACTTACAAAATGGTCAAATATGGAATGTAATTTATCATCGGTTAGAAAGTTGGGTCCTGGTCCAATACACCAGTGTTTGAATGTATTTGCATTGTGGCTGTTGCTCTGCAAAATCTATCTATTACTGCAAAATTCTCCAAAAATTCCATCTTTAGCAATTTCCAACTTCCTGTTCATACACGTTCGTCTCTTCCCCAAACAGCAGCTGATGGTACATCACAACAAATCGCTCTTGCCATCTGAAAACAATGTGTTGGAATTTGGCACTTAGTCCTTTAGACTGCAGAAAATGGCTTGTGTGTGAGGAGAAGAATTGATTTTCCTTGCATTTTTAATGAAATCATTGCATCAACCTGTGTCCAACAAGACACAGTGAAACTCTGGAGACTTGGGACACTGTTTCTGTTTATGGATCTTACAATGCACAGGCTTTTTATGTTATTACACAATAGCTGCTATTACACAGTCGCCTGCATCATTGCTGGATTCCAAGCAAAGAGTGTAATTGTGTAAGTATCCCTCGGGACAAGTGTCCTGTCAAACCTATAGACTTACCTAAAGACTTTTTGTTCAATGCATCTCTACAAGAATAGATTCTGTCATACCAATATAACTAGGTGTGGGTGGTATGAGGTTTCAGTGGGGATACAAGCTTTAAAATGAGACAAAGTCTTAAAGAAACCTCACCATCATTTTAATGAAATGTTCACTTTCTCACACACTTGATACGTGAGAGGATGTCACTGCAATGCTTCCGCTTCAGGGAAGTCATTACACTTTGTGGCTGTGTCTCAAAACCCAGTGAGCAACCAATCTAGGTAGCATCTTGGGCATCATATTGCTGGTTTATATCATACCTAGATATGATGGGGCTTCATACTGGGTTAAAGCATTCAAAAACAACTATAATACTCAAAAGATCAGTATAGATGGGCAACTCAATGGGTTTGGAGATGCAGTCACTTGTGTATCTGATTATCTAAGTGGATCTTGCTCGATTGAACTGATTCAATCAGTTTTTTGATCACATGACAGATGCAAACTCATAATGAATTGTTCATCCTATCCAATATGCTGACATGTTTATAAGCCAAACTGTTATTGCTAACCATTACAGTATATTGAGATATTGATTTTTTTTATTTTTTATAAAACGGATAGTTCTGGTCCTTGATTCTGATTGGTTGAGCCGCGTTCGAAGCCGTTGTAAATTACTCAACATACTTTGTTGCGGCATGTGTTGCTTGGCAACCTCTTTGGAACTACATTGCTTGGCGGAGGAATACGTGTGTTATAACGTTATATTTTTTGTTGCTGGTGTTTATTTTATGAATATTATAAATATTTTTATGAAAAATTTATATTTTTATGGAGTATCCGTTTTATAACTCTGTTAATAAAACTGTTCTAAATTCACTGTTAATCACTGCTTCAAGGGGCTTATTGCTTTTATTTGATATATTTTCCATTTTCAATTAAAAAAAATTTAATTGTGTTTTGAGGTTTTTTTTCATTTTCAGGTTTAGTTTTGTCGTTTTTGTACATTGTTAAACTAAATGAAAATAAGAAATAATGCTGCCTTAGCAACTAGTTTAGTGTGTGTATCATATATATACTTACTATATTAATGTCAGTTAATGTTTACTTAAAGTAAAAATATAGTTTTACATAATTTACAAAATGTTTTTGTTAATTGAAATAAACATTAAAATAAGAAATTTTGCCTTGGCAACATAGCTGAAATTAAATTAAAGTTTTAAGTTTATTATTTCAGTCCATGTTTTTTAAGTAACAAAAATGTTTTTATAGTTTTAGTTGAACCCTACTGCTAACCAGTGTTTTTATTAATAACTAAAACTAATATAATAAATTTTGTTAAGTGAAGCTGATATAAAATAACATATTAGATGGAAATATTTGAACAAATTGAAAATAAAAAATGTGTCCCTGGCAACTAACTAGAATAAAACATGTTTAAGTTGAAGTACTAAATTTACAAATAAATAAATAAAAACACAACCTTACTAAAACAAACTAAAATTAAAATGAAATCTGTAAATACTTTTGACTATTAATACATTTTATCACAGTATATAAATAATACTAAAATAACACTGTTTCTAATGCATTTGTCACCCAGTTTTGCAACACTGCCTCAACTGATGTTCAAGGTCTGATCAGACTTGTTTGCTCTCCTGTGTTCACAGAGATTCACCTGCATGTGTCTGTGCAAGTCTGAGACGTCTATGTGCCGTGAGTTGTAGCGTTTGCCCTGTGGTGCTTTTCCAAAGAGCTGCAACTAGAGCTACAAAAGCTTCTAGGGTTTCAGCATACGGTTTGAAACGCAGCGCAGGGAGACCTCTGGTGTTGAAATGTAGACTTCAAGAGCTTCAAGCCCATCCAAGAGGTTCGTTTTCTCCTTCAACTTTTGTGATTTATTCTTATTTGTACATGTTCGGTCATGAAATCGTCTTCACAACTCTTCGCCAAGTTGCGAGGGACATCAGAGTTTGATGAATGTGCTCATGACAAATTACCAGTGCCTTCAAGCAGGTCTGTACGCATAAATACTTTATTGCACATTTCGATTTTTTTTATGTTAACTCTAAATGCCACTGCACAGATGTCACTATTGTTCTGTGAAGCACAGCACCCCTCGGGCCTTATTCCTTTTTTAGGGAACCGTAAACTGGTTTGGGTTTAAAAATAACACGACTATCTCATATGAAACCAGCTGGTGCTCTCAAAATGAACCGTTTCTTTATTTTGCAAAGAAAATGCTCCTCATAAACTCATGAATTCCTAACAGATCTGTTTCTGCAACCTTAATTTGGATTTGTCTGTCAGACTTTGCTGCGGTACGTGTGCATGGGCGATCCATCAAATGCATTTGCATGGACATTGACAGGTCGGCCATCTCCTTTTGCAGTTTTCAGCTTCACAAACCTCATCTATCAGAGTTCACATTTTTTCCCACCGTCACTTACAGAACTTACGGGAGTCTGTTGACCGAATGAGATAAAAGTTTGAAGGTGTTCACCACCAAGTTCTCCAAGTTAAAGATTAGGAGGATATTCCCACTGACGACTGTGGGAAAAACGCAAACCAGAGCCATGCATAGCAACCCTGTGAGCGTTTCTTGCCTCAAGCGGGGACTTTCCCATTCAGGAAAACAACAGCGTTCTCCTTGAGACCTGTTAAAAACAGCCACTGATGTGACCCCTGGCCGAAGATCGGTTTTAGACTGTGCAAACGTTGATGGGTTTTGTTTCTGGCTATAGTTGTCTGCCAAACCGGTTTGGTGAGCACACAGGACATCGTTCCCAGGACAGGACCATCGTTGCTCACTGTAAACACACCCAGCCCTGTGAACGCCACAGCTGTTGGGGGTTGTTGAGTCAACCAGACTAAGTGACATATGCATTTGCCCGAGGACACCATAGTCCTTTTTCTCACCCATCTGTGTGTTTCTATACGAGTCAGACGGACTTCGGGACCTGAGCCGACCCAAACTCCCCGTCAAACTCAACAGGACCACCATTGCAGGAAGAACCCAGGATAACTCATCCATGTCGGGAATGCATGATACAAGGCGTCCGCCTCTTTTCAAACAGGCTTCCACAGAGAACCGTTCCAGCGTCCAGTCATGACTGCTGTAGATTCCACTCACAATCCATGCCAGAAGACATCCAAAAAAGCCAATCGTCCTAGAAACACGTTTAGATTCACTTGCATTTTGCTCCAAGTTTCCCGTGGTTGTCCCGTCCTGAGGACGCAGCAGATTTACCAGCAACTCCACGGCGATCAGAAGCGGCGTCAGCAACACCACAACTCCATAGGCCTGGCAGAGAAACAGCAGGAATCGAAGGGCGACGACATCCGAAGAAACGCTAAAAGGCGTCGACCAGAACTCCATGAGCCAGACGTAGAGCAGAAACACTGGAGGAACAGAAAACAGGCGTCAAACCGACGAATTAAAGGAAAACGAGGAGAACATGTGGTTCTGCTTACGGGTGACGGCCAGGTCTGTGAATAACAGCATGCAGCAGCAGCAAAGACTGACCGCAGTGATGGTGTGTGTGACTACAGACGGACACAACAGCACACTGCTCATCAGTTTACACACACACACACGGAGCGCAGCATCCAGAACACCCTCCATCTGCACAGAACAGACATGTCCGTTAAAGAGTCATAATGCACATTCTCCGGAAGGAAGCTGATGATAAATGCACTAGTAGATTTTTTAAAAGAAAGTCGAATTATGCAGGACTATGTTCAAGGCCCAAGATACATTAAAGTCAATATGAAATCAAACTTGTTTGTTTAATACATGGAACTGGTCTTATTGTGGAGGATTCATAATGGCATCTGATCTCATTTCCCCCCCAAAAAGTAACTTTTTCCACTTCTATAATGTCTTTTATAATGTGTGTTTGTGTGTGTGTGTACTTGTACAACTATCTTTGTGAGGACTGGTTTATACTTTTATTTTCATACACACTCATACACATGTACTTACATACATGAAAATAACAGTATTTAAAAAAAACATCTAAATAATTAAATAAAATCAAGAGAATTTGGTCAATTGCATGCATGCAGCAATGCCATAATTGCAGGGCCAGTCCAAGCTGATTCCTCACTCACCAGAAAGCAGAGATGAAATAATGCAGCAAAGCCTGTGAGATCTGAGGTTCTTCACGTGATGCAGCGCTGAAACCACAGACCCCAGTGAAGCTCTAGCCACGAAGCTGGAGGAACATCAGTCAAGGCACTGAGGAGACACTGATCCCTACCTGAACACAGCAGCAGTCACTCATTCTGTGTGAGCTTTTCAGAGTGTGTGTGCATTTCTCTTCACCCTCCCCCCAGTGGGACGTGTCTAAACAGTCGAGAGTTTTCCTGTCTCACCTGGACTCAAAAGCACGTGTCTGTGCAGTGGGAGTGTTTGACTAGATCTCACAGAAACCAGTTCGTCTGCTTCCTCCTCAGTGTTCAGATGTGTGTATGATGCAGATCTCGTGACACTGACAGCACACGTCACGGTTCGTTGACTTTTATTCGACTGATGGCGTGGCGAACACTAAAGAGCTCCTGCAAGAACATTGAAGGGTGTTTGTGGATCCACACACTCGTTTAAAAACCCCTTGAATCCATCAGACTGTGCTCCTGCTGCCATCTATTGTTCAGTTAACAGAATGACAATCAACCAAAATACTAAAGAAAGGAAATGCTCAGAAATGAAGATTTACTTTAATTTCAATGTTGCGCATCATCATAAAAACCATTTAAATGCTTCTTAAATGCTTGAAATTGGTTTTGTAGACAATTACAGATTGAGTTCACAGATTATAAATGGTGTAAACTATATTTTTTGAAAAGGATGAGTTGGAACAGATGAAGATAAGACATGTTGTCAACATCCTAAATTGGTTCAAGTGGTAATTCACCCAAAAATGAAAAATTATCCCATAATTTACTCACCCTCGAGCCATCCTAGGTGTATATGACTTTCTTTCAGCCGCACACAATCTGAGTTATATTTAAGAAAATATCCTGGCTCTTCCAAGCTTTATAATGGGAGTGAATGGTACCTTAGATTTTGAAGCACAAAAAAGCGCATCCATCCATCATAAAAGTAATCCATACGGCTCCAGGGGTTAATAAAGGCCTTCTGAAGAGAAGCGATGTGTTAACGGTCGTATGCGAGTCTAGTTCCGGAAGAAGAGTGACCTCTGACCCCGATGCATGACGAGTGACCTCTGACCTTACACATGACGAGTGACCTCTGACCTGACGCATGACATATGATGTTGGAGTAGCTTGGGTGAGAATATACGCCTCTCGTGACTCAAACTAATAGAGCTGGGCAACAAACTCAAGCTACTCCAACATTTCTCTTTAAAAAAAAATATCATTTTAGACTTCTAATCCCACGTTCGTCAATACATCATGTGTGGGGTCAGAGGTCACTCTTCCACCAGAACTAGACTATGGTACGGATGTTACTGGAAAAGCCAGTGATTAGAGTTTATAAAGTTATAAACATGGATATTTTGATTACACAAACGCTTCACTTCAGTAGGTCTTTATTAACCCCTGAGTTGTATGGATTACTTTTATGATGGATGAATGCGCTTTTTTGGGTACCAAAAGGTAAGGTACCATTCACTACCATTAAAAAAATGCTGGAAAGAGCCAGGATAAAAAGAAAGTCATATACACCTGTGGTTTAAGGGTATAAATCATGGGATCATTTTTATTTGGGGGTGAACTATCCCTTTAAGAAAATGTCCGGAGCTGAAATCTTGAGAAAGAAGCTCAGATGCATTCATTTTTCTTGTTGTTTGTTTCATATATTTAGGTCACTGCATAATTCTCATAATAATGGTATTTCATAGGTCTGATGACTTTATTTAGATGTTGAAAATTGCCTAAATAATAACTAGTAAATGTGTTCCAACTTTTGGCTGGTAGTATTAGTGTATATTGTGTTGTTTTTGTTTGCACATCATATCTCTATTCTATTCCTACCCAAATGCAATCTGCTTACAGACATATACGTACAAATGAATGCATATTATATGTTGATATTATATATGCATGTTATGTTCTAAAAATCCATATTATATGTTGGTCGTGAGACTGACATGAGTCGGGAAATCCATATCTCAGTGTCTTCTTTTGAACTCCATGGCCTGTAAATCACTTCCCTGACTTCTCAGAGGAATTAACGCGAAATGTCATCGAGTCATGATTGTGTGTGATGTTCTGGCTTGGGCTCTGCTGTGTGTTTGTCATATTTGGTTTCTCTGCTCTAGCTGTGTGTGTCTGCAGCACCAGAAGTGAACGACAGGCGACCCGGAAGGTCTGAACTCCCTCCGAAGGCAAAGCCGAAACAACATCTCAACCTTTCAATAAATCTAATAAATCCACCGTCGAGGTCTGTAAGGTATGTCTATTTGTCCCTTTATATATTCACGAATGCATATACTTTTTTGACGCTTGCACGATGCAGTGAAACGATGCTAGTTACCACAGTCATTCGAGCGAGCAAAAAAGTTCAAATAAAAGAAAAAAAAATCAAAAGCAGTTGCGTGTTGCAACAATATTTCATCTGCGCTCTTCTGCATAATCGCGTCATGATAGAAATGTAACATTTTCTCGGGAGGGATGCGCGTCTGTTTCCATTTGTGTGTGTTTCTCGCATCGCATGATTGTTGTAGGAAGTCTCTCGTTTTTTTTTCTCCTCTGTTTTTTTTTTCCTCCAGCCGGGCTATTCAAACCTGCAGATCTAAGTAAACAATCATTCACACACTTAATGCAAATAATGCGGCGTTTTACGCGTCGCTCCTTTGATCTGAACTCACGCGCTTTATTTTTGTCGCTAAAAAATTTGGGATCTGCAGAATATGGCGCCCTGTCCTTATAAAAATAAGACAGGCTGCCATTTTTGTTTTCCTTTTGTCTGAAATTTTTAATAAAACTGTCTGAGAATGTGGGAGAGGCAGACACCGGGGACCTGCACTTTCTGAAGCCACGATTTTGCAAGATTTTCCGAATCTTTTTAATTTTATGTTCGATCAAAGACGACGTGCTTCAATTGGGAATGATTTCAAGGATGCCGATAGAATAAAAGAAAAAGTTGAGTAAGTTTTATCTCAGTTTATATCAGAGACTCGGAGGCGTGTCATTCCTCGCCGAAATGTTTATTTGATATTTACATGTTGTTAAAGGTGCTTATTTCGAGTATGAAATAGTTTTAAATGTTATAGTCAGCCTGCAACTCACAGACTTCTTCACCTCAGCGTCATTTAAATGAGACAAACACTGGGGATATAGGAAGAAGTCTTTGTAGTTTGCGGTTACACTTTATTTTAAGGTGTCTTTGTTACAGCTAATTATACATTTAAGTAGGCTACTGACTAATAATAAGTTAGTAGAAATGCGTACTACGGGGTTAGTTGTATGTAATTAAGCATAATTTATAGTTATTACTAGTAACTACATGTAACATATCTGTAACAATGGCACTGTAAAATAAAGTGTTACCCGGCCTAAAATGAATCATTCGACTATATTTTTAAAACTATATTTATAATGCACCTCAGATTAATGCCAATCTAAGTACAGTTACATGATACTTCCCTGTTTGTTTGTTATTTGGAGGACATTTACTATGGTAGTACCATGATATTCTTGGAAATACTTACCAGATATGAATTTTAATGCCATATTAGTTGAGATCGTCATAATAATTAATTAAAAATTACTTTTGGTGCAGATAAGCTATTTTGTATCTTAAAACAATTAATTTGAAGTATTCATACAACTAACAATCCAGCACTGTACCCAACTTTCACCAAAGTAATTTATTTTTATATAGAAAAATGATTCCTTGAAGTGGTTGCATTGAGCAAACAGGAACAATGACGCTCATCCTTCCGCTCAACCCAATCTTTACCTGCTCTCTTTTGCCCGCTGGGAACTCTGGCCCTTTAGAAACGTTTCCATACGGTGTGATTACTTTAGGCGAATCATGTTCATACATTATGTCTATGACACCGTGCTATGAATGTTTTGGCAGTGCTTATGGGTCTTGAGAGTGTTTGACTAAGGGGCCTTGCAGAGAAATTCATTTACCACAGCCAAAAATAATAAAAGCGATATGTCCAAATATATGAGGCCAGACCCTGCTGAATATTTCCTTAATGATGCTGAAAGGGTGTCTGTTTCACTTCCTGCTAAAACTGTGGGGTAGAGTTTTCACTTTTCCACATGAATAAGACGCTGCAGTTGACATTTTTAGGTTTTAACATTCAGAGACTCAAATATCATCATTTTCTTTTCTTTTTGTCACTTTGGAGTCAATGTAGTTTTCAGACCGATTTAATAAAGTGCTTTTTGTTTATAAGCTTTCACTGTAAAAAAATATATGATCAATATGTTAAGGCAACACGTTTTTACATTAGGCTACTTTTAACTCACCAAAATATTTAAGCTATTTCAGCTTCTTTTTTCATTTATATTTTTTTCCGTTTTTTCCTAAGTTATACGAGACAACTTGATTTTTAAGGTCAGTTTAATAGGATTTAAGTTGAAATGACTTGTACAGCTATTTTGATTATTTAACAATTTAAGGCAGCAACAGAACTTAAGTTTTTAAGTTGAAATAGGTTGAAATCTTTTACATTGTTGTGATAAGACTAACATAATCTGAAGAAGTTTGCTCCATCACAGCAAAGCATATTTACTAAAAATGTTTTAATGCATTTGTATTTTGCTATAGGAATCCAACAAGCAATACTCAAGTGTTGAATTAAGAAGTTACTTGTTTGATTTTCCCAACGGGCGTCATGTTGAGGCATTATATTATTAATCCGCTGTAGGTGTGTGAACAAACAGTGTGATTTTGCTCGAAATACTGGTTCTGTGTTGTATCATATTAATACTACTGTGTCATGAATAATATGACCCAATGTACCAATGCATTTAAATGCACAGTCTACAATTAATGTGTTAGTATTAGTGCAAGTGTTCAACAAAAAGATCTTCTGAACAGTGGGAGTGATTCCATGTCACTGTAATAAAGCTTTACTATAACTCTGTACATGAAGCCAGATCCTAGTGTTTGAATCAGAATTACATATTTTAACTAACCTCTGATATACATCCTTGGTCATGTTTTAAATAAAAGAAAATTGTTCTGTTATCTGTATTTTCTTGAATATCCTGTTTTATTCTCAAATATGACACTCTATGGAAGTTAAATGGGTTGTGAATGTTGTTTCTCAACTGATATACTGTTTAATTGAATTTTTCTCCTTAGATTAGATCTGCATTTCTTATCAATATATAATCCGGAGAGGTCAGACCTAATCTATGCAATACATATTTTCCTGTTTATTTCAGTCGCCCTAGTTTCATTCATTCACACTCTCTTAGTATTGTCTTTCCCCCGGTTTCACAGATGAGGCTTGTCTAGTCCAGACTAAAATGCATGTTTGAGCTGTTTCAACTGAACGCAACTTGCACTGCCATATCCTGAAATATGTCAGTGCCATTGATTTGTCTCAAGATGCACACCAGTAATGTTTTTATCTAAGGCACATTTATAAAAGCTACTTAATGTCCTAATTGAACTAAGGCCTAATCCTGGCTCAATCTTAGCCTTGTCTGTGAAACCAGGCCATAATCTGGGAATCTCAGTAGAAAGGAATCTAAATTATATATTGTAGCGACAATGACTTTTGTTTTGGGGAAATTATTAACTCAAAAGGGGAATATTATTCATTAGATCATGAGTATGTAATCGCATACATAAATTAAATTATCCCAAATAGGGAATGGACTAAACCTCACCATATATGAATAATTAACACGATCGCTCGTAGTAATTATTAATATCTAGGTCAGTTAAGTCAGGTTAATTATCAGGGTAAATTTACATGTGAGAAAAAAATAGGCCGTTGTTTGATCTGATAGGTCTGATCGCTGATCGATTGCTCCTGTCTGCCTCGCTGCCTGCTGTGTGTTTGTTTGCTTCGAGGCTGTAAGCTCCGCCTGAGCCTCGTATTTCTTTATGTTTTGAGCCATCATTTACTATCTAGTTGTTTATACTACTAAATACAGCTTACCCAACATCTCAGATTAACCTTACATCTCTAGCTTCCGTTATTGTTAACACAGCACGCTAGTAACTCGCTAACGTTAGCCTGCTAACGCGCCACCCGTGCGCTCATTTATTTATTTATTTTCTCTCGCGCGCCCGCGCCTTTGAGTTCATAAAGTCCAGGTAAGTAAGAAATCAGTCAACAAACACGGTGAGTAATGTCTTCTTGTCCTGTTATTGTCACCTGTGTCACATGTCATATGTTTAGTATAGCCTTCTCCGATGGCAATATAGGATTTATATGTGATAAATGCAAGGAGACAGTCAGGCTGACGGAGAAGATTTCAGAACTAGAGACACGCATCCAAACTTTAAATTGAGTATGGTAAGAATGCTAGATCTTTAGATCGTGTTTTGGATGCGCCTAGCATAGTGAACTCTTTACATGATTCGGTTCCGACTGAAGTAGAGCCCGTGCAGCAGGGCAGATGGGTGACCGTGAGAGATCGTTCTAGTCGCGGATCAAAGAACCACTCTTCCGTTCCGATTCCCATAACAAACCGATTTGCCCCACTCAGTGAAACACCCACTGAGAATTCTGTTGATTGTGCCCTGGTAATTGGTGATTCGATCACACGGAACGTGAAAATAGAGACACCAGCCACCATAGTCACATGTTTGCCGGGAGCCAGAGCGCCTGACATCAAAGCAAATTTAAAAGTGCCGGCTAATGCTAATCGTAAATTCTTTAAGATCATTATTCATGTCGGCACTAATGATGTTCGACTCCGCCAGTCGGAGATCACCAAAATTAATATTAAAGAGGTGTGTGAACTCGCAAGTACGATGTCAGGCACTGTAATTTACTCTGGCCCCCTTCCTGTACGCAGGAGTGATGAGATAGTTAGCCGATTGGCCTCACTGAACGGTTGGCTGTCGAAGTGGTGTCCGCAGAATAATATAAAATTCACAGACAATTGGAAAAGTTTTTGGGGCAAGCCTGATCTGTTGAAAAGAGATGGTATCCATCCCTCCTGGGCTGGTGCTGCTCTTCTCTCTAGTAATTTGGCTCATAGTCTTAGAGATAAAACATGACAATCTGGGGCTCAGGTCAGGAAGCAGACAGACTGGCTAAACCGACCGTCTGCTAGCGGCCTCACGTCACCAAGGTCAGATAAATCCCATCACATAGAGTCTCTTTCACCTAGATGTCATCATATAGAGACTGTGTCTGTTCCCCGAATTTGGAAATCCAAAAAACGTCAGGTTAAAAATTTAATTGATGTTCAACAAATAAAAAACAGATATAATACAGATGAGCAAATGATAAAGCTTGGGTTGCTGAATATTCGATCCCTTACTTCAAAATCTCTCATAGTTAATGATATGATTTCAGATTATAATCTTGATATGCTGTGTTTGACAGAAACCTGGCTAAAACCAAACGATTACATTATTTTAAATGAGTCAACCCCACAAGATTACAGTTATAAACATGAACCTCGTCTGAAAGGCAAAGGGGGAGGTGTTGCTGTAATTTATAGTAATATTTTCAAAACCACTAAGAAATCTAGCTTTAAATATACTTCTTTTGAAGTATTGGTGCTTAATGTAAAAATATATAGTGTAAACGATAAATCACATTTGAGAATTATGCTGGCTACTGTATACAGGCCACCAGGGCACCATAAAGATTTTATCAAAGAATTTGCGGACTTTCTATCAGAATTGGTATTGGCTGCAGATAAAGTACTAATTGTTGGTGATTTTAATATACATGTAGATAATGAAAAAGATGCATTGGGATTGGCATTTAAAGACATTGTAAACTCAATTGGAGTTAGACAACACGTGTCAGGACCTACTCATTGTCGTAATCATACTCTAGATCTAATATTATCACATGGAATAGATGTTGATGCCGTTGAAATTCTGCAGCAGAGCGATGACATCTCAGATCATTATCTAGTCTCATGTAAATTACATTTAGCCAAGGCTGCAAAGCCGACTCCGTGTTATAAATACGTTAGACCTATAACTTCTGCCACTAAAGATTGCTTTATTAATAATCTTCCTAATCAGTTTCATCATCTCAGCATCCCGGATAGCTTAGAAGAACTTGATATTGCAACAGAAACGTTTAACTCTCTCTTTTCCAGCACTTTAGACGCAGTTGCTCCGTTGCGCTTAAAGAAGATTAAAGAAAATAGCCCAACGCCGTGGTACAGCGAGCACACCCGGGCCCTTAAGAGAGCAGCCAGAAAAATGGAGCGCAACTGGAAGAAAACTAAACTAGAGGTATTTCGGATCTCGTGGAAAGAGAGCTCGATTGCTTACAGAGAGGCTTTAAAAGCTGCTAGATCTGCTTATTTTTCAAACCTATTAGAAGAAAATAAACATAATCCAAGGTATTTATTTGAAACAGTGGCTAAACTAACGAAAAAGAAAGCTTCAAGCTCAGAAGTGTCCAAGCAACACAGCAGTGATGACTTTATGAACTTCTTCACTTATAAGATTGATAATATCAGGGACAAAATTATAACTATGCAACCGTCTACCACAGTATCGCATCAGGAAGTGCATTGTAGTCTCCCTGAGGAAAAATTTGATTCATTTGTTGCTATAGGAGAGGAAGAATTCTGCAAACTCGTTAATTCATCTAAATCGACAACTTGTATGTTAGATCCTATACCGACTAAGCTACTGAAAGAGATGTTTCCAGAGGTCATATATCCTCTTCTTAATATCATTAATTCATCTTTGTCTCTAGGATACGTACCAAAAACCTTTAAACTGGCTATGATAAAACCGCTTGTTAAAAAACCACAACTTGATCCTACAGAATTAGTCAATTACAGGCCGATCTCGAATCTGCCTTTTCTGTCAAAGATATTAGAAAAAGCAGTATCTTCACAACTGTGTTCCTTTCTAGAAAGAAATGATATGTGCGAGGATTTTCAGTCCGGATTTAGACCGTACCATAGTACTGAGATCGCTCTCATTAGAGTCACAAATTATTTGCTCTTATCATCCGATCGTGGTTGTATCTCTCTATTAGTGTTACTCGATCTTAGTGCTGCATTTGACACAATTGACCACAACATTCTTTTAAATAGACTAGAAAACTATGTGGACATTACTGGAATTGCACTAGCATGGTTTAAATCATACTTAACTGACCGTTATCAGTTTGTAGCAGTAAATGAAGAGATGTCTTATCGATCACAAGTTCAGTATGGCGTACCACAAGGCTCGGTACTAGGACCGCTGCTGTTCACTCTGTACATGCTACCATTAGGAGATATCATTAGGAAACATGGAGTTAGCTTTCACTGTTATGCCGATGATACTCAGCTGTATATTTCTTCAAAACCCAACGAAACTTACCAATTCACAAAATTAACGGAATGCATAGCTGATATAAAAAATTGGATGACTAGTAATTTCCTACTACTAAATTCTGAAAAGACAGAGATTCTAATTATTGGACAAAAAACTTCCACACGTAATAACCCAGAATACTGTCTAACACTTGATGGCTGCTCTGTCAAGTCTTCGTCGTCGGTTAGGAACCTGGGTGTGCTCTTTGATACCAACCTTTCTTTTGAAAGCCACGTGTCTAGTATCTGTAAAACTGCATTTTTCCATCTTAAAAATATATGTAAAATACGCCATATGCTCTCATTGGGAAATGCGGAACAATTAGTCCATGCGTTCATGACCTCAAGGCTAGATCATTGTAATGCTCTACTGGGTGGTTGCCCTGCACGCTTAATAAATAAACTACAGCTAGTTCAAAACGCCGCAGCTCGAGTTCTTACCAGAACCAGGAAATATGACCATATTAGCCCGGTTCCGTCAACACTGCATTGGCTCCCTATTAAACATCGTATAAATTTTAAAATATTGTTGATTACCTACAAAGCACTAAATGGTTTAGCTCCGCAGTACTTGAGCGAGCTCTTAACGTATTATAGTCCTTCACGTCTATTGCGATCTCAAAATTCCGGCCAGTTGATAAAACCTAGAATATCTAAATCGACTGCAGGCGGTAGATCCTTTTCCTATTTAGCACCAAAACTTTGGAACAGTCTTCCTACCATTGTCCGGGAAGCAGACACACTCTGTCAGTTCAAAGCTAGACTAAAAACACATCTCTTTGACCTAGCATACACATAACACACTATAGACTTCTATAAATTCAATGTTAGGCTGCATAGATTAGGTCAGCCGGAACTGGGAACACTTCCCTTAAATCTTGATGTACTCGCTACATCATAAGAAGAATGGCATCTACGCTAATATTAGTGTCTTTGTTTATCCCGAGGTTTTCCCGCAGCCTGCCGGATCTAGGCCGTGTCCAGATCTGACGAAGGAGATCCGCCTGGACCCGATGACAATGCAGTGCTGAAGTGTCCACTATCCTCTCCCTATGGTGGATCCCTTTCCCACTCTACAGATGAAGCGTTGTGAATTCTGGCTCGCGTACCCCGAAGTGATAAAATAAAACAAAATTCTGTATCAAAATTTATAGGCAAGAAAAGTAGTTTGTTTAGGCTGGGTTGTATGAATTATAAACCTGCGCACATATTTTAAAAAGCACATAACTATAGAATCAATTCTGAATGAGCATGTGAACGCCGTCAGCGTTAATCACAGGTTCGCGTTTAAAAGTCTGATCATTTCGACGGAGGTGAATCAATCAAAGTTAACTTTAGCTGGAAATAAAATTATTCAAGAACCGCTATAATGCCAAAACAATCTGTTACCTTAAATTATATGTTTATCTCTGTAAAGCTGCTTTGAAACAATCCATTGTTAAAAGCGCTATATAAATGAAGATGACTTGACGTGTTTCCAATTCAGTTATCCGTCTAGCTGTCCGTCCAGCGGACTGGAGCCGAAAACTTCCTTATCTCACAATATTACCTGCCTGTAAACAGAGTGAATACTTTCCTGTGGCCACAAGGAAATATTTTCTCGTATACGGCACTTTCAGATGTTTTAAAATTAGTTACAATGGGTAGAGCTGGGTAGAACTTAAATCTTTGACATTCACAGAGACTTCAAAGCATAGGACCATGAGACAGATTCACTTCAAAGATTATGGAATTTAATAACACAACTAATGGTTACATAAACTACTTAAATCACGCAGGAGTAAATATGTATATCAAAACAAACAGTTAACAAAAGATTGCAACACGACGTATTTGGAGAGAGAAAGTTAGAGTGAGAGAGAGAGAGAGAGAGAGAGAATGGGTGAGAGAGAGAATGAGTGAGAGAGAGAGAACAGTTCAAAAACAGCAGTTCAACACGAGACCCCAAAGGCTTCTAAAATTAATCTAAACAACCTAAAAGCAGCAGTTTATCTTTAGATTTACTTGCTTTTACGGTCCCCTTTGTGTGCGGCTGTGTGACAAATGCTGGTCGCGGAGTTGGAGTGTCTGGAGCGTCTTCCGATAGGAGGCAGATGTTTGCGATCGCTTCAGCTGCGGCCCGTACGAGAAACGATAAATCTTAGCCTTGTTTCGTTCGTGAGTACACTGACCGAAGTCAACTATCAAACTGAGGTAGATCAAATAAAAGAAAACTTAGATTAAAACAAAGTAGGAAAACGACGATGAAGAATAGTGCAGAACTCCGCCTGGAGTTTGCAGGAAATTTGGAATCTCTCCCTGGCTTAGAAAAACTTTCTTTTGCACAGAAGAGCGCGTGGCGGTGTGTTTTGAAGGAGCTCGAGACACGCCTCTCTTACATGTCTAGTCCAATCGTTTTGGAGGAGGAGTGTCGGCAAACCTTGTGGTCCGCGAAGTACACGCCTACGGGTCATGTGCATAGCAGATAAAACTTTCAGCAACAATACACTTCTAAACTGGTATTAATAAAAAAAAATGCATCATATTACATTTTGGGTTAATGATTCAATTTTCTTTGGTTTCTCTGAGTATAACCGTCCCAAATACGGCGTGATTGTGAGTTAGTGAGAGTAAGATACATGATTCTTCGTGATTAAATGAATATCCAATTGGTCACATATTATAAAACTTACAGTTATACAGATTTGGTCACAAGGGACCCATGAGGCACAACCAGAAAACATTTTATACATTTGAAACGTTACTTTTCACCACACGTGGTCACAAATGATTGTCTCTTTGTGTGTGCGTGTGTATGTATGTATGTGTATTCAGAGTTCATTGAACGATGGTGGCCGGATGAACTCCTGGTCATCTGCAGTCCCGTGTCTTGAGTGTGTGTGTACTTCGAATTTGATGAGTTTAATATCTGCTACAACTGCCAATTGTCCTATTGCACAATTCTCTTCTGTGTGTGTAAGCGAAAAACCCCAGGGGGGGAGTCACTGGACTTTTAGGTTAATGGTGATGAGTCACATGTGGCATAGTAGTTCTTTTTGTTTACTAATCAGAGACAAGGACCTCATGAGCGCATCAGTATCAGTAATTCAATCAAGTCCAGGCATCATCCGTTTCGTGTGGCAAACTACAAACAGAGGGGCTTTGTGAGTGACTCAGTAACTTAATTAACAGTCCCAGGACACCTACTTTTGTCATAGTCTCTGAATTAAAATAATGCAAAACCAGTAGTTTAGGAAAATGGCAGATCTGACCATCTGATCATGGCTACAATATGCAATCCCAAAAAGGATCCATCCTAGGATTGGGCAAGTAATAGTGAATGGCCTAAAATAAAGCATCAGTAATCAAGCATGGCTTTGTGTGTTTCAGAATGGCAGAACCTAGATTTAATAATCCATACTTCTGGCCTCCTCCACCTTCCATTCCTGGTCAGGTAAGGAAAATGAACGTGCATCAATGGACAGACATAATTAATCCCTGTTTTTTATATATTTTTTTATTTACTTTAGTTCTAGACAACCTCTTCAGAATCATTGTTGTTTACTAGTTGTCTTAAGTAACAGATAAGAGTGCAATTAATATATAAGATTAGAGTTTAAAATGCATCTTTCAAACGGTCAGATCTTTCTCTAGGCAGCAAATGCTCTTAACCTCGTAAAGACTGACATGTGAAAAAATAGTAAAAAATCGAATTGTTTTGTAATGGAATGGTTTATTGAACCTTTAGACAAAAAATAAATTAAGTATCATATTTGATACATCAGTGTTTTATAGCTCATATATGAAGTGCATAGGAGGAAAAACACCTCAATTTTATTCAAAGGTGCAAACTGAGCAAAAATATGCAATTGCTGATATTTAAATGGCCAAAAATAAAGATGAATTCTGATATAACGGTATAAAAGACTACTTGTATAAATCATTTGTCACATACGATATGTCTTTGTAAGATGATTCTTGAATGCTTAGTTTGTATTGTGGAGGGAAACATGTAATACAAGGCAATACAATGATGATTAAGAGATGTACAAATAAAAAAGCCTGATGATTCATATTTGATATTCACATTTTCTAATTTTCTAAACAATGATGTGTGGATAATCAAGTAAACCTAAGTTTCTTCAGTCCAGTAGGTATTAATCTTAAAATATTACTAACAATATAAAAGTTATTCTTTCATTTACTTTATAAGAATCAGTAAAGATTTCACAGAAACGTTTTTAGAATGATACTAAAAGTTGCTTAAATGATCAATTAGACGACAGAAGGCATGTAGTAGATTTTTCAGCAGTTTTAATCACGTTGATCATTTAAAGGCCTAAAAACTGCATATCAAACATGATACAGCAGGCTTTATAGGGCTAAACATGAGTTCTTCTCATTATGTCGGAACCATCAGGTTGATCTCACTTTTTCCCAGCTGGATAATCTCGTGCTGATTAACAAGATCAAAGAACAGCTAATGGCGGAGAAAATCAGACCTCCACACCTGCCGCCCACTTCTGTCCCTTCCCAGCAGCCCTTGCTGGTTCCACCCACATCCACAGAGGGCGGGCAGCACAATATATCGACCCCCAAGCTGCAGCAGATGCCAGGACTCCACGTGCACAACAGCTCTCAGCCCGACATCGCCCTGCACGCTCGACCCGCCTCCAGCTCCGTCGCAGGTAAACCCTCCAGGCATGGGGTAAAGCTGCTCACTGACACACATGCAGACTGCTAACTGTGCTCTTAACTTGGGCAGGTCGTATTCTGGGGGACGTCAACTTGAATCTGGACGATAAGACTGCCATTAAAGCAAGGGGATTGTGGGAAGACTGGCATTTGCGGCAAATCATAGACCAGCCATCCAGAGCGAATCATCTTTCAGGTATGTGCATGTAAAATATGGTAATTGTTTAATGCAATTATGTTTTTGCCATTATATACTTAAAGAGGACCTGTTATGCTTTTTTTCCATATTCAACTCTCTTCAGTGATTAATGTTGCTGTTTGAGGTCTGCTAAGTTCCAAAGCCCCTCCAGCGGGAGTTATTCTCTATATCAGTGTCAGTGTTTCTGAACTCCCTGAAACGCTCCATCGTAGTCTTGAGTTTTCTTCCGGGAATGAACACGTCACAATATTCAAAATTTAAATAATTCCTGTAGAGGCATATGCAGATTAAATGGGCTGGGCTTGATTGAGTTAGTAAGTAGTGTGTTGAAACTCAAGGTTATGCTAAAGAGCAGGACATTTACCAATCACACTCGAAGCGCTTGACCAATCACAACACACTGCTCCAGCCGACCAATCAGAGCACATTGTGCTTTTTCGGAAGGAGGGGCTTCATCGAGACGGGAACTAAACAGAGCGTTACTGAAAGACTGGGAAGAGAGGAGCTGCAATGTCAAATATGTGAAAAACAATGAAAATTCAAGCATGAAAACCTGTTGTAGTAGAGCCCAAAATCAAGACTTTGTAAAAGTGCATAATATGGCCTATTTAATTGAGGTATATTTTCAGGACTGTCACTGACGTCTTCTCGAACTGCCAACCTCAACACGTCAGACAGCGTGACACCGACCACCCCGACCACTCCAACCACCAGCAGTCAGACTCTTTCCCCTAACCTCATCTCAGGACTGGCCGGCGGGCCCGGGATGGAGGCTTTCAAAAACAGCGGAGGACTGGCAGGACTGCTGGGTCCCCCTCCCAAGAGCATAGGACGAGGTCGCAAAAAGATCAAAGCTGAAAACCCCTCTGGGCCGCTCTTAGTCGTTCCCTACCCGATCCTGGCCTCTGGAGTCGACCAATCACCCGGCGGCATCCCTGCCAAGGAGGGCAAAACATACAGGTAGAAGTTGACAAATGAAACGGGTGCATTTCATGATGATTTGTGTTTAAAGGAACACTTCGGCCCAACATTAAGATATTCTCCTCTAGTATTGCTCTCATATTTCAGGACATTTATTGCATGCATTTCATTTGCATAGAAATATGCTGCATCAAGACAGTGAAGGTGAAAGTCATGGGTTTGATTCCCAGGGAATGCATGAACTGATGAATTGCTTACTCTGTATACGAACAAATAAAATAAAAGATAAAAGCATCTGACAAATTCATAAATGTTATTTAAATAGCAATGTTATTGCTATTTTTCTGCTAAAATAGCGATTTAAAAAAGTTGTCTTTTTGCACAATTCTGCCAAATAATTTGTGGTTATGAATTAATTTTAATTTAATTAATCTAAGAAAAATAATAATAATTCTATTGTACAATACAACAGGTAAAATTACAATTTATGTAAAATTACAAAAATGTATGGCTGTTTTCATTTCAAAAGTTAAAGAGTTAAAGTTTGTCAGAACGATCTTAAAGCTTCTCCTTTGTTGACAACAGCCCATTTATAAGTTTGGAAAGATGATTGGCGCATGGTTTGTTGCTAAATGCTTGAGCTCATGTGGATCAGCATTTACTGTGAACACACAGTGCATATATTTATTTCATATTTATCTGATTTGATAATCAGCCATGTCGTGATTTCTTTTTAATCCTGAAGCCCTAGATGTAAATATTGCAACATCAAACAGCATTCGATCTCTTGGTCCAAATCCAAATTGAATTGAATTCCCTTCCCCTGCAAGTGTCTTTTCACTGTTATATGTGGCTCCAAACTGCAGTATATGTCATCTATAGAGATTAGCTTCCATAAATTGCTTTTATACCATTTACAAACAGTACAATCCACATAAACCGCTTTAGAGTTTCTCCTGAGTCCCCCACATACCCCCATTTTCAAAAAAAAAAAAATAGATTTTTTTTCCCACATTTTGCAGATGTAAAGTGTGTCCGCTGACGTTCTTCTCCAAGTCGGACATGCAGATACACTCCAAGTCCCACACGGAAGCAAAGCCCCACAAGTGCCCTCACTGCACCAAGTCCTTCGCCAACGCGTCCTACCTGTCTCAGCACCTGCGCATTCACCTGGGAGTGAAGCCTTATCACTGCTCCTACTGCGAGAAATCCTTCCGCCAGCTCTCCCACTTACAGCAGCACACCAGGTACTGCAAGAGCTTGTGTCGACAAGCGTGCTGTGTGTACAAATACAACTAGCGATGGCATGGTATTACCAGAATGAAACGAGGATATTTCGAGATTGTAAGACATTTAATCTTGTGTTTTGACATTTTCCATCACCTTGTGCTTGTTTTTTGCATTCTACAGAATCCACACAGGTGATCGGCCGTATAAATGTCTCCATCCAGGCTGTGAAAAGGCCTTCACGCAGCTCTCCAATCTGCAAGTAAGACCCAAATATCTCTTCTCTTGCAATCGTTCACATACTTCATTAAAGGGATAGATCACACAAAAATGAAAATTCTGTCATTAATTACAAACCCTAATGTCGTTCCAAACCCATAAGACTTTCATTCATCTTCTGAACACAAATAAAGATCTTTCATTTTGACGCTTCATAAAGAGATCGTAAGATATGAATTGAGCGGTTTAGTACAAATTTTTCAAAGAGACTCGATCACTTTATATAATGAACAGATTGAATTTAGGCTTTTATTCACATATAAACATTGATCAACTCTCACATCAGTTGTGGTAAACAGAAGCTCAATCATGTTCGCTAGATGTGAGAGAACCAATGAGGTTCATTCTCGTGTTACGCCGCGTGTTTGAGCTTCTGCAAGAACCAATGAGGTTTGTTCTTGCGCATCAAGCAAGTTCGGTTGAGCTTCTGTTTAAGTTCGCTGATCAATGTTTATGTAAATAAATGTCTAAATTCAATCTGTTCATCATATGAAGTGATTGAGTCTCATCAGATTCATATGGATTAGTTTTACGATCTCTTTATGAACCTTTTGAAGCGTCAAAGTGGAAGTTGCGTAGCTGTCAATGGAGGGACAGAAAGCTCTCAGATTTCATCAAAAATATCTTCTTTTGTCTTCTGAAGATTAATGAAAGTCTTACAGGTTTAAAACAACATGAGGGTGAGTATACAATGACAGAATTTTCATTTTTGGGTGAGTGTGTGTTGGTGTATAACAAGAGCGTTGTGTTTCTGCAGTCCCACCAGAGATCACATAATAAAGACAAGCCTTACAAGTGCTCCAACTGTTACCGTGCGTACTCTGACTCCGCCTCCCTCCAAATCCACCTGTCGGCTCACGCTATCAAAAATGCCAAGGCGTACTGTTGCAGCATGTGTGGGCGAGCCTACACCTCTGTGAGTACTACAGCTTTCCTCATCCTCTTCACTCTTCTCAGGGCACCGGAAGATGCTCGGTGTTCTCAAACTCTCAGACCAAGAATGAATGCTCGAAAAATGAGTGTTTTGCGAATTCTTTTAGAATTAATATTCATGCAGAATTTATGACCTTATATTATTTGAGAGATTAAAAAATGCAGGATCATTAAAAAAAAGGTCTATGCATAAAGGTTATTAAAATGATGATGATGGTGACTAGCTACAGTAAATGCATTTCATATATATATAAAAATCTTGATTCTGATTTTTATTATCATCATTATTTATTAAAAAATGTAAAGCTATTTTAACAGTTTCAGAACAAATAGAAATATGATTGTCAAATAAAATGTGACCATTTAAATGAAATGTTTATTTTAAATATCTTGTTATTTATTTAAAGTTTATTTTAAACTTCCCGTGTAGTTCCACAGGTTGAGATACGCTGGCATGTTAACCATTTAAAAAAAAAAAATAGATCCAGAATTAGAAATGTAAAATAAAAAGTGAGACATTTTATTTGACAATTGGTATTTTAAATATATTTATTTAAATGTCCACAGTACCAGTTTGAGAACAAACGTGATGTGTCATTTCCAATGAAATCAACTCTTTTAGGATTTAGTGAACATGTTCAGGCAGTTTCTAGTCTTTTAGCAATATATGCAATCATTGTTTTTCATGAATATCTTTAATCTTGTGATATATTGTCCCTTCCCAGGAGACCTACCTTATGAAGCACATGTCCAAGCACACGGTGGTAGAACATCTGGTGAGTCAACACTCGCCGCAAAGGACCGATTCCCCCAACGTTCCCGTTCGCATTTCCCTCATCTGAGCTCCCGGTCCTGCGGTCAGTCTTTCCCGATCTTGGCATAAGCAAGCAAAATCGCCTGTTCTCGGTGGTTTGACTTTTTCTTTGGTGTGTGTGTGCGTGTGTGTGTGTGTTTGTTAGTTTGTTTCATTTTTGAGAACATTCCAAAAGGTATTAGACTGTGTGGATAGAGGCTCAAAACACAGCAGCGACTTCGGGAGGTTCTATTACACGCGTTACTCTTCTTGAACTCATTGTTGAGTGGAGAAGGAATAATCGGGAAATCCAAAGATGGTTTCACAGCACTTTCAGGCCACACAGGTTTGGCTTTAAACGTTTCTGGTCTGTTATGACAATAAAGGCATTGCTCTTGGCAGCTAAACGTTCGGGACTGTAGGTATTATGCATTATAAAATCAGAAGACATACGTTGTATGTTTTAAGCTTGGACCAAGTCCAGTACCTCCTCTCATATTTTTCTATGCTGTCTGGGAAAAATCCCCTTCTCTTGGGCAACTCAGAGTTGGTTTAGAGACCAATGGTCTTGTGTTTTGATAGTGTCAATCGTAAAATGTTTTTCTTTCTTTGCTTGTAGGGAAATTGTACTAGGAATAAGTTTAGCATTCAAGTAAACTTCTCAAGAGGACTGTTATAAATCTGCAGAGGACTTTACTGACAAATCAGCACATTTAGGTTAATCTTAGTGCTTTACAAAAATGTTTTGTGGTCTGGTGCCAAAAATTAAATATGAAAATGGCGTGAACACGTACAGCGTTTAGAATTCACACTTTAAAAAAGTGTAAACTTGCACCAACTCAAACCCCCTGCGTTATGTTACGGATGTCAGCATGCATTGGGGGGGGGGGGGGGGTATGGGGGGTTAGGAGAAAAAAATCTCATAAAAAATGCTAAAAATCCCAGTCTACTAAACAGGCTTCATTTTCTTTTATTCATAATACAAATTCCTATTTTTTCTTTTGATTTGGGGTTGAAATATAATGTGGACATGTTCTTGAAATTCAGCCATATGCCGTTTTAAATTTCACACAGGACAGAACAATATTAGGGGGGAAAAATAGCTGGATTACAATGCAGAGTTGCCCATGAGATTTGTGTAGCTGAATCGATGTCTAGAATACCTCCTTGGCTTATTATACATGTTTATACTTATTACCATGTTTAAATATTAACAACTAACATGTTGATTTTACACATTTTAAGCCTTAACCATTTTATCACTAGTTGTTTACCATCACATTTTATATATTTTATACCATATTGGTGTTTACTTGTGTATTCAGTACTTTTTATGTAATTTTATTTCCTAGCATGATCATGCTGTAAATAAACTATACAGTACTTAAGTGTTAACCAGTTTATATAAAATGACTACATGTCTAGTTATTATAAAATATACCTTTTTAATTGTCTTGAAATGTGGTACTCGATAAGATTCGCCTTGGCTGCTAAATGCAAAGTCAAGACACGCCGATGGAACGGACTTTGTAAAAGTAAGCAAATAAATATATGAGAAAATTCTGCATCGGTGTGTGTTTATGCATGCTAGGTTATCACTAATACTTTTACCTCTGATTATTAAGTCAATGCATTGATGTTAGTGAGTCTTTCGAATACTTTTTCCTGCTGAAAACAAGCGGACAGGATGTCAATGTTGAAAACTGATCTTCATGTCACTTTGGATGAAGCCATCTGTATTATTACAAAAAGAGCAAAGAGGAGAAGCTTCTATCCCATTAGAGCAGTTCACACTTCCATCCCATTAGAGCAGTTCACACTTCCTGTTTGTCAAATACTGCAAATATACTCTCAGGTAAGCCAATTACTGACTAGTAATATAATTAATAATGCTTAGTGGTTTCTAGTATGTTGATATCCAGAGTTACACGTGTTTTGGTGTCGGTGAAAGGGAACTTAAAGGTGAATTAAGTAACTTTTTTACCTTAACCGAACAGCTTTGGAGTCATTGTAATGTTTATATTACTGATTTCGTGTTGAATGGTGGTCGTCTCGCACCCCCTGGTGCCTGTGAGCCGCAAAACCACCCTTGCAACTTTGGGCCGGCGAGCCGCAGGCCTCAGTGTTAGGAAGTATCGTGTGATATCAGGTCTCGCGAGGTAACGAATTGCTTTACAGCACTGCACGCGTACACGCCCCCATCCATCCAGTATCCGCTAGCTATAAGAAAAAGGTAACGCTAGATATTGAATTCTTCAAGTTTTCGTAATGGCTGATGTAAAAATGAAGAAAGCTCGGAAATCTTTGTCAGTGGCCCAAAGAAAGAGGAAACGGGAGACTGACCGAGCGAGAAGTCAGACTAGAGTTAAAGGTGAACTATGCAGGTTTTTTACCTCAACCGAACAGCTTCGGAGTCATTGGAATGGTTATATTACTCTTTTCGGGTTGAATGGTGGTCGTTTCGCACCCCCATATCGCATGTGAGCGGAAAAAACACACTTGCAACTTTGAGCCGGCGGGCCGCATATATCAGTAAGTTATATATCAGTTAAACAGGGCGCGCGCAGCTCTTAAAGGGGCCACACCTTATTTCAACTCGTTACAGCTTCCATCATAATGAACAGGTACCGGTGTACAGGGAGAGGGGATCAGGCCGTGAGTGCAGAGCCATCTCTGCGTGAGTGCTATTTACGACAGTACAAGTATTCCACAGCAACTCTAGGGGTCGCTGTTTGACAAAAACGGAATTCCTGCATAGTGCACCTTTAAAACAGACTTAGATTAAACAGAACAATATACGCTAATACAGTTATCGTTTAGTGTGAACGGCACATATTGGACGTCTTATTGACTGGCTGCCCTGTCATTGATGTTCTCACATGAGGAAAAGTGAAGGTTTTTTGAGATAATTAAGAAATCAAAGTTTTTGAGATCTTTATTTAGAAATATTTATGTTTAAAAAAATAAAAGTGAAGTTTATGTAGGAAAAGTGGTTTGGTCCTCGCCCTCTATGACACGACTCTCAGCGGTGTCTTCCTGCTGTGAAATATGAACACAGATCATACACAACCTAAACTAAACCATCGACTGTTACTTCGTAAAACCTGTAAATTCGACTGGAATGAATGTACTTGTACTTACATCACAATTGTTCTCGGCCAGTATCGCAAGGCATTCGATGTGTTCGGACATTTGTGCTGTTGTCTTTTGTAGCCGACTGTTTTCTTCTTCAAGCAAATTTATCCTGAGGAAGTTCAACAAGAAATGTAGTTTTGATGGATGGATCAGAAAAACAAAACTACACTACTGATCAAATGTGTGGGGTTGGTAAGTTCATTTGAAAAAAGTCTCTTATTCTCAGCAAGGCTGCATTTATTTATTCAAAAATACAGTTAAACCGTTATATTGTGAAATATTATCAAAATAACTGTTTATTCCTGTGATCTAAGCTGAATTTTCAGCATCAGTACTCCAGTCTTCAGTGTCACATGATCCTTCAGAAATCATTCTAATATGCTTAATATTTTTTTGTGGATACTGTGATATGTTTTTTTTTTTGAACAGTGTTTATTTGAAATAGACATTTTTTGTCGTTACTGTCACTTTAATTTCTTTTAAAAAATCCTGCTGACCACAAACTTTCAAACATATTCAAAAGTACCTAATTTGCATGGAGGAAACTGTATCCGAAGCATTTTTCTGTGCCTCTTCGAAGTCGTGCAGCTGTAAAAGAAGATCTCTCTTCTTCTGAAGCAGACTCTCATTTTCAGATGTGACCATCGTCATCATGTGTGACGTCTGATGAGGAGCAGATATCGTCATTTAAAAGTCACACACAATTTTTGAATATTTCATTAGTCTGCCATTTTACCTTTTCCTCCTGTTTCCTCAGAATAAAAATCTCTTTCTCCAGCTCTTTTATTTTGTCGTCCCGCCACCCCGTCTCTCTCAGGTAAAGCCCTCTGGCCCGGCTCAGCTTGTTTTTGTAGTGGATCCGCTTGTCGTTGTATCTACTGGAAATATAAAGCACATACTAAAGAATCTCTTCCAAATGCTTTACTTTAAATCACTCAACAAAAAAGCATTTTAAATTCATCTTTAATGTTTGGATCTTTCTGCAGCGCTGCTTTAGCATCATTGAGATGCTAACTAAAATATAGTTTTTATTAATATATTAAATAAAATATTTAAAAAAAAAAATTTGTTAAAATTTGTAATTCATGACCACTAAAAAAGCATGTTCTATAGTATGAATGATATTCGGAAGTACTACATTCACCATGTTGCCCTTTTCACGTGACCCACCAGTGTCAGTTATGTCGCTTCACTGCCATTCATAAATCCTCTCCCGTGGCCTCATGGGATAGTAAAGTGTCCATCATATGCACACTTCAGAATCTCACTGGAATAGCTAGGTCATCCGGGTACTTTTTTCCTGCTCTTTTATGAGCACTGTGAATTCAGAATTATTTTGTCACATACTGTTTTACACCTACTATATAGTAGGTAAGTATAGAATTTTCGGATGCAGCCCACTTGTCTTCTCTGATGATGTGTTTACTGGCTCGAGGGCGGAGCAACCTGTCACTCACATGAGATCCACCAATAGCAAACCACAATTCCCCACAGACAAAATCAAGTCCCGCCCTACATTTGTTCTTGTTCGAAAAGCCGTTTCACTCAGATATATGCCACAATAAGGGAGAAAAGACAATCCCAACTTCCGTTTTATGTCGACTGTAACTAAAATAACCCTGGCTCTCTGTACCTCCTCTCAGTGTCCACGCTAACTAGAGCTAGCTGAAGTTCAGTCCTCAAAGAGTCCGTCTCCTGTTGACTGATGGTTAGTCTGTTCTTCAAGTCACTGATGTCTTGTTGGAGCTGCTTATACAGCAAACAAAAATGATTTAGAGTTAGTACATGAGTTAAAATTGGTATATACAATGTAAACCATTGCAATCTGTTGACTAAAGCAGATTTAAAGGGTTAGTTCACCCAAAAATGAAAATTAAGTCATTAATTACTCACCCCCATGCTGTACCAACCCTGTAAGACCTTCGTTCGTCTTCGGAACACAAATGAAGATATTTATGATTAAATCTGAGAGGTTTATCACTCCTCTGGTTTGTCCTCCATAGGCTCCCTAAGGGAACGAAACTTGACGGCCATTAAAGAAAATGTTTAAATATTCCATGTCGCAACAGTGGCTCAACTATAAGTTTATCAAGCGACGAGAATACTTTTTGTGCGAAAAAACAAACAAAAATAACGACTTTATTCGACTATTCCTTTTCTTCCTTGTAGGCCTGAAACGAGACTTCAAGAGATTTCCACGACGCGCACGCGCGAGAACTTAACTGAAGTAGTTGAAGGAGATCGCAATTCTCGCGCATGCGTCGTGGAAATCTCTTGAAGTCTCGTTTCAGGCCTATCAGTGTGAATTCATGACTTAATTTTCATTTTTGGGTGAACTAACCCTTTAAGATTCCTCAGCAACACAAATGTCAGGTACCCTGAGGTTCTCCTGCTCCGCGTCACTGATGCTGTGTTGAAGTTGTGTGTTGTTTCTCTTCTGGGACAGCAGCTCTTGTTTGGTGGTGCTGAGGATCTTCTGGATGCCCTGGAGCTCCTTAAACAGACTCTTCTGCTCCTCTGCGTCCTGCTGAAGCTGGACTTCCTGTGACTGATGCGAATAATAATAATTCGTTACATTTAAATAGCGGTTTTCTAGGTACTCAAAGTGCTTTCCATATGGAAGGGGGAATCTCCTCAACCACTGAAAGTGTGTGTTCAGTGTCATTTCAGGGTCACAGCATGGGTCCCAAACATTTTTGACACTGGAACCCGTAAAATATTTACTTGAAGTACATCCTGAGAGCCTAAGATAATATTTCAATAATTTAGCAACATATTCACATATTCACGGTTCTCTGATGTCGGTTAATGGTCAAATTACATAAAATATCTAATCTCTTTTCAGTAAATGTTTTATTTTGATTGTTTTTATTTTAAAGTTATTTAATATTTCTATATATAGGGATTCACAACTTGGCCACAATATATATATATATATATATATATATATATATATATATATATTACAATTATTTTGTCATGTATGGCAATTTTAACCGCAGTATATGATGATTGATGAAGACCTCTTTCAGGGTCTTTATTATTGTTATTAATAAGAATAATAATAATTAGTTTTAACTCTAATTATAAAAATGAAGACATAAATATATTACTATTGTAAATTACAGTTGTACTGTAAAAAAAAGTTTTTTGTGATAATTATAAAAATAACTATTTTATGTCTTAAATTCTTCACTTTTAAATGTTCAAATCCTCAAAGTTTTATTTGGCAGAATATAGGTATGCTATAAACTTACTCAGAAGTGTTGGAAATTATGCAAATGTGTAAATGAAGTGAACCAGCTAAAGTGAGCTACGAGGTTGTTAATAGACACTATTTGCTTCTGTTGAAGCCGTCAGCCAACATTATTTCAACTTAGAATAATTGTGTTAAACTGCATTACCCATAATTCTTTACAGAAAAACCCCAGAGTCGAAAGAAGCAAAACGTGCCAGAATAGCACTTTAGCTCCTCCCATATGGAGCTAGAAATGTGTCTTTATTACATGCGAGAAAATAAATGATCTGAGAGAAAAAAAAAAGTTTGAGAGAAAAAGTTATCACACTGATAGCAAAAAAGCATTTCATGAGAGAAAAAAGAATATTTGAGAGAAAAAGTTTTCATATCAATAGCAAAAAATTATATTTGAGACTAAAAAAAGTTTTGAGAGAAAGTATTTTCTCATTGAACAAAATAAATTAAAAAAATTTTAAATTATTTCTGAGAAAAAATCTCTCAAAATACTTTGAAAAAAAATCTTAAATATATATTTTTTTGCTATCAGTGTGAAAATATGTTCTCTAAAAACAAAGTGTTTCTCTCAAACCGCTTTTCTTTGCTCTCAATGCAATTTTTTGCTCTCGTGTCAGGATTTTGCTTTCGCTGTGAAAATTGTGTCATGGGCGGGGCCACGTTCTTTTTTTCCTATTGGAACGTTTCTATTGGCCAGTCGGGTGAGCATCGTCTTGTCTTGGGAGTCGAACTGAATCATTACACCATTGTTCGGTTCACCGTCCTAGATAGATACCTCCTCTGCCTTAGTTGAGCACGGACTCTCCAATGTTTGGGTAAGATGATGACACACAACTGGATGGGATTACTAGCGATTAACAAGCTAATAATATAATACACATTCATTCATGAATATGAGTGCTATTTTTAATGTTTAATCTTCAGTGATGCTGAACTTGCTCAGCCAGCTAACATCCAGTTGTGTGTGTCATCATCTTACCCAAACATTGGAGTGTCCGTGCTTAGATCGGGCCCAAAAAATCAAGCCCGACCCTACCCGAGCCTGTTGTGTCCGAGCCCGGCCCCACACATTAACTATAATTATGAGCCCGATTTAAACCCGACCATTTTAATATGTGGGTCGTTATAACTGACGTTCTCAACTGTCCATGTTACTTTCTCCTCCTCCTCCTCTGTTCTGCACCTCCAAATACTTTCAAGTTGTCGCCATCATACACATCAGCATAAATGCTCCTGATAAATTATTTGTTTTTAAAGCATTAACACACAAACCACTGTTATAACATAAAATCAAGCAGGCTACTGCGTGCATGGTTTGGCAGGACTAAAAATTAAAAATGCGCTTAAAAATTCCTAAAGCTGACATCAGTTCATCATGATCTCAAACACATCTCTGTTATTATCAATGAAGCTGACTGCACAATTAATATTTCATAATATATACACTTTGTTTGTTATAATTCGAGGATTTGCCAGCATACAGAATTCAGCTCTGAACAAAAAGTCAGTTTAGAGCGGTGAGGGGAGTCTATCGTAAGTGCTTCTGATTGGACATTGCGTTCAAGAAATCAACACATATGTCTGTGATTGGCTACATCGCTCAACGCTGCAGACATGTTAGAAAACGAAACTCTGGCCTGTAAATCATTTGTATTTTGTTGTAGTTGTTCTTGTTGCTTTTCTGCGGACAGATGAATAAAAATGTATTCGTTTTTATATGTTTTATTCATAGGTATTTCTAGTTTGCTGGAGTCCCACGAATCGTTTTATTCTCCCTGAACCCTCACACACAGAGTGAGTGCATTACCGCCCGCGCTCGCACTCGGCCATCAAATCTAGTCCCGCGCCGCACTCTTTTGAGTTGGGAGTGCACGTCTCTAGATCAAAGGCCCGGCCCGAGGATAGTGACGGGAAATATCGGCCGACCTCGGGCTCGGGCAGAGAATCTAAAGGCAGAGGAGCATCTATCTATGTGAACCGAACAATGGTGTAATGATTCAGTTCGACTCCCAAGACAAGACGATGCTCACCCGACTGGCCAATAGAAACGTTCCAATAGGAAAAAAAGAACGTGGCCCCACCCATGACACAATTTTCACAGCGAAAGCAAAATCCTGACACGAGAGCAAAAAATTGCATTGAGAGCAAAGAAAAGCGGTTTGAGAGAAACACTTTTTTTTTTAGAGAAAATATTTTCACACTGAGAGCAAAAAATACATATTTAAGATTTTTTTTCCAAAGTATTTTGAGAGAGATTTTTTTTCTCAGAAATAATTTTTAAAATTTATATTTTTTTATGTTCTATGAGAAAATACTTTCTCTCAAAAGTTTTTTTAGTCTCAAATATTATTTTTTGCTATTGATATGAAAACTTTTTCTCTCAAATATTATTTTTTCTCTCATGAAATGCTTTTTTGCTATCAGTGTGATAACTTTTTCTCTCAAACTTTTTTTCTTCTCTCAGATCATTTATTTTCTCGCATATAATAAAGACACATTTCTAGCTCCATACTCCCACTCCTATGACGCAACGCAAATGACGTATATATAAATATATAATCAACATTTTTGAATGAGTAGGTTTATATTTCTTTATCGTTTTTAATTCGATTATGCTGTTCACAGTGCTTCATGAGATTGTAGTTCTTTCCATCACTAAAGACGTTAAGTATACAGTCTTGTACCATTGTCCGATTTTCCATATACTTTAAAATACAAAATGTTATGAATGAACTCGTAGCTGGTTGACTTGGTTCATGGCTTAACTCTTAAACAAATACTTTTTTGAAGTCCCTATGGGAGAAATTAATAGAAAAAATACTTCCGGAACCAACAACACTCCAATAGAGGTTCCTTTACCTGGACCAAAGCTCTGGCCTGATGGATTTCCATCTGCGTGGTCTTTGTCAGCTGTCTGGTCTTCTGTTGCTCCTCCTGGAGGACAAACTTCAGCCGCCGAACTTCATCGTCCAGAGAGGACAACTAAAAAAAAGTCAGTGATTTAGTCCCTTCTCATAACTAATGACCAAATCAAAGTCAAATCGCTCGGTTACCTGCTTCAGGTGTTTGTCACACTGTCGTTCCACATCCTGCACCTCTAGCTCTTGCACCTTAGATACTAAATCTCTGATCTGTGAATGCACAAGACACATTCATTAAAGCATTTGCTAAATTCAACTTGTGTGTGTGTGTTTTCCTTCTCAGTGCTCACCTCGAGCTGAAGGCTGCTGACGGTGGTCCTGTAATCGCTCGACTGCTTCTCACAGAGGTTCTGAAAGTCTCGCACTAACTGCTCTGTCTCCATCCTCTTCCTCTTCTGCTCTTCACACTCATCCACTGCTCTCCTTCGCATGTCCGCCTCCATCTCAAACTCCATCCGCAGCTTCAGCGTGATCCGAGTCAGATCCTGCAGCGTGATCAACCTCTCCTGCATCTCATCGAGACACCTGGAAAACACCAGACCATTCATTTCACTTGCCAGAGGTGTGTCCATGTTTTCTCAGCGGAATTCTTCATTATCTTTATTCTTATAAAAGTTATGTATATAAATAAGGTCCATTAGCATGAGTATGTTTATCGATTATATACAGTCAAACTGCGGTCGAACCGTTTATGAATATCCTCTTGCTGCAGCTTCTGGGCTTTAGATGGAGTGACAGTGCTGTCAGGGGTTTCTGCCTGTTACAGTAACATAACATGAACATGAAAATAACATGATGAATTGAAGTAATATAATGTGTGTACGTTTGTGTGTGTGTGTATATATATATATATATATATATATATATATATATATATATATATATATATATATATAATGTATATGCAAACATTTTATAACTATACATTTATACACTACCATGTTTTCTTTGCTCACCAAGGCTGCATTTATTTGATCAAAATAAAGTAAAAACAAATATTTTGACATATTATTACAATTAAAAAATAATAAAATGTTTTCTATGTGAATGTATTGTAAAATATAATTTATTCCTGTGACCAAAGCTGAGTTTTCAGCATCATTACTCCAGTCTTCAGCGTCACATGATCCTTCAGAAATCACTCTAATATGATGATTTGCTCCTCAAGAAACATTTCTCATTATTATCATTGTTGAAAACAGTTGTGCTGCTTAATATTTTTGTGGAAACTGATCCAAAAAAATTCTGGATGTTTTTGATGAATGGAAAGTTCAAAACAACAGTGTTTATTTGAAATAGAAATCTTTTGTAAAATTATATATGTTTTTACTGTTAATGCATCCTTTCTAAATAATAGTTTCTTTCCATTCCTTAAAAAAATCTTACTGACCCCAAATTTAAAAAAAAAATATGTATGTATATGTTTCTGGAGGAACATTACTCCTTTATGCATCTTTAAATAGATGATTATCTTACCATTTCAAGCAAATTCACACGCTCTGCCTGTAGCCTCTTCACACACACCCTAAGATAACACAGTTCCTCTTCCTGTTTCTCATTTATGTCTTTTATTTTTCGCAGTTCAGCCACTTCTAAGAAAAGCAAGTCAGACTATTCGTCAGTTCAGCTGAGAGGTTGATTCTACTAAGATGCACAAGACAGAGAAATGAGGAATAAATGATACCACAGCGTTTCAGTTTCTCCACTTCGTGTCGGAGGAATTCAACTTCCATTTGAGCTTCTTGCAGCTCTGGTTCTAAAACAAAAGCATGATTTTGATGTCAGTATGTTTATGAGTGTCTCCCACCTTTTTATCCCTAGTGTGAGACCAGTGAAGGGATTTACCATAAGCCTTCTGCGTCAAGTGAGCAGACTCAAGCTCATCTGTGAGTCTGCGGATCTCCTTGTGGGCCATGGAGAGCCGGGCTGAGGCTTCTTCTACATCTCGCTCCAGTTCTTGTAACGTCCATCCCTTCAGCTTGTCATCCCCACTGCACTGCATGTCAACCGCCTGCTACAAACACAAACACAAACACAAACACTCATATTAGACCACTTGACAGTGGGTATTTTGTGTATTTCATTAACCAGTGCATGCTTTGTAGGCACTGAGCACGACAGCAACTAAGATGCTGCTTCAAGAAATCCTCAACTTGCATGCTTGAGGAAAAAACATTAACAAGAAAAGGAATCAAAGGTTAGTAAAAGAGTGATCCTCATGTAAATTAAAAACATAGTATACCGTAAAGGTTAGCAAAGTGTAAAGTAAATTGTAACGGATAGTAAAAGTGTAAGTAAAAGAAATCAAAGGTTACTAAAAGTGTAAAGTAAATTGTAAAGGTGAAAGTAAAAGAAATCAAAGGTTATTCAAAGTGGTCCTCATGTAAAATAAACACAGTATACTGTAAAGGTTGGTAAAAAAAGTGTAAAGTAAAGGTATAAACTAAGGTATCAATTTAGTAAAAGTGTAAAGTAAATTGCAAGGATAGTAAAAGTGAAAATAGAAGAAATCAAGGGTTAGTAAAAGTGTCAAGAAAAAGAAAGTGTCACGTAAATTGTAAAGATGGTAAAAGTAAAAGAAATCAAAAGGTAGTCAAAGTGTAAAGTAAAAGTGTCAAGTTAGTAAAGTGTAAAGTAAAATAAAGTGTAAAGGAAGTAAACTTTACACACACAGTTGTGATAGCAAGATAGCAAAAGTGTAAAGAAATCAAAGGTTAGTAAAAGTATAAAGAAAGTAAGGTTCAAGTTAGTAAAAGTGGTCCTTGTGTAAATAAAACACACAGTAAGGTTTGTTGGAATCCATCTGAATTAAGACTAATAAGAAGCGATACTAACGCCTCCTCAATGTAGTTTACGCCTCTATGCTTTTTGTTGTGCATTTCAACTACATGCATCAGGTTAATTGTTGTAAACATACAGGCATTAATTTCTGTTTACTCTGAGCTGCCTTTCTGAGTCCTAGGAGCCGCTTCCAAGGGCTCTGAACGTGTAGTGGTGATGACACCTTGTGGAAAGACGAGGAGGTTGATTTATTAAGTCTCTAATCAGACATTTTGCACTTTCATAAAAAAAAAAACAGAAAACAAGAATTAGGACAGGAACATGGTGTAATATTGTTGCAAAATATAAACTATATTATACTATATACAGTATCCTCACGTAAAGTAATATATACTCAACTGCTTGATTGGTTGTATCGTTGCAAAATGTAAACTATATTATTGTCCAGCTTCAGTCTGCTAAATGTGACATAAGGCATGATGTTAAGATATTATAAACTCTAACATCATGAATTTTTGCAAAGCTGCTTTAAAACATGCATATAAATAAATTTGACTTGACATGTAGGAAGGTAAAACAACCTGAGAACGGATTCTCTTACTTTGACCACATTATCTTCACAACCCTGTGACGTTTGGACATCAGGATGGCATGCGCTCTTCACATCCACATCCTGGCTCTGTGTTCTCTCCAGCAGGGATGCTCTGTCTGCGAGGAGGTAGGCCACCTGTTCACTCAAGCTGATGGGGATAATATCAGCCAGACCTTCCTGAAGTAACATCTCGGAGACCTCGCTCCTCTGAGCCTCTGTACATACAGATATTATGTCATATGAGTGGTGTAGAGCGAGCAGGCCTGAGGGAGGAGAGAAGAGAGAGAAACGCACCTTGCTGCAGGTGGACGTCGTCCAGAGAAGCACGTAGAGTTATGTTTTCTTGTTCGAGATGTAAAGCCACAGAGTCTCGGGTCTTTGTGAGACTCTTAATGTGATTGATGTATTGCTGAACCTGGGCACACACATATTCTCTTATATATATATATACCTAAACATCTCGTTTTGTGTTCCACAGACACTCATGTGGATCTGAAACAAATACAGGCGAGTAAATGATGAGTCTTTTTTTTCTTTAGCCCAACTCACCTTTTCAATCTCAGCGACCCGTTCCTTCTGAAGATCTTGTATCTGTTGGTTGAGGGACTTCACAGTACTTTCACTGCTCATGTAAAGCTGCCACAGCAAAGACAAGCGCTCACTAATGGAGGCCGAGGGGTCCAAACCTTCCTCCTGCAGTCGCTGCTCCATGTCCTGCAACATCTTTCCATCCTAAACAGACATAGAGATGCATCTTATGTCTATCTATATTTGTCTGTCTGTATCTAACTGTCTATGTGTATCTATCTTCGATCTAAACATGAACTAATGCGAGATCAGTGTTTAGATGTGTACATCAAACACGTGATGTGCTCATGTTGTTTAAACCTCCTTTGACAGCTGTTGTTCAGATCGGAGGAGGTTGTGCACATGCGCACATCTGTTTTTCCTTTTAAACGACTTGCGGTTTTCTAGCACGAAAACTTTACTACTTTCAGTTACATTTGTTTTTCTGCGAAAAGAATAGAGCGAAAGCAGCAGATAGTACGAGGTATATTTACATAACTTATAACAGACGGATATTTACCTACAAAGCCAGATCGTGCCCTTTAAAGAAAAAAGTAAAATGAGCGATTCGCCACAGAAAGTTTTGTAAAATCAGTCCGTACCTGTGCTGTGCACATCTCCTACCGTTATTCAAAACCATTGAAGTTACCTTTTAGTTGTTGTTGAATTTAATTATTGTTTTAAAAGAGAGATATCCCGCGAAACACACGCACACGTTGACGACTGAAGCGTTTTTCTTTTACAACTGTCGCATTCTAACAAAACTTTCAGACGTTCACGGTCCCTCGAAACGGATGTTAATGTTTCACCTTCAGGATTTTCAGCGTTTACTTGGAACGTACGTTCATCAGCGACAGCAGACTGTGTGTGTGTGCGTGTCTCTCTCTCTCTCTCTCTCTCTCTCTCTCTCTCTCTCTCTCTCTCTCTCTCTCTCTCTCTCTGTGTGTGTGTCTTTGTGTGGGACGTCCTGCAAAAGAACCCCACAAACTCCGGAATGATAAACGAGGTTCCTAAACAAGTAGCTTTATAAGGTTCACTCACGAAACGGGTGCATTTTCCACCTTGAAAAGGTAATTTGAAGTAAATGTTAATTATATACACTTTTAGTTTAAAACAATAATGCATACTCATTGACAAAAGACCATTTATATGCTGGCGTTAGTTTTTCATTGGGTTTTTTGTTTGTTTTTTAAATGTTCATGAAGGACACAAAAAAAACATCATTTTTTATGGAATGACCCACATATTAAGAGCATGGATAAAATATTGTATTTAATTACTAAGTGTTCCTTTCCTCATATTAGAGTAGTATTTAGCCTGTTTATACTAACTCTAAATAAAACCACAAATGTACAGAACAAGATAAAAATAGTTCAGTTTGGTTGAAAATAGTTCAGTTTGGTTAAGCGGAAAGATTAAAACGCTTCACAGGGGATTTGGGTGAGAACTGATGTTTCTCTGGGTGGTCTGCGTTTCCTCCAACAGGAAATAATTGACCAGATTTCTCCAGTTTTTAACTGCCTACTAAACAACACGTGACCATCAATGAATAGAACAAGGTGTGAATATAATCATTAATCATCAAAGTGAAAATATCTATGAAATTCAATGAAAAAATCCAAATTTTTATAGCTGAAACTACCATATTAGAACATCATTGCTTTGAGTGTTGTGTAATTATGTAACAGACTCTCTCTGGGTTTGGGCGGACACACACTCAAGCCCATTTTTAACTAACCCAAAGTTTCTCTCGAGTTTTTCCTTCTGTGAAGGAAACTCCTCCTCTAACAGAGCCCACATTCCTTCTTGGACCGTTTTTCCCAAACGTGTGAGTCTGTGGAGAGAGTGAGTGAGTGTGTTGAGGAGATGAGTGAAGGGGAGGAGACCAGCTAGGAAACAACACTGGACTTCAGACGAGAGTTTTCCGAAGATTTGCTGGTACGAGCACACACAAGGTAAGCTGCATTTTTATTTCTTCAACAACAGCGAGTATATCCAACGCTTTAATGAATACTTCCAGACTTTTTAGAGCCTGATGTTCCATGGTTGTACTGGTCCATAAAGAACCTATAGATCTTCACATTTACTTTGTTAATGCACAAGAACCCTTAAGACCTAAAAGTCACACCAAGAATATGTCATTTCAAAAGAACCCAATAAAATAGTTCATATGATCCTGAACCTAAGACCCGCTGAAGAGCCTAAGAGTCAAACTATTTATGTTCTCCGAGACATTCTTCTGTTTGTTTGTTCATATAAAACAATCCAGAAAAATCTTAGATGTGGAAAAGATTGTCATCTGGTCTGTCGGTGTTTCTGTAGCTTTTATGATAGGTAATTACAGCTCTAATTTAAAGAACATCTTAGTAAAGCCTTGCATTGCAGAGAGAGAGTGACTAAAGAGCAAGAACTGTCCGAATCTGTTCCAGGAACGTATAATGAGCAGCTCCTGCATGTAAACATGAGAGGTGGGGGCGTTTTAATGAAAACCATGAGTTAGTGAATGTTGTCTAAATACGTAATCTTTCGGCAATCGCATAAGGCCACTTGGTCTCTGATTTGGAAAGAGATCTGAAACGCAGTGTGAGTTATTTTCACTGCACAGTAGTGACACAGAGGGTGTTGAATCTTGGGATCTGTGTGTGTCGTTCCCAATCTTCCTTCCCAATCCAGATCCGTCACACAGTCCTTGTATGAATGGAGGTTTTGTTGAATTCAAGCAGAAGTCTCCATTCATATATGGACGGAAAAGTCATGGAAAGTTTGTGGTGTTGCTATGTTATGCGTCTTGGAAACATGATGATGCAAAAGCGTCTAGCAGTGAGGTGAAAATTCATTTATAGGTATGACGCCAGTGATGTATTATTACAGTGGTCCTATCAAAGTTCACACGCGAGTCCTACATTTTTCCCTGGAAAGATTCTGTCAGCAAATGGCATCATTTTGATTAACCTGTTAACCTGTTGATTAAGGTTAAGTAAACTTCCTCATGCAGTCAAGAACATTTCCAGAGCATCATACACCAGATTTGGCATCATACACCAGTTTTATTCAGGAATGATACATCAAATTGATCACTAAAGACATTCAAAATATTTCTATTTGAAAACAGTGGTGTTCTTTTGAACTTTCTATTCATCAAAGAATCCTGAAAACCAAGGGAATCAGTTCCCACATTGATGATAATCAGAAATGTTTCTTGAGCAGCAAATCATCATAATAGAAGGATCATGTGACACTGAAGACTGGAGTAATGATGCTGAAAATGCAGCTATGATCACAGGAATAAATTACACTTTACAATATATTCAAACAGAAAACATTTATTTAAAATTTTAATAATATTTCACTTTTACTTGATTTCTGATCAAATAAATGCAGCCTTGGTGACCAAAGAGACTTCTTTAAAAAACATTAAACTTTTGTACTGTATAGGATGCACATTCGCATTCGATAGAAAATGTATCTTTCAGTTTGTTTAATCACATTCAATGCTAGAGAACAGACTATACGTTTACACAGCGCTCATAATGTCGTCTACATCAGAGGCTTTTTAGACACACTGATAAATCCCATTTTCCTTTGTGAGTAAATGAGACTCAAACAGAACTTTTTCTTCTTCTACCGACAGGATCCACTAAAATGTCTTTCCTGTTGATGTTTGTGACCGTTCTGCATTTGGTCACCCTGGCCATACTTTTCATTGCCACCATGGAGAAGGTTAGTCAGAACTGCAATAAAGACACACTTCTGCCCTATACTTTATGCGAAAATGCATAGTTCAGAGGTCGTGTGTGTTTATACGGAAGCGTATTGCATTCACTTGAGGAAAAAATCTACTCCGTTTTTCTGAATTAATGAGTTAATTATCTCAGAATTACGAGATAATTTTACGATAGAAAGATAATCATTCGATAGAAAGATACATTTTCTATCGAATGTGAAAAAAAGTTTTTGCTCTGTTCTTCTGAATTAACGAGTTAATTATCTCAGAATTACGAGATCATTTTTCATGGAAAAAAAGTTTTTGCTCTGTTTTTCTGAATTAACGAGTTAATTATCTCAGAATTACGAGATCATTTTTCATGGAAAAAAAGTTTTTGCTCTGTTTTTCTGAATTAACGAGTTAATTATCTCAGAATTACGAGATCATTTTTCATGGAAAAAAGTTTTTGCTCTGTTTTTCTGAATTAACGAGTTAATTATCTCAGAATTACGAGATCATTTTTCATGGAAAAAAGTTTTTGCTCTGTCTTTCTGAATTAACGAGTTAATTATCTCAGAATTACGAGATAATTTTTCATGGAAAAAAGTTTTTGCTCTGTTTTTCTGAATTAACGAGTTAATTATCTCAGAATTACGAGATCATTTTTCATGGAAAAAAAGTTTTTGCTCTGTTTTTCTGAATTAACGAGTTAATCATCTCAGAATTACGAGATAATTTTTCATGGAAAAAAGTTTTTGCTCTGTTTTTCTGAATTAACGAGTTAATCATCTCATAATTACGAGAAAATTTTTCATGGAAAAAAAGTTTTTGCTCTGTTTTTCTGAATTAACGATTTAATTATCTCAAAATTAGTAACTCATTAATTCATAAAAACAGAGTGAAAAAAATGTTTTTCAAGAAAAATTTATCTCATAATTCTGAGATATTAACTCATTAATTCAGAAAAACAGAGCAAAAACGTTTTTTTCATGAAAAAATATCTCGTAATTCTGAGATAATTAACTCGTTAATTCAGAATAACAGAGTCGATTTTTTTCCCTCAAGTGAATGCAATACGCTTCCGTATGTTTGTCAATCAAAATGTGCTCAAAATTGTAGTGTGAAGTCTTCGGCTGCATATTTTTAATGTATATATTATAATGTAAATCACTGGAGATCAGGTGAAGCTCATTTTCCAAAAATTGTGAAACATTTTAACAAATGAAATTTGAGAAGCTCACATTTTTAAAAAGCATCTACACGTCATTACGTCTTAGGGGCATTTACACTACACCGTTTTCAACTAAAAACGGAAAACCTTTTATGCTTTTTCTAGTCCTGGTGGACTTTGGGAGACACGGAGAACTCAGATCTCTGGTATAAGTGCTCCTATGACAACGCCACAGAAACCTGGTTATGTGCATCTGTCCAGGAGAACGGTGGGTAACTAACACTCAGTAACAGATTTTAAACAGTATAAGGCAAGGCTATTAAACAAAAGTGCAAAACTAGTCCACCAGCGTTTTTTGTTGTATGAATATCTGAAAATGTAACATATCAAAAGAAAACAGACCCTGAGCTTTTAAACTAAAAAAACCCAAACATTTTATTCTAGCATCATGCATTCTTTTTTTATTTGCTCTTTATATAGAGAGAGAGATGCAAACAATATATATCCTGACAGCAGACACTGAATCAGGACAATGCATTTTTCTCAGGCACGTGTTACATAAACTGCATCTGACCGAAGATGTCTTTTAAAATAAAAGTCTCACATCAGAAAAACATTCAGAATTATGTTTATTTATTTATTTGACTGCACACTGGGTCACGTGCCACCAGTTTTGGGACTACATTTCTACACTGAGATAATCTTTTTAAATAAATAGCTATTTGTGATATTCTTCTCTCTCAGAATGGCTGCAGTCAGTCCAGGCCCTCATGATATTATCTGTAGTGCTCTCTTCCATCTCCTTCATGGTGTTCCTCGGACAGCTCTTCACCATGTCCAAAGGAGGACTTTTCTACTTCACTGGTCTATGTCAATTTTTTGCTGGTAAGTGTTTTCATTAATTACTTAAAAACTGATTATATCTAATTTTGTATTTATTTAGGTAGGTTGGACTAGTAGGTAGGCAGAACGTTGATGTCATGTTATTATTCCCTGAATACCACATGTGCTGCTCCCTTGTGGCCACTTTCTCTTCTCACACGATTCACCTCCTTCACACTCACAGGTTTTGCAGCATTTGCGGGTGTTCTTATCTACACCTTTCAAAGGAGCGAGATTCTTCAAGATGTTCAGGAACTGGAAATGGGTCGTTTCGGCTACTGTTACATTCTAGCCTGGGTCTGTGTGCCCCTTTTACTTATTAGTGGCGCACTTTATGTGCATCTGCGCAAACGGGCCTGATCTTCTGCTTAACACCCCGCAACGCATGTGTAGCTGTTAGTCTGCTGTTAGATTATATATGCTTATGGCTGTTTTTAGGTCAAATATTTTATAATATGGCTTATTGTTATTTGTAATTTATTATTATCCTACTAGTTTGTAGGACCAAACTCCCTACACCTGCTTTGCTGCTTTTGGGAAGTTGCATCAACAAGTGCTGTATTTGCCATAGTGTGGAAACTGCTGCTTTATAGGGGCGACTTTTGTTCATCTTCAGGACACAAATGAAGATCTTTTTGATGTAATCTGAGATCTTTCTGTCCCTCCAACGACAGATACACAACTACCACTTTGATGTTTCAAAAAGTTCGTAAAGAAATCAAAAAACTAATCCAGAATTGAGCGATTTAAAAAAAAAAAATGTTTTGATCGCTTTTTATGCAACAGATTGAATTTAGACTTTTATTCACATATAAACACTCATCAACTCACACATCAGTTGTGGTAAACGGAAGCTCAATCATGTTCGCTTGACGTGAGAGAACCAATGAGGTTCATTCTCGTGTTACGCAGCGCGTTTGAGCTTCAGCAAGAACCAATGAGGTTCATTTTTGCGCAGGTTCGGTTGAGCAATAATATTAAAATCAATCTGTTCATCATATGAAGCGATCGTGTCTCTTCTGAAAATTTGGACTAAACCGCTCATATGGATTAGTTTTACGATCTCTTTATGAACTTTTTGAAGCGTCAAAGTGTCAGTTGTGTAGCTTTCAATGGAGGGACAGAAAGATCTCAGATTTCATTAAAAAAGACCAAAAAGATCATTTGTGTCCTGAAGATGAATGAAAATCCTTTTTAAATCATGCATTAAGAAAACTGGAGTTTAAAAAACAGAAAAAGTTTCTAGATCAATTCGTTGGATTACCAACATGAAAATGTCACAACTGGAGACCTCAAACCAGTCCTTTTCCCCCAACATTGAATGTGTTTCTTTGTATTATTATTATGTTTTATGTATGCAAACTCTATTAATAAAATATTTTTCAAAATCACAACAATAGTTGTGTTTTTGGTTAGAGTAAACAACGCTTAGAAAAAAAAGAAGAATAGTATCACAAAAATGCTGTAGTTCAAGTAGGATTACTACTGTTTTAAGTCGTTTATATAGTAGCGAGTTTGAATCAGTTAGTAACAATCTGCACTGCTAATTCAAATGTTCAATTTGAACAGCTCTAATAAATGTATTGTGTTTGGTTGTTGTGTACATGACTTCAGCACGACAACATACCGTCGTACCACACGCTCTGCTTTTAAAAGCGCGATTGATGCTGTCTAAGAGACAAAAGAAACATTGGCATTAGACATGACACCACGATTAAAGAGGAATGTGTGCATAAATGAATTGCATGGGATTCATGCAGAACCTAAAGGTGAGCTCCCCATACTTTCTTCATTGGATTAAAACACACTTAGCTTCTCTGGATGTGTCTAAACATCAAGTATACAGATGCTTGAAGTGTATGACGTGAAAAGAGACCACTAAGTGTTGAGTTCCAGCCTCGCCCCCTTTTGACTGAGAGGGAAAGAAGGTCTCAATCTCTGTTCCCTGGAGAAGACTGGCTCGGCTGGTAGAACCAGTCACGATAGCGGGTCGGCGACAGAGAGGCACTCTATGTGTTTACTAAAGACACAAAAAAGACAGAAATCTAATATCAGCCTTACGAGAGAGAAAGAGGGCTGAAGGGAGGCCAGAGTGTTTCTGAACATGTTTTGGGGATGTTAGATGACTTGCTGACTCGAGACGTGGTTTTGCACGAAAGCTAAAAATGGGCAGATCGCAGCAATGACTTGTTGCTCACATTGGCTGGTGACGGGGAGTAATTTAACACCAGATTGAGTGAGGCCATTTAGAATGGGTGGAGATAGCAGAGATATGTCAGAACTTGACGGAAAGAGTTGATGGACTGAGGGTGTGTGAGAGAGACAGGCACAGGCGGGTAAGTCTCCACTTTTAGTACATAATCTGTTCTTGTGAAGTATTACCATAAACTAGATAAGTAGAAATGCATGGATTTTAACATGCCCTTGTGAAAAAGAAGTACACTTTAGCATACTTTAGAATGAAAGAGTACTTGTTACTTAAGTGTGAACTGAATGTAATGGTTTAATAGTTCAAATGTATATTAAAATCAGTTAGCTGAACTTTAGATTGTTTTTTGACCCGCTTAAGTAAGACAACGCACATCTTTATATGTAATTACTTTTATTATCTTTTGAAATATGCTTAGTGTACTGCCGAATGTAATGTTTATGGTAAACTAAAATGTACTCTAATGTCATTTCTATTGAAACTTGCATGCCATGCATTTAATTACACATTTGTAGTTATGATGTTGCAATTTATTACATTTACAACATACTGACTTCAATGTACATTACTCATTAAAAGATCGGATAACACAACACAGTTAAATGTATAATCATGTACTTTATAAATGCTTTAGTATGTTTGTCAACATATCAAAATAAGAGCACTTTAAAACACCACAAAAGATTGTTAAACGATTTAAAACTTACTAAAAAACTTTTAAATTGACGTTATTACAAAGTGATTTTTTTTTTTTACCTAAGTGGCTTTTATTTATTGACTTTTTAAATATACATTTAAAATTTGAAGAACACTACAAGTGCACTTTCAACACAATCAAGTGCACTTCTTTTCCACAAGGGTGGTCACCAAATCAAATTGACGAGGAAAACGCTGGGAATGTTCTTAAACTCTGATGTTGCTATTTTCTCCTCAAGACTGTATTCTAGGACATTTAAAAGTTCTCCAAAGCTTCCAGGAACCACAGCAACGATTCCTCCATGGAGTATCCTGCTTTTCTGTTGACATTTGGTGGCTAAAAAGAGTTAAATAGTTTCAAGGCATGAAGAAGAACCTCAACTATTTGAATAATTCACCAACATCCTCCTCCAAGAAACTTAGAGGAGCTGACAGTTATTCTCTACACATCAACATGCAGTTTTCCACAGTCATTTTTTGGTAGAAGAAGGATATCTCCATCCATCATTGGGTTTCAATCATGTCAAACTCTCAAGAGCAGAGCCTCAATGAGAACGCCATCTTCGCTCCGTTGACTGAGTCCAGTCCAGACTTCTTGCACTGCGAGGAAGAACGCTATTGTGTGGAAAGCCTGGTGAGCTCCGGTCCTGAGGATTTCTACACCAAACTCCACCAGGAACAAATCGGATCGTTCTTGTCCACCGGCGAGGTGAACCAGATCTCCAGCTGGGTCGAGGACTATCATGAAAGCGATGCGGTCCTGGAGGATGGAAACGGTGAGGTGGAGGTCGGTTCTGAGGGGGACGACTTCTCCGGACATTATTTCCCCACAGAGTCTGACACTCCGGCTCCATGCTTGGAACTAGGATGGCCAGAAAGGTACAGCTGGATGGACATGGGTCGAGTTGAAGTATACACCAATCCTCCTGTAGAACAGGAGGCCTCCATACGAGTAGTCCTCAGGAGACTCTTACAAGGAGCCACTAGGGTAAGTCAAGTCACCTTTATTTATATAGCAGCTGTTTCAAAGCAGCTTCACAGTCATACACACCTGCAAACTTAAAGCAACACTAAGTACGATTTTTTACCTTAAAATGCCAATGTAAGATTGGCAGATCGTCTTTTCTGTAGTTCTAATGAGACATGAGAAAACTACAAATTTGACTTGGTTTACGTCAAGCGTTACAATAGTCATTATTTTGTTTTTCTTCGTTTCTGATGTCGCAATACATCATACTTTCATGAAATCATGCATCATACTCTACTTTGTCTGTGGACATCGTTCATTACAAAGCCGGTGCTGGATAAACAACGAGCGCGCGTGCGATAGGATAAATTATTTACGACAGCAGTAATGGACAATTCCGCTTCCAACCTGTAGGGCGACCGCAGAGGAAAAGTTACTTGGTGTTGCTTTAATCAAGTATGAGAGAAATTATGCAGTTCTAAAAAGACAGTAGTGCTGATTCAGTTCAGTTCAGTTCAATAACTGTAAAGTTCAGCAATTATGAAATGGATTCAATTGCTAAAGACAATAGTTTCGTTATTCACCTTGAGTCAGTTCAATGTTGATTCAGTTAAGTTTATTAACAGTGCTGATGTTGCAAAATGCAGTCGATTCAGCTATAAATCAGCTCGAAAATAGACAGTCGGTTAGACCAGGGGCCTGATTTATTAAACGCAATTATACAGTCGGATTTGATCCTAAATACCATGGATTTGATCAAAAGTGAAGAACAAATCAGCATTTAGTCTATAAAGGCAGAAACTGACATGAAAATGGTCTTATGCATACCTCAACTGAAACTTTTTGGCCTCCCATTCCAGTAGTTCAATTATTTTGACATTGTTTATGAAAACACATCAGAAAATGCATGAATATAATTTACTGTAATGTTTTTACTGCTTTTAATAATTGCATCCCTGAAATTAATTGATTTCCTAAAAATAATAATAATATTAACAGAAACTGGCCCATGCGCTCACACGTTTTCTGATTTCCTTGCCCATTGATGAATGCCGTACTCCTGAACCACAAAGAGATATTTGTAGGCGTTCAGTAGTTGATGTTGATGCCCTTCATTTTAAAGTTGCAAGTTGACATCGTTTTTTCAAACAAGAAAAAAAAGTCGATTTTGTCCGTGGGGAATTGATTGGATGGTTGTGGTTTGCTATTGGTGGATCTCATGTAAGTGACAGGTTGCCCCGCCCTCATCATCAGATAAGATAATCTGTGCACAGATAAATTATTAATAATAAATACAGCAATGTTACTTTTGTCATGAGTTCACAATTAGGATAATTATAAATGAACCTCTTTATAAATGAGGTTCTTAAAATAAGTTGGTTGAATGCAAAAAACCAAACTAAGTGTGAAAGTCCACTAGTTTTTTGCATTTGTGTTGGGCAGCTGATTGCCATTGTAACAGATAAGTTGTCGGATAACGCGGTGATCGGTGACCTCCGAAACGCTGCATCCCGGGGGGTTCCGGTGTACATCATCCTCAACAGAAGATCCGGGGAGGAGAACTGCTCTTCGCACCAGCTTCAACATCCGGTGAGTGGAAAAAACCATCAAACGCTCAAGAATGAATTTCTCCTGGTTTTATTATAACATTTCGTTGTTCAAAGTTATTTTTTGTGCAACCTTTAAAACTTTCATGCACACCTTGACAGACTGAATTTAGGCTGTTCCTTTTGACAAAAGAGCAGACACACCTTAGTGGAATATTCTGCATCTGTCAGCAAATGTTACTCTTCATCACAGAGTTTATCTTTCTGTGTCTGTGTGTAAGTATGAATGAGAAGAACTCACAAAGCCATGGTGAACAGGTTCAGCTACATTCATCTGCTGCGGATGATTGGCTTGTGGTTGTGGAATGTTTTTGGTTTGGATAATCGCTCCACATCTCTGAAACGTAACTAGATCTGACCTTTAGATGAATTTTGCGGAAACCAACTGCAATCTTTATGCAGTGAAGATTAAAGGTTGTGAAACATTAGATTTTGCAATGCAGTTCAAGGGGAATCTCTTCCTTGATGCCATTTTCCAGAATATCATGGTGCGCGTTCTTGGAGGTAAAATGTTCCTGACGCGTGACACGAAGATGGTTGTTGGAGAGCTGAAGAACAACTTTGTGTTGGTGGATCTGGAGACGGTGATGATGGGGAGCTACAGGTAAAGGATGCTTTCATAATGGAGCTCTTAAATCAGTCTTTTAATAGAGCTGAGAAACGCATTACCTGGTGTTGAAAGACTTGCTCCAGGGAACAAGGGTGTGAACCTTCTGGGATTTGAACCAACTTTTGGGTTGCCAGCTCATACCATTAAAGACTTTAAGCTACACCACCCATACATTATACAGACAATTAGTGAAATCAACTCTCTGTGGGAAGTTGTCTCTTTCACAGTTATCAAAGTATACTGTTCAAAAGTTTAGGGTCTTTTTTTTTTAAAAGAAGTATCTTCTGCTCACCAAGGCTGCTTTTATTTGTTTAGAAATGCAGTAAAACAGTAAAATTATGAAATATTAGTTTATTGAACTGTTTTCTATTTGAATATATTTTTCAATATAATTTATTCTTGTGATCAAAATTGAATTTTCAGCATCATTACCCCAGTCTTCAGTGTCACATGATCCTTCAGAAATCATGCTAATATTGCTTCTCAAATATATATAAAAAAAGAATTTAAAAATATTTTTTTTTTATTAATGTTAAAATGAGTTGTGCTGCTTAATATTTTTGTGGAAACCATGATAATGTTTTGTAACATTGTAAATGTATTCAGTGTCACTTTTGATCAATTTAATGCATCCTTGCTGAATAAAAGTATTCATTTCTTTAAAATTCTTAATGGCCCCAAACTTTTTAATGGTGATATACACTGCCCGAAATTTTTTTTTAAATAAACGTCGCCATTTGGATTTAAAAAGGCAAATGCTCTAGAGTCTATGGTTGGATCATTATTGCTGTTATTATTATGTTTCTAGCATGTTATATATTTGGCGACCGTTTTTCTAACCCTAATTGATGGAGTATGAAGCTTATCATTTCTTAAACAACCATGTAGGAGTAGACTTGAGTCTACAGAGTACAGAGTGCTGGACACAGAGGTGCCGATTCATGTGTGAAAATGATTCTTCAGGCTCCCTCCCAACCATTCTTTCACTGTTTGAGCCTGATGAATCTTGACATTGTCATCCTGGAATATGGCCATGATGTGTCTTCCTACATGGTTGTTTAAGAAATGAAAAGCTACACACTCCATCAATTAGGGTTAGAAAAACTGTTGCCAACATATAACATGCAAGGTGATCAAATGGTATTAGAAGACTTGGAAATTTGCACATATTGACTATTTTAGTTTTGTTTTTTTGGTGCTACTTTGCTCCTTTTTGGATTGTTACATTTTCTTAATAATCTCATAATTTTTCTTTTTTGTCTCGGTCAGTCTTACCTGGAGCGATGCTCACCTGCATCGTCAGCTCGTCACCGTTATGAGCGGCCAGGTTGTGGAATCTTTCGATCGAGAGTTTCGGATCCTCTATGCTGCCTCGCTTCCAATCCCAGATGCATGGAAAACTGGAAAACCAGCTACAGAACCCCAAATCCATAACAAACAACCACCCCTGAACATAAACAGCAACAAAATTGAATTTAGCGAGTTCATCTCCAATCCTCCGCCGCCTCCTATTGACAGTGTTCTGGATTGGGAGGCGATGGGGGTCATTCGGAGATTCACGGACAGCACATTTAGTCCACCTGATGATGGGGAGCTGCAGTTCTATCATCGACCCCTCTTGGACAGACATCCAGGAGGATGGGAGCTCCCCTACAATGACTTTAACAGCAGACTTCTGACTGGGCATCAGGAGGAGGGCAAGTAAGTACAACATACAACGATATTTGACCTCAGATCTAATATGTGACAGTCTCACCAATTACATTAAGGAATAGGAATGGGAAAAATATTAAAGGTACACTTGCCCTCTAGCAGTTAAAAAATAAAACTGCATGTATTTTGAGGAAGAACATTGTTTTGGTTGTGCTTTGGCTCTGATGAATATGATTATCCTACTGCTCATAAAACATTGATACTGGGCGTAAGAGAGATATAACCAGTTTAGAAAGCTGAAGACGTTACTGTAGCTTTACCTATTATTAGACAATGTACTTCCTTGGAAATGATTTCCAGCATACATGATTAAATGAGCCTTCACAATAGATAAAGCTTTACAGTGAACTCTGTTAGAGAGCTACATATAGAAATGTATCTGTTCAATAAAACCCTTTACTCTCCTGTTCAGTAATAAAAACGCATCTCTGCTTCACTTTGACAACATTTCAAATCCCTTCTCGCCATCTCCGAAAAGTCTAGCCTACTTGATTCTTGTTTTATTACGAGCTCTGTCTCGTTCTCTTTTCTCCAGCAGACTCTCCTCTGTTCGGCGTTTGTTTAAAACGGGTGATTTTCCAGAGGTTGGAGATTTATCGGCGAGATTTTTCTCTCTCGTTGTGACACTAACCTCTGACCACACACACACACACACACACACACACACACACACACACACACACACACACACACACACACACACACTCAACTAACCTCTGACCTCTCACACGAGACACGCGTCAAATGAGCCGGAGCAACTTCACTCTATTTACGGATATGACGAGACACACACGGGCGAGTGACACATGTACACAATTTTCTGCGAAAACCATTCCGACACGTCTAAAATATAAACACTTATTATTGGCTTACCATAGTGAATCAGGGTAAGACAAAAACACGATTTGGATGAAATATTGACTCATTATTTCAATTGTATAAATTTCGAATAAAAAAAGTTACATTGTGTACCTTTAAAATAGAAAACAGTTAATGGTTATTGAAGCTGTAATGTTTCACATGCAATTTTACTGTATTTTTGATCAAATAAATGCAGCCTTTGTGAGCATGAGGGACAACTTTTAAAAACAAACAAAAATCTTTCTAAACCCCAACTTTTCAACGGTAGTGCATATAAAAGGTGATCTCAATTAAAAATGACAACTTTAAGCATAATTTGAAAAGATCTATTTGCATCAAATACCACCATAATTTATATAACTGACCTGAAAGTGTAGTAATAAAAAGCTGAATAATTATATTATTTTGCGATATTACTTTGTATATTGCCATAAAGAAAGATATCAAATGGAGTGGAGACGTCACTGTATAAAATGTTAGCTTTGTGTAACAAAAACTTAAAATAGCCTAATACAATTATTATTATAGAAGTCATTATTCATGCTTCCATGTGTTCAATCCCATTTTAATGTGCAGAAGTGTATGACATGAAAGATAGAGAAAACAAAAAACAGGTGCTGTAACAGTGAAATTACATAATTTTGAACGTATTTTGTGTTTTCATGAACAGCTTGTAGAATTGAAAATACAGTTTTTGATATGTGATGACTAAACCCCACAATGTATGACATCCATATTATTATATAATATTCTGCAAGCTGTGATCACTTTGAAGAGCACAATCCTGAAGCTGCGCCTGTTGTATTTCAGAATGAAGTACAATTTTGAACTAAACTTAAACTTACTTTGCCTTATCTGCATTTTAGGTTCAATTCAATGTTTCTGTCAGACTTCAGGCATCCGGAATATCAAATACAAAGGTCAGCATTTGTCAAAAGGCTTTTCATGTGAGCTCATATGGGTGTATTGTTAGATATGTTTGCGCTTCCTCTTAACATGCATGTGCTTTTTCTGTTGTTTTCTTCAGGCGGCATTACTCTCCAGGAGAAATGCATTGCAATGACGTGGTGAACAGGTAAATAACCGGTCCAAAAGAGAGAAAGACAAGAGACAATTATGTAAGCAAATATTTGAATAGATGTTAGCAATCCTCTTAGAGATTTGTGGTTATCTCTTTCACCCAAAGGCATTTGCAGATACCTGACAGAATCACGTATCCTCCGCTGAATCCTGAAAATGAGGAGAGGTATCCTGTGTACAAATCCCGCAACATGGCATCAGAGGAAGAGATGGCTCTGAGAAGAGAGCCTTTCCTGATAAGAGACATGATAAACCCAGAAGGAACCACACAAGCCAATCTAAAGGTCGGTGCTACTGGTATACGCAAGCAATAGGCTAATGTACGACAGGCCGTGCTTTATTGTGAATAAAGTTATGGCTGAAGGACGTTATTAGGCACGACGCGAAGCCATGATGGCCTCTACATTATTGCTTTTATAAAACGGTTACCACACAGAATGAATATTAAAGCCGGAAACATTTGTATAAATGTTACTTTTTTAAAAGTAAAATAACTGAAATCTATCCAAAATGTTCCTAGATGTAAAATGCCTAATCTGATGGATCTTAAATAAAAAAGATACTAGAACAGAAAAAAACCCCCAGAGACTTATAGCAAGACGTTTCCCGTCTTTTAATAAACCGCACCTGTTCGTGGTAATGTTACATCGCAAGTTCACCTATGAAGCGTAAACAGTATGAGATGAACAAACAGTAAAAGGCTATACCTGAAACAGAAAACTTTTAAATAATATTTCCTCTGCACTTCAGAAACTGTGGGCTCTCACACACACACACACACACACACACCAACCACCCGCATAATGACAAGACTGTCTTTGAAAGAGGGAGGGGTGTGACCTCAAAATTAAAGATGAATGATGCAAACTTAACGCCAGCAGGGGTCACTGTACTTCAATATCTATAAATTACAGGAACGTCTGTCTGTGTGTCTGTCTGTCTGTCTGTTTGTTAATCGAATATCTCTTGAACCGTTAGTCCGATGGATTTCAAACTTGACAGGTGACTTGCTACGGGCACTAGTAAGTGCAGTGCCAAGTTTGACGTTGATCGGATTAGAAATGCAAAGTATATCGTTAAATATATCTGTAAAACAAGCACACATTGAAGTTGTGGTTTAAAAATAAACATTCTGACATTAGAGAGGGTTGTGGTTTAAAAAAATGTGGTTTAAAAATAAACATTCTGTCAGCTAAACAAAGTCAGCTACACTGTTTACTTCTGAAGTAAAAAGTAGCGATTATTTTTGAGAAATGTAGCGATTTTTTTCAAGGTTGTTAAACATTTATTACAATTTAATTACACGTTTATTACAATGTAGTTATACATTTATTACAGTGTTATTATACATTTATTACAATGTAATTATACCTTTATTACAATGTAATTATACGTTTATTACAATGTAATTATACATTTATTACAGTGTTATTATACTTTTGTTACAATATTATTATTATACATTTGTTACATTATTATTTTGTTACATTCTTTTTGAAAAAAGTAGCGATTCTTTTTGAAAATAGTGTAAAAATGTTTTATTATACATTTGTTAGTCTTCATTTATTACAACATAATTATACGTTTTATTACAATGTAATTATACATTTATTACAGTGTTATTATAAATTTATTACAATGTAATTATACATTTATTACAATGTAATTATACATTAGTGTTATTATGTTTATTACAATGTAATTATACATGTATTAAGATGTTATTATACATTTGTTACATTATTATTATTATTATTATTATACATTTGTTACATTATTATTTCGTTACATTATTCTTTATGAAAAAAGTAGCGTTTCTTTTTGAAAAAGTAGCGATTCACTTTTGACAAAGTAGCGATTCTTTTTCTAAAAAGTATCGATTCATTTTGAAAAAGTATCGATTCACTTTTGAAAAAGTATCGATTCACTTTTGAAAAAGTATCGATTCACTTTTGAAAAAGTATCGATTCACTTTTGAAAAAGTATCGATTCATTTTTGAAAAAGTAGCGATTCATTATTATTATTTTTTTTCACCTCCACCCCCCCTCTTCAGAGGACTTTATTTATTTACATACATTATTTACATTAAGTACATGCACAATATGTTATATTCGGATTACATTTATAATCAGTACCTTTAACTGTTGTCCTACCATAACCTTTCACCATGTTTTAGTAAGATCCTAGATCCTTATAAAGGCATGGGGGGTTAAAGTACCATATACAAATTGATACACATAACACTTCCTTTTTCTTCTTTTCCTACAATGCTACTCTGGCTTAAAAATGACCTGGAATCGGGATTACCTGGACATAGACTGATAACAGACTTATGCTAACTGTAGACCACTGGGCTAGTCCACAGGCTGATAACGGGATTGTGCTGACTACAGACTGCTGGGCCGGAACACAGACTGGTAACTGGATTATGCTGACTGCAGGCTGCTGTACTGGTCCACAGGCTGGTGACAGACTTGTGTTAGTTGCAGACTGATAGGCCGGGACACAGACTGGTAACAAGTTTGTGCTGACTGCAGATCACTGAGCTGGTCCACAGACTGGTAACGGGAATGTGCTGACTGCAAACTGCTGGGCTGGAACACAGACTGAGAGCTGGTTTATGCTGACTGCAGGCCACAAGGCTGGTCCACAGACTAGTAACAGGTTTGTGCTAAATGCAGACCACTGAGATCTGGTCCACAAACTGTGAGCTGGCTTAAGCTGGTTGTTGAATGCCAGACTGGTCTACAGCTTGTAAGCTGGCTTGGGCTGGTTGTTGGATACTAGACTGGTCTGCCGATTATGAGCTGGCATGGGCTGGCTGTTAAATGCCAGACTGGTCCGCAGACCGTGAGCTGACTTGGGCTGGTTGTTGGATGCCAGACTAGTCCACAGATTGTGAGCTGGCTTAGGCTGGTTGTTGAATGCTAGACTGGTCCACAGACCGTAAGCTGACTTGGGCTGGTTGTTAGATGCCAGACTGGTCCATAGATTGTGAGCTCACTTGGGCTGGTTGTTGAATGCCGGATTGGTCCACAGATTGTGAGATGACTTGGGCTAGTTGTTGGATGCCGAACTAGTCCACAGATTGTGAGCTGGCTTAGGCTGGTTGTTGGATGCCAGACTGATCCACATACTGTGAGCTAGCTTGAGCTGGTTGTTGAATGCCAGACTGGTCCACAGGTTGCGAGCTGGCTTGGGCTAGTTGTTGGGTGCCAGACTGGTCCGCAAGCTATGAGCTGACTTTAGCTGGCTGTTGGATGCCAGGCTGGTCCACAAATTGTGAGCTGATTTGGGTTGGTTATTGGATACCAGACTGGTCTACAGGTTATGAGCTGACTTGGGCTAGTTGTTGGATGCCAGACTAGTCCACAGACTGTGAGCTGGCTTGAGATTCATTTTTGAAAAAGTATCGATTCACTTTAGAAAAAGTATCGATTCACTTTAGAAACAGTATCTATTCACTTTTGATAAAGTAGCGATTCACTTTTGAAAAAGAATCGATTCTTTTTTGAAAAAGTAGCGATTCTTTTTTGAGAAAGTAGCGATTCACTTTTGAAAAAGTAACGATTTATTGGCCTATATTGATTGTTATGTTTATATGGGTGGAGCGCAGTGATACACAGATCTGTTCAGTGAAACGGTCATTTCTGTGCTTTATTGTAAATAAAACACATTATTGCACCTTGGTATTCAATAAAACCAAAAAAATATTCATGTTGCTGAAAAAATAAAAGCAAAGCCACTCGAGACTGTTGTTACAGTCATTTTCCATAGGATAGTTAAGGGATGTTGTTTGCCATTTTGTCCTTATTTCATTCTTGTTTTCTTTTACAGAAACCATCAGATCTTTCCCGGAGCAAGACTTTCAGCACTTTGAGTGACATTCTTAAACGGGTCAATTCACGTCGCAGTTCTTTAGGACAGACTAGGACAGAAAACCCAACGCCGGGCATCAGCAAATCCACACTGGAGCTCAATCTACATCGTTCAGACACGGCATCAAACGCTCGAACCACCGTAAGACAGATTGAGATTTATCATTTATATGCAGTTTACTTGGCAGCTGTTGGGACAAAAAGATAAACATACATATATGTATGTATATTTTAGGGCATAAATATAGCCCTTAAAAGCCATAAAATATAATGCTCTTGTTTAATGTTTCCATGATATTTGAGGTCTTATTCTATATTAATAGAACATGATTATTTTGAATTTAATTTCTATGAAACACATTTGTGGCATGTTGTCAATTATGACATTACTCATTTCTCAGTGTTGTCCCAATGTTTTGCAGTAAATCAGTGTACATTAGAAGCCTAGAAAATTGGTAAAATTTGTAAAAATCTAGATTTAAAATGCACACCTGAATGTCTCAAAAGTACACTGCCGTTCAAAAGACTTTTTGTGTTGTGAATACTTGTTCAACAGTGGTACAACTGTTTTCAACGTAATAATGAGAAATGTTTCTTGATCACTGGAATAGATTACATTTAAAGTAGCCTAGATTCAAGTACAAAACAGTTATTTTAAATTGTAATAATATTTCACAATATTATTTTTTTTTTTAATCAAAGAAATGCAGCCTTGTTGAGCACAAGAGACTTTAAAAAATGTAAAACTTTTACAGACCCCAAACTTTTAAACAGTAAGCCCATCATCTGTGCAAATATCTTTATATTGTTTATGCATAATCAGAAGTTTATTGTCCTAGAAAAACGGTCACAGTTTTACTGAAGCCTATGTTTTCTACTATGAAGTGCATTTTACTCTGATGCATTTCAATTTATTAATGCACATTTCCAGAGTCATGTTTTCTCTGGAAATCGACAAAAAGGCGTACACAAAGCTGGAGTATTTAAAGCTCAATTGTGTGATATCCCTTTAAAACGCTAAGACCCTCTGCTATCGTCTTTCAGAACTGTGACAATCTGCCTCTGACTCCAGCTCTGGCACTTATGAAAAAGAGAAACGATGATGTTAAGTCTGGACTGTTGAGGAACATGCCCAGTGTGTTTTCACCGGGATTCAGACCTTCCAGCTTCGGCCTGCAGAGGGAGCCATGGAGGTCTCCTTTCAGAAGCCATAGAAGTGAGGAGGAGCACTGAAGTTCTGCAGGAAACCCCGCACAATGACATCAACAGTGTTACAATAATTCCCACATATTTAAATGTTTAAATGTTACTGTAATAAGCAGGGCTACAGGTACAAAGGGAGTTTCTTGCTTAATGAGAATAAATATTCATCAGAAATGATGTCACACTTGAAGAATAAGTCTATTGATATATGCCTGATTTACATGTGATGGACTCATGATGTATGAACTGTCATATTTTCTCAATGAAAAGGGAATGTAAATGTCAAATGTTCATGCTGCCTACCATTTAATATATACCTGCATTTATAAAAATCAAATACCGCAAAGAATATAAGAGACTGGATCTTTCTATTCAAATATGCTTTCATAAGTTTATTATTCGTAAGTCATCATGAAATAGTTTGCAGCCCGTTTTACTTCCATACATCCATCAGCTGCAAAGGAAAGTTGTTTCAGAGGAGCAGGGTTTTTTATTCTTTGGAATAATGTGCACTGATCAATCATTCAAAATAAGATTATGAAAGCGTATTAAAAAAGTCAATAGGATCCAATTTAATTTCATGTTGATTTTAAATCATTAGACCTCTCTGGATAGGCTGCTAAGATTAAACAAAATTCCACAAGTATAAAATTGTTTTTTTATGTGACATAACAAATATTTCCTAAAGGTAAATGAACTAAATTTAAATAATGAGTTAATGCATCATCAATCCTCCTTCCCAAAACGTGTTTGTCATATCCTGATTAACTGTAAGCCTATTATAAGTGTTTAGGGCCTGGTTTCACAAATTCACATTTAAGTAGCTTTTATAAATGTGCCTTAAATAAAAACAATTACTGCGCATCTTGAGACAAAACAATGGCAGTGACATATTTTAAGATGTATCAGTGCAAGCTGCTTTTAGTTAAAAGTAGTTTTTTAGTTTAGTTTGCTTTTAGAGCTGTCGGGATGGTTTTCGCGGGAAATCGCGTACATGCTCGTAAATAGAGTAAAGTTACTCCGGCTGCTTTGACGCGTGTCTGGTGTGAGAGGTCAAAGGTTAGTTGAGTGTGTGTGTGCGTGTGTGTCTGGTGTAAGAGGTCAGAGGTTAGAGAACAAGAAAGGTTGACATGGAGCCGCTAAATCTCCAACCTCTGGAGAATCACCTTCTTTAAACAAACGCAGAACAGAGGAGAGTCTGCTGGAGAAAAGAGAACGAGATAGAGCTCGTAATAAAACAAGAATCAACATCAGCTTGGCTTTTCAGAGATGGAGAACTGAGGGATCTGAAATGCTGTAAAAGCGATGTGGAGATGATAGTGTTTTTAATACTCAACAGGAGAGTAAGTGTGTTATTGAACAGATAAACTGCCATATGTACAATCCGCACAGTCACGCAGAGCCGAAGCACAACCAAAACAATGCTCTTTCTTTTTTAACTGCTAGAGGGCCAAAAGTTACATAGTGCACCTTTAAATATTGAAAATACAGTGGATTGTAACTGTAAATGTGTAATGGTCCCACTTTAAGTACTATGTGCTTACATTGAAATTAATAATTTGATACAAAGGACTTATTGTGTACGTTTTACATTGTACTTATATTTTGAAAATACCTGCTTCTAATTACAGCTGTAATTCATTTATGTAATTACATTTGTAATTGCACTGTTGCCCGTTCCCTTACACCTTAACCCACCCTTAAACCTACCCATATCACCACACCTGTCCCTAACCTTACCCGTATCACACCTCGATAGCAGCAAAAGTGTTTTACAATACAACCTGAACACAATAAGTACATTGTACTTATTTTTCCATGTAAGTAGGCTACATAGTACTTAAAGCCACTTAATATAAAGTGAGACCTGTGTCATCATTGCATTATTATCCCCGTTATAAAATGTATCTAAAAAATATTAATTGGCATATATTGTACAATGGTTGTGGTTTCTCTCTAAGAAATGAAATTAAAGACATTATTTGATTATTCAGAGTTGAAGGAAGGGACATCCCTGCACTTTTGAACTGGATCATCGTCATTATCTATGAAAAAGAAACTGCAGAAAGCTGACGAGTCATTGTCAGACACTAAGTGCGTCTGTGTGTGAGTGTAGATGTGGGTGTAGCCTACTCATGACGTTTAGGAACTTACAATTGTGGTTTCACGTGTGAGGGTTTCAGACTTTGTATAGCCTAGACGCAGCACACTAGAGATCTTTATTCTCAGCATCTTCCAGAGAACTGTGTGTGTGTGTGTGTGTGTGTGAAGCCTGTGAGCAGAAGGACCTGTTGAGGAGGATGATGCTGCTCTATGGACTGATCCTGGCGGTGGCTGTCCTGGTTCTGGCACACAGCGGGGAATCTGGATGTCAGCTCTGGGACAACAGTAACGACCGTGTCGATCGCAAAATCGTGTGCTGTACGAAGTGCCGTCCAGGTGAGGTTTGCAAAGGACTTAACTCTGGGATAAAATGATAATAAATATAACATCTGTTTATGCTTATTGTTCGTTTTTTGTAAAGTAATAAAAGGTTTACATAAGAAAGCAGAACGATGCCAGGGTTTTTTTTTAATGGAATATCAATGGAAATTGATAATTTTGTTAAACATTACCACATTTTATTACTCTAATAATATTAATAACGATGTGTTATCAAACAACTCCAAAAATATCAATGTAAATGGAAAACAAATGAGGAAAGAAAAAATCATATACGTAACTATCGTTGTTGGATACATAGATGTTTGATAAGCTCAGATGTAAGAATTGAATACACAGTTATAAATTTGTGATAGATGAATTTGGAATAAATGACTAAACCCCAAAACTGAAATTGCTATAATAGCTATTTATAACAATATTATCATGCGACGGCACAAATATCAATGTAAACAGTTCACTTAGCACAGTATTTTCACATGAACACTGATCTAAAGTGTGTTTCGGTTTCCTCTCATGACAAAGTGTGATCATGTGATTAAAAAAACCACACAAACAGCTGCTTTCATCCTCACAGCGCATTACTTTCCTTTTGATTATTGTGCAATGTGTAATGTTCACCGGAAGGATGTCGTGTTTAGAGTGAGGTTCAGAAGTCCACTTGTAAAAATGCTTCTGTGTTGCATTTTGTATTTAATCTAATACAGTCAACAATTGAAAAGTAAACATGATTTTGGTGTGTCTACCTTCATTGCACAAGGTTCATCTGTACAAAATCACACGGCTAGTCAAATAAATACTTCTCATTCATTTTACATTATACAAGGTTTCATTGTTTTTGCAATGCAGAATGGATTGGAAAATGCAGAATGTTGGTAACATTGACTTCCATAGTATTTTTTTAATGGGGACCAGCAACCGTTTGGTTACCAACATTCTTCAAAATATCTTCTTTTGTGTTCAGCGCAAAGAAATAAATTCATACAGGTTTGGAACAACATGAGGGTGAGTAAATGATGACAGCATTTTCATTTTTGGGTGAACTATCCCTTTAAGGTTTAGGAAAAAGAGGACACATCTAAAGAGGACGTAGACTGTGTTTAAGGTGTGTTGTTTTTCAGATTTGAATGTGGTCTCAGACTTCTAATCCTACTGTGTGTGTGTGTGTGTGTGTTTGTTGCAGGACACCGTCTAAAAAGTAAATGCGGTCCAGACCCAAATGATCTGTGTATTCCCTGTGAAACTGACAACTTCATCGAAAACACTGACGCAGACCAATGGAAATGTATGAGGTGTGATCAGTGTACAGGAGGTAAAAGGTCCCATTTTTACAGATGCTAAAGACTTCTTCATTATGTTTTTTTTTTATTCAAGTGCTCTGAGTATCACCATACAAATACCAAAACTGCTCTTACCCAGACAGTAACATAGTGTTGGTCCAGATCCGGCCCACATCCGGTACATGTTGATTTCACAAGGCCCAGATGTGGGCTGGATCTGGGCCGACACTATGTTGCTGTCTGGGTAGCTGACGACAGGGTTGCCGGGTCTGTGTAATAAAACAATGGCCAGTAAAAACTAGCCCAATAATGACCCAAGCCCGAATAATACCAAATATAAAAATATCAAAAACAGGTGGCATGCGGGTGAAAGAGAATTGCACCGCCAGCAGAAACACAATTTGTGGGTGTTTACAAGGATATCGATGTGGAAATGACAGATGCTCTCGCTGCCTGAAAGAGTGTGGGAAGGGAGAGCAACCTGCTGAAAAAGGTAAGTCTGGATAAAGATAATCCATCAGTCTCTATATTATTAACTAACATGCATCTGACTGCAATGTCTTTCTGGTATGAATTTAGGCAAGTGTGAGCCGTGTCCTCCACGGATGTACAATGACAAGATCCATCAACCCTGCGTGAACTGGACCAAGTATGATGCCTTTAACATTGTTTCTGATATATCGATCTGCCTGTTAAAAACATTTCCAGGCTGATGAAACCACGTTTTACAAGCCATTTCAAAAGATGTATCTCTCAAACCACAGATGTACGCCTGACCATCAAATAATTGTTCCTGGAAGTTCATCTACAGATGTGATCTGTGGCCCTAAACCACATACCAAACCAACAGTGTTGCCGCACAGTGATGCAGAGAGAAGTATGTATGACAGAAATATAAACCTGTGGGCATGATAGTGACCTCACTGATGACCTCACTGATGACCCTGACATCACAGGGAGTTTCTCAACACCCTGAAGTGGTCTTTATTTCAGATTATGGGAAACGGCCCTACATTTTTCATGCATTTGACCTTTTATAATTCATATACATACATGCAGGCACCCACAAACTTTGAACTTGATGTTCAATTAAATACATTTCAATTAAAAAAGAGCCGATAACTTGTAGTGGTCATGTCCATGAACTATGATTTGTTAGTATGAAAGGCTAAAACTCAGATTGGCATCTTTAAAGCTCATTTTCTAGTGATTCGCTCATTGTTGCTCTTTGCTACAGAGGTCACGGTTATTCTCATCATCTTCGGGCTCATCTGCGTAACAATACCTCTTGCTACAATCCTCTACCTGGAGTGGAGAAGGAGAAAGGTCACTCATAAAGAAAGAAAGCAACCAGGTAAACTTCATCTCCCGTTGTCTTTAGTTCTGCATGTTTAAGGGTTCCCGTACCTTCATGTACACATGCTTTTCTGTGTGTCTTCCGACCCCCAGGAGGACCGCCTCCGACGAGTCTTTCTGAAGAGGTCAGCTTCTGTTTTCCTCAGCAGGAGCACGGCAGTAGCAGTCAGAGCTCCATAGACTCGCTGCTCTCGCAGAGCATCGGGCCTTTAGAGGCATGAACGCTGGGAGCACAAATCATCATTGTGTATATTGAGGATATGTATATTGTGTTTCGATGTAATGTATAATTTATTTACTGAATTCTATTGTAAATCATGATCCCAGTGACATTTTGTAGCCGTTAAAGCAGCTGAGGTATTTGAGATTTTTCTGTGCTGTTGACTGTCGTATTTTCCTATGTTCTAAAGGAATACATGTTGTACTTGTTTACTTAAGGAGAAGGTTTGACCATAAGTGTCACCCTGAGAGGTACATGAGATTGACTAAATATTATGGTTCATTTTTGTTTAATACATTATTGTAATTTTGCCAATTTCGGCTGCATCAGGAATCACATACTCCCCTACTATATAGAAGGTGAAATAGAAGATGACCTACTACTTCCGGTGAGATTCTGAAGTGTGTGTATGATGGACACTTTATTATCCCACGAGGCCACGGGAGAGGATTTATGAATGGCAGTGAACATAAACGGACATAACTAACGCTGGTAGGTCACATGACGTCATGGCAAATGTAGTAAATGTAGTTGTTGTTTTTTTGTCAGCCAAACCTCTTTGCTGTAAAATGTTTTTATATATTTAAATAATTAAACAATGTTCTCTGATGTTGGTTAATAGTCACATGACACGCAGGTAAAGCTATTATTATTATTTTTTTTTATGATTCATTTTCTTTCTTTTTTTTTTTTTACCAGAAATCTTGATCTATAACATTGTTCTGTTGTGAATCAATAAATTCTCATTCAGGTTTTAAGATGTATAAAGTTGTATTCAAGGGAAATTTGAGAATTGTTTTATGTTTGATAATAAATCAGCCTGTACGAAATCGTTGTGCTCAGAAGACTTTTATTATGAAAACACAAGATGTTAACACAAGAAAAAAAAAGGAAATCCTCAAATATGAGACCTTTAAACTGTAGAAGTTCAGTTGCCCTTTAGAGAACAGGGAGGCGTTGATGCGGATGATGTCATCACACGGTGCTCATGCACAGAAGGTTACAGTGTGTGTGGGGGGAGCAGAGACCTCTGCACTGAAATACTGTAGGCTGTCAGGATGTGTGACGCCGTTTGATATTTTAATTCAACACCATCCGAAATCCCCTGCATAGCATTATTTTAAATCCACTGAAATTTCCAACTGCAAAAACCCTGAATCTTTCTGGTAAAAGACATCTCAGGTTATTTTCTGACCTCTGAGTCTTAGAATCCCGTTTCGCAAAATACCAATTAAACACAGAGCTGCTGCTCTTTTTTTACAAGTGAAAATGAGGAACACAAATTAAAAAAACAAATGTGGACTAAACCCCTTTGAAAATGTCGTGAAATAAAGCTATTGTGAAGCATTAATACGTCTATATCCCTTTCACAATCATAAATGGTGTATTATCCTTCAGTTAACTCTTGTTATTTTTTTCCATTTGACCTGTTTTAGTTAACAAAGATGTTATTCCACTGCATGCACATATAATGACTCATATAAGCAAATACCTAAAGGTTAAAAAACCCGAAATATTCATTCTTCTATCACAATGTAACCATCCGAGTCATGTTTACAATCGGATATGCTGCAAAATCATATGCAAAATCAGATGAGCAATATTTACACGTGATATTTCCAACTTCTGACCATAAAAACGATCTATTGCCCAACACACGGAGACTGTTATCTTAGCAAGTGTTTGATTGTCAACAAAGATATGTCTCCTGGAAATCAAATTGTGAAGCATCCCTAATACAATCTAATAGAGCGCTGCAGTGACGACGTATGTAGTGCAAACCGTAAATTCGCATTGACAAAACGCAATAAGAATTTTGGATTATTGCAGAAAATAAGGTCTGTGACCAACACAAGTTTGTGATTCTCACATGATTTGTTCATCATGATAATCTTCACAAGTGAACTTTATATTAAAAACCATGAGGCTGGGTAGATGTAGATGAGTTTACCTGTCCAGTCTAATGACATTTAATGTCTCCGATAACCTCTATAGTCCCATTTAGCCACATGTTAGCAACTACCTTTTTCAAGATAAGTAAAAGCTTTCAAAAATCACAATAATGATGTATTTTATGTCATAGAATAAAACGTCAATGACCTTAAAGGGTTAGTTCACCCAAAAATGAAAATTCTGTCAGTAATTACTCACCCTCATGTTGTTCCAACCCCGTAAGACCTTCGTTCATCTTCGGAACACGAATTAAGATATTTTTGATGAAATCTGAGAGCTGGATCACTCCTCCATACTAGTCCATAGGCTTCTTCAGGGATTGAACTTGCCGGCCTCGAAAAGTTAGTAAAGACATCATTAAAATAGTCCAAGTGACTACAGTGGCTCAATCGACGAGAATACTTTTTGTGCGCAAAAACAAACAAAAATTAAAGCTGCTAGCAGCATTTAAGCGGTGTTCAAGCAGTTAAGGCAGTTAAGGCAGTTAAGCGTATAAGCATCAAAAGACATTAAGTTTTATGTAGCAAGCATTTAAACATTTCCATCATAGATGGAATAGACTATTTTTAGCATGATTTGCCATGATATACAGTATTTTATTGTGATTTTTCAGGCATTTAATCACAAAAGCATCAAAAGACATTAAGTTTTATTTAGCATACATTTAGCCACTGACATAATAGATGGAAAACACCATTTACAGCCAATACAAGCAATTTACCATGGGAAATACATGGTTTTAAAGCTTTTCAACAGTTATAGCCCCACCTATTGTCCGATCTCCATAAAACTTTGCATGCTTGTTCATGATGTTATGTCACATATGCTCACCATTCTTGTGAAGTTTTGAGTTTTTATTTATGATTTATAGGCTTTTGAGTGTGTTTTGACACACCCCTTTATATAAATGACCCTGTTACAGTGAACCAAAGGGCAAAGTTCAACTTTTTTTGATAATTATTGATCTAGAGAGTCCAGAGAATTGTCCTAGACTGGTCTGGTTCCGATCGGGCGAAAAACCAGGGACTAGGTCGCAAAAGTAGGTTTTGGACAAAATTGGACATAGCAGAATTTTTTCTGGCCTAAATCGATTATAGCTATATACATCTTATCCGTCTTGAGCCAAGGATCACAGTGGTGTAAAAAGCTTGATTGTAAGTCAAACAGTCTAGGAGTTATGAGCAATTTAGTACTTTTGGTTGCTGTAGCGCCACCTATGGGCCAATCAGGGTCATACTCTGATAGATTCTCCCCAAACTGAGGCCCTACCACCTGGCCAGGTTTTAAGTCTCTAGGTCTTACGGTTTGGGCTGTACGATGCGTTTTAGGGGTTTTTTTTTTTCAAATAGCAATTACAATAGGTTTTCAGCACTTCGTGCTTGAACACCTAATAACGACTTTATTTCAACTATTCATTTCCTTCTCTTTGGGCCTCTAGTCAGTTAAACTAGTGTAATTGCGTAGAGCTACGTCACACGTAGGCTCACTATTGGCCGACGCTGGTCATGTGCGTGATGCGTGTGACGTACAACAACAGAAGCGTACGCTATTACACTAGTTAACTGACTCGAGGCCCACAGAGAAGGAAATGAATAGTTGAAATAAAGTCGTTATTTTTGTTTGTTTTTTGCGCACAAAAAGTATTCTCGTCGCTTGATAAACTTAAGATTGAGCCACTGTAGTCACTTGGACTATTTTAACGATGTCTTTAATAACTTTTCGAGGCCGGCAAGTTCAATCCCTGAAGAAGCCTATGGACTAGTATGGAGGAGTGATCCAGCTCTCAGATTTCATCAAAAATATCTTAATTCGTGTTCCGAAGATGAACGAAGGTCTCACGGGGTTGGAACAACATGAGGGCGAGTAATTACTGACAGAATTTTCATTTTTGGGTGAACTAACCCTTTAACAACAGACCTTATTTCAGGCCTTAAAAAACCCATTGACTTGAATGTTCACTCGTGTCCTGGTTTTGGCCTACAATAATACACTGTCCCTGCAGCACTCTATGCTAATATTCATAACAACAGAGATTTTACAAAAAATTACAGCGTTTGTATCATCATATAATAAAGGAACTTTGACTCAATGTATTTTGATAGATTAAAAGCAAGTGTTTATCATTAACTATGTACATTACATTTCCCTGGCTGCCGTCATGTTTGTGTGTTATCATTTAACTGGATGAAATCGCAGTTGGAAAACCAACTTTAAGTGTCGTTCCATTTACAAGTTGCACACTTTTAGAAGAAATGGTTCTATATAGGACCTTAAAGTGTTCTGTCAGGCGCTCTGTCAGTTCTATTATAGAACCTTAAAGTGTTCTGTCAGGTGCTCTGTCAGTTCTATTATAGAACCTTAAAGAGTTCTGTCAGGCGTTTCATTTATAGAACCTTTCAGGGGTTTCCGTCATGGGATCATTTTATGGATTTAGTTTTAATACATTCAGTTTTAATTCATTCATTTCAATTAAATGTTATGAATTAAACAGCTCGTAAATATCCTTTAATCACAAGAAAAAAATGAAGTAACCCATTAAACATTAAAGTATTACGAAATAATTTACCTATATAGAACCTTTCTGGCATAAAGAGATCTTTCAAATTGAGTCAAGAACCATAGAGTTCTATATAGAACCCCATTGAACCTTTTTATAAGAGTGCATGAATGGAACATTAGAGAATCACCAGTTATAAACTCAGTCTAACAACAGATTATAAAATCTGTGTCCATAGAATTGATTATACAATACTTGTGTATTCAGTTTAAAAGAAAACTGAGAGACAGCACTGAGTTAAACATACGTTCACTGTTGTTTACAGTTCTCTTTCTTGTCTTTGGCTTTGTGACGTCCTGCTTTGTCGCTCTGCCGTTTAGTTGGTGGTATGAAAGTGGGTTCTGGTAAATAGTCATAAAAGATACTGTGCGGGTTACGAGTGGCCAAGCACAAACCTGCTGAGGAAACAGGAAATGACTGCTGATGTGCTACAACTGAACATTCATATTATATAACACGCATTTGTACCTGACGAGGGGCTGGTGGAAATTTGGCTCTCACGCTTCCTAGCCTTGAACGTCGGGTCCAGTTCCTCTGCAATGTTGTGTATGTGTTGGCTTCGGCTGAAAAGAGATAAACGAGGTGCAAAGATACAGTAACTGTTGAAAGGCGTTCTTGAGAAATGGCAGACTGTGTGAATGTGATAAGGAATGTGTGACTTACAGTGCAGTGCATGATGGGCTTGCTGGATGGTTTTCAATGGTGTAGTCTTCCTCTTCCACTGGCGAATGCAGTCCGTCTGAGTTCAGCCTCTCTCGCAGCATCTGAAGAGCCTGAAATTAAAGACAACACGGTCTGAAATATGTCCATTTACACCAAAATTAAAATGTAAAACAAATTACAAATGAAAGGTCTATCCACACCATGAATTAAAGGGGTCATGTTATGCTTTTTTTCTTCTTCTTCCATATTCAACTCTCTTTAGTGTGTAATGTTGCGGTTTGAGGTCTGCAAAGTTACAGTCCCTCCAGCGGGAGTTATTCTCTATATCAGTGTCAGTGTTTCTGAACTCCCTGAAACGCTCCATCGTAGTCTTGAGTTTCTTCCGGGAACGAACACGTCACAATATTCCTCATTTAAATAATTCCTGCCCAAGGCATTTGCAGAATAAAGGGGCGGGGCCTGGTCGAGTTAGTTAGTAGTGTGTTGAAACTGGCGGGTATGATAAGGCGCGGGACATTTCCCAAACATGTTTGAAGCGATTGACCAATCACACACACTGTTCCAGCCGATCAGAGCACATTGTGCTTTACAGAAGGAGGGGCTTCATAGAGACAGGAACTAAACAGAGCGTTACTGACAGACTGGGAAGAGAGGAGCTGCAATAATGGCTGCATTTTTTGAACATTCATACATGAAAATATTCTAGTAGACCCAAAAAACAAAATTAAGACAAAGGCCGTAATGGGTCCCCTATAAATGAGAAAGTCTGCAAAATCTATATTGCACACCAAAAGCGAAAGCATCATTTGTGTGCTTTAATGCTACAGATTTCTTTCACCTTAAATACTATTTCAGTTTTTCTGCTTTAAAATTTCCCAATTAATTCAACGTGTAACTTGCAGTTCCCTTTCGTAGTCACTCCGAGTTACGTCGGATGACGGAGAATGGGGGTTTCGCCAGAAAGCCAATCCTCTTCGAGTATTTAAAAACGAGCCTATGGCAATGAAATGCCAAGGGTCTGCGGAATTTGCCTAATGTATCTCCGCCTCACCGCGTGAGTATTTAAGGAGAGACAGGTGCAACAGCAGATCATGTTTTCGCTTCGGAGCCAAGAGAACCTCTTCACTCCACAGCCACAAACTGAGTTTACAAGTGACTCACCTCTTCGAGACGAGCGAACTCTCCAGTGTTGGTGTGACGGCGGTATCCAGCGAGTCTTCACATTGCCTGCGATCTGTGCAGTGGTCTGCCTGACTTTGTGTTTTCTCCCTGGTCGCCTCAGCATTGCAGAGTTTTTCCTCTCCTAAAAGAGCTGCACGTGGCACGTCTTTTTAAAGATGTCTCGCCCGTGTTCTTCTGGTTGCGGTCGTTATCTGTCATCTTCTGATGGGCACGAGCGCTGCTTTGTGTGTCTGGGCTTTGAACACGCTAAAGCAGCGCTCGTGGATGACTCATGTTCCTTCTGTGGGAACATGACCATCGCAACACTTAGATTAAGACTCGATGATCTTTCAGTGAGAGTCCCCGCGTCCACCACCCGTCCTGCTTCCTCCACGAGAGGTGGTAGTTCGGCTGGGGGACAGGGTGATCTGAGGGTGACGGTGTGGAGCAATCCGACGATGCGTCCTCGGACCACACCCCCCTCCGCTGTGTTGCAACCCGCGAGTGCCGCGGTGATTCAGGCGGGTCCTTCTTCGGAAGTCCCGCGTGTTTCATTCGGCGCTCCAGAGGATGACACGATGTCGATCGCGGCATCACAAGGTGGGCTAGAGTCTTCGGGAAGTGAGGATGCGGCTGCGTTGCCTCCTTCGGGAGTCCCAGCGTTGCCCGTGTCGGATCCCGAGATGACGGCCATGCTGTCCCGGGCAGCCGTGAGCATCGGGTTAGAGTGGAACCCTCCGCCCTGCCCCGAGCGCTCGCGGCTGGACGATTGGTTTTTGGGTGCGGCTGCCGCCTCACGGCCTCAGCCGACCCCAATTCCTTTCTTCCCGGAGCTGCATGAGGAGCTGTCGAGATCATGGAAGGCTCCTTTGACCTCCCGTGAACGCTCGTCAGCTTTCTCCGCCTTTCCTCCCCTCGATGGCGCAGCTGCCCATGGGTACACTGGGATTCCCCCGGTGGAACGCTCTGTTGCGATGCAACTGTGTCCTCAGAGCGCTTCCTCTCGTGGCAATCCTAAGCACCCGTCCAAGGCCTGTAGATTCTCGTCATCCATGGTGGCGAGGTCTCACAGAGCTGCAGGACAGGCGGCTGCTGCCCTGCATGCTATGAGCACCTTGCAGGTCTACCAGGCCCAGCTGCTCAGAAACATGCACGAGGGCAGGACTGACCCAGGGACGTTCGACGAACTGCGTGCCGCCACCGACCTCGCTCTCCGGGCGACGAAGGTGGCTTCACGCTCCCTGGGTCAGGTGATGGCCACTAGCGTGGTCCAGGAGCGTCACCTTTGGCTGAACCTGGCCGATATGCGGGACGTTGAGCGGACTCGTCTGCTCGACGCCCCCATATCCCAGGCCGGCCTCTTCGGCGGAGCGGTTGAAGACTTCGCCCAGCAGTTTTCAACCGCACAGAAGCAGTCTGAGGCGATAAAACATATTCTGCCCCGACGGCCAGCTGCTGCCTCCACCCAGCCGTCGGCACAGACGCCTCAGCCTGCTCGCCGCCGAGGACGCCCCCCTGCGGCTCCCGCCCCTCCCGCACGGCCCCAGCAGCAGCCTTCACCCGGGCCGCGTCGTGGAGGAAGCCGCAGGAAGGCGTCCCAGCCCCCTCAGGCCCCGCGCCCCGCTAAACGCCAGGCCAAGCGGCGTTCCTGAGACGGGCTGCTCAGTGATGGTGTCGGTTTTTTCCCAGGAGGCGGTTGCAGGCCCCCTCCTTCCCCCGGTGGAGGGCCGGGGGAGAATCCTTTGTTCTCCACTCCCCGCTGCTCACCCACGGGTGGGCAGCACCCTAATGTGGTTAAAGAAAGAACCGAAATGTCCATCACTGAGCACACAGAGCTGGATGACAGTGCGCGACGCCCCCGTGCCTCGCCACTCTCGTCCTCCTCTGTCTCTGAGGGCGAGGATGACAGTGCGTGCCGTCCCCGGACCACACCACTCTCATCCCCCTCTATCGCCAGACCCCTGGCAGAGCAGACCCCCGTGGAACGCTGGTCCTTCCCTGGTCTCCTCTGTCAGGGCGCGGAGCTTGGCTGTGCACACGCTCAGGGCCGCTATGCCACCCTTGCCTGTGCCGGTCACTCCGCCTCGCTGCCCCTCCGGGGGGACGCCTGTGGCTCGGATGATTCCACTGGATCAGTTTTTGGGGGCTTGGTTAGAGCTCCCCAATCTGTCCCGTTGGGTCGCCCGAACTATCAGGCTCGGCTATGCGATTCAGTTCGCACGGTCTCCTCCCCGCCTCAGGGGAGTCCGCTTTACTATGGTCGGTGGCAATGCCCCGGTCATGAGAGCGGAGGTTGCTACCCTGCTGGCGAAGGGTGCAATCGAGGCTGTCCCTCCAGCCGAGATGAGGTCAGGGTTCTACAGCCCCTACTTCATTGTCCCCAAGAAAACCGGTGGGTTACGGCCAATCCTGGACTTGCGCGTCTTGAACCGCTCCCTTCACAGGCTGCCGTTCAAGATGCTCACGGCCAAACGCATTTTCGAATGCGTGCGGCCACAGGATTGGTTTGCAGCGATAGACCTGAAGGACGCCTACTTTCATGTCTCCATTTTACCTCGACACAGACCGTTTCTTCGGTTTGCTTTCGAGGGGCAGGCATACCAGTACGCGGTTCTCCCATTCGGGTTGGCTCTGTCTCCTCGCGTCTTTACGAAGGTCGTCGAGGCAGCCCTTGTTCCCCTACGCGAACACGGGGTTCGCATCCTGAATTATCTCGACGACTGGCTAATATTAGCTCACTCTCGAGATCAGGTTTGCGAACACAGAGATTTAGTGCTCCGGCACCTAGCCCGTCTGGGCCTTCGGGTCAACTGGGAGAAGAGCAAACTTTGCCCCGTGCAGAGGATCTCTTTTCTCGGTATGGAGATAGACTCGGTCGCCATGTCCGCGCAGCTTACGAGCGAGCGCGCACACTCACTGCTGACTTGTCTTCGACAGTTCGAGGGCAAGAGTGCGGTCCCACTGAAACTTTTTCAGAGGCTCCTGGGGCATATGGCATCCGCAGCCGCAGCAACGCCACTCGGATTGCTTCATATGAGACCGCTTCAGCTGTGGCTTCGCGATCGAGTCCCGAGGTGGGCATGGCATCGCGGTACGCTCAGAGTTCTAATAACTCCGACCTGCCGTCAGACCTTCACCCCGTGGCGGAACCTCAGCTTTCTACGGGCCGGAGTTCCCCTAGAACGAGTTTCCAGGCATGTTGTCGTCTCCACAGATGCCTCTGCCACGGGCTGGGGCGCCATGTGCAATGGACATGCAGCCGCGGGCTCCTGGACAGGACCCCAGCGCCTCATGCATGTCAATTGCCTCGAGTTGCTGGCAGTACGCCTTGCCCTGCACCGCTTCCGTGCGTTGCTCCTGGGTCAACACGTACTTGTCCGCTCGGACAATACCGCGACTGTAGCGTACATCAACCGTCAGGGTGGTCTACGCTCTCGCCGTATGTCGCAACTCGCACGCCACCTCCTCTTATGGAGTCAGAAGCACCTGAGGTCCCTTCGTGCTATTTACATTCCTGGAGTGCGGAACCGTGCAGCCGACGAGCTGTCACGGCTCCGGCCAACCTCTGGCGAATGGAGACTCCATCCCCAGTCGGTCCAGCTGATATGGGACCAGTTCGGGGACGCACAGATAGATCTGTTTGCCTCCCACGACTCATCCCATTGCGCCCTGTATTACTCCCTGACCGAGGGCACGCTCGGCACGGATGCACTGGCGCACAGCTGGCCGCAGGGCCTACGCAAGTATGCGTTTCCCCCAGTGAGCCTTCTCGCACGGACTCTGTGCAAGATCAAGGAGGACGAGGAGCAGGTCATATTGGTCGCCCCATACTGGCCCACCAAGACCTGGTTCTCCGAACTGATACTCCTCGCGACAGCACCTCCTTGGCCAATTCCTCTGAGGAAGGACCTCCTTTCTCAGAGACGGGGCACCCTATGGCACCCTCGTCCCGATCTCTGGAGACTCCACGTGTGGCTCCTGGACGGGACGAGGCAGGTTTGAGTACCCTGCCACCAGCGGTGGCGGCTACCATCACTTCCGCTAGAGCATCGTCCACGAGACATGTCTATGCGTTGAAGTGGAACCTCTTCGTCAACTGGTGCTCTTCTCGCCGAGAAGACCCCAGGAGATGCTCGATCAGCGTTGTGCTTTCCTTCCTGCAAGACGGGTTGGAGCGAAGGCTGTCTCCCTCCACCCTGAAGGTGTATGTGGCCGCTATCGCCGCATATCACGAAGCAGTTGAAGGTAAGTCTCTTGGAAAGCACGACCTGATCCTCAGGTTCCTGAGAGGAGCGAGGAGACTGAATCCTCCTCGCCCTCCTCTCGTTCCCTCTTGGGACCTCTCAGTGGTTTTAAGTGCCCTGCAGAGGGCTCCCTTTGAGCCTCTGCAATCAGCTGAGCTTAAGATCCTGTCAATGAAGACAGCGCTCCTGGTTGCGTTGGCCTCCATCAAGAGGGTAGGGGACCTGCACGCATTCTCCGTTGACGAAGCGTGCCTGGAGTTCGGGCCCGGCCACTCTCACGTGATCCTGAGACCCCGGCCTGGATATGTGCCCAAGGTTCCCACCACTCCCTTCCGGGACCAGGTGGTGAACCTGCAAGCGCTGCCCCGGGAGGAGGCAGACCCAGCCTTGGCACTGCTCTGTCCAGTACGCGCACTCCGTGCTTACGTAGACAGGACGCAGTGTTTCAGGACCTCAGACCAGCTCTTTGTCTGTTATGGTGGGAAGCTGAAGGGAAAGGCTCTCTCCAAACAAAGGTTGTCTCACTGGATAGTGGACGCCATTGCTTTGGCATACCAGCAGCAAGGTCGACCATGCCCCCTTGGTGTGACTGCCCACTCCACCCGGAGTGTGGCGTCCTCTTGGGCTTTAGCGCGTGGCGCCTCGCTAACAGACATCTGCAGAGCTGCAGGCTGGGCGACACCTAACACATTCGCCAGATTCTACAATCTCCGAGTGGAGCCAGTCTCCGCCCATGTACTGTCTTTTTCAAGCTAACATGGGAGCTGTGAAGTGTCTCGCTTGCTCGCCATTCCACTCCACGGACTGGATACGTGCGATATTTCCTCAGGTGAGCCTTCCTCTCTGAAGCCCTGAGTTCCTCCAGCACTGTTGACGCTGGCGCCAGTGTCTATTGCCTGTGCGTCGGCTAGGTGCCTCCGTGTGCATGGTTCCTCCTCTGAGTAACCCCCACATGTGTATTTTCCACTGTAAGCCTCTTTGAGCATGTGTCTTTCCCTCGGCAAGTCACCTGCCACTCCTGGAGTTGAAAGTAGATGCCACCCTACGGGCTGGTCACTCCAGTGTTCCTCCATATGTAGCCCCCTTGGGCCATATGTGTATTCTTAAGTCCTCCCTATGGGTAGGCATGCTGCGGCATATCTCCCATGAGATATGCTTCCCAGTGTACCTTGGTATTCCTGTGTTAAGTAGGACTCCTTCGTCCGTGCCTATATCACGACAGGGAGGTCAGACTTCGCAGGGCACTGGAAGACAGCTGTGAAGGTGGCGTGATTACACGGGGACCCCCATTCTCCGTCATCCGACGTAACTCGGAGTGACTACGAAAGGGAACGTCTCGGTTACGGATGTAACCCTCGTTCCCTGAGTAGGGAACGGAGACGTTACGTCTCCCTGCCACTTCCGCTGTACCGCTGGGTAGACGCCTGAGTTCAGTCTCGGCTCCTCAGCGAAGACATGATCTGCTGTTGCACCTGTCTCTCCTTAAATACTCACGCGGTGAGGCGGAGATACATTAGGCAAATTCCGCAGACCCTTGGCATTTCATTGCCATAGGCTCGTTTTTAAATACTCGAAGAGGATTGGCTTTCTGGCGAAACCCCCATTCTCCGTCATCCGACGTAACGTCTCCGTTCCCTACTCAGGGAACGAGGGTTACATCCGTAACCGAGACGTTTCTTTGTAACTGTTTGTGAAATTTACTAGCAATTTCAGAGCGAAAAATGTTTCTAAACCATGTTTTTTTTAGTGTATTGGAAATTAAGTTTGTTTTGCGTGTTTGCATGCTTTACTTTTTCACAACAGTTGAATAAAATCAATAAAATAATCAGTTGTGTTTTCATTGAGCGGATGAGGTTCGTTCAGACCTTCCTGGTTGTGGTGTTTCCTTCATCTGTTGGTTCAGCTGGTCTGGTCTGGATCTCTAGGTCTTGTGGCCTGTCGGTGACTCTTCTCTGATGGCGCTGCTGCATGTAGTGTGCGATCTCCTGATGAGCATTTATCCAGCAGTTAGACAGTTATATCATCACAGCTGATCTTTCTTTAGACGTTTGACAATCAGGAAGAAGTATATCATTTGATGTTAATCTCCATTCCAGGACAATCTTTTTATCAATCTGTACAGTGTAATCGTAGTTATCCTGAAGATTTTGTTACCTCATCTTGGGCTACTTGAGCCGCAATGAAGTCCACCTCTGATTTAGAGCTGCGAGGAAACTGCTAAACGAAAGACGTAATGATCAATACTATGCGTGTTGTTTTAGTAGCAAACTTATAATTGAGTTTTAGTAATTATTTATATACAATTATAATATTTATTAATATTTTGAAGCTTTTATTTTTATATTTTCAGTTTTCATTTAAATTTTTAGTAATTTTGTGATGTGCTTTTTTGTGCTTATTAAAATTTTTAATATGAGCAATTTTAGCACTTCAACTTTACAACAAGTTTAACTTGAGTATCGAAAATGCATAAAATGTAATACTATGTATTTTCGTATTATTTATATACTATTATAGTATTTATTGATATTTTCAAGTAGCTTTTATTTTTACATTTTCAGTTTTCATTTTAAATTTTAGTTTAAGTTTGAGTAATTTTTTAATATGATTTTATTATTTTTTTATATTTCTATTTAGCTTTAATTTGTTTTTAGTTTGAATACTTTTATTACTTCAACTTACTTTATTTCTGTTAGTTACCATGATATACCATGATATATTTCTGTTAGTTAGCTTGACCAAATAAATTAATTAATTGGTGTGAGTTGTTTAGAGTACTGCATTGTCATTAAATTTCAATTTATTTTGAATAATTAAAATTTTATTCATATACTGTCAAATTCAAAGATTGAGCAAACAAAACTTTGGGTTCCCTCGTAAAGAACACAAAAGGTTTTGCGAGGGAACGCAATTATTGACTTATTATTTTTCCTCACCACCATGTCCCATAAGGGCTCCATCCCGAACCCTATGCAAACCTGAGGTTATACATGAAAAGCTAACCTTAACCTGGTTCGAAACCAGGCTCGGTTCGAGTAGCAGACCTCAAGTGTGTGTGTAGGCAAATAAAATGCATTCAATGTAACGTACATCTCTGCGAGGCAACATCTCCTCTTCCTCCTGAAGTCTACGGGCCAGCTCAGCGTCCTGAAGCACCTGCTCCCAGATTCCCAACCCTGACGGAAGGAGAACAGCTTTTAAGACCAAAGCCTAACATAGTTGTGCAACATATCAGCATGTATCTACATTAACAATACACATTTACCTTCACATAGAGGAGAAACACAGTCATTTTCATGGTGACCAGCATCAGCCCTCTGCCGTCTCATCTCCATTTCTTCTTCTTCCTGAAGCTGTTTAGCGATTTCCTGTTCAGAAAACAATTCACACACACAAATTCAATAATAAAAACGACTGATGCATCATGTGTTTTAATAGTCCAGTGCAACCAAATGTCAAGTCATATTTATTTAAATAGTGCTTTATACAATACAGACGATTTCAAAGCAGATTCACATTAAGAAAACAGGAAGATAACAGTGTTACTGTTGTAAAATTCATCAATTATGTATCAAATTCAATTTGAGCTGTAAGGCAGCTCTACAGAAGACAATAGTGTTGTTATTCAGTCAATTCAATTTTGATTCATTTCAGTTCAATAAAAGTGTTGATGTCGCAAAGTCATTATTATAGTTTTGTTCTCATCCGATGGTGTCAGTGCAGTTAATATTACTAGTCTTTGAAACTCTAGCTGAGCAAGCCAAAGAGAAAATAACAAAACACATGCCTAGTGTGACATATTTCCGAGTGAAATAGTACATATCAGAAGTAAATATGAGATTTGGATTCATCCATTGGGAATGTTCACAAATAAGACCAGGCAATTTCATTTGTTTCATTTTAATTTTCAGTTTTAGTAATATTGCTATGTTTTTGTCTTGTTTTAAAAAATATATATTTTAATTTAGCTTTAATTCTTAGCATGCATTAAGAAAGTAACAGTGTTCATTAGTTCATTATTATTTAACATTGAATTTTGGCTTAACCGACAGGCCAGTAGCGGCTTAACAACGGCCAAACTAAATATATATCTCTAATGTATCAGGGTGGAGGAGAGGTGATATTCATAATAAGACCTCAGACCACACACACACACACTGGTCTGAGTTAAGATCACACAGCAGAGGTGTCAGAGTAGGCCGTAAAAGTTCCATCACGGAGTCATTTGAACAGAAGCACATCACGTTTGTTCAGTGCGAAAAACCAGAGTGACACCCACCAGAGTACATGCAGACCAGACCAGTGGAAAGTACAGCTCACACACAGACACACACCTACACACACTCTATACGTGTGACGCCCACAGAGACGCTTCTCAGGACACACACCTCGCCTGAGCACTTCACTTCTGAGGCATCACACACTTACGTCAAGGAAGAAAAGCTCATAATGCACACGAGCACTGTATTATAAAGGTTCACACACACTGAGCAGCAGAAGTTTGGAGAACAACCATTTGACTTTGAGGATATCACTTGATCCTAACCAGTTTCCACCAAAATACCACATTAACCACAGTCGTTGTAACTACAGAAATATCATAATAAACTCATATGGGTTTAAACAGTTTCTGAATTTGTTTGAAGTCAACATGAGATATAAACTGGAGGAAAATTAATAGTATTTAGGCAGAAACCATGCTTACCATGGTAAATTTGTATTCAGTACTATGCAGGTCTGACATGTAATGTGACATTGTTGTCCTGGTTTTGTGATCCTTTATGAATTAAATAGTGTAGGAAACCATTTTAATTTTATACACCAACAGCTTAAGCAACAGGAATGGGTGGCTAACTAAATTAGAAAAAACAAAACAGGAAGTGAGTTCACACATTAAAAATAACATTTAAAATCCATTATTCAATTTAAATGTAAGGTACTTTTTAATTTGAAGTTCATCTTATGTGGTTTTCCTTAAGGAAGAAAAAGAGACAAAAAGCACACACTATAAAGTATATACATCAGTTGTCCACTAGAGGACAGTAATGTAAAAACGAGGTTTGGGCTCTACAGTCACGCTATTCAAGGGACAATTTTTTTTAATCACCCTCATTTGGACATAAACCATAAAGCAGATATGTATGAACAATGAGGACAGAATGACAACAGAACTATCAGCTAAAAACTATTAATTAACTATATCTTCTGAAGCCATAGGTTTGTGTGTCAAACAGAGAGAAGTTTATGGTAAATGATGAAAGAATAATTTTTTTTGGCTGCACTTCATTTGTTATCATTTGACTGATCGTCCATCAAGACCGTCCTTATATTTAATCAACGGGATGTCTGGATGTTCCCTGAAGGGGTTTTTACTGCATTTCTTATAAACAGACAGAGAATTCCCCATGGGAAAGTCAATGCAATGACTACACAAATAAACACAACATCAGAGGATGCAGTTGTGTGGGCTCATGGGTATTCCAGCACTTAAGACTGAGGGTTTACAAAACTTCTCGTGTCCTACAGACTGAAGAGTTAAAGTATGTGTAGTTAAGTTATAACAATCAACATGCCCTCAGCACCACGGTGAGGCATTTCACATTGTGCGGCACCATGGTGAAAGAGTTTCCATTCTGATGCCCAGCCCTACTGGCCCACCAACGACTCAGGCCTGAAGAACTCAAGTGGGAATGTGTGTGTCTAACGTGCTTTTGTACCCCCCACACACACGCACGCACGCACACACACACACACACACACACGCACGCACGCACACACACACACACACACCACAATAGCGTAGCAGATCTATTCCGCCAGGACCAAACATATCAACATTGTCATATTCAATATCCATTATCATGCCAAACACTTAGAGAGTTGTCATGACAGACAATAAGTTATGATTTTAACCTTGATCTTTGATTATTTCACTATTCTTAACTATGCCAATGTAAAGCACTTTGAATTAATTGGATATAAAATTTGCTAAATATAGTGATCTAAATAGACTTGCCTATAGTGTTTCTCTTTTGTGCTCTTGAGGGCTATGAGCTTTATGACTTGTGAAGTGAGCATTGTTTTGAAATAGCTGGCATAGTGTTGACAAGGGTCATTCAGATAAAGATGTCATCCTAGGAAAATATCGTCAGAAGAACAACACTGCCAAACTGCCAAGATACAGATGGATACATTTAGCCATTACTGGAAAACTGATTTTACACCCAGAATAAGAAAAAGCTACAGCTCTGTACATTCACACTGCTAGACTTTGTTCACAGGCTGGCAGAAATACAGAAAGATAATTAACAGTACCAATCTCTTCTGCTCCACTAAACTGCTCAGTTTGCAGTCAAATAATACTGTCGCCACTAGGCAGAAAGGACAGTCAACACCAGGTGTCCATGCAGAACGACTACAGCCCACATCGGGGAAAAACACCCAGAGTTAACAAACAGAGCAGGTGCTGATGGACGTTCCTCTTCTGATGAATCACAGAGGCTGCAAACCAAACCAAACCACAACAAAACACAAAAACATCACAAGATATTGCCATTTTCTGGGAGCCTGTCCCGGTTCTTGCCGCCCTGTCCCTGGAAATGTCCCTGTTTTACACCACGTTCAAAATCCCTCGCAAATAAACGGCAAAAATACTAAATCAACATCACCCGCTGGTTACCTAGATGGTAACGGCAAGATGTGCATAAATTCTAAAAGTAAACATTATATGCACGCCTCTTTTGAGGCAGATCATTTTTTATCCGATAAGAAGACGTGCGTAAACTATGCCGGATACACATTCACCGGAAAAATCCCTCGATGTCTATCTAAAAACTCAGGTGACTTTCTCTCATTAGATGATGTGATTGGATAACTGTAGTAACCACCAGACCAATCGCATTGCACAGCATCTAAAATGTTGTTTTGGTCATTCTGAAATGAAGTCTTGTCATCAAAATGGTTGTGAATAATGACCTCCCAGAACTCAAGATTGCTTTTCATCTGTTTCAAAAGATGTTTGAAAAAAGAGCCACAGTTTCTTCCCCGATTGCAACAACTACTATTTTTATTACAGATATTTAGAGCCAATTATCTAGGAGGTGATGGTTTTGTTCTCTTGAACACCAGGGATGGAAACGGTGCTTTATTCGTTAATGTTTAATCCCATATTCCAATTTTGAGCATTTTAAATTTGCAACTTTGGATGGAAACAAAGATAATGTCTCTTTAAATAAGTCCAATTACTAGACCATTACTTCCTCAAGACATTTTTCCAACGGGCTCCACACAGACGGCCTCAGAAAGCCTCTTGTAAATAGTCTTTCCACAAATACAGAAGCCCAGTGTTCACCCAGCGGGACGTGGCCTTCAGATGAGCGGTCCACCTCCTCAGCGACAAACCACTCGTCACCCCAGAAACACCACAGACATCGCCATGGGAACACTTTCAAAAAGCACTCCTGACAACAATGATGACAAAGCTGCTCCTTTAGGAGACAGAAATGTCGCCCAACAGCTAAATAAAGGACATAAAAGAATACTTCAAGCCAATGGACAAGAGAGTGCAAGATCCGACTCGGGCCTCAGTCTTCTCAGTCTCTTCAATCTTTTATGTTCTTTCTGTCCTTTATTGCTCTCTGCAAAAGCATCTCTACACAACCGCCACCTCACACAGGTGTTTTAATCAGCTTAACGTGAGTGGACAGATGATTAACAACAGAGCAATGAACAAAACATTTGCCATTTGTATAGGAATGAATGGGAAAAGTGTTCAATGTGGTGAATGTATTAGGGGTGTAAAGATACCCTCATGTTACGATTTGATACATATCATGATAAACTGATAAACTCATGATACGATATTATTGCGATACTCCAAGATTATGGAGTTGATATACTGTTGATTAAAATGCTAACTTTAGTTTTACATTCGGGGTGGAAATTAACAGGTTTGGACTCCCAATGAACCGGACAATGGTGACACCAGAATAAAAATATTCATGATTCTGAAGCTGAAAATACAGAATTATTTTAGACGAATATGCTCGCACTCTGTCACTCACTAGATATATTTAAAATAATGTAGGCCATTTTTTACTGGTAACAAAATACATTTGGCATTATCAGGTCACACAAATATTCCCATATCCCCATTGCATTATTATACAATGTATTCAACATTATATATAGACAATTAATGTAGTACTGACACTAAAACTCTTTTTTTTCCCTCAAACAGTAATTTTCATTTTGAGTGAACTATACACAATACAGATTGTCACTATCCACGATACATATTGTTGCCTTTTTGTATTGCGATATATTGTGAGTGACATGATATATTGTTACACCACTAGAATGTATTGTGGTTCAATATGGTGCCAATCATCTTTCTGATAGAGATGTGGCCAGTTCCTTACCCTAGAATGAGCATGGACCAGTTTCTAAGCATTATTTGAGCTAAAGAAGCAACATTTATGATGCCAAACATCTGATAATCATAATCAAAATGAACACGCAGCCATCTTTAAAATTTTGTCTTTGAACCTCCGTTTTTGCCGACATCGCTGTCGAAGAGTAATTAGCTGGTAAAGCGTCTTTACTTTCGAAGAGTTACAGGGTTAGTTCACCCAAAAACATTTTTTTTTTCAATATATCAAAAGAAGATATTTTGAAGAATGTTGGTAACCAGACTGTTGACGGTAGCCATAAAAAACCTTGTTTTACACTCTATGTTTTGATGAAACGCACCTCATCCTCTTCCTCTCGTCTCCTGGCCTCCTCAGCACACCTCTGGAGCTGTTCCTGAATCAGCCGTGCATATCTGCAGTCCTCTTCCTCCCTGGAAATCAGAGAGAACGTTTGAAGGATTCAATATATGATATGATATTTACAATATTTGCTTTTTGCTGTCCTCTTTTGTGCTGGTTGCAATAGCATGTACACTAATCAGTAATTCATACTTTTATTCAGCAAATGATGCATTAAATGATTAAAACGTGACAGTAATAGCATTTATAACAACAATACAAAAGGCTTCTATTACAAATGAATGCTGTTCTTTTGAACTTCATATTCATCAAAGAATCCTGAAAAAAAGTATCATGATTTTCACAAAAATTTGAAGCAGCACGATTGTTTTAAACATTGATAATAATAAGAAATGTTCCTTGAGAAGTAAATCATCATATTAGAATGATTCCTGAAGGATCATGTGACACTGAAGACCGGAGTAATGATGCTGATAATTCAGCTTTGCACCAAGGGAATAAATTATGAAAAAAGTTATTCAAATAGAAAACTGTTATTTTAAATTGTAATAATATCTCACAATTTTTTGTACTGTATTTTTTATCAAATAAATGCAGCCATTGGTGAGCATAAGAGACTTCTTTCAAAAAAAGTCTTATCGACCCCAAACTATTGAACTGTTTTGTACATAAAAACCCTATCCATGCACTGTAAACAAACTGTTTTTAATGGTGATCTTTTGCACTTTATGAAAACCACTGTCGATTGTTGCTCTGATGTAATTTCGTTGTACTTACAATGACAATAAATAATAATAATATAATATAATAATAATGCACCATGCAAGTGGTAAAAGCAAACTCTCACGCTGGTTTTACTCTCAAGGCAAACATTAATTCCTGTGTTACATATACAAACTAATCAAGTTACGCAACGAGTCAAGCATCTGTTTTCCACATAGTCATTTGCATATCCTAAATGTCTGTGGTTTAGTGATGTTGCTGACTGAGTAATTCGGGAAGCGTGTCGAGGCCTGACGATTCTTACAGCCGCCGCAGGTTTCGGCTGAGATCCACTCGCTGTTCCTCTTCCTCCTGAAGCCTCCGGGCCAAACGAACATCATTCTGCACTGCCTGGTTCTTCTGGATGTTGGTGCTGTAAAACTGCTCAACTGAGACGAAAAAGTTGAATCAGGATCAGGCCTATTTTAACCCAGTGTTAAATAAGGAGGACGAGCAAGATTACAGGAAGTAGATGCTTATACTCACTTTCCTGCTCCTGAAGACTGTGAGCCAGAGCGCCGTCCTCTAACACAGAGAAACATTGGCACACTGTGGGGGAAAACACACAATTATAGGCAAGGGTGTTAAACTAAATTAACAGGTCAATAAAGGCTTAATTATAGGGATTTTACCATAGTAAAATTACTGCAATCTTTATTACACAGGACAACAGCAATGCAACCGATACTAATGTTCAATGCATTTATTTGATTAGGGTAGAGTGGGGGAAAACACCCCCCTAAAGAAAAATGTGACATTACTGTGAAACAAAACATAAATGTGACTAGAATTGCCATCCCAGTTTTGAGTGACTATGGCAGGAGTTATTTACCAAATATTAAAATTGCTCAACCTGCATAATTATTTTTTTTTTTGACTGAAAATATTTTTGTACAAAGGGGGCGTTTTGCCCCAGCGGTGGGGTAAAACGCCCCCCAAAGTGGGGTAAAATGCCCCCTTTCTTACCAACCAGTTTGCTTCATAGATCAACAGCAAAATAAACATAGTTTTTAATCTCTAAAAGTAAAAGGCAAGTAATGCAACAACATGTATATACCTATTAATATTTATTTCAGGAATGTACAAAATATCCAAATTTCTAACATTTTAATATTTTGATTTCTACACTAGACCAATATGGGGTTGATAATTGATGTAGTATTTGTTCACCACTATCATCAAGAAAAACAGAAAACCCTAAATAAATATTAAACATAAATTAGTATATTTATAGTGAAATATATTGAATAAATGCTCTAAAAGTCACTATGTTTTATCATTGGGTCACCTAACTACCTTACATCATTGCATCCACCAAGCTAGCTAACTAATGCTCACTTGAGGTCATTTTATCATGTTTTGTTAAAATATTTTGATTTTACCGCCTAGTTATACTGCATTAAAGTGTAAAATAAAGACTTTGATAAACAGAAATATGTTACTATAGTAATAATGATAAAGAGAAACTATGCCCCTTGGGGGGCGTTTTACCCCTCAGCATAGGGGGCGTTTTATCCCACAAACTATGTTTTTTTTTTTAAATTGTTTATTTTTAAAAATATAATTATATTCCTTATAAATAACATATGCTCTCAAACTACAGACTTCACTATTCATCTATCATACATTACTGAGATATCACTGTGAACAATATTCTATTAAACACTTGTTTACTAATATCTGAAAATAATAGCACTTTCCATGTAATCCTCTTCTCTTCAAATACGTCGCTGGTGTCAGCTTCTCCATGGAGATTTGTATATCCCCGTTGTCAACATAGTGCATAGCAATAGTAAAAATGTATCTTGATTCATTCTAGTGGTTATTTTGGGGAAACCGGGTGGGGGGCGTTTTACCCCAGGGGGGCATTTTCCCCCACTCTACCCTAATAATCACAATTCTCTCATCAAATAAAATGGTTAATTTGCTGCAATGTACTCTAATTGGTGCAACTTAAAATTGAAATAGTTCTGTGACACATTTGTCTATTTCATGCAATTTACAGTTAAAAAAAGGCTCATTAAATCAGATTTTTTTGAGCTAGAAATATCCAGTTTATAAACATTTCATTCTAATATAGTCCATAATTTCACAGGAGTGAAGACACAAAATAAATTGCTTGTAGTTTAATGAATACGTTTGCATGTTAAAACGCCACATTTCTTTAAAGTCACTGTCATTCTTTTCAGCAAAAAAATGAAATATCCGGTAACTTGAAATAACTTTATTTGAGAAAAGTCTGCATTATTTGCATGGCAAAAATAAAATGACCACCTGCTGAAAGCAGGGATTTTGTGTATATTCATCATGGGCTGTTATTGTTGACTAAAACGAAAACTAATACAAATCGTTTTTTGATAGATGATATAATGCTGAAATATCATAAAATATAAATAGAAGATGAAGAAGTTAAACATAAAAAAAAATCCTAAACGGAAATTAGAAATTTTGCCTTTGACAACTAACTGAATTAATTTAATTTAAGCACTAAAATTACTGTACTAAAACTGAAAAAAATATAAAAGCATATAAAAATAGCTCATTTATTTGTATTATAAACGCTATAATAGTATATAAATAATAGTAAAATAACTCTGATAATGGCAGTAGCAGTGAATCAAATGATGAAGAAGAGCATTAGAACCAGGAATAAAGCTATCGCTAATGCCAACCCCAACATGTGGTATAATTTAAAACACATTCGCCGTTTTAATAAAGCTGATTCGGGAGTCGGGATTGCAGTGATGCTGTAAAGTTTATCTTGGTAGTAATCTGCTGCATCCTCCACATCTTAGCACTCAGAACTGGCTTGCAAGTTGTTTTGCAAATTAAGTTGAATAATTGAATTACTCAAAATAAATTTTTGAGTGGCATATTTGTGCATTTATTTACCTGCTTGACGGTTTGTGCCAATAAACAACGTTATCAGTGCATGCAATTCATTCTCTAAGACCGGTTTATGTTTTGGCCCATCTCTGTCATCTCGGCTAATGATGCCACACTGGGGCCAAAACAGGAAAACTCCTGCCAAGCCAACTGGGTCAACAACTTTAACACAATGGCTCAGAGGAAAAGCACATAATGCCCAATAAGCTTACAGAGGTGTGTCAATGTGAACGACCAAAACTGCTCACTCAAATGCCATTTCTGACAGGAGTCCACTGAACGACTATTAAACAATAGCAACCTGAAGAAAGACATACAAGGAAACAGACATCCAAGCAAACACACACACACACACACACACGGCTCTGCTGATGGTCAAATAAAACCCTACACATTAAACACATAAAATGACAACCCTCCTTCTCTCTCTGTCTCATGCTCTCTTTAAGTAAGCGTGGAAAAATCAGTGAGCTAATAAAAGCTCACGAACTCTTGCACAAGCATGCTAAACATCAGAGTCATAAAAGCTGACACTCCATTATAAGACAGGTCTAATTACAGATCTGTCAGTGCTGAAGCACATATTTAAAGACATGTTAAATGCTAACAAATAAGTCTATGACAAAGTAACACAGGTATGTATTGTAACTAACAGACATACTGTATGCAAGATTTTATAAACAACTCAGGTACTATTAAAAAAAAGTATAGTCTCAAGATCAAAATTTTTTACAATTTTGCATTAGATTTACCGTTTCTAAAGATGTGCCTGCGTCCATTCGTCAAACTCTGTCTACTTTCATGAAGCACATACACACACGAGTGTGAGCTCATCCTATATCAGTCCGTCATGCTCTTCTGTTAGTAAACAGCACTGGTCCTCAAGAAGATGGACTCGACCAAAAAAAAGAGAAAAGGTTAGGAAAAACCCCGGCTGGTTCTGTAGGCACCTCCACCCTGATCCGGCATGGAAAAGCTGACACGGGCACTCTCAGGACAGAAGCTCGTTTCATAAAGGTTGGCAAACTCACAGTTAAACTATATGCCATGAAAGGGTTTTTGTGCATAACAAGAGCCAATGTTGTGCAAATTAAAATTAGAACCGGTTTTAAACCAGAAATAGTGACGTGCAATTCCTGAAACCAATGGAAACAGCTTTGATGCCTTTATAATAAAAATATTATTAAAATATTTGTTTAATCACAACTGAGGATGAGGGAAAAAGTTGCAATAGTTATGAAAAAAAATAACTCAATATTTTTTTTTAAAAGTTAATAATCATTAAAGTGGTCTGAGGCTTATTGTTCAAATTTTTTTAAACACTTTTGAATAGTCTCTTATGCTCACTAAGGCTGCATTTATTTGATTTATTTAAAAACAGTGATACAGTGAAATATTATTACAATTTAAAATAACTGTTTTATATTTTGGTATATTATAAAATGTAATTTATTCCTGTGATCAAAGCTGAATTTTCAGCATCATTACTCTTCAGTCCACATAATCCTTCACAAATTATTCTAATAAGCTGATTTGCTGATTATTGTCAATGTTAAATAAAGGTTGTGCTGCTTAATATATTTTTTCTGGAGACCACATAATATTTTTCAAGATTCTTTAATGAATAGGCATCAAACGAACAGCATTTATTTGAAAAGAAATCTTCCGTAACATTAAATGTCTGCTGTCACTTTCGATAACTTTAATGCATCTTTACTGAATGAAAGTATACGTTTCTTCTAAAAAAAAATCTCCCTGACCTCAAATGGTAATGTGGTTTTATGGTACGATTTTAAAGCTCATCAAGCCCTGCTCATTATATTATTTTATTGTACATAAAAATAACAATGTGAACATTATTCAAAACATCTGCCATTGTTCTTCACAAAGGAAAGAAAGTCAAATGAGTTTAGAATGACATGAGGATGAGTAAATTATTAAAAGAGTACATTAATAATTTAGGAATCACTTATGGGCCATCCAAAATCGCATATTTGTTTGAGTAGGTACTACTTTTGAATTTAAATTGACATCTAAAAAAAGAGGGCGTTCTATATATATGGGTAGTATGAATAATATTCGGATACTACTCTGTTGCCGTTTTTTGCATACTATATAGTAGGGAAGCATCTGATTTAATGTTGCACTCTTGCTTTAAAATGCAAATATTTCTGACAGACAAATAAATTAGCGCCACCTGGAGGTGAAAAGTGAACAATGCTAATTTTGTTAGAATGGTGTAAGAATAAATAATGTCAGCCCTTAAAGAGACAGAGGACGATGAAGGGTGGTTAAGCGTGCATTTGTTGGGATAAGACAGTGGTCTGCCCCATTCGTGTGACCCCCACAGCTGAGCCGAGGCCCCCGGGACAAACAGATGGTGCTATTCAAGTCCCAGAAACAAAGAAAACAGAATAAAGACAGTAATCGGGACCCCTGCGTGAAACTATCAAGCGTCTCTTCCTGTATGCTGCTCTCCTCTTCCAATCACTCACTTTCTCCTGCAGTTCTTTGTCTATATTTGGCACGAGGAGCAGAAGCAGAAGCTATAAATATCCGGCAGTGAAGTTAAGGGAGGTTCACACATGAACTCAAAGAAACAGGTCAAAAGCTCTGCTTCAAAAAACCCAGTTAGTTTCAGGAGCGCATATAAGGCCTTAAAATGCATTGTGGGTAGGCATCTCACAGGGTAGGTGTTTATATAGTGTCCCGTTTCATGCACAGACAGTTCGCCTGCTTTCTCGGTACGACTACAGCCGTGCATAGGTTTATATGAACAACCAAACAGCACTTTCCTGTTCCTCCTGCGTTCTTCTTGTTTATAGATTTTTGATGCAAACTGATCTAAACTGTAGGTCTGTCTTTGTGTGCAGTAAATCTAAATTCTCCTACACTTGAACTCTTCACACCTCTTCCCTGCCTCCAGCTTAAGGCCAAATCGGGAGAAGATTGGAATCTCGGCCCAAATCCTGTTTAAGAAACAGGAACGCTAGGAAGCTGAGCTCATCCAGGGCAGATAAGAGGACGAGTGTGTGGACAGATGCTCTCCAGCTCTTATCAGCAGCACACAACTCTCTCTCTCTCTCTCTCTCTCTCTCACTCACTCGCTCGATCTGTCCGGTCTCACATCACATTCCTGAACGCTGATCTCATCTCCTATAACACGCACCAGCAGCCCTGCCAAACAACAGCAAACCTGCACAGGAATATTAGCAGGTGCTGATTAAGCACTCAGACAGTTTTGCCCTTCATTTTTGAATACCATTTAAATACTTTTCCTTTCACTAAACTGAAAGATTATGGATAATTACATGCCGGTTTGCTGCATAAATAGTTTTTACAAGTGCATTTTCTTCCTGCATGCAGCAGCTGAGATGAAGAATAGTCATCTAACCTTGTCCTAACTAATGTTTTCGTTTGAAAACGCATCTTTTTCTCTCTGTTTTGTCCTTCTGTCCACACTGAGATGGTGGTTTTGTCCAGCAAGCTCTTAGAAAAACGGTGACGTCATGCGGATGTGTATGTTCAGTGTATAGGTGTGTAATGTTGTCAATAATGATAATTGTTGTTCATGTTTTTTTTTTGTTTTTTTTTCAAGCATTTAATACAAATAAATAAATGAATAAAAAAGTCTATAGGTGTGTAGTTCTTGACAAAGTGACATCGCCATCTACGGGCCTGGCAGCAGAATACAGTGTTTTTAAGTCGCTTTCGCGGATTCTTCTGAATTCTTGTTTTACCAACATTGACGTCTGTATGCGATAAAAGCAAAGTAAAAATGTTTCAGTTTTTAGTACATCGTTGTCGTGTAAATGTACGCTTAGTCAAAAACATCACTGCTTACACCACACTTACTGGTAGCAATCTGAGGTTTTCTAGAATAGATCAAGCGTGCCATGATAGCTCATAGCCTACATTATCACTTCTTGTGGTTTTTAAACTGATCGTTGACTCTTTCCCCGCCAGCTTCTTAAAAAATGTTGCCAGCCAGCGACATTTTCACAAAACTTTCATGGCCCCCCCCGGAATATTTTGTTGTATGAATATCTGAACAATATCAAAACAAAGAACAGAAATTCTGCTTAAAAAAATTATAGCTTAATTCATTCTTTTTTTTAAACACATGAATATGGGCGTATTGAACAAAAAGCTGATAAAATCGCATTTTTGTCAAAGACTTTGTCCGGATCGGATTCAGAACGATGATTAAAACATAGGCCGAGTAGATCGAGTCCATCAACACACACAAAGCTTCACAGTCCGATTCCTGGGTCGACATTTAATTCGGTAACGCTAGGCAGTTTTGATTTATATGCTGCTGTTTAATGTTTGATGACCGCATTAGTAATATGCATAATCGCTTGCTTCTGCTTCTTTTTCGATTGTTTTTGGAGATTCTGTCCTCTTCCAGGAGATGTGCAATAGCGCCCCCTAGTGAAAACATGGACTGCTGGAAAATTTCGTCAATGGCGGGGAAAGAGTTAAAACCAACATTGCAACATGGAACCATTTTTAAAACACTTTTTATATGGTTCCCTTTTAAAATACAATTGCACATACACGTTTAACATGCATACCTGAGAAGATAGCAAAAGAAGTAAAGATGCAAAACAGAAAAAACCCATACCGTCATAAACACCGGGCAGGTGAGATTTGTCGATGTCGTCGGTCTCTGCCATAACTGATCCACACCGAGCTTACAGTCTCATGATGTTGTCAAGAAACCTGTAGCATCAAACACACATTCAGATTATCTTAATAATTTTGCAGGTTCCTAGTACCACTACAACAATTACTTATAACTGTAAGCACTGGAAACAATCTGTACGACTTCTATAACATGCCAGCAGCCGTAATCCAATCTCCATAAATCCTGGAACAATAACACACATTGTGTCAAGGATAAAGATGTTGGCAAAGTTCTTATTTCCTCTGGAGTTTGTTTCCCGTTTTTGAGCCATTAATCTTATTTTGATAAGCTTAGGGAATTATTTTTGAGTATTTCTAACAAGAAAGCACAAATATAATCCATTCAGATCACCAGAATTATCATCAAATATAATGTTGAAATACATTAAGGTTTAGCCGTCAGGTTAGAATGACCTTGCAAGGAATATCATAATTCAAACTGCTGCCAACACTTAAATCAATGCAATACACTATAATATAAAAGCAACATGGAATATCACTGTAATGACTTATACAGTGTGAAAGACATACAGTAGGTCAGTAAACAGTAATATCTGAGAAATCTTAAAAGGATAGTTCACCCAAAAATGAAAACTATGTCATCATTTACTCACCCTTGTTGTTCCAAACCTGTATTCGTTTCTTTCTTCTGTTGAACACAAAAGAAGATATTTTGAAGAATGTATTGTAAACAGTTGATGGCTTAGCCACAGACTTCAGGAAAAGAAAAAGAAATACTATGGAAGTCAATGGCTATCATCAACTTTCTGTTTACCAACATTCCTCAAAATATATTTAGTGTTATCAGAAGAAAGAAACTCGTAAATGTTTGGAACAACATGAGGGTGAGTAAATGGTGACAGAATATTCATTTTTGGGTGAACTATCCTTTTAAAGTGCATGAATTCAGGGAAGCTGATTTCCATATTGTATCCAGTAGTAAGTTTTAAATCTCAAAACAAATTGATTTGAACATGTATTGGTCCCAGTTTAATAATGTCCGACAGAATTCTCATCACATTAATACACTAGGTCAAACATTCAGTGAATTAATGAATCATCAACAGTAGCTAAACTTTATATATAAACAGTTAAACATGTTAAATTTCTACTTTTGTTGAGCAGCACTTACATGGACTTTATATGTATGCACTGTAAACAATATAACCACTATAGTATGAATGTGCTTAAAAAATAATGAAAACGTTATTAAAAAACAAACTTACCCTCTTCTGTCACTCTAGACACGCGCAGATCCGTGAAGGTCGCGACGGTCTCTCTCTCACACACACACACACACACACACACACGCTTGATTTAGACGTGACACACAATATTACACACACACTCATGTGCAGTATGCCTGCAGTCTGTCACAGGAGCACCTTCTCTCCAGAACGAGCCCCGTGTCCTCTGTTCTTCATGTTTAGGTTGTTTTTCCTGACACACAATGACAGTTTGAGTTCGGCTACTACTTTTGTTCAGTCAAAACAAAGAGAAACATGTGGAGTTTCCCACGAGCCTCGCTCGTCCCCTGCTGCTCATTTCGAGGAGTTCTTCCACATGACATGTGACCCTGTTCAAATGAAAGTTTCGCAGTTGTTTTTGGAGAAATTAATACTTTTACTCAGCAAGGATGCATTAAATTAATGAAAAAAGATACAGTAATGACTTTTACATGGTTACAAAACCTAAAAATACATTGTACACAAAAAATTCTATAGTAATTCTATTAGCTATAAAACTAGCTACTTTCGCAAAGCGTGATAGTTTATGTGATAGTTTACTGCTTTTATAAAAAGTATATAGCTTTTACTATATGATAAAAATATTAAGAAAGTTATTTTATTCAGCAAATTCATGAAGTGACTAGGTGTAGTCATAATTAGCTACACGGTAACTTATGAGTGGCTATTTTACACTATTTGTTTTGTAGCCTACAATGCTGTATTGACCAATTTTAATAACATTCATCCTAATATGCATACTCAATCAGTCATTAGTAGAAAGTATATTTGAAGAGGCAGAAATGGACATTTCATTTATACAGTGGCCCCAAAAATGATTAAGACACTTACGTAGATCACAGTGAAAACAGACAGACAGACAGAAAGACGTATGGACAAATAGATGGATGGATGGATGGATGGATGGATGGATGGATGGATAGATAGATAGATAGATAGATGGATGGATGGATGGATGGATGGATGGATGGATGGATGGATGGATGGATGGATGGATGGATGGATAGATAGATAGATAGATAGATAGATAGATAGATAGATAGATAGATAGATAGATAGATAGATAGATAATTGAATGACAGATAGATAGATAGATAGATAGATAGATAGATAGATAGATAGATGGATGGATGGATGGATGGATGGATGGATGGATGGATGGATGGATGGATGGATGGATAGATGGATGGATGGATGGATGTGTGGGTTGCAGAGTCAGCAGTGTGTCCATCACTCAGACTAATAAAGTAGATTGACATGCAGCTCTGAGGCCAGAATAGCTCTCACCTTTTTTTTTATTTACACCATTAAGAATATTGGTCACTCTTTCTGTCTGCCATTTCCAATCCGTCCCGTTTCTGAGTCTCTTAAAATAGAAGCTGCGAAGGGCCGTAACACTTGAGGAGCCGCATTGGGCATCGTGGGAAATAAATCTCAGCAGCCTCTTAAATAAATGAATTAAGTGGGCAATTTGCCTGGCCGACTCATCCCGCGAGCTCTAACACAAAGTAGCGTTTTCCCACCTGCGTTCGGTGGGATTTATGAACTCGTCTGGATTACATCCCATCCCTGACGCACAGACCCGCATCTGTCTTTCAGTTTTATTGATACATTAATTTATCCTCTGTGAATTTACAAGCACGGGATATGTAAAAGGTGGGGAGGAGATGACATGGCCAGTGATGGAGAGTATATAAGTCCAGGACAGACACTTTGAGATGAGATCTCCTGGCTGAAGTCGCACAAGAAAGAGTTTGTGTGTGTCTACGTGTCATCATGATGTGTAAACTGTTTCTGTTTTTTGCCTTGCTTCTCACCGTCCTGGAGCCTCTGCTGGGGCATCCGGTGGTCCATCCGGCAGAGATGAGCTACACCAGGCCTGGTAAGTCTCATCCGCTCTCCTTCACACACACTGATCCAACAACCTGAAAGCCTCATGTTAGTCTGAGCATACAACATACAAAATGTTGCATGTTCACAATCCAACAACCCAGAGCTGAGCATATCATGAGCATTCTTCAAGACTGAATTGTGTTATCTGTCATATGCATCTGTAGTTCTTGTAGAAGAGGAGCAGGCGGTCAGTCCAGAAGACCTGAGTTACTCGGAACAAGCGTATCTGTCCCAGGGTGCCGCGGGATTCGGTTACCCGTCCCTCATTACCGGAGACATCAGCAGTGATGGTGAGCTGTTCCTTTAATTATGCTCTTTGTTGAAGCCAATCCACAGGCAAACTTCAGTGCTTAGATCTTGCTTTTTCATATGCTTCTCCTGAGGAGAAAGAATAAAACGAGTTAGTTGTCATACAGAAAGAGAATTTAAAGAGAACTGTTAGAGTTCATATTGAGAAACTCAAATGTGAGGTTGTCTTTTTTCATTAGGAAAAACATCTGAGAAATTTATTCTGTGTAGGAGAAGCAAATAAGACATCGGAAACACTTAACAATTTCATGCATTAACATTGGTTCAGTCATGACAACTCTCGGGATAGTTCGCAAAACATTTTATTAATGTAAATAGAATGTATGTAGGTTTAGTCTTGGCAGACCAGATTTGCTACACTGCTGCAGAGCCAGTACGACTTTCTTCTGCAAAATGCTCAGAACATGAATGAATGGAAACATGCTGCGAGAGAAAGGGAGATCGCCAGTAGCAGATCGAGGCAGGCGGTGCTGGGGAGGTGGAGGGACAGAAGACCATTTTGCATAGTGTGCAGAGAGTACATTTGTTTGGATGCGTCATGGTTCTAAATGGGAAATGGTAATGGATATGTGAAATTGATTGGCTGAGAATGTTACACTGAACGAACCAATCAGGCGTGCGTTCCGTCGTTACCAACGCAATTCAACGGAACTTGCGATATGGTTGGCTAGCGCTACTTTTAGGAAACAACACACAAACAGAGTTTCATGGCTGAACTATTCATTTAAATACTTTAGTTAACACGATCCAACAATTAACAATATTTCTACAGCAGTTATTTATCTGAGCTAATGTTAATCTTCATTTTAAGATCACATCTGTCAACTTTAGTTAATGCACTGTGAACTAACATGCACATTTAAGGTTGAACAAAAGTTAATATATAAACACATATTGCTCATTGTTAGTTAATACATTAACTAATGTAAACAAATGAGACCCTTTTGAAAAGTGTTACCAAGACATTACATAGAAACAGTAAATCTAAGGGCGTGTTTATTGAAGCTTTTTCGGTTACACTTTATTTTAAGGTGTCATTGTTACAGTGTAATTATACATTTAAGTGCTGACTAATAATAATTAACTGCATGTACTTGCTACAGAGTTCGGGTAGGAATAGGGGTTGGTTTAGGGTTAGTTGCATGTAATTATGCATAATTTATAGTATACAGCAACTACATGTAAGGTGTAACAAGGAAATAAAAGTAAAATAAAGTTTTCCCACTTTTTCTTACATTGATCCCGTATTATAGTACCTTAAACACAGATGGGACTGCAACTCACTCTCTTCTGGCCTTATTCTTCTTTCTCACAGGCCTCAGAACAGCTGGATTTGTCCCGAGTCAAGCTGTAAAAGACGTGACTGACTTTATTGAAACCCTATCATCTTTCAATATTATATCAAGAGACAGTGATGAAGTTTTATTGAAATATGTTTGCTTATGTTTGTCGTCCAGGTCTTGCTGGAAAAGCAGTTGTTGAGTCGTTTCCTGGCTGGCAGGAAGCAGTACCGCAAGCGAGGCAGTAACACTGAGTGTTTCTGGAAATACTGTGTCTGAATCAGCCAGTGGAAAAACACTTACATGCTCCTGTGTGCATGCTGGTGTTCTCATGAGCTTTACCTGTCGTTTTCAACACTCGTGCACAAACTTTGTGGGCCTGGTGCACTAAACTTGCAAAAAATAGATTTATGTTTGTAGGAAAAATAGCTGAAAATGTATTTGTACATACCTGCTCTTTAGCTTCGATGTAAATAAAGTAAATATGTTTAAGAAAAATGGTTTTGGATGTTGTCGTGTAAACGTGAAATACTTAAGACCATTAAAAGCGACAAAATACAAAAGTGGATAAAAACGGAGAAATATGAGGATCGATATATAAGCATTGTGTTTTTTTTATTCATAGTTATGTGGTGTCAAAATATTTCCCTGAATTTTAGACAAAATGGCTTTTTTACATAGTTCATTGTCTTTTGCACTCCCCCCCCCCCCCCCCCACCCCCACCCCCACCCCCACCCCCACCCCACCCCGTAAAATACATTGTACTGATATTTACATTTGTTTTCTTTCAAAACTGTACATAATGTATCTTTGATCACAAAACTGTACAAATCAGAAGTTTCCTATTGGGTCCGGACTGACGGGTCAATAATCGGCCTGTTACCGTAACAACCTACACAGCATAAAGGAAAATACGGGGGAAAAAAATAATACACCTGTGACATCAGCAACAGCACAGAAACACACTCACAACGACACACTTCAGCTCTGTCACTGACACAACAGAGCAATAAATAAAAAAAGACAAGATGAAAAGAATGAGGTTTGGTGAAAACCGTACGGTACACTGCTATGAGTTGGTCCTTCTGGATGCTTTATGATGGATTTGACACGTTTTATATGTAGTACCATTGAATCTCATGAAACATATTCAGGTCACAACTCACCAGAAACAACAAAAAAAACTACATAAAGACAAATAATTAAGACAATTTTTAGAACCATTAAGACAACATTGCTATTTTTGCAATACAACCAGTAAGCATATTTTTTTCCAAAACAGACATCATGAAAATAAATGTCACTATGCCAATAATCATAATGGTCCTACAATGGTCATAACTTTGGAGGAAAAAAAAAAATATATATATATAGCGTATATAATATATAGGCTATATTTAGGGGTTCAAACGAAGTGCTGATGCCCTATTGTAATTGTAAGGATTTTTATTATTATTGACTGGTCGTGCAGACCAAACGGTAAGGCCTAGAGACTTGAAACTTGGCCAGATGGTAGACCTCAATTGACCAATAGATGGCACTACAGCGACAAAATGTTTGTCTAATAGACTCAAGTGTCTTATATCACTGGCTCAAGACCAAGACGGACAAAACGTATATCTCCGATTTCATTTCCGGTATGCAAATTTTTCCGCCATTTAAAATTTTGTCAGATTCACTCGAAACTTGACATGCATCATCTAGACTAAAAACCCTCAAGCCAAAAAGTTATCGAAAGAATTTCATTTGGTGATTCACGCTTGCAACGGGATGCCAAAACGTTCATGGCTTTAACTCGTGACCGGTATGATATATCTTCACCAAACTCAATACACTTATGTATGGGCTCAATCTTTGGTCCAAAAAAACCACGGCGATTGGCCACTTTATGGTGCTATAACAGGAAATAAACATGAAAATGGCTATAACCACCTGACCGTCAGTCCGAAAACGGAAAGTCTTTGCGCGCTCAAACATTGATGGTAAGGACCTCTCCGGGCCCTTGAGCGAAATCTATCGTCGACCCCCGACTTTGAACGGCCGTAACTCCCGACCCAGAGGGCCCCTCGAGCACTATCTATGCTCCGAGTTTCAGATTTTTCGCCTTCTCGTTCCTGCGAAAAACCAAATTCCCATTCATTCATTTCAACTGTAAGATGGAGCCTGTAATCCCACTGTTGTCCACTAGAGAGAGCAGCAGGATAAGACATATTTTAATCTTTTTATCAGCTTTCAGCATTGACTTACAAACAAATCCTTAAATCTATTTTTTTATTATGATGGACTGGTAATATGGCTTTATATTATTAGATCACAAAGAAATATGTGAAATGCTTATAGATAATTAAAAGATATTTTCACAATAACATATCCCAAAAACATTGAAAACATTTGTCTTTGTGTGTGTGTGTGTGTCTGTGTGTAAGCATGCTTAATGGAGAGAAAATGGAAAAACTGCTTTGTTTTACTGGTGGATAAGATGTTTCAAATGAAAGTAAGCCAATAAGTGGTCTTCTACTGCCCTCTGCTGTTCATTCTACTTATTAATGAAGTCTTTTCACATATTATAAAATCACTAAGAGCAATCACTCTAATAACACAATCATATTTTGTCTGAGTTTATAAATGTTTATACCATATACATTCTCTATATTGTTCAGGGGAATGCACGTTTCAACAGTTTATATCCAGATAAGTTAACCACTGTTGTCAGAATGCTTGTCATAGGAACCAAAATTTGCCGTTCTAAACTAGTTCTCTGGAACATTGTAACACACATAGACAGTTGCACACACACACACACACACACACACACACACACACACACACACACACACACACACGCACGCAAAACTTATTCTGAACACTACTCTGGGATTTAACAATAAAAAGCAGAGAAAATTGAACATTATTTCTTTTTGTTGTCAAAGTATCTTAAACTACAGATTCACTATTAGTAGAGATCCTGCACATACAGTGCAATCCCTCTCTCACTGATGGATTCAACTAAATGTTATCTTACTGTGTGCCAAAATGTACAAAAAGGGAGGGGTCACTTTTACTAAAATGGCTATAACTCTTGAACGGTATGATATATCATTCCCCAAACTCGGTACATGTGTGTATGGGCTCAAACTTTGGTCAAGTGAAAAAAATACGGAAATAGGCCACTTGGTGGCGCTATAACAGAAAAAAACAACATGAAAATGGCTATAACAACCCGACCGTTAGTGCGATTGGACTCAAAAATTGGCATGCAGTGTCTTGGTCCAAGGAGCCATGTGTGTGCATGAGGACATTGGCTGCTTGCAGCTTTAGTTATATTTGTATTTCTTTTTTATTTTGGGGAGAAATGTGACCCAGTTATGTTTTTGACACACCGATCTACGTATTTAACCATCAACCCAATCTTCAGATTACAGTCATTACACCATAACTTAAGAGTTTTATACCATAGTAAAAGACATTGCTTGACATCTTTCAGACACCTGTATGGTGGAAAAATATTATTTGAAATCGAGAACAAAGACAATGAGTTAACACACCGTGTGTAACAACACTGACTGAGAAACTCATTTAAGGCCTCATTCAAATCATCCGTTTGGATTGGATGAACTCAATCAGGACAGAATATCATCCCTCTCATTACTGGTTTGCTGAATTGTGGTGATTCTGCTCGATGCGGATGAATTAAACAGAAGACTAGTTTGAAATGAAGCGGTCAAAATAAGCAGCAGTAAAGTAAAGCTTTAGACAGTAAAACCAGGTCCAAATATCATTCATTTCCATTCATAGACGCTTTTATTTTATTTTTTGGCGGTGAGTGCTAAAGTTTTTTAGCAACCGAACAGGATGCTGGACTTTGTGGGACATGTGCAAGTGGTTAGAAACTCATTACAGGTACTTCTGGGAGATCATAAACCCTCCCGAGCCTGCAAAATTCACTAGAGGACACATTAACAAAAACATTTAGAAAAACAGCCTAAAAAAAACAAACTACTATACAAATTATAGTCTGATATTCCCAGTTGCTTGGGTCCATGGACTGTCTGTACAGGAGAACAGCAGAGAGAAATGCATGGTCATGTGATGGCCGGCGTTCACATGTGGAACTGGCCAATCTCCAGCAAGCGTACAAAGTCAGAGACATCAGAGGAAGTAGGACAACCATCATGGGAGTCATGGGCTGGAGGTTCCGGAGACCTTGGTCAGGCTGGACCACCACAGGCTGCTGATCCGCACCGATCGTGAAGTAAGGGGCGGTTTGCATGGGCGGCACAAAGCCGACGTTGGATGGCGGGATTATGAGAGGCTGGCACACAGGACGGCTCTCCCTTCCTAAGATTCCCAGCTGAAAGCAGAGGAGTCATCGAGTCCTAGAAAGCCGGAGGTCCAGCAGTTGCAGTGATTGTCTAAGCAGCGGAGAGCTTTCAGGTGTCTGTGGTGGGTCTGGTGTCCTGTGACGGACAGGAGCTGTCTGGAGGGTTAGTCTGAAGATTCAGTTTCTCACCCGATTCCATGGAGTTACAACTCACACAGCCCTGGAAAAAGATTTTAAAATAAATCTCTGAGATCATGATGATGCAAAATAAATATATGCTTCAGTGCTAGATAAAAACCATGAGTCACGCTGATGCTGATGGTTGATATAATATTGACATGTATATAAGATGCATCAAATTGAGAAATAACAATAAATACAAAATATTTCTTGAGCAGCAAATCAGTATTTGTGACCCTGGATCAGAAAACCAGTCACAAGTCGCACGGGTATATTTTTGACAATAGCCAACAATACATTGGATGGGTCAAAATGATTGATTTTTCTTTTATGTAAAATCGCGGACATAAATGGACAACTTTTACGGTGATTTTCTTAATGTTTCGATTTTTTTGCATCCTCAGATTCCAGATTTTCAAATACATGTAGTTGTATCTTGGCCAAATATTGTTACAACCCATATGCTAACAACACATACATCAATGGAAACCTTATTTATTAAGCTTTCATGTGACGTATAAAAAAAAAAAGTAAAAAAAAAATGATGCTGAAAAATTAGCTTTGCATCACAGAAATAAACTACATTTTAAAATAGATTCAAATAGAAAACAGTTATTTTAAATTGTTTATATTTTTGATATAACAAGAAAACGCCTGACACAAGGAGAAACTCCCTCTTCTGTTATCTCAAATGAATGAATATGGCCAATATATAGATCTATAATGGTACATATGTTCAATCCCGACGTAAATGAGAAGTTCTCGACCTGTGTGTTGATCTCCTGTGGGAAGGTGTGCTGACGGATCCAGGGATGAACCTCAGCGAGCTCCTTCTTCTGGTCCAGGGTGAACCAGGGCTGCATGGGCTGCATCAGCAGCAGCTTCTCTCGGTCTTCTTGCAGAACCTGGTCCTGATCCCTGCATGGACATCCACACACACAAAACCAAACTCACTCGGGCTGCCTCAGCACGTTGCTAGATGACACTGAACAGCTTCAACATCTAAATACTGCCAAAGCATCTTGGACTGGCGTATTCGCCCTGTCCTCCTTCCATAATCAGGAGCTTTTTAAAAGGATCCACTTCATCAAGCTGCTAAACACGGGTCTCATTGTGTACCGTCACCTGGAGTCACCTACCTCAGGGCTGACGGCGCAATGAGACATTTAGCTTGATCAGAACTACCTCAGCGAGAGAGCCTGGCAGCGCTATCTCTTTCCCCTGTGGAAAGAGATGCTGAGAATGTCACGTTTCCCACAGGTTTCTCAGAGGAATGAGCGGGAACCCGGGATTGAGAGGAAGAGGGAGAGAAGGACAGAGGGAGAAGACGTTCCTCCGGGTCTGTTACCTGGGGCTGATCCGATAGGTCATCATGATGGGCTCTGGTGTCTGCTTGATCGTGCTCCACAGAGGGTTGTCCACATGCTTCTTGAGGGTCGTACGCTCCTTTTCCTGGGCCTCCGCGGACTTGCGCGCCTTTCGGGACGTGTCAGACGAATCGTTGCTTGCGAAGTACTTGCTGCTGTTGCTGCTGCCTGTAAACGTGAAACTCAGGGCTCAGTTTAATGACATTTTGCCTTTTACATAGTCATACGACCCTGTAAAAAGTGATTTTTCGAACAAAGACTATTGAAAAATTATTTCCGTTTATCTACTTCAAAATGTCATGTTCAATTCAATTTGTTTCATGCCATTGTTTGTGAAATTTACACACAATTTCTGAGAGAAAACTGTTTCCACACTTTTTTTGTTTGGAACAAAATGTAAATTATACATTTTGACATTGAATTTCCATTAAAATAATCTTCTGGGAGACTTTTACGCAGTCTAGTTGAAACAAGGCAACTAATCCAAAGTCTCTTAACACCATTTACAGAAAGAAGCTCTTTTGTGGTGGAAGTGCCTAATTCTCTCCACACAACATAAAGTGTCATGGACATATGATTTTGAACAGCACCGGTATGGCTGGTTGACGTTCCGTTAGACCCCAGTCCGGATCTGGAGCCCAGTGAGCCACCCGACTCTCCGGAGCCACTGCCCGAAGCGTTGGAGCCGGTTCCTGAGCGGGCGTCCTCCTGTAGCAATTGGTCAAGCATTTCGCTGGAGGTAGAATGGGCGTCCTGGTTCCCCAACTCACTGGGAGCTTCTTCCTGTGAGCAGATAAGCAGACAGCTGGAGTCAATCGATTAAACTTCAGTCCCACTTCAGCTTCTTAAGTAAAACTTCTAAAACAAAGATATGCAATAATCGTGGATAACTGGTCTAAGGCCCTTTTACAAGCATTTCAATATTAGATAAATATATATATATATATATATATATATATATATATATATATATATATATATATATATATATATATATATATATATATATATATATATATATATATATATATATATGTGTGTATATATATATTTTACCTAAATATATAATGCATTCTAATAATAATTAATAAAAAAAATCAGCCTCTTAAGGCCATTTCATATGAATTTTTGCAAGTATTTAAATATTTTTTTAAATATGTTTTAATTACGTGAAATATTGTAGTAACAATTACTAAAATAATTTGTTATTTCTCTTATGGCACTTTCACGTTAATTTTTACAGGTATGTTAATATTTAAAATATATATTGTTTTTAAAAAATATTTTACATTAAAATATTACCTTTCACACAAATTCACAAGCCTTTTAATAATTTTACTAAAAACTAAGTATTTTAATAATTAAAACGATAACATAATTGGCCTCTTATGGCCCCACATTCATTTTTATAAAGATTTTAAATATATATTTTAAATACATTTTTATATTTTACTTAAATATTATAAAGTATTTTAGTAATAATTAATGAAACATCAATTTGGGCGCTTGAGGCCCTTTTTTACAAGTATCTTTACAAGCATTTTGACATTTTAATATTTAAATACTTTAATAACAATATAATAACATAACATGAGGTCATAAGAACTACATGCATAACAATTAGAAAAGTATTCGCAAAATACTTTATAAAATAGTACCAGATGGAGTAAATCATGTCACTACGCTGGGTATTTCAGCTTCCAAAAAGTATCCACGCCAACCCAGATCTCAATAGGGTCTCACCGTTTTGGCGTGGCGCTGGTGCAGACTCTCAGGACCGGCGCTGTTCAGGGGTTCGGTGGGTTTGGTCAGCTCCTCCTGGAGTAAGTTCAGCTGGATGGGTGAGCTGGAGCGAGAGCTGGAGAAGAGCGCTGTGGGCTGTGCTGCATTAAGGTCTTCCCCAAACCAAGGGGTGGGAATCAAGTCGATCTCTGCGGAGGCACCGGCTGGCATCCAAACACCTGTGACTGTGGACCCTGGAACATGTCCCTGCAATGGAGACCCATGAGCCATGTGGGCACCAGGTGGGACAAACCCGCCCATATTAAAGGGAGTCTGGGGAACGACTCCTGGCGCAGCAACGGGCATCCCCTGGAGGTACATCCCATTGGTGCCGGGGTACATGGGGTAGCTAGGAAGTAGGACAACCATCATGGGAGTCATGGGGTGGAGGTTCTGGAGACCTTGGTCAGGCTGGACCACCACGGGCTGCTGATCCGCACCGACAGTGAAGTAAGGGGCGGTTTGCATGGGCACTGCCATGGGCGGCACAAAGCCGATGTTGGATGGCGGGAGCTGAGATGACTCTGAGGAAGGCCAGGAGGAATGGGGCGCTCCTGTGGGTCCGGGAAGCGACCAGTAGTTGCACGGCTGGGAGCCGTAACTGTCGGACGAGTCCTCTGGTTTCGGACGCTTGTGTTTGTTTGGAGGTCGCACGACATCACCTGAGAGCAGATGGGAAAGTTGTGTATCGTTTGATAGTGACTGTTAATGGATCTCAACACAATATTATACTACTCTATAAAATGGTTAGTTCCAGTCTAAGTTCCAGCTAAAGTCCCTAAAAGTCGGCGTGTTCCTTTAAATTTTATACATGGAGAAAGGTCTGTATTGCTTTAGCATCCGCCAAAGCGTTTCCACACACACCTCTGTGATGAGAATGGGCCATGCTGCTGTTGTCCTGTTGGAGGTAGGAGCTGTAGGGACTCTGAAGGATACGATGTCGGAAACGGTCGACGAATTGCTGCTCCTCATTCTGGGTGTGAGCTGACAGCATCTCTTTGGTGAGACCCACCAGGAGTAACTCCTCCTGAGCCGATGACGAGGTGCTGGGGGCGGGGCATGCAGGGGCGGGGGCGGAGTCTGTGGGCTCGCTACCCATTGGAGCATCTTCTAAGGCTGTGACTTCTGGAGGAAGAGTAGGGGCAGGTACAGTAGGACATTTACAGAGTTCAATGGTGCTGCTAAAATATTTCTGGGCCGCGTCCGAAATCTCCCCCATACCCTTAAATAGGACACTAATTGAGGGGAAAGCCATTTGTAGTGGTGTCCGAAACCATAGTGGACGTTACTGAGTGCACTCATTCAATCCCGCAATAACGAGTGTACAACTGATGTATGCTCAACGGCTAGAGAATACCCATAATGCACTGTGAGAGTCGCACTTCGAATGGCGCCCGCAGCTGAATCATCCATCCATTTTCCAAACCACTGGTCCAATGTGGCTACAGCGTTATCATACAGGTATACATTCCTTTTTAATTGATTATTAGATTGTTTAATTACGATTTATGTATGCTAGTTTCCATGACAGAGTTCAAGATAAATCTTTTCATTACTACTGGAGTTGCCAGTTCGCTACGTTTTAAATGATTATTAAGCAGCACAAACAATGCAAAAGCTGCAGCGCTTCAGGCGCACTCAGTGTCCCAATTCACTCACTCGTTTTCATTCACTCCTTCAGTGGACTAAATTCGGGGAGAAATTTAGGGAATAGTGAATGAGGGTATAGGGGGCGATTTCGAACACAGCACTGGACCATTTCATCTGCCTAAAAATGTAACACTTTTTGTGTCATTGTATGTGTTGTCAGTGTTAACTCACCCGACTCGGGCTGCGGGACATGCACTATGGTGCTGCTGTAGCTGCACTGACTGGTGACGGACACGACGCTCATGGCTTCTGTAGAGATCGTGAGGTCAGTGAGCGGTGCTCCCACTACAGCTGCCGTCGTGACGGATCCCGCAGACACCTGACTGTCCAGAACACCAGCGCCCTCGAGAGCAGCTCCTGCAGGAGACAGACCGTAAGAAACTGTGCAGGGCTTTAGGAGAATACAGAAAGGGTTGGAATGGACTCGTACCATCTGTGTTCATGGTGTCTTCATGTGCGGGCGCTTCAGGTTTATCTTCCTCAGACATAGAAGAAGAGGAAGAAGTAAATATGGACAAAGACTCGCTCTTTCGTTTCAGAGCAGATGTTGCACAGCTCTCTAGATATCTAGAGAAGGAAAAACACAAATTAACATTATTGGGTCATTGACTGCATCAAAAATTAATGTCAACATTTTTTTTTTTTCGTTGTTTCTAATTGTTTGGGTTGTATATTAAAAAAAAACCCCACACATTTAATTTATACAATAATAGACACTACACTGATCTAAAATGTGACTTCTTTCTTTAAATTGTAAGATTTTTTTATTACATTTTTTATTTTTTAAAGACTACAAAATTATATATTATATATATATATATATATATATACACATATTTTATATATATACATTTTATAATCTATTCGATTTAAAAAAAAAATCTAATCTAACATGCAACATTATGGATTGCATATTTAAATGATTAAATTAAATTAACAATTTAGAAAAACAAAAACAAATTAGAAACTAATATTTTAAATTTCGCTGTGTTTTACATTTTCAGAAACCTAAAATAGTTATTTTATGATATTATCTGATATATGATACATGATATGATAGAAGTTTTAGTCATAGCGCCCGTATGCCTCACCTGATGATGCTGTCCACACAGTTGATCTGCTGATATGATGGAATGTGTGGATGTTTCCGGGCTTCTTGTAGAGACTGCTTCAGATGATTTCTAATTCCCAAACCCTGACTGGAGTTACGATGAAGGCCTGCGCCTGCCACAGATGGGAACAAATCAAATGCAGTTCAAATACCTCTACACCGGGACTGACCAATGTGGGCTTTGGGTTTATATCTTGTGCTTCTAAATCAGACTTAAAATGAAATTACATGTATTAATTCACCATATGTTTTCTGATCAAGTGGCAGCATATGGTATATTTTGGTTTACTTCCATAAAGTGCTTCTATTTATGCTCAAACAAACAGAGATGATTGAGGACCGATGTAGAAAAGAAATATAGTGCCCAGACCTGCAGTGGTTGGTCCTAAAGGTGTGAGCTTCCTCCGGGAGTCGCGATAAGCCTGCTGGCCCCAGTTTTCCACTTTATTGACATCTGTACAAAACTGCTGCAATGTCATCTACAAGACAAAATATACATTGTGAGGTCCTGCCAAACCAACACTGATTGGTCAATATTTCATGCACTTTCAGACGTACTGGTTCTCTGTGCGAGTCCTCCCAGAGGTTTCCATTACTGTCGCTGGACGACGCCACACTGATGTAGTGCTCGTGAGAGCCGTTACTACCCAGACTGCCATAGCCACTCGATCCTTTATTATGAACAGGCTGAGAGAAAGACAGATGTGATTAAAACAAACCAGCAGTTGCTTTACAACTGTAGTCATGCCACATATGAAGCAGAATGGATTGTTTCATTTACTTTTATTTTGTGAGTTTTCACTTTAATTTGAAGTAATTTTGTATGTGCATTTGTCATTTTATTAGTTTTGATCTTTCAAAATAAATTAAAGCTGATTAAAAATTAATTAAACCTAAATAGTATTAAGTACATTTTTTTTACTTTTTACAACATTTCTAATTTTGGTTTAGTTTGATATCTAATATTTTATTTTAGCTTTATTTCAATTAACAAAAAATGTTTTTAATAGATTTAGTTAACAATAACAACCCTGATATGAAGTCAAGTAGGCATGCACAGATATTATCTGATCGAGATCTAATTGTGGGCAATTGCTTGTGGCTATTATTATAGTTTAGATTGCTTTTGCAGTCATTTTGCTCTAATGAAAGAGCACTGTTTTTTCAAGAATGCTTTTCAATAACTGATTTGACAGTAACAGACTACCGAGTTTAGGCTTTAGTGAGATTATTTGAACAGTTTTCATGTAATTTGGGTCTGTTCCTCATACAAAGCGATCCATGCAAAGCTATTCAGAAACGTTCAAAAGTTTGGGGCCAGTGAGATTTTCATTTGAAAAAACTATTTATTTAGTAGATGCATTAAATTGATCAAAAGTGACCGAAAAGACATTTATTTTATTAGAAAAGATTTATGATTCAAATAAATGCTGTTCTCTTGACTCCTGAAAAAAATTATCACGATTTCCACAAAAATATGACACTGTTTTCAAAATTGATAATAATCAGAAATTTGCAATATGCAATTTACTCCTGTGATGCAAAGCTGCATTTTATAATATATTAAAATAGTTAAAACACATTATATTCATATTTAATGTATTTCTGATCAAATAAATGGATCATTTTGGGCTGTAAAAAGGTTGTCTGTCTGTCTCTAGTGGATTTACTGATCTCTCACCTGTTGGAAGAGCTTGTGGATCATGGCTTGCAGCTCTTTCACGTCCTCACACATGATTGGCTGCTCGGGGTTACTCCGTGCAGCAAAAACATCTTCATTCAGAGGTCCACTACAGAGAAGACGCACATAAACAAGTGATAGTGTATGTGCTGAATGTGAATGTTTGGTTACAGAAACAACTGACACGTTCATGAGCCGGCGCTTACGTGCGAACTTTGTGCCTGCCGATGATGAAGGCCACCTTCCGGCTCCAAGGGTTGATGAAGCTGGACCAGCTGGAGTCCAGGGTCACGTAGTCCCCGTTCTGACACCGGAACCGGATGGGCGAGTGTTCAAACGGCGGCTGGCCTGCGTACTTTAGAACTGAGGGGATCATGAAAATTTTTATTAAGACCATTTACAAGATTCAAATCTTTCTAAAGCACTAAATGATTTATCTCCTCAGTACTTGAGCGAGCTCTTAACGCAGTATAGTCTATTGCGATCTCAAAATTCTGGCCAGTTGATAAACCTAGAATATCAAAATCAACTGCAGGCATTTTTTTTAATTTTTTACATTACCAATTTCTATTATTCAAATCAGTTAAATAATTGTTAGGCGGCATAAATTAGGTCAACCGGAACCGGGAGCACTTCCTATAAGAAGCATCGCATCTACACTAATATTAGTCTGTCGGTCTCGTCCTCATCCCGAGGTTACCGTAGTCAGCCGGATCCGGTCCATATCCAGGTCAGATGGTGGACCTGCACCTAGACACGACCAAAACGCAGCCCTGAATGTCAGCAGAGACCATGTCTACTAGACAATCCCCTGTGAAGGCCTCGTCGATACGATCCTCAGCAGAGACCACAAGAACCAGACCGGTCCTCCACACAGACCCTATGACCAGCCTCGGCTCCAAACCAGCGTGATGAATCGATCTTCAAGCAAAAGGAACTGGATGAATATTTGAATGCTACTGATTCTGATCTGAATTCTGACTTGTGATGCAGCCTGAATCACAATGACACCGTGTTCATCGTTCATTGGCCAGCGGAGAACTTAGCCTGGTTTCATTTCTCCATTCTGTCACCTGATGGAGTTTGGGTTCCTTGCCACTGTCGACTCTGGCTTGCTTAGTTGGGAACACTTAATATTCAACAATATCACTGATCTGACTACACTTTGACGCTGTTGTATAAGAACTGAACGATGACATCATTTCTTGCAGAACTGCTTTTATAGATGAACTGAACTAATTAAATAATTGATGATCATTACAACGGAACTGAATCAACACTGAACTGACTTCAGCTCAATAACAGCCAAATGCATCCTTTTCCTGCTTTGAAACAATCTGTATTGTGTAAGGCGCAATATAAATAAAGGTGACTTGACAAGACTGATAAAGCCTTTAAAATGTAAAAAAGTCATAATGGACGTACTTTTGCGATGCATGGCCAGCATGAGCTGGCGGTCGTCTGGATGTAGGACGGTCAGAACAGAGGAACCGATCAGGTCCTGAGGGAGGTAACCGAGCAAAGGCACCGCACTGCACACACACACACACACACACACAAGGATTGAACAAGGATTCATTTCACAGAAACACATTTACAAGAAATTGCATTTATTTCAAGACTTTGTTGAAATGAACATGAGACCGATTAAGTCTCATAAACAGTCCAAGCCTTCATTATTTGTACAAAAAAGACTTTTGATTCCAGCACAGAGTAACAAGATATTGAACTAATGTGGTCAACAAAGCTGGCGTTACTTCACAATCATGCTAAGAGTTAACATACCACCTGATCATCACTGCAAAATATGCTTAATGTGAAGCTGCTGACTCAACATTATTTGTTTATTTGGTAAACAGGCATATAAGATGGAAACTTACCAAATACATGGATAGAAATATTGATTAGAGCCTAAATTATTATTGTTAAATGATTAAATTATTAACTTAAAGCATCTGCCAAGAAAAAGTCCATTACAAAAAAGAAAACTATACATTACTACTACTAATTAGTTGACCAGCTTTACTTTAATAGCATATATTTTCAATTAATAATAATAATCTGCTCAGCTTTACTATGTGCAACATATTATTTTAAATAATAACAATAATATTACACAGAATATCACATTATATAAAATTATAATTATTATTATAAAATAATATGTTTGCACAGATTATTATTATTAAATGATTAATAGAATTATTATTTGAACACATAACCATACACTAAAGCTGCTATGGTATTTTGATTAAAGGTCCAAATCCCTCACCGGTCATCCACTTCTAAAAAGACACAGCCTGGAGAATGAGTCGTGCTGAATATGCGCTTGTCCATGGGGATGCGAGGGGCTGAAGACAAACAAGCAAACCCAGATAATGATTATTAGATCAGAACTAAACTGGCAACATAATGAGGCCATGTGACAACCAAGTAGTGTACAACGGTTTCAGAATGTGCTGAGGTGAAAGGTCAAAGGCTCGTACCCTCATATCCCGAGATGATGCGTTCAGCGAGGGACAGGCAGCACGGCTCTTCTTCTCCACTCAATCTCTGAACCTTCAGCAGGTACGGAGTGATCCGGAAAGGACAATAACGCATTTCTCCATCTCTGTCTTTCCCTCCTCTGATGACACACACACACACGTATTTAAAGACACTTAATATTCAGTAATATTACCAATTTGACTGCACTGACAATACTGGATCAGAACTGGGTCAACTATTGTCTTCTTTATAGCTGAATTGAATTCATTTCATAATTAATAAACTCTGCAACGTTGAGAATGTTATTGAACTGAATCAACACCGAACTAAATTGAGCTGAATAAGACACTATTGTCTTTAAGAGCTGCTTTACAGCTGAAACTGTATTCGTTTCATAATTGAAGAACTATGCAACATTAATACTGTTATTTTAGCTGCTTTGAAGCAATCTGTATCGTCTAACTAAACGAGACTTGACATATGAAGACATATCAGATGAGAATGAGTGGTAATGCTGTATCAAGCGCAATTAAAAAGTCATCAGGAAGCGATGATAAAGTCATAAATGACTTTCCTCTGATAAGGTGGAAGACTGACCTGAATCGACAGAAGAAGGACTTGACCTGGGCACATTCAAACAGAGCCGCTGCTATGGAGAGCACAAACGCAATCATATTATTATGAGCTGAAATCATCAAAGCTGTTGTTTGATGATTATCCCTTTAAAACAACCAGCTTTAAAGGGATAGTTGACCCAAAAATTTTAATTCCTTTACTCACTGGGACTCATCATCTGTTCTTCAAAATATCTTCTTTTGTGTTCAGCAGAAGAAAGAAACTCATACAGGTTTGGAACAACTTGAGGGTGAGTAAATGATGACAGAATTTTCATTTTTGAGCGAACTATCCCTTTAAACTGATGTGTGACATCATGAGGAGAGACTCACCGTTGTCCGTTCCCACATTCCAGTGCGGCAGTCGCGGCTGCGCCGTGTGCGAGTAAAACACATTGACGTCCTGATGGTACAGAAGGTCCACGAACTTGGCAGATTCCAGAAACTTCCTCTTGCAGTGAAGCACGCTGGAGGCCTGTTCAGACGCGTAAACCACCTTCCCCGAGGCCAGAGAGAAGACCACCACAAACATGTCCTGAGAACACCAGAGAACTGTTCGTGAACTCAGGGAACACGCTCATTAAAGCAAGACGGCCCACGGGGAATAGAGTAAAACAACAACAGACTCCACCAATCCATACTTCACCAGTTGAGTGATTACATGAAGAAGTGCAAACATTTCTGGTATTACAAGATTTCTAAAATGTTACATTTAAACATGTAAATTAGGCATGATCTAATATGCACTCATTTGCATACATTTCCAGAACTGAAATCTGAACATTGGATGAAACCAGGTTCAAAAATCTTTTCATTTTGTTGACAGAAACATTAGTCAAAGTTTTGACACGGAGGATTATAAACATATCTGTTGATCACTCCATAAATCAGAAAATACTGTCAACAGCCAGAAAACAATACATTTCACCATGTAAAAAAAAGAAAAAAAAGAAAAAAAAAAGAAAAAAAAAAAAGTTTAAATTCAGGCAAACAATAAATGAACAAACCTCTGTAAAATCCTTCAGAATATAGATAGGAATAAAACTGTAAAATCTGGTGTATGTAAAGTGCAGGAAGTGGAGATTTCTGACTCCTGACAAAATCATTTTGAGAAAACGGCCTTAACCTATATATGTCTTAACCTACAGATGCATTTAGGATGTTTTCCCTCCACTAATCTGAAACTACATGTTATGAACAGCCAAATAGCGCAAAATCTCAAAATTGAGCAGTGCATTGGAAAATTATGTTTTTGCCTGTAGCCTTAGAGTCACCATGAAATCAATTCTAGATTCAGTATGATTATAAATGATTTATTCGAGCATTTTTTTTTATTCATGTGTCCTTGTAATCTTGAATCAAAATAACTTCCCCTCCCTCTTACAGCAGCATCTCTTCTCTTCTCTGATGATGAGGGCGGAGCAACCTGTCACTCACATCAGATCCACCAATAGCAAACCACAACCATCCAATCAATTCCCCATGGACAAAATCAAGCTCCACCCTACATTATTTCTTGTTCAAGAAGCCGTTTCACTCAGATATGTAACAATTAGAGATGCACCGATTACAATTTTCTAGGCCGATCCCGATTCCGATTTTTCCTTGAGTTTGACCTGCCGATACCGATTTTAGCCGATTCCGATTTTATTTTTTCAAAACACTTTACAGCACACACAAATATTTATTTTCTATCTTCTCCTTAATAGAACATTTTGCATAGAACATTTTTTGAACAGATAATCGCTATAAAATAGAACTATATAAATGACTCCTAGCGTGGAAAATTCTCACACACCTAAAGTGCAGTGTTATGGAAGAACCATTTCCTTTTCACATCCAATATCCAATAAAATTTTTTTATATATTTAGCAAACTAAACTTATTTAGCAAACTGTATGAAAACAGGTAATGGCAATAAAATAATATATAAATAACAAATAAAAATTCAATAAATATAGCCTTGCAGTATAAAGATATTTATCTCTCTCTCTCACACACACACAGGCCTATTGCAATCACTTGTTGTATATCAATGGCAAGTTATATTTCTCAAGCAGTTCTTCTCTCATCTGACATGTCCAGCCAGGCTAAACAGGACAAGTGGAGCATGTGCAGGGAAACAATTAAATAATAATAAAAACAAGTTTAAATGGGTAAATTTTCTATAAATATTTTTGAGTCTTCATTTTCTTTCTGACATAGCCTAGCCTACTTCAGTTCTTGTTAAAACACACCAGACATGCAAATTCTTTGCATTTTGGGCACTTTTTGGATGAAATCATATTTATTTTTTTGTCCATCAAAAGTGTGCTTTCACTTACATTGAGCGCAGCAAAAATAGATTCGGCGCCGAAACCCGCGCTTCACTGTTGCTCACGCGACGCGACGCTCCTGCTCGACGCTCACGCGCTGCTCCGGCACCTGGTGTGAATGCACTCATTGATTAACATGCGGCGCCCGAGTGCATTTGACCGGCATAAAATCGGATTATGTCAGACTGACCGGCCGGTCGCCGATCATGGCCGATCACGTGAAAACCGGCCGATTCCGGTCACCAGCCGATCAATCGGTGCATCTCTAGTAACAATAGGGAAGAAACTACTATCGCAACTTCTGTTTCAATGTGACTAAGTGTGTGAGAGGAAGCGCAGCAGGGACGTACCGTGTTTTTCAGTGTGTGTTCTGACGTGATTCTCTCCAGCTCCTCCAGCGTGCACACAGTAGCGTCCCGTCTCTCCTCCAGACCCCTGCTCATCAGTAAGTTGTAGTACTCACTGTTTGCTGCAGGGGGCGGCAGAGGGAATGTCAAATGAGCTGAGCGTCACAGTAAAGTTAATCGGTGTTTGGCTGAAACAACGGAGCAGGTGTCCACACGGGAGATTACAACACCACACAGAAGTACAACTGGGAAATTTCACATTGCATTACATCATAGACTGATTACAGACATTTATTTCAAGTGATAGCAAACAGAAATGAGTAGAAATCTATACATGCACTGAAGACAGCTTTAACTAATAAAACAAAATGCATGATGATTTAACCCCTTAAGCATTGGATTAAAGTCGTGCGCTTGACTACAGCCACCTAATCCGTGACACAATCACTTAGTGGTGTTGTGGCAGAAAGATTCCCTTGCACAAGTAACATTAAAGAGTGGCGTTTTTCCAAGCGATAACAGGATAAAGACTTCCTTCATGCATATCAGAAAATTTGGGGTTTGCACAACCACACATATCAGCTGACATTAGGAAGCTACTGACAACAAATTCGACTTATTCAGTTGAAAATGTATTTCATGTGTTTTGGTGACTGGATCCTCTTTCCAGCAACAGTGTCATCAGATCATCTGCTGCGCTTCAATGAAAGCTGCCTTATTGAGATATATCCAGCTGCAGACCCGCAGCACCACCAGTTTCAGAACCCCAGCGCCAGAACCGGAAGTGAGGGAGGGCCGGAATTATTGACAATGACACAAGCATGGTTATTTTTGCAAGTATTTAAAAATATTTTAAATTGTTGCATCTTTTAAATAATATTTAGGGTATGTTTTTATTACACAGTGAGTCTATATGAATACCAGACTTACATTTCACTGCTCGTTGTATGAACTATAACTGGTATGTGACAAATAAAGAGCAAGACAGCGCTCGTGTTGTTTGAAGACGTGAGAGTGCGCGCACGCGGCCGGGGCTCTCTCTCTCTCTCTGCTCGTTAAGCGCCCTGTCATGCGCAGTAGTCATTCTCTTCTACATCACTCACCGATCAAAATAGGCTTTGGCGGGACACAAATTTGCTTTGGCGGACGATCTGACGGGTTTTAGAAGATTAAATACAACCTGAAACTAAAAAACAGACCCGACCTCTATTTAAGAAGGGCTTTATTTACCCAAATCTGCAGCCACACCAGGCGTGTAAAAGAGACAATCGTCTATTTGGGACTCGGCTATTATTTGAAGTTTTACGGTACATTTTATTGTTTCTTTTAAAACAATGCCAAATTTTCTCTCTCTTTTTTAGATTTTTGACATTATTTTACACAAAGAAAAATGCATGCTGCACATGTTCTTGTAAAATAAAGTATATTTTATATAAAATGATCAGGAAGTAACTCTCATAATACAATGAAACGGATAACTATATACAATTATATTACACAAAATCTGTTTTAAAATGCTTATTGTACTATACCTTAATGTATCATTATAATACGTAAAAAGTATGACGTTTCGTGTGTAATAATGCCGTTTCATGTCTAAGCAAATTACGCTCCAAAACGTTAGGTGGCGTTATTCGGTTTAGAACATAAGCTCCGCCCCTCACTTCCGGTCCTGGCGCTGGTGTTAGAACGTAAGCTCCGCCCCTCACTTTCGGTCCTGGCGCTGGTGTTAGAACGTAAGCTCCACCCCTTACTTCCGGTCCTGGCGCTGGTGTTAGAACGTAAGCTCCACCCCTTACTTCCGGCCCTGGTGCTGGTGTTAGAACGTAAGCTCCACCCCTTACTTCCGGCCCTGGCGTTAGAACGTAAGCTCCACCCCTTACTTCCGGCCCTGGCGCTGGTGTTAGAACGTAAGCTCCACCCCTTACTTCCGGCCCTGGCGCTGGTGTTAGAACGTAAGCTCCACCCCTTACTTCCGGTCCTGGCGCTGGTGTTAGAACGTAAGCTCCACCCCTTACTTCCGGCCCTGGCGCTGGTGTTAGAACGTAAGCTCCACCCCTTACTTCCGGCCCCTGGCGCTGGTGTTAGAACGTAAGCTCCGCCCCTCACTTCCGGTCCTGGCGCTGGTGTTAGAACGTAAGCTCCACCCCTCACTTCCAGCCCTGGCGCTGGTGTTAGAACACTAAGCTCCGCCCCTCACTTCCGGTCCTAGCGCTGGTGTTAGAACGTAAGCTCCACCCCTCACTTCCGGTCCTGGCGCTGGTGTTAGAACGTAAGCTCCATCCCTTACTTCCGGCGCTGGTGTTAGAACGTAAGCTCCACCCCTCACTTCCCGTCCTGGCGCTGGTGTTAGAACGTAAGCTCCACCCCTTACTTCCGGTCCTGGCGCTGGTGTTAGAACGTAAGCTCCACCCCTTACTTCCGGCCCTGGCGCTGGTGTTAGAACGTAAGCTTCGCCCCTCACTTCCGGTCCTGGCGCTGGTGTTAGAACGTAAGCTCCACCCTTTACTTCCGGTCCTGGCGCTGGTGTTAGAACGTAAGCTCCGCCCCTCACTTCCGGTCCTGGCGCTGGTGTTAGAACGTAAGCTCCACCCCTTACTTCCGGCGCTGGTGTTAGAACGTAAGCTCCGCCCCTCACTTCCGGTCCTGGCGCTGGTGTTAGAACGTAAGCTCCACCCCTCACTTCCGGTCCTGGCGCTGGTGTTAGAACGTAAGCTCCATCCCTTACTTCCGGCGCTGGTGTTAGAACGTAAGCTCCACCCCTCACTTCCCGTCCTGGCGCTGGTGTTAGAACGTAAGCTCCACCCCTTACTTCCGTCCTGGCGCTGGTGTTAGAACGTAAGCTCCACCCCTTACTTCCGGCCCTGGCGCTGGTGTTAGAACGTAAGCTCCACCCCTTACTTCCGGTCCAGGCGCTGGTGTTAGAACGTAAGCTCCACCCCTCACTTCCGGCCCAGGCGCTGGTGTTAGAACGTAAGCTCCACCCCTCACTTCCGGCCCTGGCGCTGGTGTTAGAACGTAAGCTCCACCCCTTACTTCCGGTTCTGGTGTTAGAACGTAAGCTCCACCCCTTACTTCCGTCCTGGCGCTGGTGTTAGAACGTAAGCTCCACCCCTTACTTCAGGTCCTGGCGCTGGTGTTAGAACGTAAGCTCCACCCCTCACTTCCGGTCCTGGCGCTGGTGTTAGAACGTAAGCTCCACCCCTTACTTCAGGTCCTGGCGCTGGGGTTCTGAAACTGGTGGTGCTGCGGGTCTGCAGCTGGATACTATAAGCCTTATTAACTAAATTAAATCATAGCGTTTGCCCTCACTGAACCACAGCATATATTTTGATTCGGTTGCTACTATGAGGATCTATTCCTCAAAGGAAATACATGGCAGCTGCATTCTAGCGTGTTGAGTTTCAGCATTACTTAACCACATGACGCACACGATGAGCTCACGCAGAAACCATCCACATCATCTCAACAGGCTTTCTACTGTAAAACACATTTAATAAAACTAGCACAGGGGAAAGTCCTGAAGAATGGACAGATTTAGCCGCGAGCTGTTCACCCTTCCTGAGGGACCGTTACATAATCTGATCTGAATGTGTGTTATACAGTAACAGCAGTCGCTCTAGTGGCTTTACGCTTGGAGTCACACACCAAAACAAAAGTGTGTCTACCTTGCACTTGTTTGACACAGTTCAGCGCGTAGTGCAGCGCCTCCACAGTGCTGGCTTTACTGCGCATCCTCTTCTCAGACGGCAGACGCTTCTTCATCTCCTGCACCGTCTGCATCATCTCTCTGTGTGTCTGCCCTCGCCCGTGCTCCGTCTGCTCACTGCACACACACACCTTTCATTTCAGGTCTTTTTGGACAATTGCAAATGGATCACATATGGAAGCACATTTCCACCACATAAGAAAAAAAATCATGAGATAAAAATCTAAATTCTGACTTAAGTTATAATTTGGAGATAAAATGTTGAAATGTTCATCGATTGTAATTATGAGATAAAAAGTGATAATCATAACAAAAAGTTGAAATTGTTATGATATAAACTATAATATAATATAAAGTGTCTTTTTGTCATGAAGTTAATTTTGTGTCACAATTATGACTTTAAAATATTGAAATAACATATTAAGACAGAAAGTTGAAACTGAGAAAAAAGTCATTGTGATTTTGTTTTCTTATGTGGCAGGAATCGGCTTCCATAATTATAATAACTATAGGGGTATAGAAATGATCTGAAAGGTGGAGGGAATTTTAAAGACGGATTTTTATAACTAACATTTGATGTCAACACTAGCTTTTTTCATTCTTTTAAACCAAACAAACTTCTTTTTGTCTGATGTATTGCACTGAGAAAATGTGTGCTTGTGCATCTTTCTTTACAATAAATAACAGGAACACTGTCTCTTTATCTAGTGCAATTGCATGCAGACATTTTTAAGAGTGACTTAAGTGTCCAAACAGTTTTAAGACCACTGTATGATCTTGATATTAATGCATATCTGCGAATTAGTGTTGTCACGGTACCAAAACATCAGTATTCGGTACCAATACCAGTGAAAATCCACGGTTCTCGGTACCAATTTCGGTACCAAAGCTTAATTTAGATTAAATTTACACATATTAAAGTGTATATCACGGTTACAAATATAGAAACTGTAGTATTAAAAACAATTTACAATAAGATTGTATTTGTTTGATAACATTAGATAAAATTACCTAACAATAAACAACAGTTATATACTGTAGCAATTATTCTCCATGGGGTTAACTTAAAAATGTACTAATATATTTTTAAAATCAAAAGTTTTATCTGTTAACATTATTTAAAGCACAATGAATGAAGTGAACAAACATGAACAATCAAGTGTTTGTATTAAATAACATTCACAAACATTAATTAATGTTGTAAAAATATATTGTTCACTCAATGTGTTGATGTTGCATTAAGTAATATTAATGAATGGTGTCTTATTGTAGTGTTACCAAACTATACAGGAGATAAAACATGTTTTATTTGACTTAACTGTACTTTTATTTAATCCAAAAATGTCACTCTTGCCTGTCTTCAAAGCTTGAGAACCCTGTAGCTGATTTCTAATGCAAGGGCTAAAAATCAATTAATTCTGATACTTCCTCGTCATCATGGAGAGCGCATCGCACCGCTTTCTCCTTTCCACAAGCGCTTGCTTTCCCGTGTCTCCGCTATGCAACCATGAACAGCGGCGAGCCTGGAAAGACGAGCTCGCACGTCTCTTCTATTATGAGCGCGCTTGCCGCGCGCCTACATTTGAAATTTGCACGCGCAAAAAACGCGCTATATAAACGTGTGAACGGCCCTTTATGGCAACGTGACATTAGCCTAATTCAAAATATTTCCATATGTGGCTCTTTCCTCCTTTCTTGTCAACAAGTGGATTCAGAGCCACCGCATTAGCAGCGCCGGTCGCCGTGTCTCAGAGTGTTTTTATGAAGAGTACGCACCTCTGCATCTTTCCGACAGCGCATCAAGAACCGGATTAACCCGGTACTCGGTACCTAGAAAAGCTGGGGCCGTAACCGTTTAATTTTTTTAGTACCGACTTGGTACCGAAGTACCGAGTTTTTTGACAACACTACTGCGAATACAAATACCATTGGAGTTTGCCATTGAAGCATAAGCTGAGTTGTGTTACTGTACAGTAATTCAGCTCTTGTGTAAATCTGTGGTTCATTTACCTGCTGCACTCTGTGTGACGAGAGCTGTGAAAGCTGGAGGATGAAGAGACAGTGGCAGACTTTGAGCTGAAGACACAAAGAGAGAGAGAGAAAAACAAGAGTCTAATGTTGGGATATGATAGGACAGGACTTAACCTATACATGTCATACCTCCTCAAATGGACTTGCCAAAGTTTAATACTTAGGTGTTGTTCTAGTGATCTAGATCTAGTCCCTAACCCTAAGTATAAGTGATTGTTGTACCTCTTAGTGCTTCCTGACCCCGTGGTGCTTCCAGGCCTGCAACTGGCCGAGGAACGATGATGTCGTGATCCAGCGAGGCTGTCGTTCCCGCTGCTGGACTCATGACCACTGTTCATGTCCACATCCTCGAGCGTCTGCTCTCCTCCACTCTCCTCACACCCCGGAGAGCTTTCCCCTCCGCTGGCCCCGGGGTCCTGCCCGCTGCCGGTTCGGTCCGCCTGCCCCGTACGTACGCAGGAGCCTGAAGAAGGGCTCTCCTCTTCTCCATCGGGAAAGCCGTCTCCTCCCGGCATTCCCTGCTGTAAGTTCTCCTGCGACAGCTGCCCACCTCTACTGAAGCTCGGATCCAGAGTCGAGACGCTCCTCTGCTTTTGTCCACATTAACAATGATGGTCTATAGAGAAATCCATGACGATGATGACAACGTTTTCCTCGGATAATTGGTGGTTATGTAGTCTTCCAATGAATGAACTGCAAGAGAAACACGGATATATCAAACCCATGAAAACGTACTTTGGTAAGAACCTGGTACAATAATTATATAAAGAATAAAAAAATATTAGTGTGTGTGTGTATATATGTGTGTGTGTGCGTATATATGCATTTACATAAATATATTTTTGATATTTTTAAATATATATTTTTTATCATTATTTACATGGTCCAAAATATGTACAAAATTTTGTAATTTAGATTTTGTAATATATTTTAGCATTTGAAGTTTAACATTTTATTTTTTGGAAAATATGTTGTCTTGATCCGTGTTGTTCACAACATATATTTAGGATATAATTTGGCCATGGTACATCAATATGACACACGTTTTTCAGAACTCTGGATGTATAATGCGGGAGGTTCATTATGTCTCTGCCTACACAGTCTAGGATAAAATTAGCAAGAAAATAACATGATTTCACCACATTACGTCTCATTAACTGATAAACTTGGCGTTATCGTGTTATGGAAATGAAATGTTGTTTTGCACATGCAGCACAAGATGGCCGGGTGTCATATCAGCTTTCACTCTCAAAAGCAACAGCCTGCCGGTGTCATCCACAGACTGGACTATTCAGAACGCATATTATACAACTGTCTGACTATATTCAGGACCGTTATGTGTGCGTAGTACTGTATCGCTTACAAACTCGGTCCTAACGGTTAGGGTTAGTCCGACAACAAACATGTTTTTTATATACTTCAATTGGAAGGTGCGTGTCTAAAGTGCCTCACAGAAATCTTTGAATGTTTGGAATTTTTATATTTCATACGTAAAATGTGAGTGGTGTCTGTTCATGCAAAACACATCAGCATGATATGGTTACCATATAGGAGGTTGCCAGAGTGTTGCTATATCTGTATTAAGTCTTTAAGTCTGATTACTTATAAGTATGCAGTGCACCAGCCTTTAATACTTAGGTTTAGTAGCTTGTTCTTATTTCTGATTCAGCAAACAACAGTAAATACCAGGCCAGAACATTTACATCAAATGTTGTTGCCTGCATATTTGTTACTCTGGTCTGCACCGTTTTATTGTCAATAAAACAAAGATTATTGATTAAGGCTTTACTTGCCGCTTCTTCATAATTGGATTTATCTCCGAGTTAAAATAGTCATTTCTACACCAGTTTATTTTATTGACGGCACACGGTTCTGACGTCTCTCTCTGTGTGTTGTGAAGTCACGACCTGTGTGTGTAACGACTGCTGCTGTTTGTACAGTGACTCGGACTCAGTCATTCTCAGAATAAGTGTCAGAGTGTAACTAGGTCAGGTTTAAATACATTTAAAAAAATAAAACAAGTGGAGATCAGTCTGACTCTCAACCATGCTTGTTTTAAGACACACAGGCTGCGCTTATGAACGGTCCAACAGAAGCTATAGGCCAAGTAAAAAAGGCCCTCAATGACAGTGAATGGCTGAAAATAGGTCTATGATAAACTATAAAATATGCTATTTGGGACATTTAGAATAAGCTAAAACATGACACTCAAACAGAAAGAACAGGGCCAATAGGAGTCGGTGCTTTTAGGAAATATGCACATGATCACATGATTATGTAATACTAGACACGTATACAAACACATTTCTTTGTCATTTACATTTACGCACAGTGCTTTCTTATCATATCTCATGTATTTACGGTAAAGAAGTGGTAATGGATCTTTTGCAACAGGTGATCATCTTTATCTGCATATTACTGACAACCATAAAGCAGTATACATGCATATTTATGAGTTATTGACTTCACTACTTTTTCACACAATAACCGATATGTGTCCTCGTAGAGTCCTGGTGAATCAACTGTATGGCAAATAACACTGGAAAATCGATTAGTTGATTTTTTAAGATTGGACACTACTTAAAGTATTTTAACCATAAAAAAAAAATAACTAAACACACGTTCAAAAGAGTATAATTAGTGTACAAATGTATCAGACCCTCAACGGACAACTGATGATGTCAGACTTGTTTGAGGTAAGGTTTTTCTCTACACAAGCGTGTATAATAAACTGCTAACAAACATCTAGGTGATGAAATATTTCAGAACAGAGTAAAACTACATTGAGAAGTTTCCATGACTTTTCCAGACTCTACATTTCAAAACTGCCTGATATTTCCAGCAGGAATAGCTTTGCGTCTGCTAAAATTACCAGCATTGGCCAATTTTCACTTTTTCTTTTCTTTCTTTTTTATACTAAATATGAAATTTCTGTAAATATTCCACAATATGTGTTGCAAAGTTGCATTAGCCTATATCTGCACCGCACCACTGCTTTCAAATTATAGGCATCCATAATCCATAACAGTTGATTGCACATTTCTATGACTGTGTAACCCTGATTGATTCATCATTAAATCTTATCATAAACCTTATGGCACCTCAGGCTGAAATAGTATATTCACAATAAACATAAAATGTTCACTGATAAACAACAATAAAATACTTTGTTGGCTCATTCATAAAACTCTTATATAAAACGCTCATTCTAGCTCATGCAGATGTACATCATTTAAGATATAAAGCAACTACAGACCCCTGATATCCTCCTCACCATCACTCTTGGCCGATCCAAACATCCTTTGAGATGCATCAGAAGAACAACAAGCATCTTCTAAAGTTCCCACATAACTCATAACGAAAGCAACAGACTATATATGTTACTTTGTGATATTGATGCGCGCCTCCGCCATGCACATGCACGGCCACGAGTTTGGAGAGAGAAAGATATTCAGCTAAAACACTCTACCTGAGCCGTGCATCTCATACATACCAGCAGTATCACAAAAACATAAGATTTTAAATAAGACACAAGTAATACAATTTAGTATTTAAGTCGGACGAGCAGTGCGCATGCGCACGGATACATGGATAAGTCAACGTGATGTTTCAGGAAAAAAACACAAGCAGGATAATACATATTTAATGTATCAGAAGTGAGTGCTCATGACTGTATAATATAGTTCATTAATAATGTAATTATAATTGTGTTATATACCTGAAATCGTTGAAGATAGTAGTGGAAGACTTGAACGCTGCGTTTCTTGTCTTATTAAACTCTCTCTTGAACACCACAGCAGTATTATATCTATAAATCACTTTCGTGCGCTTCAGAGCAGTAAAAATCAACACTTAGCACTTACTTGATGTTTATTTCTCACTTGCTCCAGTTTCTCATGTGTCCCTCCATTACTCCTCCGGAACGCAACACTTCACCCACGTGAGTTTGGCCGCCCCGAGCCACGCCTACTCGACACCCATTGGGTGGGGAGCGTTTCCCTACGACAGTCTGATTGGTCGAGGGGCGTGGACAAAACAGCCTAGCAGAGAATTCGGATGGACTCACGTGTTTCACCATGTTATACAACCAGTACAACCATAGACTGTAAAAAGTACAACAGATTGAAACTATGACGTATCGGTGGAGATCTCACGTGGTTATAACGAACTATTATAACGCCACACCCTCCGCTGAGGTTAAATTTTGTGTCGTACTAGCGCGATTATGATTTTTGTGCCTCATACTTTTATAAAACATTTTTAAATGATCGTAAACTGCCGTCTATTTTCCGCCTAATCTACATTTCTTATACTTCTATACGCGTTATTAATAATACAAATGTATAAATATGTTTATAAATAAATATATAAAGACGCTTGCGGTTCATTCTCAATGCATCAAGTGGACATTTATTTTAGCGCGTTCAGTCACTCACATTTGTGTTGACAGAAATCGCAATGCGATCATGCTTTTTGGGCCTTGTACTTATTGTTAAAATAGTCAGTGAAACGGTCAAATAAATTAAGCAGATAACTTATTACCTGCTTTTAGGATATGAATTGTTGCCTGTTGAAAGAGGCAGTAAGGAAATGTTTAGGTTGTTGAGTCTTTATTAACATGCATATAGATATGAGATTGATGTCGTGAGCTGGTACAAATCACAATACGTCTTTTTCCCCCAGTTGTTTGTATCGAGTACACTTATATTCAAGGTTCAAATTTGGTTTCAAAAATGGCTACAAAGAAACAGCCTTCTGTAGAAACCCCTCACACTATTGTTGTCTTGAGAGATGAATGCTATTCCACACAGGTACATAATGTGCACCTTCGTCTTAAACGAAGACAGCAAACTAGATTTAACCAGCACAAATGCAGTAGCGCACAGTACATCTTTCTCAAACACAACGTTTGAATACAGTATTTGAAATAAAAAGTGATTTGTAGCATCATCTAAAGCAATCTGATCCATGCAACCTTTGAGTAACAGCAATAAAAGCAAGCTTCATAATGACTTACTGAATTAAGGCTTCAGTTGAGAACTAAATTATGTTAAATCCATTTTATTGAGCCAACATGGGCAATTCAATACACTTAAGTTAGTAAGGCCACAGCATAGAATTGCACTTGTTTACAATTTATACACATGTGAGACAAACAAAGAAATACAAAAAAAAAAAAAAAAAAGCTCAGATAAACAAACATAAAATGTTTTGGCACCGTGAGCAAGAGTCGAAGAAAACACCAAAAACCAATACTACTGAAATCTGATTAAGCAAAGATATTTCCAAGCAAACTATTTCTACACAAGGTAATACAAATGATGCAGTTAAATTATTATTGAATTACCCACTTTAATCTTTCAAGAATATCTCAAGCTTATATATAGCATTTTTCTGTGCAGATATTCTGAGTGAAATCAGAATAAAGTTCTCGGTTGTTACGGGATGGCAGTGGAGTTTGTCTACAGGCACTGATGGCACGTCTGTGGTTGTTCAGGAAAGGCTCGTGTGTCTTGTTGGCACTGGAAAACTCTGACACGGCCAAAACTAGAGTGTCTGGTTACGGCCGCTCACTAAAAGAGTCCATGAGGGATTCATCAATGACATGAGATGTAGGCAAATGGCTTTCACAAGTTTGGCCTGGTTTTTGGTCAACATGTTTTGCCCTCCAAATGATAGTGAAATGTTTCTCATATTAACAAACAAGTAGGACTTTTTGTGGTTTTGGATCATTTTGTAACTTGTACACTATCTAGTCAGTCCTTGTTCTGTGGTTTGCACAGAGGAGTGTGTTAGATGTATTTGGAAAGCATTAGGCATTTTGGAACTTATACAAATCTTATTCAATTAAAAACAAAACCTAAAAAAAAAAACCAAAAAAACAAAAAAAAAACATTGAGGATAGTTTACAATATATGCTTTTGAAAATCAGCAGGTTAGAACTCATTGGAAGAGCACTCTTTCATTCATTCTCTTTTCTTTCTGAAGTTGATACTCCTTCATATCCTAAACTTTTTCTCAATTCATAACCAGTATTCATCTCTGTATTGCATCATTATGACAGCGTCCAGACTAAAAGAGGGGGGAAAAAGAGCAGGGATTAAATTAGGTTAAAATGAATGCAGCATACTTTCTTTACGACACATTTAATTAGCACATAAATTGCTTAATGAACACTTAAATCACAGGGACGATGACTCATGATCCGTCTATCATTTTGTACAATTGCTGCCCCTGGAGTGAAAGAGCCTGTAAATACTGTGATACTCACTAATAATGACGACAATGATGATCACAACCACGGCTATCAAAATGGCCCACATCTGCAAAATCAAAAAACAAGTATACATTGTCATTTGGTGCCTATGATGGAGCTTTCAGCTCACTTTATTGTTATTTAATATATTACTTGCTACCTGCTTTGGTTTAATCTCAACTCTTTCATATTGTGTGTGTATATATATATATATATATATATATATATATATATATATATATATATATATATATATATATATGTATATATATATGTATATATAAAAAATACTGTATGTCTTAATATTCCCTGTATACTATATATATAAAATGCTATATGTCTGTATGTCTTATATTTATAAAATTAATATTATTTTTCAACTTTAACAACGTTTTGGAATAACAAAAACAAATCTCACTGTATTTTTACAATAACAAGATGCGAAACGAAACCATTGGCTGCATATTCGTTTTTTTGTGTTTGAGTATTTTGAGCTTACGGAAAACAGGAAAAGTAATTCTCTGACTATATTATTTCGAATAATTATTTATTATATTTAAATATATTTATTTATTATGTTTAATATATTTATTTATTAGTATTTATTTATTACAGATGATGAAGAACAAAACTTCCAATCATCTCTAAAGCCTTAATATCTATTATAAAACGCATTTAGACTAAATGAGTGTATGATATGAGTGCTGAACTCTTGTGTCACCTTGCAGTTCTTCCACCAGTACTTCCTCTTGAGTTTGGCGGCGCTGGTCTCAAACTGGGAAGCTCCCGCCTGCAGGGCATCGGCACGATCGTCCAGGTCAGAGAGCTTCTGGTCTCGTTCCAGGACCTTATCGACGTTCACCCTCATGATGTCCACCACCTGGAGGGAGACTGCTGTTAGAAGAGCATGAACTCTGCAAAAGTGATCCTACGGGTCAAGGAATCTCTCCATGCGTGTAAACACACAGCTGTCCGAACACCAGAGGAGGTTTATTAATCGATTTCATGATGCAAGACTTCTGGCAGGATGGTTGGACACTTCTTAAAACCAGGCAAGCAACAGGAGCATGTACTTCAGTGATCAGCGTTTCACACTAACAGCACTGAAAGAAGTGTCTTAACCTGACAGATCGGGAAGTTTCCAGTGACATTTGTCTGTCCACACTGAAAGCAAAAATGCTGCAGTGCAGGATACAAAAACTAAAACATATTTGATGTTTAACACATGTAGAGCAGGATTTCAGATTGATTTTACTGTGGCCGGAGCTCAATGTGAAATGACAAAAAGTTGTTGCTGGTTAGGAAAAGAAATATCAGGACTGAAAACTAAATGCACTTATCTTCTTCGAGGCAGGATTTGTCCAACTAGGTCAAGGCCAGATTAACATTTTCTCAGGATTATCCAACGTTTGGGAAACCAGTCTTAGCTGGTATTAATATATATTTAAATATTTACTTCCGCATTAACTGCTACTGGAAAATGACGATGACTCATCTTGTCTGGAGGGACATTTTTCTACTATGACTGTGTTTGAAGACTCAATATAAACTCTAGACTTCATGAGTTTCTATCTGTATTCCTATTGGAATCAACAGCATTTAGTTTGTTTTACAGCATCATGCACTTTGATCCATTAAAGGTGCTTAGGGCTGGGATAAACGATTATTTTTTAAACGATTAATCTAGCGATTATTTTTTCGATGCATCGATTAATCTAACGATTCAATTTTCCTGTCCGATTCGATTCTGTTATCGATTATCTCCCCATTAATTGACTAATACCAATTTATACATGTTGATTTATATATCTGAATGAAAAAAACATGAATTCCTTAACATTACAATACATGTTTATTGCTCTTAAAATTCCAAAATAAAAAAATATACAAGTGCAAAGTAATGCATTCTTAGTCAGAGGTAGCATTCAATAAAACTTTGAAGCCTTGAAAACACATAGGCCTAGCTTACTAAAAAATAGTGCATCTTGTAATTCTTCTTTCAGATGAAAATAACAACTTGATGTCTAGCATTCAATAAAAAAAAAATTCTATAAATATTTTTGAGTCTTCATTTTCTTTTCTGACATAGCCTACACCACTGCTCATGCTTGCGGTGTGAAACGGCCGTAATTCACGAGGTTCCCTACATGTGCGTTCCGTGTGCACGTGTGATGCTAATGTTGCGCGATGTTAATCATGCGGCGTCCGAGTGCATTTGACCGCCATAAAATCGGAATGTGTCAGACTAGTGTTGTCAAAAAACTCGGTACTTCGGTACCAAGTCGGTACTAAAAAAATTAAACGGTTACGGTCCCAGCTTTTCTAGGTACCGAGTACCGGGTTAATCCGGTTCTTGATGCGCTGTCGGAAAGATGCAGAGGTGCGTACTCTTCATAAAAACACTCTGAGACACGGCGACCGGCGCTGCTAATGCGGTGGCTCTGAATCCACTTGTTGACAAGAAAGGAGGAAAGAGCCACATATGGAAATATTTTGAATTAGGCTAATGTCACGTTGCCATAAAGGGCCGTTCACACGTTTATATAGCGCGTTTTTTTGCGCGTGCAAATTTCAAATGTAGGCGCGCGGCAAGCGCGCTCATAATAGAAGAGACGTGCGAGCTCGTCTTTCCAGGCTCGCCGCTGTTCATGGTTGCATAGCGGAGACACGGGAAAGCAAGCGCTTGTGGAAAGGAGAAAGCGGTGCGATGCGCTCTCCATGATGACGAGGAAGTATCAGAATTAATTGATTTCTAGCCCTTGCATTAGAAATCAGCTACAGGGTTCTCAAGCTTTGAAGACAGGCAAGAGTGACATTTTTGGATTAAATAAAAGTACAGTTAAGTCAAATAAAACATGTTTTATCTCCTGTATAGTTTGGTAACACTACAATAAGACACCATTTATTAATATTACTTAATGCAACATCAACAGACTGAGTGAACAATATATTTTTACAACATTAATTAATGTTTGTGAATATTATTTAATACAAACACTTGATTGTTCATGTTTGTTCACTTCATTCAATGTGCTTTAAATAATGTTAACAGATAAAACTTTTGATTTTAAAAATATATTAGTACATTTTTAAGTTAACCCCATGGAGAATAATTGCTACAGTATATAACTGTTGTTTATTGTTAGGTAATTTTATCTAATGTTATCTAACAAATAGAATCTTATTGTAAATTGTTTTTAATACTACAGTTTCCATCTTTGTAACCGTGATACTTTAATATGTGTAAATTTAATCTAAATTAAGCTTTGGTACCGAAATTGGTACAGAGAACCGTGGATTTTCACTGGTATTGGTACCGAATACTGATATTTTGGTACCGTGACAACACTATGTCAGACTGACCGGCCGGTCATGGCCGATCACGTGAAAATCGTCCAATTCCGGTCACCAGCTGATCAATCGGTGCATCTCTACTTTAGAGGAACGAGTGCACTTTGCACCTTGCACTTTGAAAGTCTGAGGAGCCACTCGTGTTGCTACTACTCTCCGGCGCCGCCATCTTTGTTTTGGGTCTGACGAATCGACGCGCATATTTTGCGTCGACGTATATTTTGCGTCGACTTGATGACGTCGACGCGTTGTCCCAGCCCTAAAGGTGCTATATGTATTTTTTAGCGGCCTCAATCGGTGATGTTTCAGATTGCAACCAATTTTTACAAGAGCGCTCGTGCGCGTGCTTGAGCACAAGAGCGAGCACTCATGGTACACTGCCACACTGAGACTTTCAACACACCGGAGAAAGCATCACACAACATGCTGGAAACTCATGTAAACTCCAACTGCAACGTTACAATAATAGGCTACTTTTATCAGCTTGACGTTGAACTAACGCTCCATGCTCGTACCATGATAATGTTACATTGACTGCATTTAGCCGGCATGTGGTGTTAGCATAAAAGGCATTTCACTAACTATTCGTGTCTTTCACAATCAGGCAGCAATGTAAACATAGATCAATGTATAATATGATAACGAAAACGGTTTGTGACTAGACTGAACAATTTCAGTGTAACAGTAAGATCGTGGGAAGTAACATTACTGTACAGAACGTGCCTGGAAATGTGTATTATAAACAATATGATAGTAGTGGGATGAGTGACGTTAGACAGTAGATCTAGTACATAAAATAAAAGTTACATCCTAAAGCACCTACTTTTTGTTATCCTGGAACAGTCTTTTGTATTAATTTCATATCTCATGTATGTTGTAGTTTACCATTATTTATTTCAGCATATCTGAGAACTTGTAATTTATCACAATAAAAATAGCGGAGGTCTCTCCATAATCCAAACGCTCTGCCGATGTTGATAAGTGTTTTCGTCTAAGTCGATCCGATTCACGTTTGGCCTGACGAGCTTCAGCAGATACATTTTTGTTTTGTTTTTTATATTTATGTGGAGTTTGTGTTGGAGTGTGTGTTGTGCTGGAGGCGGGTCTTGGGGTGTTATCAGACTCCATGTCGTCAGCTGCAGTGCCGTCGCATAGACTGTATATAAAAAGGAGAGAGGCTCAGGAGCGCGCTTGCACGGCACATCCGATGGATTTCGCAAAAAATCCGACCCGGAGACTTCACATAGAAATAGGAATACTGGCCTTCAGAGGTAATAGCAAAACCCGACAAGTGGATCATTGTACTGTGTGATTACAACCACTTCACACACAGGCAATAAAAAAAGGATTCATTTTAGAAGAAAATTTCCATATAGCACCTTTAATAATGGAGTAAGAGGTATGTTTTGAGTTTAATATTTGAGTTTAATCTTTATTTATCAAAAATAAAACGCTCTAGAGATGATGACATCATATCCAGTTGCTCATATTCGGTCTGAACAATTCTTACATCTTCAGCAGAAGAAATTGAAAGCATAAAAACCCCCTGCTATAATAGAATTACATAACAGTCAATGGCAACGGCACACAAACATCCCAGCCTCCTCACATATGCTCTAGTGCTCCACAAACCCTGTTGCAGGATGACGGAGCTCCGCCCATTTAAGAGAGATCATGTGGGAGGGGGACCGGCGTGTGCAGATCCATGTTTCTCTTACATAACCATAGTGACGGGGCGTTACATAACCAGCCGGCAGCCTATGAGCACGACCCAGACTGAACGAAGATGTATGTTGGGAGAGGTCAACAGTCATTAAGTGCACGGAGACCTGCATATGTCCCATATATGAACTTCCTCAAACAGAAATCATGAATATGACTGCGGTGAGCTGCAGAAGAGAAGTGGAAATACTGCAGGAGGATTACACTGTACTCTTCAGGAAGTATTCACACAGACAGAGTCAACAAGCTTGCATTTATTTGACCAAAAATACAGATTTTCTTTATGGTGAAATATTACAATTTAAAACAAATTTTATCCGTATGATTATGATCCTTCAGAAATCATTCTAATATGCAGATTTATTATTAATGTTGGAAATAGTTGTGCTGGTTAATATTTCTTTTTAACCTGTGCTACTTTTTTCAGGATTCACTGATGAATAAAAATCTAAAAAGAACAGCATTTATTCAAAATAGAAATCTTTTCTAACAATATAAATCTTTACTACCACTTTTTTTTAAAATCAATTTAAACCATCCTTGCTGAATAAAAGTATGAATGTTTGGCAAAAAAAAAAAACATTTGAACAATATTGTATATTGTTTCAAAAGATTTCTGGTTTAAATAAATGCTGTTCTTTTTCAACAATATACACTATCGTTCAAATGTTTCGGGTCAGTAATTATTTTTTATTTTTTTGCCAAACATCCATACTTTTATTCATCACTGAATCCTGAAAAAAGTTGCACACTTAAAAAGAAAAAAAAAATTAAATCAGCACAACTGTTTCCAACATTGATAATAAATCAGCATATTATAATGATTTCTGAAGGATCATGTGACACTGAAGACTGGAGTAATGGATGCTGAAAATTCAGCTTTGATCACAGAAAAAAAAAAATATTTTAAAGTATATTAAAATAGAAAACCATTATTTTAAATTGTAATATTTCACAATATTACTGTTTTTGATAAAATAAATACAGGCTTGGACATAAGACAAAAACATTAAAAATAGTAATGTTTCCAAACTTTTGACCGGTACTGTATATTTCTGAGGAAAACGCAACACAAAACAATCTTTTGTAACATTTTAAATGTCTTCACTGTCAATTTAATGCGTTCTTGCAGAATAAAAGTGAATTTCTTGTCAACAATTTGGTCAGTAAGATTTTTTTTTTTTACAAGTAAACCATATTAATTTGAACAAACCACTAACCGCACTAAGTTTATTTATTTTATACTACTATACTGGTAGTAAAATTGAGATTGTACTACTATATCTTGTTCTCATGGATTATGGTCTTTTTATAGATTAGAATGGTACGGAGCACCTAAAGGGACATGGTGATGGAAAAAATATGAGATAGGAGAAAAAAATATTTCAATGCTTCTAAGTTTGCTCACAAAAAAGTTTTGCGCTCCCCAGAGGAACTTTGCGTTTGCTTGCAAAGGGAATTGTTTCTCAAAGGAACGCAAAACATTTGTGAGAGAACGCAAATACATTTTCACCCTTGCATAGTGGTATGATTATAGTCAGGGTATGAAATTAACATCCTACTTTTTTTGTGAGGTTTTGTAGTGTGTTCACACTGAAAATTCAAAAAGAAAAAGAGCACTTTAAATACCCGGATGATGCACATAATAAACCAAAAATAAAATAAAAAAATAATATTAATAATTATGAAGTGTGCAATATTGGACGCTTCATGCACTCAACTCTCACAGATTTAACATAGCGTAGGGGAAGGGGCATCAGAAGCCGATGTTGAATGATAAAATAACTTTATAAATATCATACAACACACGATTGCGTACATAGTGCATAAGTACTTAGTGTCTATTGCATTTGCACCACTTGGAACACAATTAAAGATATGCACTTGAAGAAACATTTGATTAAATAAATTGATGAAAGAAAAGCTGTCAATGCGTATGTCTGATTAGGTGTTCATTCGAATGTCATAAGATTTCATTAAAAGAATCACATACAAGAAGCCCTCACATTTTCTTCAGGTTTCCTTGGTCTCAGCGGATTCGCAATCATTTTGTCTTACATAGCCATATAGAGAGTAAATGTATTTAAATCAGAACAAAAAAAACAAGAGTTTCTGGCAAAATTTTGAATTTAGCAGCAGGCGAAACAGTTTGTGTCATTACAAAATGTTTTCAATGGTGGTAGGGGCGTGTCTAGAAGGGGGGCACGGGGTGGCACTGGCCCCCCTTGGAATATGATTGGCCCCCCCAACATCATTGGGCTAGATTTACTGTCAACCTGACAATGCCCAACGCCATTGGATCAGAGCGCAGTCAATCACTGCTTGATTTGCGATTCGCAAAGCGGAATCACAGGTCCGCGTTTTTCAAACAGTAGGAGAGACACCTCGACACGTCACTGTTTATGGTATATTCACACTCAATTACAGTATACATTTTGAAATATCGCACCTTATGTTAGTCTGATTACTTTCGTGCGTGTGACTGATCAAGCCAATAACTTTAGATTAACTAACGTAACTTCGGCAGACTGTATAGAGATGACTTGTCAGTGTTATTCCGCGGCAGCGCACACGACTTCATAAATATAAAATAGATACATATTACTTTATCTGTTGTTTTAAACACTAAAGGCACTATGCTTTTTTTTTCCAAAAAAAGCCGTGCCATGGTAAACATTAAAATGTGAGAACGTTAACACCATAGCTAAATGCAACTCTGTGTAATTTATACTTAAAGGGTTTTTGTTTATTTTTACACCGTAACAGGACATCCAAGGTTTCTTTAAGAAGAAATCATGCGAGACAGATTTCATGCAGAGAACGTTCGCCGACACACACACACTCAATGTCTGTGTTGAGAATAAAGCATGTTAAATGACTAATTAATGCCTAGGTGATGTTTTTTATTTATTAGAACAAAACTGTGTGGTCCAATCCATGTAAAATACAAAATGATTTTCAGGCTCTTGTTAAGTGCCACATTTAATACCATTTATAATAGGGCACTGGGCATTGCAAAGATTTTTTAAATCGTGCTTAATATTTTCTAAACAAGTATTTATTTCCAGTTGAATTTTCTGATTTCCCATGGGCCCTCCCTGACTGGTTTGGAATCGCCCCTGAATGGTGGCGCCGGAAACCAGAAGAGTACAAACTCGCTTTTTATATAATTGTAATATTGTAGTCATGTCTGACAGGGTGGAGTTTCAAGGTACAAAATATTCAAGCACATTAGTAGTCATGACTCATGATTGTACATTATTTTACTGTCATTAGTTGTCCTGAAATTGTGTAACTGTTCACATCACAAAGGAACCATCCCTGAGAAGATCGAGAGACGGAAATGAAGTGGACTATTTCTAGCTGTCCATGAAGAACACTGGGAGCCGGTGTCAGGTGTGTCCTCCTACCTCATCCACCTGTGCCTGAGTCTGCTGAAGCCTGCGGTTACTCCCTGTAGAGCCAGAGCCATCTGCACCCGGGGCGGACCTGTGACAGACAGACACTCTTACGTTACATTCAAAAAAACCTTTGCCAGGAGTACAGCTGGAAAAGTCCAGGCAAACAAATGGAAAACCTACTTGAGCAGTCCGGATCAATTTTTTTAAGTGAATAAAGCTTAGCATAACGTATTCATTACTGCCGCTAATGTGATTTGAGCTGTGTGCTTTAGTCAGAAAGCATCTGTTAAAGGATTAGTTCACTTTTAAAAAAACTTTTGCTGATAATTTACACACCCCCATGTCATCCAAGATGTCCATGTCTTTCTTTCTTCAGTCAAAAAAGAAATTAAATTATTTTTTGATGAAAACATTCCAGGATTTTTCTCCATATAATGGACTTCAACGGGACCCAAGCGGTTCAAGGTCCAAATGACAGTTTCGGTGCAGCTTCAAAGGGCTTTAAACGACACCAGACGATGAATAAGGGTCTTATCTACGATTCTTTTTTCGGGTCATTTCGTTCGTTGAATGAACGAAATGACTCGAAAAAAGATTCATTCATTTTGATGAACGAGGTCGAACAGAGGAGTCACGAACGCGCATCACAGAACATAGTAAGGCGAGCATTTGTGTTTATAAAACTTAAACTTTTTTATTTATTTTTTAAATGACCGATCGTTTCACTAGATAAGACCCTTATTCATCGTCTGGTGTCGTTTAAAGCCCTTTGAAGCTGCACCGAAACTGTCATTTGGACCTTGAACCGCTTGGGTCCCGTTGAAGTCCATTATATGGAGAAAAATCCTGGAATGTTTTCATCAAAAACCTTAATTTCTTTTCGACTGAAGAAAGAAAGACATGGACATCTTGGATGACATGGGGTGAGTAAATTATCAGCAAAAGTTTTTTTTAAAGTGAACTAATCCTTTAAGCACATGCATGTCCTGTTATGTCATTCTAATAGAAATCTAGTGTGAAAAACAGTATGTGATATTCTACTGCCACCTATGGGCTGATAGACTACATAAATGAGCTTGATTCAACAGGGAGAACTGTTAAAACTACACACGTAAACATAAAAGTCCTGTTTTCAGAATAACACACCATACAAGCTCAAACAAGTTTATTAAAGGAACATTATGATTTGGATCCAAAGACACTGTGAACCAGTTCATAATGAAAAGTCCACTGAAAATGACATATAAGCATTCAGGATGAACCAATTTCCACGACTTTTGATTTACAGTAGTCCCAAAAATGTCTGAACATCATTGCCTTAGATACCCAAATCTCTAATCATTATTTCTCACAATTAACTGAGTCATTTTTGCTCAATGACGTTTAATCTGGTTTCAAAGTTTCTATGAAACCGAGTTTATTTGTAAAGGTAAACTCTGAATCTCTACACAGAACAAAGAAAGAAATGTGCAAAACTTGCACCTTTAGGGGTACAACTTTTTTTTTTTTAACCTGTCAACTTCTAAAAGGTGCATTTCAGTATCTTAGAGTAGTGATATGTCCCCTTAAAGTACTACTATGAACTTTTAGGGGTAAATAAGGCACAAAGATGTCCCCAGTGACAAGCTGTTGTACACCTAAGGTAAAGTTTTGCTATTTTTTTTCTGAGTGTGTGTGAAAGGTCTCAAGCCAGGCTATAACTGCCGTCTAAGAGTGACGACAGGAGACTGAAAGAGAAACATCAGGACTCAATATAGAGCAAAGAAAAACACACACATTCCACACCCAGACGTGGAAGGTACCGTAAGCCTCCAGGTCATGTGACTGTGGCAGAAATCTCGTCACTGCAGAGATCCTCCAGTATAAGAAACATATGGCGCTTTTTTTAAATGTAAATGACACAATGCTGACTTATTAGAGGTGTGTAAATCAGATGTTTCATCACAATACAACCTGACATCAATCAAATATGATATTTGCGACAACGCAAAACGATTCATGAGCCTGCAATTGATATTATGTCCCTATTTTACAAAAGCCGACTACATTTCTATCAACTCAGATTCAAAGCAAAAAATATTATGAACGTTACACTCGAACTTTCTGAAAAGTGCAATTCCTGTTATCCAACTGAGATATCCAGAACAAAATACACTTTTTGTTAAACAATAGCCTGTAGAATAATAGATGATTCTGAAGAACACATTATTTGATGTTTATTGATGTTAAGTTTTTCAGGTTGATATAACTATATTACCAAGTTGAGGAAAGAGTTTTCGGTATTTAAATCGTATTTTGTTGTAGTTTACATTGATGTTAAAATGACTTAGATTTGTGACATTACTTTATGTAGGCTAGTGCTAAAACTGCTGTTCACTTTCAGAAGTTGTAGTGATGCTTTCTTTACCCATGAAAGAATGTGCAACATATATTGGTTATATCATTTTCAGTTTTTAAATATAATTAATATGTATTTTACACACTTAAAGCAATATTGCATCACATATTGAATATCGCATTATTTAACAAGTTCAGTAAACGCATATTGCATTTTTCTTCAATATCATGCAGCCCTAGATACATTATTTCATTATTCATTTGATTGATGCATCAATGCAGATATCATTTGTGGTGATGCTATAAATCTTACAAGTAATGAAACACAACTGTTTAATTTTCTGTTCTCAAACTTGATTTTCCAATCGGAAAACTATTCCAATCTATTACATTTATTCTAAAGTTCGGTCTAAAACCTTTAAACTATGCCTGGCATTAAACATAATCATATCAATGATAACATCCAGGGAACTGGTAAGTTTTGAGAGCTAATCTGAGACAAACTTTAAATTAAGTCACACACATCCTCACCAGTACAATAAAGCAATAAAAGGTGAATACTTCATAACTGTTAATTAATAAATCGATAAACAACATCATAAAGCATAAAAAACAATACTTAAAGTACATTTAATGTGATCATAACATTAAAAGTTGCATTTCTGGATAATTTATCGTACATTTAGGCTACAAATTATCTGTTAAAAGTCATATAATGTTTGATAAAGTTCATTGGAGCAAAACAAGAATTTTTCAATTATGTGGGAAGGAAATTATTATAAGGTAAAATCCTGAATCAACCAAGAGGTTAAAACATATCTTAAAATAAATAATAAATATATTACAATGAATATACACGTAAGTTATATAAAGTTGATCATACACTGTTTATAGTAGGCTACGTCACCAAAAATATCAGTCTACAACATTCAATCAAAGCATATTAACTGAACTGCAATCAGGCTGTTGAAATTATGTGAAATCATATTTGGTGAGGCTAATTTAACTAAGCTTATTTTAGTAACTTAATCGTTTTATATTAAATCTCCACATTTCCGCCGCAACTTTGCTAAGCATCCGCATTAAAAGTCAAAAGACAATACAATTATGTAATTTAAACAACAAAGACAAATCACATATGATATTAGAATGGTAAAGGTGTGTATTTAGACTCCATTTGATGTTTCAAGTTTTCACAAACTTTGTTGTCAGAAAAAAGCTGTTAGCCGTTAGCATGTAGCGGATATACAAATATATACGGTCTAAAACTCTTTAATGGACAATAAAGTTCACTGTTGGCGTCATTTGCGCTGATTCCAACTAAAAAGCGACTTAAATTAAACTCCGAGAGTGAAAAAATGATAAGTAAAAATTCAGTAAGCTAACCTGCTACGCTAACCTGTTGATTTAGCAGCATTCACACCCATTAGCACAACACACACTTTACAAACACACCCAGCAAGACTGATATTCATGAACACGTCAAACACGACATTAAATATATGTACTGTATATGGAATCATTGAGCTCGTGCGAGTGATGTTGGTGTAGTTTTACTTACATGTTTGTTGTGTGTGATGTGTGAAGGCCCCGATTATATTCCAGCTACTACTGAGAGCGCGCGAGTGTGTGTGCGCGTGCTCACAGAAAAATTCCAGACAAGTTGAAAGTGGCTTTTCATATTAGTATTAATATTTGTATAAAATAATACTAATGAATATATATATATATATATATATATATATATATATATATATATATATATATATATATATATATATATATATATATATATATATATATATACCACAGTACACTGTAGTAGGCTATATTACTTTTATTTACTGTAATAGGCTATATATAAAAATAAATATATTTATAGTTGTAGTGTAACATGAATGTATGATAAAAACTATAGTATACTGTATAGTGTGTGTATATATATATATATATATATATATATATATATATATATATATATATATATATATATATAATTGTGTAATTGGTGTTTCATAGCAGAGGGAGTTTATCTAAATTAGGCTACATCATAAAAACAATGAAAAGTTGCAGAAAAAAGGGACAGTATGAGCAACATTTCTCTTTTAAGATTTTATTTTACAGCAGAAATTATATAAAGCATTCAGAAAACATTTTCCATATTTTAAGGGCAATTCAAAATGTTTTGCATGGCTTCAGCAGCTGAATATTTATTTTTTATTTTTTTAAAACATATCCAACAATTCAGTGATGCTCTCACATGCACAGTTACAAAACAAAAATAAATAAATCAAAGTAAATAAATAAAACTCACAAGAAGGACAGAAAGAGGGAGACGGCCGAGAAAACAGAACATGAGGCAAAACTCATTGGAGGAGGAAGAGGAGGAGGATACGAAGGGCACAAAGCAGGTATGAAAGAGAAAGAGAGAGAGAGAGAGAGAGAGAGAGAGAGAGAGATTGAGGGGGAAACAGAGGTCTAATACTAGCTTCACATGCAGAGTGTTGAAAGCCCACTGCCCTGTAAGAAATACGGGCTCATATTTTATATATTTTTTTTATTATTATCTTCATTTTAAAATGATGAAAACGTGCATTAGGGCTGGGGAATATGAAATCAATGTCCACAGACCACTGAACACCTCTCTCTGTGTACCTGTAATTGCATAAGAGGAAGTGAACTAAGCATGTCCCAGTGTTTTTTTCCCCCCGTTTTTTTTTTAAATTTTTTTTTTTACTTATCCATATTCTTTCAACCTAAAGAGCTCAGCTAAAATCAAAGTGTTTATTGCTCTGTACTTGTAAGTGAAAAGCTTATAATCGAGTGGTTTTTCGGTTCAGTTTAAGCCTAACCTGCATTTCTGGAGTTCCAAAGAGAGGATTTAGGACATCGTATACAAACTTCCAACTGCACCAATAGTGTTTTCAATCGTTCAGCTAAAACCTTCAGGTGTGCTCATGTGTTCATCCGTCAAGATACAGCACACACACACACACACACACACACGCTTAACGTACCAGGGCTTGGAGAGGGAATTAAACTCGGATGGTGAGCTGTACAAAGTGCATATTTCTCTTATCTGATGCAAAAATACGGAAAGCATGATCCGGTCGACGTAGGTGCACGTGTACTGAGCTGTTTCATAAGAGGACGGGATCTCCCATCTTATTCTGAAGGTATTTGGCGCTGAGGTATACTTATCATGCATTCCCAATCCCATGGGAATATGGCAATACTAAATGAGCGATGATACCTGCACTAACGATGATACCTGCTCAGTTTTGGAAAAATGGTCTAAAAACTCTATAAACACACACACGGTCTGTCCTGTTCCCGGAGTGACAGTCTGTCTCTGAAAGCAGTGGTTTGTAACAAAGTGAACGTTGTAGTATACATATTCCCAGTGCTTTCTCCTGTTGATTCTGAGCTGAATCTGGAGACTTAAACTAACCTAATCTAGTCTCCATGCTAAACACCCTCTCCCTGTTTTAGCACCCTGAGTAAAACTACAAAAGGGAGGCAGATTTTCCCCTTCCCCAAGATGAACGACCCAAACAGAAAGTTACTGAGATACATATATCCCGTGATCCATAAACAGATTTTCCTGGTGAATTCTGACTCTCGCTTATAATTTCCTGAAGTTTAATGTTGGATGAAGGTTCTGTGGATTAAAAGGGATGTAAAGGACCAACTCGCCGGCCAGCTTCGCGAGGAGTTGTGCTCTTGAATCTAGCAATGGTTTCCGGACGAAATGATATAATGCGCCAACTTCACCGAGCACGTCCTACTTTCCTGGCCCGGTTTAGATCAGACATGGAATAGAGAAAGAAAAGTACACAAAATGAAAGAAATAATGAAAGCATGCATAGTGTGTTACTGGGTCACTCAAATTCGCTTTAGGGCACATATAGTGTGAACCAAAGAGAATGATTGGGCGACAGAATGACAGGTGCCTTTACTCTGCATCCACATTTAAGGAGTGAAAAGGGAGTTTAAGAGGAAACAGACCTGGGCTCCTGTTTGGACAGTAAAACCAGCCTTTAGCGTTGCATACCATTAAAAAAACAGAGCAATTGGTTCATATCGACTTCTTTAGGAACACTCTCCTGATATTGGTTGAATTTTTAGGCACTTTCTACAATAATACTGATACAGAGTCACTGAGATCATGAGGAAAACGTTTAACTTCTAAAACAATGGATCTAAATGTGGGGAATTGAAATGCAACTATAGATAAGCACCACATTCCTTCTTTCTTTCTTTTTTTTAACAGGCAAAATGTGCTGGTGTAAGTTAAAACGATGCCTGCTGAAAGGTGCCTTTTTTTGTCAGCTGAAATCGCTTTGGAAATTCAGGGGGTCGGTTAGTCTCAAATTTCTTTCAGGGAAATTTGTGAAGCTCGTCGCGCTTGATTCCATATAGCTGACATGAGCATAAAAGAACAAAAAATGAAATCAATATGATTTTGCGTGACTCGACCATGGGGTTTTTGAATGTTGGTAGCAGCCCCCCAAGAAATGAAGAAATCAAAAATAAAGCTATGAATAAGAGTAGCCTATGAACACATGGCAGTTGTAGATTCTGATGACGTTTTTTGAGCTACATTCAGGACCGTTTTATGCCCTTGATTCCTATTTGGGATGTGACACAAGCATGTAATCACGTGTGTGGGAATCGCCTGCTTGAAATAACCATTCACAACCCTCAAATCAATATTCGTTTTTAATTGCATGACCTACTTTTAATCCTGCTAACTCCATCCAATACCATTGCTCATGTTGAGTTAAAGTAGATGGTAAAATGTGAGAACACTTTCTAGTCATGTTATACAAGACAAAAACCGTGGAGACATTTCATCCTCTATCACAGCTGTAACTGTTGGGTGCATGAGTGAAGTTTGGTCATTCAATACTAGTTCTCCCAATACTGTGAAAATCTGCTTCTCAAAGGAATAGCTTATTTATGTCCTGTAGTACTGGATTTTGGTCACCAGTGGTAAAAAAAAAAAAAAAAAAAAAAAAAAAAACACTATTTAATTCTCGCTAACCCTGAAAAAGAAAGATCCAGTTGTGTCTGACGGATTTGTTTAGCTCTTCCGCTAAATCTACGGTTTTATCGTGAATCATGTCATGCTTCAGAGAATGTTCTGTGAAAGAACATTTCCAAGAAAGTCTTATAGTGAAGTTGCTCAAATCGTATTACAGACCATTGCCACTACATTTTATCTTTACATTATGTTCAATGTCTTAAAGTTTCATGCACATGGCTCCTTCTTCGCAACCAATATTTACAATATTTACATACAATACAACCGTACATCTTGGGAGTTCAAAGAAAACTATACAATAGATTTTTTTAGTTTGTCTCTTAATGTGTTATAATCCAATTTATGAATAAAATACTATATATTCTTAAATACAATCCTCTTCGGAAAAAGTTTCTGGCTATCAATGTTCCTTCACCCATCTTCGATATGTACAGGGACACCTCAATAGTCAAAAATAAGGATTTTTTAAGCTTCTGTATAGGGACCCTTCAAAAAGTCAAGAAGTCAAGGCAATGTTCAGTGAAACTCCATGGAAAAGCTTGTGGCGGCTTTCTGGAGCTCTTTGAAATGAAACAGTAACAATGAAGAAACGTATCACAACACACACACACACACACACACACACACACACACACATACACATACACACAAATGGAAGATAACCTTTGCAAATATATGTCTGGCGCTGTGGCACAATTGATAGAACAATTTACATTAAAAAAGGTCCGGAGATTATTTCAAACCTTTTAAAAGGTTTTAAGCCCACACAATAAAAAAAAATAAAAAAATACAATAAAGGCAAAAAACAATAATGCAAATAAAATAAATAACTGAACTATATAAAAATAATGGTCTTTATAACAATATATTTGGAAACAAACAGGCAACATAGGGCTAGGCTTATACGGGCTAGTTTGATGGTGCCACAATATCACCAAGTTGAATGAATGAAAATAAAACACTAAACATTTACGTCAGCATGCAGGAGCGTTTCGCTCAAACACATGCACTGTATCCAGATTCAATTCAACAAACACAGGACACACAAAGTCAGGCCAGCAAAAATGACATTAAGAAAAGGACCCATAAGAAAGTCGAAAACAGTGCACACGAAACAGGTAACCCAGAGGGCTTTGCTTCAATTCCCCAAGTTGTCGTCAGAAGTCCCCTAACCCCCATAAAGACAAAGGTAAGACACTGATATTTCAAACCCAGCATTTTTGCCCTGACCCCATCTACATTCATATGAAGGCTTCCCTTTGAACGAACGGACAGCATTTGCAAAAACAAAGATTCGTGGAGATTTCAAATACTCTGCATGCATATGGTCACTGAAATGAGGCCTTTTTTTTGGTTTACATTTTCTAGGTTTTGTTCTTTTTTTTCCCCAAACTGATTGTGTTTTTTTTTCCTTTCAAAATATAAAAATGTAATCTGAAGCGCCTTCCAGCATGACGTTTTTCTGTCTTCTATGATCTGTTCGTGTCGCGTGATATTTTACAAGCGTCGTAGGAATAAAAAGCCGTTGCTCCTTGGTCTTCGTTCGTTTTTTTTCCTTTTTTGTAATCTAAAGAAAAAAATCTATGAAGAGTGCAAAAATGCCATGAAGATAATGTCATATTTCCCCAATAGTTCATCCGTAGCGAGAAAATACACAATGCAGGAGCAGAATCAGTCACAACGCTGCCAGAGTTCAACCGTCGCATTTCCGATGATCCTCCGTGTTCCACTTCTCGTGTAATTTTTGCTTTTTTCGTAAATTGTTTGTCTCTTGTAAAAACTCTGTGAAGAGGAAGAGAACAGTCCGCTCGGAGATGTTACACTGCGACGGGGCTCTTTGCGGCGCTCTCATGTTCCTTGGCCTTTCTCAATTCTTTCGCCCTGAAAACAGACCAAAAAAACAGAGTATTGTAGGGTTAGCCTTAATAGTTCACAAGCATTCTGGGCCCTCAGAGGAATCACAGACCATTAGCCAATACACCAGCCAGTTTCGTTAGTGTATCCTCACTGGAATCAGCAAAGAACAACAAATATACCCCGCTATTAATCACAAAGGCCTTTCAAGCCTCAAGGAACACAGTGCACAGATACAGCAGCTTATAAAGCATTTAGACACTTAAGTCACACTTAATGTCTGAATGTCATTGCATAACAATAAATCAAAAGCAAGAATAATTTATTTTCAAGACAGATAGCACAAGCACACTTTTCAAGATACTTGGTTTGATTTTTTTTGCATCTAATCCAATGATATTCACACATTTTTAAGTGTGATTTAAGTGTCCAAATGTTTTTTGGCTGCTGTATAGAACAAATGTCTTTTAATAGAATTGTGGCATTTGATAAATCTGTGGGAAAAATTTTTTTCTTGATCTACTGTTTACATTTAAGAGTCTACAATCAGATTACAAAGTAAACACATATTATTATTATTATTATAAATGAATAAAAACCTGGCCTTTAAATCCAAAGTACACCATCCATCTTAATACTAATATTATAGGATCATAACCTAGAAAGTGTGACAATACATAACTCTACAATTCATGCACAATACATCACAGAAATTACATCAAATTCTTAATGAAATATTTATATTTTTCATCATGTTATACTTCTACAGTATCCAACATTTTAAAGACATTTTAAACCCCCAAACATATCTTTAGCTCACAGTTTGACCGCCGTTCCACCCTCAGCCCCCAAATCGAGCTTATAAAAGCTGAAAGAGATGTATAAAACAGGCAGCCAGGCATTCAAGACATTTTCTCTTCCATAAAGAAAGGATTGTTATTTCAAGCATGCCCTCATAGAAGCAAGGCCTCCATTTCTTTAGCATCATGCAATTGCCAAATGCACTACCCAGCAGTCCTTAGTGTTGTCATAAGCATCCTCATTACAAGAGAGATGGAGGAGAATTTTGGGAAGATAGAGGGATTGAAGGAGAGACTGAGAGAGAGAGAAAAAAGAGAGAGAGAGAGAGAGAGAGAGAGAGAGAAAAAGAGAGAGAGAGAGAGAGAGAGAGAGAGAAAAAAAGAGAGAGAGAGAGAGAGAGAGAGTGCTTTGTTAGTTTTGCCATTAATGCTTCATCTATATTTATTTGTTAGTTGGATCCATAGTCCTCTCTCTCTCATATAAGGCACAGTCAACTCGGGCTCCAGTCAGCCGTCATGCATGCAGGCATAAAGCAATAGAGAAAATAAGATAAAAGAAAAGAGGGAAAGAAAGGTGAGATAGAGTCATAGGGAACAGTAGAGTCCGAAATCAAGGAACATAGACATAGAAAACGGAGAACTAGATGAAAGAAAAGGGAGAGACAGAGAGATAAAAGAAGAGAAATCAAGGGGTACGAACTGATTTACTGAGGCTGCACTCACCCGTTTGAATAGTCTATGGTCCATCAAGGGGCTTTGCATAAACAGCAAAACAACACCAGACAGCTATTAGTACACACTGAGGTACGGTTGGGTTGGGGAAATGGGACCAAACACAATAGGGCTTTCTAACAGAGCCATGAAAACACCAAGGTGCTATCCTATGACTCCAGGCAATCGTGTTGGTGTGACTGAGAGAAATGTGCCCCTAACCTTTTTAAACAGCAGGATATAAAAAAAACGGAGTCATCTAAAAGGTGCAAGTCTACCATAGTGTGAGTTGTGTGCAAGCTAGAAGAACATCAGGGCCGTAGGAACACAATGCGCCCGGTGGAAGTTCTGGCCTTTGGCCTACCTGTGACGGCACCGCAGCAGAAACCGCATGATTTTCCTGGCAGCTTGGTCTCGTCTCTTGGTCAGTAAACTGCTTCTAAAACAAAATGATTAGCATGAGTGGTTATGCACACTTGCAAATAAAACCGGATATTTATAGAAGAAAAATGCATGTACAAAAAATTCTGCTATGGCGAGATGCAGGACAAGATGAGCGCTAATACTTAGCATTAGGAGTTTGTTCAAATCCTACTCCCAAGTATACAGAAATAGTAATAAGCTGCTCTACCATAAAATGTCAGCAATAAAGGATAAAACTGCAATTGCTGCAACAGGTTGTGTGACAACAAATGGCATACAAAAATAATGATGCTTCTTATGTGTACTTGGACTCAAACTGTTAGTGAATTAAATAATTTCCTGGGGTCCGACTGGCACTGTTTCAACAACAGATTGTCTCTTAAAGTAAACAGGAGGGTTTTGAATGCTACCATTCTTCAGAAAGTTGATTTGGCAGTGTGTCACATTTGAAGTGCTGGCAAGTACTTAGTAAGTCATCCAAAAAGACAGTGCATTTTAGAGCAACAGTCCCATAACTTAAGGTGCAATGACACTCAATAAATGCATGCATAACCTCCTGCCCTTTATTTCCTATGCAAGAATAATATAAAGATGGAAAGTGTTTTCATTATTTAGTTCATGACTACTGGAGTTGCCAAAGTGCTCACACCAAAAACAGTGTGGGTTTATTACACCAAGTTCCTCTTATAAATTCTGATTTGTTATACACTAGGCCATAGATTTGTAACCACTAGGTTTGCCCTGTAAGAATGCTTTGTACCTGAGTTTGTGCTGCACCAGTGCAGCCGCAGTGGCTCGGCTGCGTGGGTTCGGCCGGCCGAGCTCTTTGTAACTGCGGTAATATTGCTGGATCAGCACGGCTGCCCTGCGACTCTGCTGGAACTTCTTCTGTTCGTGGTAGCTGCGGAATTTACTCTGGATAAGGATGGCGGCCAGCGTCATCTTCTTATAAAGTGCATACTGCCAAGAGGACAGAGAAAGAATCTTGTGTCACACGAGAGAGAGGGAGCGAGATCTGTAGCAAACTACAACATTAGCCATTTGGCTAATACAAAACAAATATAACTGGGTGGCTGACAGTTGCTTTCAGTTGTTTTCAGCTGGGTCATTGCATGTCAGGATGCTTGGAAAAGTAGCTAAATAACTAAACCATTCCGAGCAGGCTGCATGATATGAGCTAGCATTCATCTTTGTAGCACTACAAGTTTTGTTCAAATCCATAACCTTAAGTATAGGAGATAGTAACAGTGATTAAGAAGCACCACTAACAAACGTCCAGTTTAAAGCAGTAGAAGTTGTAGATGAAGCAGGAAGTTTTACCTTCAAGGCTATCCATGTCAGCTTGAGAAAGAGAGAGGAAGGAATTTAAGGTATTTTTGTAAACCGTTTAATAATTGATCATTTAAAAATGTGTACAAACAGAGGTTTCTGAGTGTTGTTGGCCTACCTGTTTGTACCTCTTATAACAGCGCTGAATGACAGCAGCTGCCAGTTCCTGCTGCTCCCGAAGTGGACGACCCTGCAGAATGGGGGAAGAGGGGGATAAGGTAGGGTGGAGGGGACAGGAGAGAGATTAGTGTTCACAAGGAGGCCTGCAAGGCCACAGAGATGATGCCATCTGATTCCCTTTGTGCCTGGCCAAGGTGTCCTCTTAGACTGGCAAAGTTGCGTCGATATGCTCTAAGACCTGGGAGAATGTTATTCTTTAGAGCACGGCACGCCAGCAGAACACTGGGAGAAATCTGCTCTGAACAACCAATGTGGTGTGGACTCAGGGATATCTGCGCATCCCGTTAAAACAGACAGATAGATAGAGGGAACAATGCAATCATTCCTTATAGCAAGGCCATGCTAAGCTCAAGCAAATTTCCCCATGCTTGTCTACAACACTGACCCTATCTCTGCCTTTTGAGCGCACACCACAACAATCATATCACCTTTCATGTCACAGGACTCAAAAGATCCGGATTAATATACCTTATTAATATACCTTATATGTTCAGGAACACCATACAACACAACACAATACACCAAGACCTTTGAAACCGGACCATCACGAACACTGGCAACACACCACCAATAACCTACATAGGTGACACCTGGTGACTGGCACCTGGGTGAAGCCCTGCCCTACCTTGTACTTGCGGAAGGTGTTCTGGACCTGGCGGGCTGCCTCATAAAGTTCTCTTTGTTCAGGATCAGACAGGGCCAGCTGGGTCAGGTCACGCTCCTCCTTGTTGTGGGAGGCGTTGAGAAGTGCAGTCCACTCAGTGGGGGACTGAAAGCCAAGCTTCCCAAGAGGACCGTCAAGTTCCGGCTGTCCTCCACCGTGGACTGGGGCCAGGCCAGGAGAGTGAGTTAGGGGCTTGTTAAACAGGAAGCTGGGAATGATTGAGAAAACAGTTACATACAAGAACCCAAAGAGTTTACAACTATCATTATTGAGAACAGATCAACTTTATGATGAATCACCTCTCTGCATCTCCAAGGTAACTGGCCAACCAGCTCATAGTGCTGCTGACTCCAACACCATCTAGTGTAGTGTCTGATGCAACAAAGTTTTCCCTCTTGTTGCGATCAGACGTCGCCTCAATGACTTCCTCCGCTAAAGTCATCATGTTCATGTTCTGAAACAAATTGTTAGGTACTTTTAAAATTGCAACAGTAAATGTACATTTTATTAAACTCCAAAAAGTGGTTTACAGGACGGGTGCATAAGAAAGCGAACAATATTGCCACTGAGACACTAGACAGAAGCCAGTACAAGTTTTGCAAGGTCCGTCAGATTTATAGCACTACAAAAGAAGCAGTTTTGGCAGTCTACTCGTGTCAAAGTACCTTCTCTATGCCTCACCTGCAGGTCTCCGGTGTTCTCCAGATCCTCTTGGCTTGTACGCAGATCAGAGATCGTTCCAGTACTAGCAACTTCTCTTAATCTCAGTCTGTTTGCAAGCCTTTCCTTGCCAAGACCTACAGTTGGCACTCTGCGTCCTGCAGCCTGTCTGGAACCCCAACGCCCGCCTCCACAAGTTGAGCCAAGCTTAGTCTGAGACTGCTCACCATCTCCCTGCTCTTTCTCCACAGTACCTTCCCTTGGTTTGGAAGGGCACGTTTTAGGCTTGTGGGCCTGTTCTTCTAGTCCGAAAGGGGCAGAGCAGGATTTGCTGGGCCGAGTTTGAAGGGTCTCTGGGTTGGGTTTGTGTTTCTTGCTCAATGGGGCGTCCCCGTGACTAACACTGCTATAGAAACTGGATGGTTCCGACCTGGGTCTCCTCAAGTCTGCAAAGGTATGAAGAAAATGTCTAAGAGGAAGAACACTTGACCAAATTGAATCACTCAACCTGACCTATGCAAGTTCTTGGTCTTATTTAAGGTTGTTTTTAACTTTATGGAAGTAAAGCAAACCAACTGACAGAATAAATGATTCCAGTTCTCACCTGAGCTGGAGCTGGAAGAAGAACAAGTGATGCTGCTGTCTTTCAGTCCAACTGAGGATGTCTCCGTACCCCAAACATTCATCCATCCCTCTGCTGCTGAGGCCTCAGTAGATGGTGAGAAAGGCATGCTGGCAGTTGCATTCAGTGCTCCTGACTGCTGCTCCTCCCTCTGAAGGCTTTCCAGACATTCGGCCAGCTTAGTGTGGCCACGGGATCTGGCTATAGCCAGCGGTAAGCGACCCAAAGAATCTGGGATGGCCAACGCTCGCCGATCCCATTTATACAAAACCACTGCTGCTTCCATATGACCCAAAGCGCAAGCCCACATCTGAAGACATGATGAAGAGTTGCATTTAATTTGTGTGCCATATTCTGCACCTTCTGTATGAAACAACTCATTCAAACATTGTGAAACTACTTGGCAGGTATTATGTCCTAGTGTCAATACTCACTAGTGGGGTACAAGAAAAATGGTCCACGTTTAGAGGATCAACCTCAAGTTCCAGGTCAATACTGTCTGCATGCTTAGTGCTGTGAAAACAAACAGAACAATACAGAACAGGTGAATGATGTATATGCAATATATATGGTTATTTCGTGCCAGTATGCAATCAGTATACTCACCGCCACTTGATTAGTGTTTGGATAAGGGTGGTGTAGCCCTGGGCGGCTGCCAGATGAAGAAGAGTCATGCCCCTGAACGTTTTGGAGTGGATAAGGTGCTTGGACTTGGCCCAGCAGGCGCGGTTCATCATTTTTTCACAAACCACCACCACACGGCTCTCAAAGGAGCTGCCAGCCGGACCTTGACACTGGCTCTGACTCTGACCTGGTGAGAACTACACCAAACAATAAAGAACCAAGTCAATTCTAAGAAGCTAATGGTGATATCCATTAGTTTAGAGCAAGACAGCATAGCTCAAAAGGATACCTGTGCCTGTTCAGAATTGCTTCTCCCTCCTTCTCCTCCTCCTGTTCCGGTTCCTCCGCTCTCAGATGATCCTCCACCGCCTTGTTGCTGCTGCTGTTGACCGGCCATCTCTGCCATCCGTCGCTCCATCTGCTCTAGGCGTTCCAGGATGGACATTCTGAACTGGTTATCTGCATAAAACACAAGGAGAATTTAGACTGCTGTGCATACATTTCAAACACCTTGTTTTTTATATTTTAAACACAGTAAGACTTTGAAATCAACATGAAATCAAAATTGAGTTTATTTACTTTCTTAATACACATTCCTGGTCTTATTGTGCACGATTCATCAGTGCATGTTATACCAAAGAAAACATTTTTTTGTCTTCATAATCTTAGCAAATTTCAGCTGACATCACCAAAGCCATTTATAGGTGTGTACACACTGGCAGCATTGGTTCAAGGTTTTTCAACTGCAGTATTCTGCTGTAGCAGGTGGAAAATCACTGGTATGAATACCAAAACATTAGTTCCGTCCTATATTTTTTCCAGATGAATATCTTGTTTAACGAATATGTCACGTTGCAGAAGTAAAATGTCTTGCAAATTTCACTTCGATACCCTATATGGGTCAATTATATAATTTTTTTTTTGTTTGGATTAAGTTACTGAAAAAGTCAGACAATTTTATTTTCCGAAAATTATTATTTTTTTGATGTCTAGTATAAATAGGCTGCAATTTTTAAAAACAGTTTTAAATGGTATACTTTTTTTTTAAATGTACAAAACCAACATGAATAGAAAGATTTCTATTCTCTAAAAGATTTCTATTTTCATTTCTACTCTTCAACATCTCAAACATTCGTCATTATTTCTCATTACATCTGTCCATATAAAATAGTATCTAGTTGCACATCCTTTGTCCACTTAAAAAATGGTTTCCAGCGACTTGCAGGTTCTTGTACGTACGCTCATAATGTATTGTTTTGTTATAGTGCCAGCTAACATCGAGACAAATTTCTTGCATATACGATATTGACACCAGTTCTGTTTCACACATACTGAATGAAAGCGAATCAAATTCTAATGAATGGAGATACACATATGCATTGGATTCTGTGTTTTTCCTCCACAAACATCCACCCTTGCAGACAAAAAGAGCAGCTCTGAGTGGAGCTCCAGTGCAGCTTTGTTCAAACACTACTGCAGTGTTGGTGCAGTGCAGATGATGTCATTTCCACCTGCTGCTGGCTGGCTGGCTGGCTGTCTCTCTCTCTCTCTCTCTCTCTCTCTCTCTCTTGCTGCCTCCACTCAGAATGCGGCACACGTACGCTCATGTAGGCTGGGGGAGGGGAAAGGGGAGGAGGGACCAAATTGCTCTACAATGGGGCTGTGACATAATCAACGCTCTACTACACCTCCAGCAGCCTGGAGACGACCAATCAGATGCCAGCAGACCAGCCAGGCAACAGAACACTTGAAAGCTTTGTGTCAAACCTAAAACTGTTGAGGGGCAGCGTTTCAAAACAGACAGACCTAACTCATGTTTATTAACGCAGAGATGGAGAATGTTTACAGAAAATTGATGCGCCGAGATTATTTGCATTGGCTGTATTCAGGTGAATATATAAGGTGAATTCAAGATAATTGAACCATTTTTTCGCAGTCGTTTCAATGTCAAAAAGTGTCCCAATGTATCAGAATTCCTATACAAAATCAGCTCTTAAGACATGCCACAACAAACAAATGCATGAAAAAAATGTAACATCATACAGCCTTATCAGTTCCAACAGGTAATTAACAGTTAATTTTAACTTTTAATATGAACTTAAAAAAAGGTCAAGATTGTTCAAAAAGCTGTAAATACACCTGAAACCGTCTTTAACAAGTATTTTAAAATGACATCTTGTGTTTGTGTGCATAAATCAGACATCCCGATTTTCCAAGCACCCAACAACAACCTTCACTAACACAGACCAATGACGAACTCAAGCATAAACTAGCCCAAAAAAAACCATCAACAGTACTAAATAGACTGAGCCAATCTCTGTTACCGTTTTTCAGGAGATGTTACATCAGCCTTGGTGCTGCTCCTTTGGCCTGGGTATCTCTCCTGGTCAAGCGGACCTCATGAGGGTGAGCACAAGCCTTGAGTGAAAGGACTAAACTCTCTACTCGCTGGATGTTTGAGAATCTCATGGTAATATCCTAATGCAGAGAGCCCAAGCCGGTTTCTCTATTTCATCACAGTTGCATCATGCTCTTGAGAGTGGGGGCTTCTGCACCACTTTACAGCTACAAGAGCAACAGGGGCTCAAAATCACTCACTTGTTGAAGATCTGTTGCAGTTTATTGTGCCTGAGATTGGCAATAAAGAGACTATGGGCTTTACAATCATCAGAAATTAAACAAGCATTTGACAATGCATCCATATGGCTAGGAAGAATTAGTGCACATTAAACTGCACCTGCTGACAGTCTTGTTTTGCATATTAGGTAAAAGTGCAAAATTAGTGCAGGATGCAATTTGCACAGAGCAAATCCCCATCATGCAGGCCAGTTTGGAGGAAGCACCATGCTACCACGATCTGGCATACTATGACTGCACACCATTACTCCAACAATGCAATCCAAATATATTAAAAATCATGAAAGTCCATGAATCTACAACATGCATTTGGAAATATGCACGGTTGTGACACTCTTCTCCAACATTTGATGAAAAACAGCCGGCATCTCTCTTAAATAAGATGTAATTTATAGTCTACAGATGAATGACAATTATATATAGTAATAAAAAAATGCATCTTAAATATCTATGTCAGACATAATCAAAAGACAAAGTATAATGCAACAAAGTGGAGGGAAAATAAGATGTGTACAGTTTTTATGATGGTTTTGATTATTTATTGAATACTGGATGATTGCTTTGTAATTTTCCCCCTGAGCATATCCAATATTTGCTACATCTGAGCTCAGAGAGCATATTGACTTTTTATTTTTTATTTTTAAGGTTTAAAATAGACAGAGCTCATGCTCTGCTGAGCATTTCCGCAAGGATTTGCTTTAAATCTATAACAGACTGATATCCTGTTTAAGCCCATCACTATAAATGCATCGAACAGAAATGGGAAAAAAAACGAAATCACACAAATGTCCCTTTCGACAGGATTTAGCTGATAATGTGCAATGATTTTGTCTTAAGGGGATTTAGCTCAGCATGGACTCAAAGCTGGGATAACAGCTCCTAATGCTGTGGACATTGGTAGATCTGGTAGATCATGACCCTAGAATATAGGTGCTTGTTTTGGATAGAATTGGACTGAGGCAAGGCTGCTATGATAATGCCATTATTTCTCTGTCAGTCATAATCCCAGCACTGATTATTTGTATTAACTTTCCACATCTAACCCGAAACATCTTAAAAACTATTTAACAAACCATGTCATAGTAGCAATTTGAACTCACATTCAAGGTCTCTGATTTGTAAGATATGTACAGCCTCAGACCAGAACTTTGAAGGACTCAGACAAACAAAAGCTTCCAGTACAAAGACTTTGAATGCTGGAATCTAAAGCACTCTTATTGTTTATGTGTAAATGTTTTATGTCCTTATATTCGACTATCTTTAGGTATTTATGCATTTATATCTGCAAGTAATGGACTTTCAACAACAATTTGTTTAAAAGAGTTTTACAGCACATAAAATACTCTTAAGTACTGTGGTCATTATATCCATCCAGAGAATTTTGCAAAATGAGGAAGATATTGCTGACAATGGAACTGATTGAAAAATTGGAAACATTTTACAGAAAAAAGCTTACAGATCAGTATTTGCTTTAGTATTCACACACACACACACACACACACACACACACACACACACAAATGAAAACACAGAATCTCCACAGAGAGTTGTGTACTCTAATTACACATGAAACTAAAAGCCAGCACAACACTGTACTTGCTCAGATTATCCAATTTAGTTCAGACTGCTTGGAGGATAGACATACAAACAAAAAACAGTTTAATCTCAATCGAGAGCAAAAACAGCCCGGACGGGACAGATCTGTGTGGGCGCTCCATTAGCGGACTCAAGCCATGACCGCAATATTCCTAGAATTCCACAGGAAATCTCATCAAAGCAGAACAAGGAACTTTGAACTGCAGATTTAGGGTTGATTATAGTGACCTAGTTACAAGTTTTCTTGTAAGGGCATGTAGGCAGGCCAGAAAAACAAGAATACAGAAGTTACTCAGTTGAAATCCTCGTAGACTTATATGATGTGATTGCAAATATTGCAGATTGTTATTTAACACACACACACACACACACACACACACACACACACACACACACACAAAAAAAAAGACAACTAAAAACAAGTGTTCTTCATAATACTAATAACAATGAAAAAGACTAAATAAAGGCAAAAGACAATAGCCATAAGTTGTCAACAGGTTGGTAGAACAATTCTAATAGGTCTGTCAGCATTATTACACTGTAGATTTCAGAATAATTGTAGAAAAAAAAGGTCAACTTTCTGGCACAATATATTCGTCCTCTCCCTCTGGAACACTTAACAGAAGAAGGGCAACAGTCTGATCCTCTAAGCATCACTGTCGCTGTCCACTGCCTGTGGTGCTGAAGACAGACGCACTACACCTGACAGACTCAATGCAACCACATGCTTTACAAAGGAGATCTGGAGGTCTCGGAGAACACTGGTTGGTTAAAGTTTACAAGCCGTACAATCAGTAGTACGTACGGTCCTACCTGGTTGTAAAACCTGCACAACATGATTCTATAACCATTCATTTTAAGAAACTTCCATGTAGCACCTAAATTAGTCTATGTAGTAAATATTTTCCACAATTCACCCAGCATGAGCTCTATAAATCACTGCCCTCAGGACAATGAAATAGCTTTCCAGAAGAGAAAATGCTCACAATGTTGTTGGGAAACATCGTAAACAAGGGAAAGAATATAGCAGGACACATAACAAAGACACTGACACCTGGAGCGCAGAACTAGAACCTATATTCATCTTTAAATAGCCGGTGCATGTGGATCAAGTTCATGCCAATACGAAAAGAATCATGCATACAAACCCGAATCAGCCAACGTGTTATCTGTCAATCACACATGTTCTCCGTCCAGCGTCAAACTAACCGCAGGAGCCGCTTGGCACATGAGCCAACAACAATAGAACAAAGTGTAAGTGCGGAGAGTGTAGGGAGAGAGATAAAGACCCCTCGTCCCCCTCCTCTACACCTCCTCCTGTTCCCTCCCCATCCCTGCTGCCGATGCTTTATCTTCTCCGCTCGCTCATGGAGAAGCGCGGGGCTTCATCCGCCGCAGGTACGCGCTTTACGCACCGTTTTACGCGCAGTCGTGCGCCACCCACTGGCTCTCCAAACACTCGCAGGCATGACAGTCCTCCTTTTCTAACGGAAAACATTCGATTGCATTGGGGGGAAAAAATCGTTTTGTCGGATCTTTTAACATTGCGAATGCTCTACGCGCACCAGTCATGCGTCTCCAAACCGAGATCGAGTTTTGAATCGAATCGCATTTTATTTTTTTTAAACGTGTTTCTGTTTTTATAGCTGTTTACGACAGCTTCTGGACTCGAAGCATTCCGCTTTTAACGTATGACTAAAACCGCGCGTTTTGGCGCGAATCTGAAGTCGTGTGGTGGTTGGATATGGACGTGTTTTTCTTTTGGGAGTGGCAGCGAAACACAATGGAGACGCCGTGATCACTCATATAAGCGCTGGGAACAATGTGACGGTCGCTCACACCGGTGTTTTGCGACAAATCTGTGTCAACAGGAGGCAGGTTTACTGCTCTTTCCCCTCTCAGCCTCTGTCCTGTGGTTCAGTACCTGCAATGCTGCAGACAAACTGTTTTTCTCCTCTCTGCATTATGACAAATCAGGCCAGGCGGTGTGTCGTTCAGTGCCACGCACATAACGCGCTGGATGCACGCAGACAGAGTGCTGGGAGAACTGAAGCTCCATTAGACGAATGAGATCTCATCTCATAACCTTTGATCACTCTTTTTCAGCGTTTTTATATTCCCAAAGTTCACCTGACAAATGTAACTATAATACACTTAACATTAACTATAATAGCTCAAATATATCTAGAGAGTAAATCTCTGATGCAGGGATGAATGTCATCATGATGAAAAACATCCTATTTTTTTAGGATCTTCAAGATATATTTACATTATTTGGACAATTAAACACATTCCCCCTATAAAACATATCACATCATTACTGTAATGTAAAATGATATCTTTAAATGGTTAAAAGTTTATGCTGGTTTTAATTTAAAGTGAATTATTGAGTCCAGACTGGATGGTTTTAATTACTCCATTACAGTAATGGCAATCTAATGAGAACTATCATTGAGAATAATGAGAATTAAAATCACAGACATACTATGAAAATGATAATGAGGTTTTTTCACATTAAAGTTGAGGACATTGGGGGAAATGTGCTTAATTGTCCTTTTTATGCAAAATATAATTTTTCTCCTGATTCTGAGTGAATTTTAGTTTGGGTTTTTTTCCCTCCAGGCTTCATTATTGCTTTTCAGTATAAATATACACTGAATATGAAACAACCTTGAGATTTAATAAAGACAGTATAAAAATAATCATTTTTTTAATTAAATATGACCTGGATATTTCTTTGTGAGATTCACACTCAGAACACAATCAACAACAAACCATGATTTGATCACAGAACAAGTCCTTATAACCTGATAAATATTCTGTAAAGAGTTTTTTTCCCCACACTGGCAATGACAAAAGACATAAACATACACCATGAGTGCCTTTTAGTCTAGTCTGTTTCAGCCTTATTTTTAACCCAAACATAGCCTGCAGTGGCGGTTCTACTTTGAATTACACTCAGGGCGAGACCCCCTTCAAGCGAACACCCCCCCCCCCCCCCCCCCCCAAAAACAACAACAACAACAACCCAACAATAAAATCACATACCGTTCATTTGAAAAACACAGTTAATAGAATCCAGTTATTTTGCTAGATTAATCTGGTTACTGCCTTGAATTATATGCATGGCACACTTTTAGTTATGACTTGTTAAACTATACTTTGTCACGAAATGGAGTTTTTAAAAGTGAAAGGGTCAGAGAGATACTTATTTAGTAACACAATACTTAGGCTATCTCTTAAATAATTTCGAACAGCTCTCATATTAACATCTATCCAAACTGTTATAGACCTAAAATAGCTTTTGTAGGTCAATGTCTCTCTTAAAATGTTAAGAAAAGGACAGAATCAGAGATTATTTAGAAAATAGAAAATTGTACTTTGCATATTATAGGCTATGTAAAAACACATAATTAAAGTTTATTTTAGTTGATCATTATGAAAATTATTTTCATTTCATAGTGACCAAAATGATAGCATACACAGAATCTTGTTCAAAAAGCCTACACAATGAAAGCAATTCACCAAGTTAATAACATTAAAGATTTGTTTTAAAGGAGTGTCTTTTATGTTACCTACTAAACTTAAAAAAAGCTTAACACAAAAAAGGTTTTTATAAAAAGATAAACCTCATATTTCAGCATTTAAATCATCTCTATAAAAAGAATGAGTCAACAAAGATACATTACTGACATTTATAATGCACAGTAGCTTATATTTTTTTATTATTATTAATAGTACAATTCGGACCGATTTTCCCATGGCTGTCGTTGCTATACAACCATGCACTGCGCTCTCCACAACGACAAATACGTTTTAGTAGCTAATGTATTTCCGCCACAGAAAAACGCTTGCTGTAGCTCTGCTTAAAGTTATATTTACGAAGAAGAGAAAAACACCCAAGTGTTTGGGTGCACGTGCACTCCCATACTTAAAAGTTTATGAGCGCACTTCCCGTGAGCGCATAATGAGCGCGCTTCCCGTGCGCCTATTTGAAATAACGACCTCGAGCGACGAGCGCGCAAAAGACGCGATTCGTGAACTAATCAGGAGACCCCCTTGACATCGCTTCTGTGGTGCACGGCACCTTCTCAGCAAGCAGGGGTGCCGCGCCATTGCCAATAATTGAATGGAAATCATAAAAAATAGAAAACCATTCGCAGCACAGATGGTTTTTTTTAACTGCTTGTGCCGCCCCCCATGTGACATGAAGAAATGCCGCCCCGGGCGACTGCCCGGTTCGCCCGTGCCTAAAACCGCCACTGATAGCCTGGTTATACAAGTTAGAAGGATTCTCCACTGTCTAACCCAGTCATCCAGTCTGCTCTAACCCAGCAGACTGGATGACAGTCGTCCTTGTAGACCATAAGGTGTTACAGAAGTATCTGGCCAAGGTTTGGCAGCCCAGTTTAACCATATTCAGGATTTGATAATACAAACTACAGGCCAAAAATAAAGAAGCAAATAAGAGCAGAGTCTATGTGAGTTGTTTTTAATTTCCGTTTAGACTATGCAAACTCTACCTGGCCACTCTGTTCAAAATGCAGGCAAAACAAATAGTTTAACAGAAGCCAAGTGTCCATTATGCACCTGCTAGTCATTTGAAACACAGCTTGAAGAAGTATCTGCCATCAGCCACCCAGAGATTTTTCAGACAAACATATGCAACACGCAAATTAAACATTTAGTATTCATTATGCATGAAATAGCATGAATTCAGATTAAAATTCCAAAATTTCATTACATTGTTTTGCTGAAAATAAACAATACAAAATGATAAAAAAACAAACAAAACTGTTTAACAGCAACACATGATGTAAGATAAATCTGAAACGTACCGTCCAGTGAGAGCCAGTCGTGTTGAGAGGAGGGCAGGGCAGGCAGGGCACGGGCTTTATACTCAAACACCACTGAGTTGGAGATTATTTGACTGCTGGCTGCCACCTGCAGGGTCACCAGGCCCGTGTCATGAGCTTTGAAAGGAAATGAGACACAATTTCAGATTTTTTTTTTTTTATGTGCAAAGAAACAGCTTACAGTTTGCACACGTTTGCAAAACATTTACAATGTTAAGAGTGATGGCTCAGAGTATTTTTGTTTTTATTTATATATTTAGTTATGTAACAGTGGAATTTTAATGAGTTCTCTATGACAGCTGTTAAAAACAGTCCTTTGTTTGTTCACAAAAGACCACATGATATATTAATGGACTACAGTATTGAAACTTAACACATGAAGGTCAAAAATATTTTTTTCTTTTTCAGCATGGAGAAGATGTTGGTTTGGGACGATTTGGCATACAGACTTGTGATTTTTTTTTACTTTATTTGATGTTTTTGAGATGCTGAAATGTAGCAGACTCACACTTTCCCTCCAAAAGTACAATTTAAATGTGTATGCATGCAGTTTGTATATGTGACTGTGCTGAAATACCTGGGCAGTAGCAGCGTAGCACCCCGGGCTGGATGAGGGAGGCTGGAACTGTTATCTGATCAAACAGGCAGGTATATTCACTGCTGGCCTCCTGCCATGGACCGGTGATCAGAACCTTTACCCCACCCTGAGAAATATATACCAATAATGAGCCTTTTATTTAACCTATTAAAGCTTGCAAAGGCAACAGTATCCCTGAGACTGGTTGTTTGCATTTACTGCATGCTTATACTGTCAGAATTTAGATCTAGATAATATTTTTGGGGTGTTTTTTGGTCTAAACGTGCATTTATTTGTATATCAGTACGCCACAAGAAACAAATTAAAATGCATCTCTGATGATATCTCCTTCCAACTAGGAAAATGTCACAGAAAAAATAACCAGTGTTTGTGAGAGCTGAAGTGTTGTTCTGATATCCCTCTGTCTATGTTTGTCCGACTGCTTCCTTGCCAATATGCATGATAATGACAGGCTGAGCATGTGTCTCATGTGGCCCAGGGGCTTGTGGGACAAACAAATACGTGACTTGTTGTAGAGAAGACCTTGAGCTTTACATTCAGACCTCACAAGACTCAAATCTATTCCTGTATTAAGCAGCTTGTGGCTGATTTCCATATGAATTGTGTGCTTTCAGAACTCCACAGAATTAGAAAACGATCATTCACCAATCCCTACATGTCCCTTGCCCCTTGTTTGTTTATTATTAGCTACTAATAATAGAGTATTGTTTATTTTACAATCTTTAAATCTCTTCAACAAAATTCTGAAGATTTTCCCACCAAATCTGTTCAGAAAATGCAGATTCTGTCTGGTCCTGCACATTTTCCCGCATCTCTGCTGCCACCTGGTGGCTATTCTATCACACATCTACAGCAGGTGAGATGCCTTTTTTTTTAATAATTTTTTTTTTATAGCTCTGCAGAAATGTCAATCACAAACAAACTCACCTCAGGATAAGACCACTCTGGAGAATAGTCCGTCACCACAAACAGCCTTCCGGTAGCCTGTAACAGTGCCATGTTCCCGTGTGCCACAGCTGCCGACACGGCCTCTGCCACCTGCATGTACGACAGCTGTCCCGCCTCGCCCGCCACCGCCCCAGCCTGCGTGGACTGCGGACTGCAACAGGGCTGCAGGCAGAGGTCCGAAGAATTGTACCCTCTCGCCCCATGAGCTCCTTCATCTGCACCTTGTTGCGCAGTGGTTCCAGAAGAGACCTGCCCCTCTGTTCCCGAATGGGTCATCAGCTGATGCCCGTAGAGAGCGCTGCCGCCCGGCACTACTGCCGCACCACTTCCGCCCTCCACCGAAATGAAGTCATTGATAAGATCGGAGAACTGATTCCCGAAGGAAACATCAAAATGGTCCAGGTTGATCTCCATGGAGCCACCTCCATTGGTTCCACTGCTGCCCAGGCTCTGGTGGGCTCCTACGGTGCTGAATAACCCCTGCACCAAACCGGCTCCTTGCAGGAGCGGCTGAAGCTGTTGATGGGGGCTGTTGGTGGTTCCGTTTCCCTCTGTGTTGTTGCACAAAGTTCCACTTTCTGCCCTTGCGCTCGTTCCTCCAGATCCCTGCCCGACTCCACCAGTTTCTGATGGCTGCTGAAGGTAGTGCTCTGCGCCTCCTACACCCTCAGGTTCTCCTCCTCTACCAGGCTGTGTCATCAAACAATCTGAGTCCTTCTCTTGGACGCCGCCGCCTCCTCCTTGTTCTGCTCCTGCTGGCTGTTCCAAACCACCCACTTCTTCATGCTCCTGGCCTGGGGTCGGGAAGCGGTTCTGGTATTGCAGAAGCTGGAGCGACCCGGCCTGTCCATTCCGTTCGTTTGGAGAGCCACCATTGCAGTTAGTGGCAGTGTGCTGGCTGGGGTGTGTACGGTGATGGAGATGTCCGTTGGTTCCCGTCGAGTCTGTCTTGACGAGACCCATGTAGGCATTGGAGTCGTGGGAGTTCTGTGTCGAACCGGAGTTGTTCTGGTGCGTTTGGGACTGCGGAGAACCTTGCAGAAAGAAGCTGGGGGAGTGACCCTGGTTGGACAGGTGAGAGCTGGAGATAGCTTGTACGTAGCCTGCTGCTGACATAACACTGGACGGATAGTCTTGCTTGGCATCAATGGCGCTGAAATCCATCTGCTCGAGTGTGGTGCTGGGACTGAGTCCACCTCCAGACGGCAGCAGTGAACCGGTGGGCGTCAGAGCCAGAGAGTTTTGTGCAGAACCGTTGCTTGAGGAACCAGAGATCCCGACGGCATCGCTCACCACTTCTCCAACCTGATAGCCACCCTCTTTAGCCAACTGCTGTTCAAAAGAGGTGTCCTCCGTCTTGATATTCTTCACCAGAGAGGGGTTAAAGACGTAACCGTTGTCGTTGAGAGGCGGAGAACACCGCAGTTCGCCGTTACTGCAGCTGCTCCTGTTGCCCTCCTCGGTTTTCAGCCCATTTCCTCCATAGGTCTGACCTTGCTTGGGGTTGTTGAGGAAGCAGTCGGGGTCAAAGTTCATATTGGTCTCGGGCAGCTTAATATTCCCAGCTTCCAGGTTACTAGACAGCACCAGTTCTTCAGACACACTCGCTGTGGACAGCATAGCAAGTTCGTCTGTGGACCCTGCATCCGCCAACCCCACTCCCACTGCTCCAGCAAAGGCAAACTTGTGACTGTCGGCGGTCACCGCTAATACTAGACTGCTAGAGGCTGTGTCAGCACCCAAGAGGTGAGCGTTGGGGTCTACAGTGGGAGACATGCTATAGACAGGGTCTTCTGACATGAATACAGTGGCGGACTGAGACAGGCTGTTCATTACCGAGGCTACGTGGCCCATACCTGTCACCACGGGACTGTCGGCCATGTCGGGGTCAGAGTTTAGCCCGCTGCTGATGGAGACGGGTGAGCTCTGGGTGGTATCTGGCACTTCCACCTGGTTGGTTGAGGACACCTCCATGCTGTTCTGGTGGAGCAGCGCCGGCTTGTGCACCTTACCGTTCCTTTTCTCTCGTCCGCCGGTTCCCCCAGAACCGTCGCCCCCCGCCCTGCCATTTTTGCTCCCGCCGTGGCTGTGCTCCGTCTTTCCCTCGGACACATCGTTGTTCTGAACCTCGGAGTGGGTGCTGCTGTAGGCGCTTCCAGTACGAGGGTCCACTTTCGGGGAGATGATCCGGTGTTTGGCACTGTTGCATTTGTGATGCAGGCTGCTTCCAGCACCTACAGAGAGCAGACACATTTTAGGTTGTTAGAATATTAATATAACCATAAATACACTGAAAAAACATGCATTTATATATATTTTATTGACTTATGATTCATGGAAAGAGCTGGCCCTCTGTATACCACATAAATGCTAAATGCTAATGATGATTAAATTACGTTTATTCAATGAAATGTTGCTTAAAACCTCATAATAAATAGATAAAAAAAATATTACATGATTAAAACAAAAAAAGTTAATTTTAATAAATAAATAAAACAATATATATGATTATAGAAATGAAAAAAAAAACATTTTACTTGAAATAAACATAATGAAAAAATAAAATAAAAAATAATAATGTTCAATTGCGCCATGCCTGACAGTATTTGTGATGAGGTGTAGAAAAAAAAAAATCACTTGACAAGTTTCGCTTGACTCGACATTGTCATCTATCTATCTATCTATCTATCTATCTATCTATCTATCTATCTATCTATCTATCTATCTATCTATCTATCTAGCTGTCTGTTTGTCTCTCTGTTTGTCTATCTATCTATCTATCTATCTATCTATCTATCTGTCTAGCTGTCTGTCTGTCTGTCTCTCTGTCTGTCTATCTATCTATCTATCTATCTATCTATCTATCTATCTATCTATCTATCTATCTATCTATCTATCTATCTATCTATCTGTCTAGCTGTCTGTCTGTCTGTCTCTCTGTCTGTCTATCTATCTATCTATCTATCTATCTATCTATCTATCTATCTATCTATCTATCTGTCTAGCTGTCTGTCTGTCTGTCTCTCTGTCTATCTATCTATCTATCTATCTATCTATCTATCTATCTATCTATCTATCTATCTATCTGTCTAGCTGTCTGTCTGTCTGTCTATCTATCTATCTATCTATCTATCTATCTATCTATCTATCTATCTATCTGTCTATCTGTCTATCTATCTATATATATGTCTGTCTGTCTATCTATCTATCTATCTAGCTGTCTGTCTGTCTGTCTATCTGTCTGTCTATGTATCTATGTATCTATGTCTCTATCTCTCTATCTATCTATCTATCTATCTATCTATCTATCTATCTATCTATCTATCTATCTATCTATCTATATGATGATTTCAGGGAAAATTAATGCATTGGTTTCATAATATATACATCTTTTTTGTTTAATGTGAATGACATTACTGTGTTCTATGTGTAATTTTTGGTGGAGCACTCAACTTAATTTTACTTGACTCAATAGTGCCATCAACTGGCCATAATCTATACTGAACCTGACATTATGATGGAAAGGGTTCTCAGTAATCTTGCATGTCAACAGCAATGTCCAAATTTGAATAATAAATTGGCAGATTTATTTTGTATGGGAAAATGATAAACTATACTTTCATAGAGTTAAATCACTGTTAGATAAGTTGCTTAATAGCTCAATAAAACCCACATGACTCCTTATAGAAGGAGAATAGTATAGAATAATAGGCCTACAGCATAGAATAATAAAATAAACAATTTGATGAGAGATATTTCATATTGTGTATCATATTGAGATCTCTGACTTTTGGTTACAGAGTTATAAGATATGTTTGAGAGTGTTGAGACATTTTGCTAGGGTCTTTTTTTTCAGGAGACAAATCTGAAAGGCAGGAGGCTCTTCGTTGAATGTCATTACTGTCTAGGAGAAACAATTGAGAAATTACAGAGTTGTCATTTGCCGCCCGTTCCCTTACCCAGGTTTCCCGTGCAGAGGCAGTTGTGAGTCCGGGGAGGTGGCTTGGTCTGGTGGCTGTCCAGTATTTGCTGCACGAGCTGCTCTGCTGAGAAGCCAGTGCTGCTATTCCCATTGCTGCAAGTCCACTTGATGCCATGAACTGCCGGGAGAGAGAGGACACAGACGTCAGCCAGACAGCCACACAGACCAGCACCTCGCCAGCATACTGACACTGCAGGGGAGAGAGCCTGACTGCCCCACTCTCACTCATCACGGGCACAAGCCATCTTATGGAAAGTGATCTGCCTTTTCCTACAGAAATGTCTGTGGTTGAAGCGTCTGTGACATGCTGTTGATTACCACTGATATTATTCTGACTCGACTCTTAGTTTGCATTAACTGTGTGTTTGCAGTTTTGCACTTGCAATGAAAGTACGTGGCAAAACATTCCGGAGGTTTAAAATCAGGGGCTATGTACCATGAAAAACTAAGAAAAACCATGAAGCCGGTTTAGGCCAGGTATATTTCAGTTCAGTTTGCGCCAACCCTGGGTTTTAGGCACCATGAAAGTGGCTCAGCTTTTAGCGGTGTTTATCGCCAATAGAAACGTATGATCCAGGGCTAACCTACTCAGTCAGCTGAGTACAGTCAGCTGTGAGCAAAGTGACACATCTCTGACGCAATAAATGCGCTCCCGCTATGGCAAGCCGTTTTGATCACTCACTTTTAATCACTCGCAGGAAATGAAATCTTGATATATTAACAATACAATTTTCAGTTAAAATGCTAATTCTTGATATCAGGGATGAAATTTCTACTTGTAAAAATGTGAATTCTTAATATCAACAATGACGTCATCATTCGCAGAAATTGAGTTCTTGATATCAATAATTACTTTGTTTCTAGCAAAAATATAAATTCCTGATATCAAGAACTCAATTGTCACTAGTTGAAATGTATTTCAAGATTTTCAACAAGTTACATTTGTTATTTCTGATATCTAGAAATGTATTTCTGATAGGCTATCATTAACAGTAATTTCAGGTCTAAAATGTCTTTCTTACTAGTCACATTCATGATATCAGAAATTAACATTGTCACTAGTGACAATCAAATTATTGATATCAAAACTGAAATTTTTTAATAGCAATTCAATTGTTGATATAGATTAGACATTTGTAACCACACAATTACTGATTTTAAAAAATGATTTTTAGTGAGAATTGTATTTCTGAATGTGAATGTGAAATTGGAATTTCAACTAGTAAGAAATTAATTCATGATATTAACAATTGGATTTGAATGGCAGCCTATGGTGAAAATTAACTAGTGAAAATACAATTACAGATATCAAGAATGATAGTTTTTACTAGTTGAAATTAAATTTCTGATATCAAGAATAAGCATTTTAACTAGTGAAATTTGGATTGTTGATATCAAGAATTCATATCCTGGGAATGAATAAAAGTCAAAACGGAGTCCAAACGGTTTCTCACAACAGAGTAAATATTCTACAAAATTGTCTGGCTTTTAGCGATGATTATTTCTTATACTTATTTTATATATTTCATATAAATATCGTACCCTGAATTTAGTTTAAATGAACAAAATGATATACAGATAATTTGTAATATAAATAAGATATGGAATCGGTAGATACAGCTTAAAAAATTACTACGTGAGCTTACATGTCCGAGTCTGTCTGCATAGGCTATATATTATTATCAACTAAATAAACTTAGCAAGACGTTTTCTTCTTGTTTCTTCTTGTGTAAATTAACTTATGTACGTCATATTCTCCAATCTCTTAATCTTTGGCAGAAGAGAGAAAATAATTTTGCTGATTCTGACTCTGGCAAGAAGTGAATTGCAGTTTTTCTGTTTCAAAGCATGTGATTGGCTGTTCGCTACTGTCACTCTTTCATGTGCATGCGCTCCATGATCTCAGGATAAAAGCCTGAGTTGACAGAGAAAGTTTATGATCAGTGTCATGGTACCAACAAAGCCTGACTGCATTGGTTTAGTTTTGTCTACTTGAAACTAATCCTGTAACCCAGAGTTATATAGCTTGTATTGAACCTGGAACATTCCTAAAGTGCAAGAAAAAACTGCTTTACATCCTTTCAAATCCCGAGACAACTGTGAGGTGACTGCAGGTAAACACTAACAGGTGCTGTTTCAGATCACCCAAACCAATTTGGCCAGTCTAATAAAGCAAAGCAGTTCAACCCTGACATCTGCTGGACATCAACAGGTACTACAGCTAGGCTAAATAACAGGCGATCAATGAATGCTTTATGTTACACGCCTGAGTCAAATAAGGGTTTACTCTATCTATGCTGTTTCATGTGCAGTATGTTCCAGTAATGAGGCCCTGGGTGCAGCTTTAATGAGATGAACATCGCAGATCTATATGAGCAGAGTGACAGTTACTAAAGCCATCTTGTTTGCTTCTTCTAATGTTGATAGAAAACACAGCATGGAACCGTGCACTTCATCTACTGAGAGCGTCATTTTTCATCTTTCAGTCCAGAAATAAACATCACAGTCATCTGACACAATCCAATTAGAGACACTCAGAGAAGAACTTCATGATTTCAGTCAATACAAATCAGTTTGTCTCAGAGAGAAAGAGAGAGAGAGAAAACACACAGCTGCTTACATGCATATATATATATATATATATATTTAGCATATGTATGTATATATATATATATATATATATATAGGCTATATATATATATACATATTATAGTATTTTGCTTATTTAACTTTTGTTAAGCACATTTCACCCTTAAATTCTCATTCTGTTATTAAAATAAATAAATAATAAACAAACAAACAAACAAAAAAGAGTTTACAGTATTGAAATCATATATATTGTTGTACTAAATTTAATTGATGGGTGACTTAAAATATAAATAAAAAAATAATTAAGAATCAAATTAAAATCATTGAGAATAGTCAGAATTACATAGCAACTCAAAGGTAAGACATCCAGACACATTACAGTATGGAGAATACAGGGTAAATGTGCTTAACTGACATCAAATAAAATAAGCTCAATGTTCTTTATGCAATATTTAAATGATGTTGACATTCTTCCGCTGACATGTTAAGATATTTTTACCTGAATCACACACATCTAACCAGAATGCCCTTTTTATGCCCCAGTGCATATATGGGCCACATCTGATCTGAACAGCTTGCATCATTCAAAATACATGAGTGGTGAGAGTGGTCAGCCACCTTAAATATTTGAGTTCCCAGACTTCCCACCCGGCTAAAACTCTGTGCGACGTCCACCTGTCCCCAGTAGGTGGCAGTACCACTCCGTCACTGAGCCTTACTCGCCGAAGGTCATTCAAAGAGATGATGATGATGTGAGAAGCGTTCTCCTGCCCTTTCTACCACATCATGAAGTTAATGACTCATTGATGTGTGTTAAGATTTAAAAGTCACTGTATAGTGACTGTACAGAGAGTGTGGCAGTGTGTGAGCACGGACGCGGTCTTAAACTCTACTGGTTTTGTGAAGTTAAAAGCACAGGAGAGACCAGAGGATGGGTGTCAGAATGATTTGGATCTTTCCCTGGCATGCATGTGTAGTACAGATGCAACCCTCTGAGAACTAAACGGTATTTGGACACTTTAAAATGTCTGAATGTCATGCAAAATATGAAGGCAAATGCCACTTGTTTTGATATTATATTATAATCATGCAATGACATTCAGATATTACAAGTGTGACTTAAATGCCCAAAATACCATGTAGATACAGATACATCTTCTCTGAAATAACCATGAATATAGCTATTAAATAAATAGATAATACATAAACACAGCGTGTAATGGTCTCAGCTGTAACTTTGTGTTTTTCTATACTAAAAAACAGTCTATAAACGTCCAGTTTAACACTCACACATGGGTTTGAGCTGCCCGATGAGCTCTTCCTTGGTCCATTTGGCCCATTCTTTCTTATCTGTGTTGATGGAGCACAGGATGGGTCCACACGGTTTCCCACAATCCTCTATGGCGGGCACGTTCAGGTAGTGGACCAGCACAATGTCAGGGTTCTAAAGAGAGAGAAAAGAAAGAGATGATGAGATGAAAGAACGTATATAATGAGGGAAGAAGGACGTTAAGACAAGAGCGAGTTGAAATTGACACAAAAGCGACAGGACCGAGTTTCTGCTCAAAAGAAAGTCCGAACATTTTTTTGATTGGGTCCATGGAGAAGATTTAGGAAGCATGCCTTGAATAAAATGTGGTAAACCATGGACACCGCAAGAATATTGCAATGGTGCTGACGTTTTTTTCATTGACTTTTTGTTATAACTAGAACAGATAGATCGATTTTTTAATTATAAATAGAGATTTCCGCTTTCCCTCCCAAACCCAGATTTGTACCTTAAACTATAAAAAAAATCATCATAAAACAGGAATTTATAAAACAATGCACATCTAAATAGACTGAACATTTATGGTGTGAAAATTATTATAAAGTTTTTTACACAAATTATGACTGTCAATAAGTCGTGAACTCACTTCCACCACAACCAAGAGTTTTATAAAGTTTTTACTGCACTTACTAATGAGACAAGTGTCAGTGAGTATCAAATAGACCGAGCATAATTTATGTTTCATGGCATCTGGTATCGAGATAACAGTGGACCGTAACGCTGGACAAAGGTTTGCTACATTTTAATTCAGCATCTATTTATAATGATGCTTTAGATTCTATAGAGCATTTAATTGGACCGAAAATATGATTAAAAAAGCTGAAGTGCAGAGTGATGTCATCAAAATCATTGATCCATATTGCCAGAAGTGAGAGACTGTAAGTTTTGTGAATTTTGTCATTGTTTTGGTGCGCACTAGCTACTAGATAACCTTAAGGCTAACATATTCATACTTAAAGCCAGAAAACTTTCATTTAGATTTAACAAATAAAAACTCGTGTATTAAAAGTGTGTTTTACAGAAGTCCAGAGGGCAGAATTGAAACACCCATATGCAGCATGCATAGAGGAAGTGAAATTAACCCATGCAATTACAACTTCATCTAAACACACACACACACACACACACCGGAGAATCTGAGCCACGGCGGAGGAGCAAACGCGTTAAACGCCGGGTCTGCGAGTTGTTTTGCGTTCGGTGGCATGGAGGTGGGAGTTGTTAATTGGCAAGCACGCGTGAAAACACAACAGTCTCCCATTCTTCGCCCGAACTCCCCGGAGCAGATGCCCCCAATTAACTTCTAAGTATTTACCAACATCAAAACACCGCGATTCATGCCGGCTCAGAATTACGGCCATAAATTATCCTAATTGACAGCGTAAGAGTAATAGGTGTTGTTTAAAGCTCAGCTGCTAGAAGCATGAGTCGTGGGTGTGAAGGGGAAACGTGGAGCGTTGGGGGCAGAAATCCAGCAAACCGCGGCTCATAGATACACCCAAAGGACACGACTGATACATGTAGCTAAACCAAACACAGAAACAGCCAGGAGTGTTGTGCATTTTATGCTCATTTATAGCCAAGAAAGTAAGAGAGATGGAGAAACTGAGTCAGTTAGGATTAGTTATTCACCACTCATCAGTTTTCTCCCAAAAATGATCTAGTTTATAGTTGGGGTTGAGTAAAAGCACATGTGCATGAAGGGAAAGGATGGTACGGGTTATCTGACAGAGAGAAATGTGGCAGCGGCAACAGCTTGAGCCATTTTTGAAGCTTTGTCAATGTTAAACTGTCAATAAATTTCCCCTGCTGCCACTTACTTACCTTCTCTATCAATCTAACTCCACGCGTTTTCTCCCGAAACTCTACAGCGAGTCACGCGATCTGAGCGAATCGATGAGACACGGGCCAGAGCCTGACTTTAAAATCAGTTCCTTTTGTCTTTGCATCACCTTTGGCTTTTAAACAGAGCCAATCATTCAGCGTTCTTTGCCCGAAAGAGTTAGTACGTCTCTCTCAGGCTCCGTGAAAGACGGAATCAACTTCTCCTTTCTCAGCGTCTGTCCGACGGCTCCATTAGCATTTTAATATTGCAGCGTTAGCGACCAGATGGGAGACGGAAAAGAGCTAACACATTCAGGGATGCATATTTCAAGGTGTTTGCACAATACCTTTGGTAGATTTAAGGAAGAAAAAAAAAACTAGCTGATTTCATCACAGTCTCAAACAAGAGAGAAATTGGATTGCATTATTTCATTGCCCTTTGAAGGCACTATTTTACTGTTTTGTGCTAAAACTTCTACGCCAGCATATTCGCCACCACCACCGTTTTTATGAGCAAGAACATTCTGGAAAGGGGATGTAGTTGCTCAAAGGTGTCAAACGTAACCTAATATGTGCAACAGAAGGGTCTCACGTAGTTTCAGTCGCAAATGCCTGATGCAAAAAATGCCAATTTGATTGTCTGGTTTTATGAAATTTCAGGGAGTCACATAATCTGTTTTTGTTTGGCAAAAAGGTGGATTCGAACACGGGTCGATTTGCGTCACAACTTTCAGCCCCACGCCTTACCTCTAACTATCCAGCATCTTCCTAAATTGTCTCTGGCCCAAGCAGACGTCAGTGGGCAGAGCAGAGTTAGTGTAAATAGCTTGTTTTTTTCACATTTTCAGTACTAATGTATGTATTTAAACATTGTAAAATGTGTTAATTTAATCAAATTGGCCAACATATTTAATATAAAACACAAAATGGATGTGAAAGTAGAATTTTTGACAGTGGTTCTCAGCCAGGGGCCCGGAGCCCACTAGGGGGCCTCAGCAAACTTCCAAAGGGCCTAAAAATGACACTAAACATCCGTAAAACAAGGTTATTTACTTAAGAAGCAAAATGAAAGTGTTACAAAATTTGTAAGTTTTTTTTGCAAGACATCAAGAAAAGAAGAAAAACAATATTTGCTCATCTTTGCTTGAAGGGTGTTAAGATGTTTATTGATGAAAAAAAAATTGATTAGAAAAATGAATTTTTTTTTTGAAGTGCACGCACATTTTCCTACAGTTTCTCCTCTTCTATCTGTAGCCTTCACAGAAACGGTTGCATTTTTGCTTGGGTTGCCAATCTGTTGCACATTTATCTAATATTGTTGTAATGTTGATTTGAGTTTTTCCTGCACCTATAAAGTCACATAAAAATCAAACTGAGTTAGTCGTATCATGTCAGTTTGACTCATACTGTATTAGTCGGTTTTATGCATGCCATCTAGATGTGTTCGTTTTTTTAATGTTTAAGATGGTTTTACTCTGTCAAAAGATCAAATTTCTCCTCAATGATGTGCTGACTCACCCCAAAAGTTTCTTTGTTTTAGAACTGAATTTTGTAAGTGGTTTTCACTCCATTTCTCTCTGGTTCACTTCCCAATGGTGCAATACATGCTGTTGCTTATGGCAGCTTCAACACATGGCTGTAACCTGGCAACAAGCCTTAACAGATACACACACTCACACACACAAACACGCATGTTTGCAGTGTAGCTCAACCATAAACTGCTTCCCATCTCATCAAAGCTAATGAAGGTAATAAATTAAGTGTATAAATACTCTCTCTCTCTCTCTCTCTCTCCTTCCACACAGGTGGATCTTGCATTACAGGCACGTCTGTGTCAGTTTGTAAATGTCTGGAGTCGTCTCACACCTGCTGTACTTCAGCTGTGTCTCATTCAAACTGCTTCACAGCAAACACACATTCAAAAACACACACAAATGCAATATGAATAAGAAATAGTACCAAATATGAGATCTGTGTGAGGGAAAAGACTGAAATTTAAGCTTTTATGCACTGAAATTCCCCCCTCAGATACTTTTATGGTGCTTTTCTTTCCAGCTGCAATCCTGTTTCACTTTCATATGGACAAAATGACGACAGACTTTTAAAGTCGCATGAGGTGGAAGTTGCGATATAATTTTTTCCCTATATTGTGGTTTATATTTGAATGAAACAGCTTTTCGAACAAGAACAAATGTAGGGCGGGACTTGATTTTGCTCATCGGGAATTGATTAGATGGTTGTGGTTTGCTATTGGTCGATCTCGTGTGAGTGACAGGTTGCCCCGCCCTCATCAGAGAAGACAAGAGATGTCGGAGAGGAAGTTATTTTGTTAAGATTATGAGGGCACATGAATAATAAAAAAAAATGACGTGCACATATTGTAGTATTTATTATAAATGATTGTCATGTCATGAAAAACAAGAAATGTCCATTTTGATTTCGTGTTGACTTTAATTTATGGATGAACTATGCTTCTGAATGTGAATCACACGGATCCAGACACAGTGTCTGACATTCTGCAGGCATGACACTGTTCACGCGTGACATCTATCGATCACACGGTCTGTGTGTGATTGGAATATTGTCTATACTGAATGAGCGCATATGTGTGTGACTCATAGCTGTCTGCATTGCATATTGTGTTAGTGTAAATGCATTGAGTGTGTGTGTTGTACTCTGGGCTGTGTTTAATAGCTGCCCTGGACGCAGTGAACATGATGATGAATGTTCCAGTGTGTCCATCATTAAGCTGCTCTCTGCCCAGGGCGTGCGCGCACACACACACACACACACACACACAAACACACGGTTTTTCTGCATTTAAACCGAGAGAGCGGGCCGTCTCCACTGTCCTGCCCAGAGGCTCCTGACACTGATATCTGCGCTTTATAGACTCTCCAATCACTTAATCTACAAGCTGTTTGCTGTGGCTTCCTTCAAGCTGTCTAAAGTATTCATCCCATTGATGCTATTCATTATGACATTAAAACATGAATACACAAGTTTCACAAGAGAGATTTTGAGAGAAAAAGAGCCTGAAGTGCTGCAAGAATGATCAAATCACAGAAAAACTAAGAAAAAAGTCATGTTTCTTTCTACTTCAATACTGTAATATAATTATTTAAATGTATTTATTATCATTGATATTTTCAAAATAATGTATTTTGACCAGTGGTAAGTATTTATACTCAATTAAAAATACAATGGCATATCAAATCGGACAGCCAAATAGAATTATAAGGGTCAAAGCTCATCATTGATTCAAATGGATTTTTAAAGATGACTGTTAGTGGACACCAGCATCAGAGTGTTAATAATTTTTCTCACTTTTATTTATACGCACAGACCCACATGAATACAAATGAACACACATGCAGCTCTACTGACAGGCATCTGCCACGGGGAATAGAGACGTCTCTTAAGCAAATGGAGATGTGCAGGAGAGTTGAGAAGATCTACTGTGGCATAACAGGAAATTAATTGAGGACATCAATACAGCATTAATCATTAAAACACAGATGCAGAAAAAGCATGAGACAAGAATGTGTGAGAGAGAGAGAGAGAAAAAGAAAGAGACTACAGAAAAAAAAAATGGACAAAAACATAATTATTTAAATGATAAAAGTATAAATTATAGTAATTAATTGTATTTATGATGGCAGGATGACTTTCATTATTGTAAATATATTATAAAAATATAATTTCAATTTAAATCAAGTTCTCTCTCCGAGTTCATCTCCGTTCCTCTCAAGTTCCCACGAGTCTCAGAGAGCACAGAGAAAAACTGATGCATGATGGACTCAAAGTAAAAAAATAAATAAATCTATCTTTGCATGCAAGGTCTGATTTAATGAAAAGGCTGAGAAGCGAACGTCAATCATTGTGTGTGATTTGAGTGTGTGTGGCCAAAATGTCAATTTTTAACTATGTTTGTGTACATCAATGAAACACACTAAGGTATAAAGGGGAAAACATTTTTTTTTTTTGAGAATGTTTGAGCTTAATGAGCATCATTGTCAAAATATCAAAAACTTTTAGAAAGCACATTTAAAACAAGATAAATCCAAGATAAACAAAAGTGTGCACAATATGAAAGCTTTCTTTCAAAGAATATACGGTACATGATTTAAGCTTTTTTTTTTTGTCTTTTGGAACTGATGCTTAAAATCTACCGTTTTTACTTGAAGACATGATTATGTATTGAAATGTACATACAGTTTATCATGATGAGACCTCTGTTTGACCTTCTGTTTTACTCTACTGGGGAAAATATCCTATTTCAACTCGTTTCTTACCATTTGTGTTTGTGTTCCACTAGATTGAAACCGTGTTAATGAAGGAGAAGACACAGATGAACGAGGAGAAGCTGTTCCTGCACACGGACACCGGGGGAATGCTTGAGAAACAAAATGCTTACCGGACTTAAAGAGAGGCTTGGTTGCGTGACAGCGCTTTAATTGCTTCATTACCGTAATTAATTTGCTCTCTTTTCAATTAGCAGCTGGGCCTTTGTGATGTTTTTCAGCTGTTTTCTCTCCTCTTTTCTTTCATTTGCTCTCTCTTTCTCTCTGATCTCGTGGGATAGACCTGAAGTTGCACCCCTCCAAAGTGAAAGTCAAGAGAACCTTCTAGACTGTTCAGTGATGTATCGCTCTCATCCTCTAACACATCTGCCCCCCTCCTCTCTCTCTCTCTCTCTCTCTCTCTCCTCCTCCTTTCACTTTCAGTTTTATTGAGTTTTATTGGCATAACCAGAAATGAATCTGTGCCTGCACATAAAGCTCCACAGTTTCTCACAGAATTTCACTGCCTATCAAATCACAATTCCACACATCACTCACACCTTGCATGTTTATTTATTGGTGAACGTGATTTCACAATGCTCCTAGATTAACATCTTTGTTGATCCTAAAACAACATTCTGTCCTTCGGATGAGACGTTAAACCGAGGTCCTGACTCTCTGTGGTCATTAAAAATCCCATGGCACTTCCCGTAAAGAGTAGGGGTCCCTGGCCACATTGCCTCCATTGGCCCTTACCAATCACGGTCTCCTAATAACCCCTCTCTCTCTCCTCTCCACCTATATCTGTGTGTGGTGAGCATCATCCAAGTGGATGATACACACTAGTGGTGGTTGAGGAGAGAAACCTGATATGATTGTAACGTGCTGTGGGTGTACATGAACGCATGTGAACGCCGTCAGCGTTAATCACAGGTTCGCGTTTAAAGTCTGTTAGAGAGAACGGCGTTGTCTTAGTGGCCCCTAATTTAATAACAAATGATCATTTCAACAGAGGTGAATCAATCAAAACTAACTTTAGCTGGAAATAACATTATTCAAGAACCGCTATAAAGCCAAAACAATCTCTGTTACCTTAAATTATATGTTTATCTCTGTAAAGCTGCTTTGGAACAATCCATTGTTAAAAGCGCTATATAAATGAAGATGACATGACAGCACTATATATAAATGCCTTATCCATTCATTCCAATCAACCAATCAGATTTGAGGGACAAGTTTACAGTTCTGTCGAGTTTAGTGTAACCAAGGTTAGGTGCTTCTATCAGTTGTATTCACCAATCATGAATGACCAAGTTATGGTTAAAGCTATGACTATGTTTTTGGACAGGAATTTTGTTCCAGGATCAACCAAGATATTGATCCAGGAACATGTTTTAATTGGCAAAAATCACGGTGACCTTATTTTCCTTATTATAATCACATTTTTTAAGAGCTCTGAATAAATGAAATTTAATAAACAGGTTTTTATTTGATAATTTGATTATGCTTTCAGATACCAATAAGACTTTATTACGCTTGTTTAAGCGTATTTAAATCCACTACACACAATTCCAAAGATTTTCACCACTCAAAATATATGAGCCTACCAATAACATTACATTTATTATCATTCCCAAGCTTAGCTGCCAACAATATGACAGCATTAAATAAATTCATTGACAAAGTAAATAAATTAACTAAAGTAAGAGGTTTTCATAAGCTGTAAGCCATAAACATCAACATTATAACAAATAAAGGCTTGAAATATCTCACTTTGCATGTAATGAGTCTATATCATATATTAGTTATATATTAATACAAGTTGAATTACTGAAATAAATGAACTTTTGCACGATATTCTAATTTTTCGAGTTTCACTTATATAAACACAAACTTTTATGTTAGATGCGATTAATTGTTTTGACAGCTAATTTATTTAGATAATATTTCATTATTTTATTTGAAATTCTGGTATTTTTTTAATAACCAGAAATTCAAAAATAAATACTGTCTAAAAGAATTAAAATATGCTAAAATGTGAATGAAAGTTACAAGGTCGAAATAAAATAGCTGCGGAACAAAACCATGAGCAGACAAATCCTGTTTCTCACGGTCTGGTAAGTGAGGGCGGGCGAAGAGGTTCTGCTCAGAGTCTTTGTGCTCCTGATACTGTTCTGGAGCTTTCACAGTTAGTCACACCACCCAAATCTGGATATATCGCTTTCCTTTTGTTGAAGAACTTTTCAGCTTTTATTTAGCTTGCAACCGATATCTAGCGTCTGCGTGTCTTCCCGTTTACCGGGCTGGTGAGGGTGTGTGTGTGTGTGTCAGAGGCGGACAGCCTGTAATCATGCAGCTCCAGAACGCTTCAGCTTCAGCGCTACCTTAAGGCCTTCAGGAAGGATGTATTATTTAATGGGATGTGAGCTCTTGCTCCTCGATTTTTCCTGTTCTTTCTCTGTTGGCCTGTCTCTCAAACACACACACACACACACACACACACACACACACACACACACACACACACACACACACACACACACATACATGTGTTCTCAGAAACTACTACTTCCAGTCGAAACCTGCTGGGCTTTGAAACACTGAACCCACCTTGAGGTTTTTGTTCGAACAATGCCATAATGGCTGTTCCTGTCTGAGAGGTCAAGGGGAAAACAACACTAATGGCTCACTGGCTCCACAACACGCCACATTTGTCTCTGGACCTCCTGTGAGTGGAGGTCACAATCATCTCCTGAGGATCTGTGGATTTCAACAAATGCATGTGTGTGTGTGTGTGTGTGTGTGTGTGTGTGTGTGCGTGTGTTTTCACCACTCTCAGGTTGGCGGGCACAGGAAGTCTCAGTTCTCCTCAAGGACTTGACAGAAAGGCTTGGATATGTCACGTAGTGTTCAGACGGAGGGCTTAAGAGGGTGCTAAAGTCATGGCATTCACTTTTTAAGTTAGTCTTTTTGGGATGGAACAGTGCTGAACTTAAGAAGGAAACGAACTATGCCTAAAGTTTGGGAGGGTTTGGAAGTGTCATTGCCCACTGGGAACTTTTGATATGAAATACATATTTGGAAGCATATTTGACTCCTACTTTGATAAGAAAATGTTCGGAATGCAATTTTCTTTCTTGTATTTTCTATTGAAGCAGGACAGGACATATTCAAGTGCTTGAAATAGCCGATTTCCTTTAGTTAACTTGCAACTTCTAGTCATTTGCAGGTGGTATCAGTTTGTCAGACATTCTCATTCTACAGAGACTCTGCAAAAATGATCATACTGTACGTCCCCTGCAAACAAGAAGAGTCATCAGTATTTTCCCATTTTCCCGAAAGGGACAGACAGTAAAGTGTAGACCGCAAACATTTATTAAAGTCCCCCTGTGGTGAAAATCACGTTTTTAATGTTGTTTATATGTCGACGTGGTGTTTTTAATATGCTTTAAGACACACCATGTGCAAATTCATAAGTCAACACCATTGCTGCGAATTTTCTCCTGAAAACTGTAGTGAACCAAAAACCCGGTTTGAAATCGCAGGCGTTTCTTACGTCACAAACTGCTTTGTAACCAATCACGTGAACTTGAGGATATAGGCTTTAGCATATCATTACTATTCTCTGAAGCAGGGGAGTCTCAAGACAAGCCAGGTTATTCCAGTATATGTTTCTACTTATAATATGAAGAATCGTGTATATTTAGCAATATAGCGGGTGAATTATGAATATGATGTATATTATGGTGTTATGATGAACTAAATGCCTTTCTCCACGTTCTAACTAGCTCGAAGTGTTTCTAGGATGCTGATGTTTAGAAGGCAGATGTCTGGCTCTGAGATGGCGAACGGGAACATGGTTTGTGTAACATTAGCAACACATTATTAGCTGTTTGATAATGTAGTCAAGCCAAAGGCTAATCATATTAATTACCGTTATGTGACTTGTAGACGAGCACGTATAATTCACTCATCCACTTCTTCTGAATCAGTTTCTGGTTCAAACATATACGGCTGAATTAAACCAGTATTTCCATTTGCCACATTTATACAGTAAAGTTGAGCGAGTGGATCTCTGAGCTGGTGTGAGTGAGTGGAGGCGGGGCTAATTTGCATATTCATGGTTCTGTGTATACCACATGAGGCAAGCTATTTTAAGGCATGAATACTTTTTTTTCACAGGAAAAAACATTTATGTAATTTTAGTGATCAAAGATGAGTTTTAAGGGATAAAATGATTGACTAGAGGGGGACTTTAAGAAAGTAAACTGGGTCCATATTGATTTCCTCTTTTAAAAAGGTGCTGTGACCATGAAGACGTGTGCTCTGAATGAAGCAGCGTGTGTGTGTGTGTGTGTGCTTGTGTTTGCAGTGGAGCTGAAGGTGAATGTTAACGCTGTAATAAGTGCAGTTGTGCAGTGTGTCCAGCCGAGACTCCACAACGCTCCCTAATGCCCGGCGGAAAGAGCAAATGGGTTCGCTTTACTCAGCATGAAATGGAAGTGAATGAATGGGTCAACTGCAATACAAGAATGTGGTCACAATTTCAACAGGCTGTCAAAAGACATGAAATCAAAAAAAGGTGGTTAAAAAGAAAGAGAGAGTAAAGAGAATGTGGGGAACTTCTGCATTTCCTCACAGTGTGTGTTTTGCATTTTTCAACCCTTAATGCTCCATAAAGATGTTAAAAACATTCTCACTTATAAAGATTCAGATGACACGCATGGTAAACAGCAATCATGTCACCCGCCATACAGGGTTTCAGACGCCTCTGCAGACCGCCGGCAAAATGCATGGCTGAATGAATAAATAAAAGGCTCTTTTGGGGTCGTCTGTAGCCTCCGGTACTGAGAGACGAAGCGTAACTAGTCTACACTTTTGACTGGTCAACACTGCAGCTTATTCTGCCCATAAATGTCCTATTTACACACGAAAGTGACCAGCTCTGGCAAAGTATTTGAACGTATTTACAAAGAAAAGTGCTTTTTTAAAATTCATTTATAATGTGATTTTCTTTTTTTCTTTTTGTGCTTTTTTATTTTATTATACTGTATATTTTACATTTTTTACCAAAAATATATTTTTTTATTATGTATTTAAATGTATTTTAAGCAACAGAAAAAAATATTTATTTTTATGCTTTTTTATTTCATTATTTATTTTAACATTGTTAACAACAGTTAACAACAAAATATTTTTCAATTTCATTATTCATTTAAAAATATATTTTAAAACAGAAAAAAATCTTGTTCTGCTTTTTATTATTTTGACATTTTAAACAACTGGGAACAATATATTTTAAGTAAGAAAGTAAGTAACTTTGCAACAACATGTCAACTTATTCTACTAAGCCAAACCCTAACAGTCGAGTCTACTACAGTCTACTAAAAGAGTTAGTTGACATGTAGTTGCAAAGTTACTTGTAGTTAGTAGAATGTCAAAAGTAAACCATTGAAATAAAGTGTAACCTAATTGGGGTCCTGTGGGCTCTAAAACTTTAAGTGACAAATGTGACTAAAGTACAAAGACTGACCTTGACAGGTGTGATTGACAGTCACAAATGGTGTGTGTGTGTGTGTGTGTGTGTGTGTGTTTAATCTATCTGAGAGCTGGTGTGGTTTTGTGCACGCTGTGACGGGTATAGCAATCGCTGCTGTGTAACCTTGTGAGTCAGTTTGCTCTGCTGGAGCATAAATCAATGAGCATCTCTGAGCGCTAACACACTCCTGCCTCTGTTCCTCTCAGATCACAGGCTCCTCAGCTTCCTCTTTACATGTGCAGAACAACACCACACTTCCTGCATGTGTCTTACACCCATCAGCTGACTGCTAACTGCTAACTGCTAACACAACCAGCATCTTTAATCATCATCATATCAAAGGGCTAACATAAATATTTTATGACTGGTTTTGAAATGTATATTTGGACAAAACTTTGATATATACAGACCAGAGAAGCACAGTATCCTCCTAAATTATACAGTACCCTTTATAGGTTTGTGGTCAGGACGGTTTTTAAGAAATGAATACTTTTAATCAGCAAGGATGCATTAAATAACATTTTTAAAGTTACTAAACATGTCTGTTTCATGTAAATGCTGCTCTTCACAAAAATATTAATAATAAACATTGATAACAATGAGAAATATTTCTTGAACAGCAGATCAGCATATTCGAATGATTTACGGTGGATCGTTTGTCACTGAAGACGGAGTAAAGATGCTGAAAATTCAGCTTTGATCACAGGAATCATTAACATTTTTAAAATATATATCAATTGTCATAATATTCCACAATATTATATTCCACAGTAAAACTCCTGTTTTACTTTATTTCTGATCAAATAAATGCAGCATTGGTGTGTATAAGAGATTCTTTCAAAAACATAAAAGAAATCATACCCAAACTTTTGACTATATTAACATCCACAACCCTGCTCTTTTGCCATGGTAACAGTGGCTTCTTTCTGATTGGTGGAGCTCCTCACACCTCCTCACTATTTAATATGATTGTTAGAAGTCTACAGAAGTTTAGACCATAGCTTAACAATCTCAGATCTCACAGTAGGTCTGCGCTGAAGGCTTTATACATTATCACAAAAAATCGATTTCTCTATGAAGTAAATGAATGGGATTTTTACCTCAGAATCCCACTGTTGCGCTTTATTTGTATGCAGACACCATCCTGCGATATAACATTAATATGTAGCAAACGCTGCTTCATAAATCAAACGCTGCTGATGATAATCTGCTTGTGATTGGGCAGGTGTGCCAGTGTAAAGATGAAAGTTTTAAGTGTTGTGAATGTGTATGGGTAGGTTTACTCTCTCTCTCTCTCTCTCTCTCTCTCTCTTTCTCTCTCTCTCTAATGTGGGTGGACTCGCTCACTCTGTAATCAATCATTCTTACCTGCCCAGCTGAGCTCAAGCCTCTGTAACTGTGAGAAATCCGACAGCTTAGATTCGCTTTATCACCGCTGCGTTCTCTCGCTCTTCTCACATGATTTCTTTCTTTTTCTCCTTTTTTTTCTTTTATGGTTTAGCATTATGTTTTCATCCCTCAATGACCTCCATTCAGACTAGCACGCACACACACACGCGCTTTGGGTTTCCATGTTTTAAAGGGACTTTCCATAGACAATGATTTTTATGCTGTACAAACTGTATATTCTATCCCCTAAATAAACGTTCTGTATTTTTTAGATAAAAAACACATAATTTAGTTTGATTTATATGCTGTTTTCCTTACGGTAGTGTTGTAGTACTCGAGACCCGTCTTGGTCTCGAGACCGGTCTCGAGACCACTTTTTGATGGTCTCGGTCTCGTCTCGGACTCGACCGCATTTGGTCTCGGTCTTGTCTCGGTCTCGGACATATGAGGACTCGGGATTTTTTTTCAAGACCAGACTAGACCATGACTGTGAAAATTTCACAAATTTGCCAGTATATTGACAGATTTTTTTTGTTAACATCCTTGCTTTTATTGTATGTAAAACGTACTGATTCAAATCCAAGCCATAACGTGACTCATTGGTCATTGCTAATTATGTATTTTTGTTACCGTAGGGTTGCCACCTGTCCCGGTTTTACCGGGATTGTCCTTCTTTTTAATCACCTGTCCCGGGAAATTTATGCATTCTCCCGGGACACTGAATGTCCCGGTTTTCGAAAGGCTACGTGAATATGTATGTTCAAACTGTAGCGCGCGCACGACAGGGAGGGAGAGAGCGAGAGGCCTTGCGTGTGTGTGCTATGTGTGTCTCAAAAAGCGCATGTAAGAAGCGCATGTAATCGCCTTCCCCCGTTGGGCGGGTCATCGATATGTAAAGAGGCGAATGTAAGAAACCCCCCCCCCCCCCCCCCGTTGGGCGGGTCAACGATATGTCCCGGTTTTTTATCAGACATAGGTGGCAACCCTACCTGTCACCCATCCCCGCCCCCTTTCACTCGCACTCCCAAGAAAGTGATCTGTGGTTGTCTGGGAGCGGGAGAAGGTCTGCAAAATCTTCAGTAATAAAATTCGGCTACAAAAATCATAAAGAATATATTTGCAAAACAACATCCAGAAGAAAGCATACAGCTTCTTGTAAATTCTGCAGTGCTTCGCTTTCAGAGACGGTGGGGACTACGTCAAACTTTTATCGTCATTTAGAAAGGAAGCACAAAGAAGGTAAGCTATGTGTAAGTGATGTTAGCAAAGCTGGCTAGCTAACGTTAGCAATCTGGCTCGTACCAAATAAAATTACTCCTCACACAAAGAGATTTTGTCAATATCAGCTAACGTTATACATATTATAGGGATGGGAATTGAAAACCGGTTCCACTCGAGAACCGGTTCTAAGTTATGAACCATCGATATTGAATGCCCTCAACGTTAACGAGTCCTCTTATCGATGCTCCTGCTCCAAAGCTAATTTTTGTCCTGCCATAGTCTTATTTGATAGATGAGTAATGTAGACGAACTGCTGCGAGTGTGACAGGGCGCATCAGAAGAACGAGCAGAGAGAACGCCCCGGTCGCGCGCGCGCACTCTCTCTCTCTGTGGAGCCAGGCGAATGTATAAAGGCTTCACCGTCTCCTCCTAAGCGCTATCTTGCTCTCTCTCCCTGGCACATAGCAATCAAAATAAATCGACACGATGTAATGGTAAAAGGTCGGAAGACCACAGTTTTATGTGGAGCATTCGGATATATTTTTTCCTGAATTACTGCTGGGTGAATTGTGCTAAAATACCTTATCTTCCCTGAAAAGCGTTCACATCCGAGTGACAGTGCGCCGTGCGCGAGCCACACGAGAAAACACCGTATCCGTGCCACTGATCGCAGCGGCAACGAGCACTTTGATCACTTGATTTAAAAATCACATATCATGTACAGTTTTTGATGTATTAATATTTAGTAAAACACATATCAGTGACATGATGGGTTTTAACTTCATTCAGGAGATTTTGGGTAACTGCACAGACAGATGACTTTGAGCGCACCGCCAACGGTGTGTGTGTGTGTGTGTGTAACCATAGCGCCAAAACAACCAACTTTCGGATCCTGCACTTAAGTTTATAATTTCTTTTAAAAAAATATAATTATGTATTTAAAAGTTTCAGAATGCAAAATCTTACAAGTTATTGCTTAGCTTCAACAACACTGTTTTTTCCCCCTCCGGTCTCGACTTGGTCTCTACTTGATCTTGGTCTTGGTCTCGACTTGGTCTGTCTTGGTCTTGGTCTTGGTCTTGGTCTTGTCTTGGTCTCGATACCCTCTGGTCTTGGTAGTGTCTTGGTCTCGGTATAGGCGGTCTTGACTACAAGTCTACCTTACGGTGACCAAAAATGTCCAAGGACAAGGTGCAATCTTTTTAAAACCCTTCAACCTTTTAAAACCCTTTTTCTGATATACTCGTGTTATGCAATATATATATATATATATATATATATATATATATATATATATATATATATATATATATATATATATATATATATATATATATATATGATAAATGAATAATACTTATAAATGAATAATACTTTTTATCAATTTAACATCCGATACTGATCCTAGCACACCCTCTGACTTCCTTCTTGAAATGTAAATTATACATTCCTGATATAATATATAGTATAAAACGGTTTAGTATATTAAAGATCTCTCAACCTTTTGTTTTAACTTTTGAAATCTCTCCTTTTGAAATGATATGAGAGATGCTGCGAATGTGAGTGATTTTCAGCGGTCCGTTGGACATCAGTGATGTTCGCCAAATCAATGCAAGTTTGCATTTTAAAAATAGAGTTTTACTGCATTTCTTTTCTTGTGCGAGTGTGTTTCACATGCAGTGAATTATTGCCCGTCAGCTTTGATTGATGGTGGTTAATTTGGTTTCTTTGCGTCTCTCGTAGCAGGAAAGACTGTGGAGAGACACAATAAGATCAGTGTTTTCTGTCCTGTGTCTCTCTCACTGTCAGAGAAGAATTAACCACTGTAAGTCTATGAGGATAACAAAGAGTGCTGTTTCGTTCCTGAATAAATCAGTTTTTATAACTAGCTAGTTGAGGGAGTGATTCAAATAACTCACTCATAAAGTCAGCCGCTGCGTCCCAAATAGAATAGTTCTATGTAGTATGCGAAAAACAGTAAGCCAACAGAGTAGTATGTCAATACTCATATAGGATTAGAAAAACAGTAGGCAAAAAATACTCGGATGACCTACTAATTCCGGCGAGATTCTGGAGTGTGCATTTGATGAACACTTTACTATCCCATGAGGCCATGGGAGAGGACTAATGAACGGCAGTGAAGTGACGAAACTGATGCTGGTAGGTCACCTGACAGTAACAACATGCGAATGTAGTACACCCGAATTTCATTCATAATACCTATATTCATACTATATGCGTACAATATTAACGATCACGAAGAAAGTTCAAATTCAAATGTATAACCTATTTAGACAATAAGCGAATTCGGACGCACTGATCCACTTGGTTCGCAACTGAATGAATACGTGTTTTTGAATGAATAGGCTGAGGGATTGACTCAAATGATTCAAAGTCAGTCACTTGTTTTATTAGTAAAGGAATCACTGTTTTTGAACAAATCGGTTGATGGAAGGATTCAAGTTACACACTCAAAGACAGTCATTTGTTTCACTCTCAAATAAATCAGTCATTTTGAATGAATCTGGTGAGAAAATTATTCAAATGATTCACTCAGAAAGTCAGTTTGTCGCCACTATTGGTGTAATAGTGTAATCGGCAGAAAGAGCCAATGAAAAATCCCCACCATGAACAGTCTGCCTTTCCACAAACAGTGAGAAGTCCCAGTGCTGTCGGACTGTTATATCATAACTATTGGAACGACTAAATGATGGCTAAAAGCAAACTTTCTGCATTTAAAAAATAATAATTATAATAATAAAAAACGTTATACACTGAACAAAATTATAAAGATCAAAGACTTTTTCTATGTACACAAAATTTCTCTTAACTATTGTTCACAAATCTGTCTAAATCTGTGTTAGTGAGCACTTCTCCTTTGCCGAGATAATCCATCCAGCTCACAGGTGTGGAATATCAAGATGCTGATGAGACAGCATGATTATTGCACAGGTGTGCCTTAGGCTGGCCACAATAAAAGGCCACTCTAAAATGTGCAGTTTTACTGTTTTCAGCTCATGAGAAATGGGGGCAAAAACAAAAGTGTTGCGTTTATAATTTTGTTCAGTATATATGAATCATTTCTCCCCGAAAGTCCCCAAAGTGTGGGTTTGTCAGATTTAGCTCACTTCTGGAGGCAACTGTGTCCCCAACGTATAAACCCACACACTCACACTTGCTTTTCTATCATGGTGGGGATTTTCGATTGATTGTTTTTATACGGCACTAATAATATTTTCTATCCCCTGCTCCTGAAGCTAACCCTTTGCATTTTTATATTTCCATGAAGACATTATTTAGTATGTTTATTAAGTAGTTTCCTCATGGGCGCAGTTTACTGCTCCACACAGTGTAGATGATTTCAGGTTTTACTATCCTTGAGGGGACATTTGGTCTCAACAATGTAGGCAAATCCTGACTCACACACATACACATGCTCAAACTCACAAACATACACACCTCATATACATGCTACGGGCTGCACGACTGCTCATTTTAGCAGTGAACTAGAGGTGCAGTGTGCGAGTCACCGTTTACCCATGTAAATGGCACGGCGTGCAGCATCAACGGTCGGCTGAGACTGATTCCCGCACCGCTCAGATGATGTGGCTGGGAAATGAAAGCTTGCACATCTCAGCTGATGCTGCTTGCGGTGCAAAAACCCTCACGTCCCGCTCGCTTATGGTTTCTGTCAGTCTCCAGACAACACTTGGGTAGTTTCACGGGTCTCCGAGCGGTTCACATCGATTTAGGCTTGTATGTGAACACCCTAAATGAACTGTGTAGTTCACTTATAAAGTGCCAAATATAGAACAAGGACATCTGCTCTGTGATGTGACAACATGCCCAAAGCATCATCTACTGGTAGAACTGATCGACTAGTCTGTAAGACGACCTCTGGCTGCTAATATACTTCCATAAATGTGTTTATGACTCTCAATTACTGCCATTGCTGTCAGACCGTTCATGCATTTAACAGAGACGGAGAGCTCAAGACGACAGAATTATAAGGTACGGTGATGAAAGCTGCTTTCGGTTGTGTATTTAGTGTTAAAGAGTAAGTGGCAGAGCTGAACTCTTACCTGCAGTAGCCAGTAACAGCGGCGGTGGAACGTGGGAATGATGGAGGAGTGGACATAGCAGCCATACAGACACTGAAATAAAACACAGAGCACAGCGTCAGTTAAGCACCGACACACAAACATCAGACAAACAGCAATCTCAGGGTGTGTTCACACTTGTAGTTCGGTTCGCTTAGGTTTACTCCGGACCAAAAAACCCCAAAACATTTAGTCCCGGTCCGCTTAGCGTTCACATTGGCATTTTAACACTGAACCTAAAGACATAGGGATATGTTCACAACCTGATTGATTGGTTTTTATTACGTATATTTCGTGACGGAACTTACCGAACATCTAAAAAAGCTGTGTTCTGGGATAAATGCACTTGTTGTATGTGCATAGCCTGTATGATGGGATTTTGACTAGCTGAGAACTCATAAAGAGCTTATAAAATGTGTAAAGGAGTCAACACTGCAGCAGGAATCCCTCTGTCACACACACACACGAAGATCTGCTGCGAGGAGACGTGGTTCTGACACCTGTACTGAACTGTGATGGGCAACATAGCAACTATGACTAGAAAAAACAGGTATGCTTGAGCATTCTGTCATTTTTAGGGTCACATCTTGTGACATGTCCTGTTTTTGGTTCGTTTACATCTTCGGCCCGTGTTGAGTTCATATTTCATTCGAACCACACCAGAGTTCGTTTGGAAGCGGGCCGAGACCCATATTTTCATGCGTTTAGTGTGCACCGGGGTTCGGATGGCAGCGTTCACACTTATTCAAATGAACCGCATTAATAGAGCAATCGCACAAGGGTTAATTTTAATCCAACCAAACATGCCATGTGTGAACACACTCTAAAAATAAAGGTTTAATGGTTCCATGAAGAACCCTAACATCCATGTAACCTTTTCATTCCACAAAAGGTTCTTTATAGTGGAAAAAGGTTATTTCGTTTTTATTAAAATGTTGTTCACACTAAGAACAAAACGGTTTACTGAACTGTTTACTGAAAGGTTCTTTGGGGAACCCAATATTTTTTTATATATATTGCAAAAACACCCTTTTAGAGTGTGGGGTTAATAAACACAAACCATCAGCACAATATCTCAATTAACCCGAGTGCATATCACAGCTCTGTACAGACACAAATCTGAACAATGAGGAGAATAAAGGTTGTTAATCATAATATTATACACACACAGTCACATATACACCCGCTTTCTTGTTCCCTTATTCTATAATATAAAAATGACACAATCCTTCCTCGTATGACTCTGTTTATAACCAGATAAAAATATCCAGTGGGACATGATCTTCAGACACTCAGTGTGTGTGTGTAACTGGTGTCCTTCATATCGGGTCAATAACAGGAGGACTGTAAGTCTATTTACAGCACTGGATTACGAGACCTGTCACAGATCTTATTGTATATTTGGCTGGCTGAATTTTACAGGAATTAACTCATATCACACACACACACACTAAAACCAGTATTAAGGAAACTACAAGCTACTCATAATTTTAAGTAGTTAAATTTACAGTCAAGCCATTTTTTATGTGACAAACTGCTATAGCAAAGAGTATAGCTAACTATATTGAAGCGAATGAGGGATAATACAGTATCTTGATGTATGTAGCAATCAGAGGATATTTACAATAAATTTGTTATTTTCTGACATAACATAAGTATCTAAATTAAGGTGACAGCATTCTTTGACATTAAATAAAACAAATTTTCATTACTGAAAAAAAAAAAGAATTCAGAAAAAGTTGAAAAAAAGATTTTTGTTGCATAAAAAAAAAAAAAAAGGAACAAAATCCCTTTCAATTGTTCCAAAGTAATATCATCATTTTTAAATGCTGGTAAATGGTTAATAATATAATTTTTTTAATCCAAAGACCCATTATTTATTTATTATTTATCTTATTTTTAGCAACAAAGAACACACATTTTACAAGAATAAAAAACAATAAACACAATATTCTAAGAGGGTTACAATACATGAAATTATGAAGCTAACTAAAGTGTATTATAATCTAAATACACTATATATATTTTTTTTAAGTTTAAGAAGTACATTTTACTTTAAGAAGTACATTTTACAAGAAAACATTATTTCAGTCTCTCTGCTTAATTTGTTACTTGCCATTTCCTTGTAAAAATTGCTTAAATCCTACACCTATTTTTTTTACACACTTTAAGAATCACATCACTTCCTGTTGCCATGCTGACTGTAGCCTCTGTAGACCTTTATTGATCATTCTTTTATTTTATTCTAACCAGTTAGCATGTGTAAAAGAGACAGCGGACTATCTGAACGTTTAGTTTAGGTTTACTTCCCAACACTGATTACGATGAGCGTTGCAAATGGAATACAGTGAAGGTGTGTCGGGGAGGTGTGTGGTTTCAGAGGGAGTTGTGCTGAGGTGTTTGGTAACAGTGAGATTAGGAGATGACAGCGTCAGAGGGCATTATTTGCCGTCTGTGGTCCAGACAGATGCCAGAGGCCCACACGCTGAGCAATTAAAGCCTAATTACATTCACACGATTAGATCAGCGCCACCGTCGTGTCTGAGACACGCTCCCACGCACAGTAACGTGCTCACACACACAAACACAGGCGCCAAGGTGCCTTTCAGTTGGGTATATCGCTGCTGAATTGGATGCCAATATCTAAATATCTCCTACAGGGGAAATATGAGTCTTTGCCTCATTCTGCCATACATGGTTTTCTCGGGACACTGATATGTTGTTTTCATAGGATAAGACAATGAACCCTGGGGAGAGGCTTGCTGCTTTTTCAAATGGTGACAAGCACACTACACACTTACTATTTTAGCATCAATAGTATAATCATTTTTATTAATACACTTTTGAATTAGTTTTTATTAAGTACATTTTTCCTTGGCAAGTGGCTGAAGTCAAATAAGTTAAGTTAATGTTTATTTTATTTCAAAATGTTTTTTATGGTTTTAGTTTTATTTGACTATAATAACCCTGGCTCTACACGGCATTTTAATCTCCTAAGTCGATTTTTACTGCATGAACTTTTAATAATTATGAATCTCCTACCTCTATAAAAAAAACGTTAAAATATCATACTGACATTTTCAGTGATGCTGTATGTCAAGGACACAACGAGGTCACATTAAACCTGAAATGGACTCTCACGCCAAGCTCATCATGGACTACAGGATTTTTCAAATTTGATATACTATCTAGACCAACTACATCACAAATCTCCCTCTCCAGACCATTTATTGAAACTAAGCTTAAAAAAAAAAAAAAACCCATTCATCATGATGATGATATCAGAATCATGAGCACATTTACATATGACCGGTTACATTTACATATTAACGGCTATTTAATATTCAGCAGCTCGGCGTGGGCGTCGTTCATTTCCCATCACACATGTGAAGAGGTTAGCCAATCACAACAGAGGTCAGCAGCAAAAACAGCCCAGGTCAGAGAGGGGGGAAAACAACCACGAAACACTAAGTTACAACTTTTTTTCTGGTGAAAGAAAACTTGACTAACATAAGTGGAGTTTAGGGGGGAAACAAATCAAATGCTACAAAAGTGTTTAATATGAGCCCTTTAAATGATGCAAAAATGCCTTTGATGCTCGTTTTCCTCATGCTGGGTTAAAAAGACATCAAACTGAATCTGTAGCAGAGCACAGGAACCATGGGGTGAAATAAAGTCAGAGAAGCACGGAAGAATCTTTCAGACTGGGCAGAACGTGTGTTTGGAAAGCTCATTCTGTCTCAGTGTCATCAGGGATTTGATCTATCTATCTACCGCCTGTCCGTTCGTCTATCAGTCTATCGATCGACTGCTTAGAGAGCACACTATCCCTTCACAGATGCTAGTATGCAGTGAATTTGTCTACAAGCTCATACAGTTTGCTGTCTAAAGCAGATGACAGAGTTTTCAAATGTTTTGTACGGGAACAGGTAAGCAGGCCAGTGTTTTTGAGAGTGTTTATCTACAACTTGCTTTATCGCTCTGAAATTTAACCCAAAGCCCCACTGAAATAAACCATCAAACTGTCCTCATATCAGCAGTGAATGACCATGAGCCAGGACTGATAAGCACAGGACAGAGTTTGCTGCGTCTGCAGAAACAGGAGAGAGAGAGCACTGTGTTACTCGGCTCGCAGGAAACACCAATGCTGCGGTTTGATGCTGATCATCAGAGACAGATCAGAATGAAACTGATGGGGACAGGCCGTGCCGGACACACATGTGTGCGTGTGAGTGTGTGCCGGTCACGTCTCCGCCTGAGTGAAGACATGCTGTCCGCTGATGTTAATGGCGATCCGTCGTCAGGGCTGGGCGGACGGCCAAAGGCATTAAGCGGAATCGAATTCCTCCAAACTAGCTTTAATCAGCAGGATTTTAAGGTTAGAATTACTCTCTCTCTCTCTCTGAGCCAAGGTTAAAGCACACACGAGTCAGTGGCTGGAAAAAGAGATGACGTCACGGTAGTGTGTGTGTGTGTGTGTGTGTGTGTGTCGTAGGGTTGTGGACCACTTAGACTGAACTTAGAATGTCTTTCAAATTCCAATTCCAGAATTTGAAGCGAGCAAACAGGACTCTGAATTACAACACATACACACATTTGAATTTCTTATAGATAAAAAAATGATGTATATTATATAGAAAGTTTAATTGGTAACACTTTACTTCAAGCTTTTAAAGTATTTTAATTTTAATGCATTCATTATGCCTTGTAATGCTCCTTATAATGCATTGAATGCTCTCATGAATAATTGTAACCACAGTTATAATACATTATACTACCTATGTTACACCTTTGGAAAGTATAATGCAAAACACATGACAAAAAAACAATTTCAGATGTAACAAGGAATCTGAAATTATTATAATGTATTTTAACTTTGGTTACAATTATTTATGAAAAATTACAATGCATTATAACATACATTACCTCTATATTGCATTATGCATTTAGGCTGTAATAGTTTAATTTCTTATAGATAGATATATTAAAATATTGTTTCCCATAATGCATCAGTGCGTTACATTTCCATTTAACTTCCAATTCTGCTTTGGCCACACCCTAGAATGTAGATTGACCAATCACAGCTCAGCCAAGAACGAGCTCCACAGAGGTCCGACACTTTTTCACAGCGCTCCAGTGAGTTTAACACAGGCGTCTCATATTTTTGCTCTCGCCAGGCTATTATCGTCGTAGTTTTATCAAAAATATGGTTAAACGTTGTGCCTGGGGCATTTGTAACACAGATACACGTTTCCCAGAGAGGTTGGAGGGGGGTGTCCGTTTTTTTCCCTCCCCAAAACCGAAGTCAAATCCTGACAAGTGTCGTCTAGCACACGCTGCTAATAAATACAACGTTATACTCGCGTAGTCCATTTGCTTTGTAATACCGATTATAGAAGTGAATAGAGACCTACCCAGCTTTGCTCCTTGATATTGTTAGTCCCAGCCTCCGTCTCGATTAGTAGGATATGCGGTGGTTCATTTTTTGACTGTGACCGGTAAGTTATGCTTTTGCCTCTATTTGGATGCCTTGTTCCTTGCGTTTCACCTGTATGTCGTGAATATAGCCTCCGAACGTATATTGCAGCCCCTTTTGCCTACTTCTGTCGGACACTTTATTTGCTGCTTTATAAAGGTTTGATAAAATTTCAGCAGGAAGAGCTGTCACAGCATAAGCCATGTTGATACCAGAGCCCAGATGAAGTTTGTCGGACGTAGCAACAGTAACTAAGGGGGGCGGGGCATAGCCAAAGGCGAATTCCGCTTCAATTCAAATTCCGACTCATGAAGAAGAATTCAACAGTTCCGAATTTTGCGCAACCATAGTGCAGAAATAAAACACAATATGTAGGTGTATTTAGAATTGTATATTTTAATAAAATATTATTATTATTAGTTGGGATGTATTATTTATCAAAAACAAAAGTCTTCGACTATGACATCATATCCAGGAGGTTTTGCATGTGATTTTAAAGGCAAGTCTAGTGTGAGCGCTAGTGTGCCGTTCCTGCACCCCTAGTAGCAGCAAACAAAACTGCCAAAATAAAGACCCTTTTCTGCTTCTGTACACAGGTAGCCCTGCCCCAAACATGCCATGGGGTTGAGCCAATATTGTACGGTCTAACTCAATTCAAAGAAAAAGAGTGCAATTCCTTTTTATGCAGAAATGATACACTTTTCCTTTAAATTCTGTCGATTTTCCCCTATAATCAGCATAGATCAAATATGATCAAATCGGCAGACAGCATCTTGAGCGTACGAGTTACTAAAGCTTATTGACATGTTTGTGTTTTTGGATCGCCGGACCTTTCATGCATCCTGTGCGGACACCCGAAGCACTGAACTCTCCAAAAGCATCGCCGGGAGAAAGACAGAACAGAGAGCACTGGGACGAGAGAAAGCCAGAGGCGCTGTACTCATGTAAACACTTCTGTGATTAGAAAGGGAACTGTCCATTTCCTAAAGACGCCAGTCAGAAAAACCTCGGCTTACAACAATCATTTTATCCCGGGGAAATTGCATTGGAGCCTCGAGCGCTGAATACTCGCATTCAAAACATCCTCTGGCTAAAAATCCTTCAGTCTGTCAAGCGCACCTCTCCTTTATCTAATCTTACAGATGCACTCTTCTCTTCCTTTTCCTCCCTCTTTCTCTTATCTCCCCGCCGAGGGTGGATTTTTATCGTCCGGTGATAAGGGTCATCCTGAGGCGGGTGTGATTGGAGGCAGAGGAAGGGGTGAGGTAGAGCCATTGAGAGTCTGAAGAGGCAGCAAACCGAATCCCTGCTGATTGTGCTGACACACAGTTAGCACCTGAGGGCCCGCGACTCCGAGGAGACTACTGATGAAGGACAGATACACCTTTCTTTCTCCTCTCTTTTCATGCCCACTACCGATTCAAACGTCCCCAGGACAGTTAGCCACAGCTCAGGCTTTGCAAGGCAATGCGCAAATCTCCTCTTGGGACACGTGGGGTCAGTTGGGTCTGGAAGGACGATTAACCTTTGGTAAGAATGATGATGAGCTAAAGCATTGAAACACACACCACGAGAGCCACAATAGTTTGTTTACCACACACGATTAAAGGATTATTTCACCCCGCAATCCTCCTGTGTAACACAGAAGCATAATATTCACTCTGCGTTTTACCATTTAAAAAAAAAAAACATTATTACAGACTGTAAATTTAATCTCCAAAAAGAACATTATTTTTCATTATTCACTGAGAATCTTGCCATTTAATCTCATCATGCAGGCATATTCAAACTTGTTGCATTCCTTTATGAAATCAATCAATCAATCCATCCATCCATCCATCCATCCATCCATCCATCCATCCACCCATCCACCCATCATCCATCCATCCATCATCCCCGGTTTCTATCTATCTATCTATCTATCTATCTATCTATCTATCTATCTATCTATCTATCCATCCATCCATCCATCCATCCATCCATCCATCCATCCATCCATCCATCCATCCATCCATCCATCCATCCATCTATCTATCTATCCATCCATATATATATATATATATATATATATATATATATATATATACACACATTTATTAAAAAAAATTGTGTTTAAATGTATGGTTCATGTACAGCTATGCAGTGCAAATATTCACCCCACGAGTCCTCACAAATCTGTTTGGTATCTTTATAAACCACCCAGCTTCACTCCTGACCCCACACGTCCCAGCAGCCATTAATAATGTAGAAGCACCTAGATGAGGACGTCGTCAGCGGTGTAGGAGCATTACTTATAGATGGACATTAGCACAGGAAATAGAGCAGAGAGGAGGAAGAATCATCTTTACGGTAAAGGTCAGTGGTCTTCCTCATTCTGTCACTTCCTGTGAGAGTGTGCCCTGCTCACCTCACAGACCTTGCCCTCCAGGATCATAATCGACGAAATTGAATCTCGCTTCGTTTGCGCTGGATCTAATGTGCTTCATCCAAAAATTGTATGAGTGTCTGGGGCTGACAGAACCCTTGAGAGCGCCGTACGCTGTTAAGGAGAAAGAAATGGTGCAAACTTTTTTTCTTCCAGGGCCTCAGCTTCAGGTGGTCAATAAGGAAAAGCTCTTCTTAAAGTCAGTTCAGCTATAAATCACAATTAACACATTCACAGGTCTGACCCCTAAATGATCTGTCTGCCGCCTAATATTCCCACTGGTCCTGCTGAAGGAAGGGATGGGGCGAAAGTGCGGCCCGGAAAAAGAACAACAGTGCAAGAAAAGTAGGACGGGGGAATGATGAAGGGTGGAAACGGTGGAAAAGAGCAATTGAGAAGGAAAAAAAGAGAGAGGTAAAAAACGAAAGAACAAGTGAAACAAACCAAAGCAAGAGAGTCTTGTGTTGTATTGTGCATTGTGTGGCCATCTTTGGCTGTCTCGCTGTTTTTTCAGCATTGGTGTTGTGTTTGAAATACACTAACACAGATCAATCAGCTGTAAGCTTGACAACAAAATAACAACGAAATCCATTTTATTCAATGAAAATCCAGTAATATACAAGAGTGTTGTTTAAGAATAATTAAATAATTGTACGCATATTGTTAGTTTCTCTTCAAATGCATATAGTTTGAAACAAAAGATGATTTAAATTGGTATTAAATAGACACAAGCTGGCTTATATAAATAAAGTTAAAGTTATTTAAAAACAAAACTAAATAAAAATAAATACATATATTAATAGCAAATCAAGTTCATAACAACAAATTATTATACAATATTATGATATACATAATAAAAATGAATATATGAATAGGCCTAGATAATATTATATAATGTGCTAAATCAATAAATGTAAATTAAATATTAAATAATAATGATATACACACATAATAATATTATAATATTATATAAATAAAATAAAATATAATCTACAAAGTTCTGTCATGAAACTATAGATGGCGCTGGCTGGTCCTTTACTCAATCTGATTGCAATCACATCATTCTTTATAGGGCACAGGTGATTGGTTCCTGCTCTATCAGTAGCCAATGAGATCGCTGCTCAACCTTCAAATACTTGGTCAGCATTCGCTGTAGAAGTTGCAGTGCGCTTTCAGAAACCCTCCACCTTCCCCAGCTCCACCTGTATAAATCTGCTACGGGTAATTCATGTACGCTATATTGTCTAGCAGCAGCATGTCTTACTTGCTCACAGCAGTGTGTTGTGTGTGTATTGGCAGTAGCCGTACTTGCTCTGCAGCAGCAAACATATCAACGTTATCACATCCATTACCATGCCAAAAACTCCGAGAGTTGTCATGACAGAATTTTTTGTCATTTTGTAAATAACATCATTTTATAGCAAATAGTTTAGTAGATCTCCTTCTTCTTAAATGTCCAAAAGGTAACGGAGCGTCCTGACCTGGGTAAACCGCTTCATTGATAATGATGGTAGTGTTTTAGTTTTGATGGGTTGTGACATGTCACTCACATCTACTTCAGTGTCTGTGTATACGACGAGGGAGTGTAGGGTGAACACTAACAGCTTCCTGCCAGATTTGGGATATATATGAGAGAGGAAAATAAAGCTTCATATTTCATTGGCGTAAGAGGAAAGGATGGAAAACACAATTTCTTTGGGCAGGGGCTCAGCGCTGATAAAAAAGCTATTTGTATTCCACAGTCATTCGGAGGCTTTGGCCTGTTTGGCGGCTGCATATTTGTAAACACGGGCCCTTCGGAGCTACTTAATCTTTCAGTACACAAATGCCGAGCGCGCCATGAAAGAGAGAGCGAGAGAGAGACGCGTTGCGCGGGTTTATACGTGTAAAACTGCTTATATTTTCTCTTGGTTTTTGATGTACAGCAGTGAAAGAGCACGCTGTGATGACCGCGCTCCAGACAAACACAAACACAACACACTCTGTGCTAAAAAACAGAGCTGCGGGGGGAACTGTGTGACTGAAATCTTTCATGAAGCGTCTGGGACACACACACACACACACACACGGGCATGACTGTATGGTGATTCCTACATGAATGCACACATGCACGGACTGCAGAGGTCAGCGTGTGTGTGTGTGTGTGGGTAACGGCTTGCATGGTTAGTGGGGCGTGATCGAGCCAATCAGAGCTCCACCTGTCAGCGAGCGACTCCGGCCCACGGGTACGGCCCCCAGATTCTCACACAGACACACACACACACACACACAGACAGTTGAACCAGATACATAAACATATACACATTAGCCAAACACACACAAGCCAGACGATACAAATGATAAATATGGAGCATTATGCTACATGATGAATGAACATGCTATGGTGTTTTTTTGTACCATGTGCATGTGGAAAAATGGTTTCCTCTTCTGAATAATTAATAAATGTTTGCAACATCTGTACATAGAGGGAAATGTTATTGCTCAGATGTTGCTCTTTCGTTGCTCAGAAGACATAATGGAGGTTCATTTAAGTATCAACAATGATTCTAATATCCTAAAATCCCTGAGGAGAAATAAAAATAGACACAAATGACAATTACTGTTTCTATAAATTTAGCTTTAAATCAATGTGGTATATTATGTCAGATCATTTGATTTTGGAAGAATTTGAAGAGAAAAGTTTGAGGTCATACTGAAATCTTTTGATTTAAGACTTATTGGTAAATTTACTTTGGCACCAAGTGCAAATGGCACACCTTTTTGGCAGAGGCTATTTACATTAACTCCGCCCACCATTATCTGATTGGGCCAGACAAAATAACAAAAAATCCCTGCCTTTTACCGAACTCATTCTTCTCCCTTTCCCATCACATATCAGCTAGGATAGCTATTGTCAAGTAACTACAAGTAATGCCCCAATAAAGCAGCGTCCATTTATTATTTTAATAAATGTATATACACTGAATATGTTGTTATTATTGTACACCGTTTTATATAAAAGACTGAGGAGCAAATCAGTCTATTTGCAATACTATTTGCAATAAGTATCATCTAATAATTATTTACACTTAAACGTGAAATGGAAATGGTACTTAAATTACTAAAACTAAAATTGTTATAAAATAAATTGAAGATAGATAGAAATATTGACAAAAGCAAAACAAAATGACTAAAATTTTATGTGAAATATAAACATAAAAGCTAACTCAATATATTAATAAATACTTATAATAGTATATAAATAATACTAAAATAACACTGATCTGAGTTTGAGGCATAAGTTGCAATCTCTTTAAACACTTTGATGAGATGCATGCGAGATTACTGGGCTCTTTTCCTCAGGAGAAACATCCGAGTAGCAGATGATTAAAGCTCTTCATTTAATCTCGTTGGTGTGTAGGAGAAGCAATTGAGATCTCATTTGTGATTGCTATTGGTTGTTTTGTTTGCAGACAATCTAAAACTTTCATGGAATAAACCGCTACAGCAACAACAGAAAATGACATCAACAATGCAAACTTTTTCTTTGAGACGTTCCGAACATCACCATCAAACAAAACACGGAAATCACTGGCTAAATGAAAGCATGCAAATCAAAGTAGACTCCACCAGCGTTATTTTCCTGGACAATGCGGGAAAAGAGTCTAATTAAAAACAAACACGAGTCTGATGGCGGACGACACGCGAGTGAATGGGCCCTCATCGATCTATGTTGACGCCAAGCTTTAGCGAGACCGCTGGAACCAGAGACCAGGAAATGTAAGAACGACGTTGAGAGAAAAGAGGAAAGAAAAAAGAAAACGCACTGAGAAAAAGTTCCGCTTGGTGACACAAGGGATTACATCCAACCCCTTTCAGACGAGCCGCATAGGAAATTCTCTTGTATTCTCGGCTTCCTCTTGCTTTGCATGACAATGTGGCGGCTATCTAATCAAAAGCAAACAGCGGCAGGAAGAGAGAGAGAGAGAGAGAGAGAGAGAGAGAGAGAGAGAGAGAGAGAGAGAGAGAGAGAGAGAGAGAGAGAGAGAGAGAGAGACCACTTTAAAAAGAAAGGCCGATGTGAGGAGACAAAACTGAGAAGGAACAAATAACAGGTATGAGAGGAAAACAAAAAGGAAGGCATTGCTGGAGTCCCTGTAGGAATGTAGGACCAAACACACACACACACACACACACACACACACACTCTCTAAGTGGATGTTGCTGGCAGCTCAATGAGCTCAGTTTGCAGCTGAAAGCCACAGTTAGAGCTTCACTGCTGTAGTTTTCTCAGGAGCGCTTCTCTGTTGCCGGATCTAATTCTCCTCCAAAACACTGAAACACCATGTAGTTACCCATAATTCTACATGCTGGGCGTATTTCATTCCCTCTTCCATGTCTCAGCCTGCGGATTGGGGAAAGCTGGCTCTATTCTTGCCCCTCACCTCTAAAATACTGATATGGGTGATTTTTTTCAATGTCAAAGTACTTTTTCTCACTGTTACCTTCCTAATACTAACCTTTGGCTCAACCAATTGTGCGCACTGGAGGCGGGGCTAATAGTTTGGCTGCATAAGGGGTAGAGGCAATGTTTGGATGAAAATTAAGTAATTTACTAATATTTTTGACCAAATTTTCACATTCATGAATGCAAGTTTAAAATGCTCAACTTTATGGTTTTGCTGACTGAAGTAAGGCTGTATGGAACTTATAACATACCCGGTTATATGCTTATTCTGCCCTCCAACACCTTTTATATTGATCGTCACTTCCGGTGTGAGAACGCTAGGCGCGCTTGTGCTGCCGCTTCACGCTGGCATCTGTTTGTCTGCTGTTCTACGTCTGTTTTTTGGATATGTTTTTTCTTGGAATCGATCTTCTTGGATTATTCACTGAACCTTCTTACACAATCAACACTTGGATTATTCACTGGACTATTTAAACGCTCAGAAGTTTCATGATCCTGTCACACTGATCGGCTACGAGCCCTCTCCACTTCGCATCCCTATCCCTCGCGACATCTGATACTGTGAGTCTCCCCTCTCTTTATCATTTTGTGGTGTCAATCCTTGGTATGGTTGGGTAGCCACTTCACTGGCTTCCTGTGGCATCACGTATCCACTTTAAGGTACTGCTTCTAACGTTCAAAGCATTAAACGGCCTTGCTCCACAATATTTGTCTGACCTACTCCACCCTTACCGTCCTACACGGTCTCTCAGATCAGCTGAACTCGGTTTACTGTCCGTCCCTCATTTCCGGTTGTCTACTGTAGGAGGAAGGTCTTTCAGTACTAATGCTCCTAAATTATGGAATTCGCTACCTCTTAGACTACGCAATACCTCTTCTGTGGCTACTTTCAAGACCCAGTTAAAAACATATCTTTTTAACATGCATTTTGGATAATGTGATTATATGTATCCTATGTGACTGTAATATATGGGTGTCTAAATGTAATGTATGTACAATGTAAAGCGACCTTGAGCTTCTGGAAAGGCGCTATATAAATAAAACTTCTTCTTCTTCTTCTTCTTTTATTTATTTTTTGTAATGTTTCTCTCTTATGTTCATTTTCTTTTTTTTTACTGGTTTTTTTTTATTGCGTGCATAACTTGATAATGTTTAATATTTGCATTTGAGCAAAGTGCATGTATAATGTTAATGTTTATTTAATATTAATAACAAAAGGTGTTTGAATTATGGTTATGGTTTATGACCCTATTTACAGTACTTTCTAATACACAGTGTAAAGCAATTGCAAGTATGATATTGCTTTTATCAGTTCAATAAATGAGAAAAAATTCAGATATTCGGCGAAGATTCACAAAGATAGTCTATTAGTTTCTGAATCAATTAAAGTGTTTTTGAACGAATCTTTAATGTGAAAGATTCAATGACCATATAAAATAGACATTTATTACAGAAATTAGTATGTTAGCATGGTATTCTGAATTCAGACAGTCACTTGTTATCTGAATGAACCAGTGTTTTGAATGAATCTTTTGAGTGAACGTCATAACTCACTCACTCATAGAAATCATTTGCTGTGTTCTGAATGAATCAATGAATGACTCACTCATAAAGATAATAATTTGTAGCAACCTACTGGTGTAACCTGCAGAAAGAGTTACAGAAAAACCCCTATCACTAATAAACAGAATGACTAAATTATTGAATCATAGTCATTTAATACACCTTTTAACTATAAAATACATCATGTTACGGAATTGAAATTGGTCGCAAGTTTCCCATTGAACTGAACGCCTACGCCACCCCACCCATTAAAGCTGCAATCTGTTTTAAGTGTAAAAGGCAGGCGGTTAATGGTACTGTGCCAACAAATGACAAAAAAACTGCTGTGTGCTTCTTAACTCATTCCACTCTGAAGAGCAAAATTGCTGAGATTTGAATTAGCTACTGCTATTTCCTGAGGCAATGGTGCCGTTGTTTAAATAATTAAAGATAATAACGTTAAGATTGTGACTCGGTTAGCACGCGCCGCTCATTGCATTGATGGCTTGATTTCGCCTTCAGCTCCACCTTATTCTGATTCTGTTAAAGACAAAATCCACTGATGTGGAACAAGCCAAAACCAAAGTCATTTTATTTGAGAGTTATAGTCGCCGGATCGCTAATACATCTGTCTTTGAGGCCAGCGGGCAGAGCCGTGCACGTGCGCGCGTGTAATTACATAAAATGTGTTCATTAAGAGTGCCATAAAAATTAAAAAACGAACAAAAGCAGCTTTTGACCATTAACCTCACACGCGCGCTCATGACGGCACCTCAAGTCGGAGTATGTGGGTCATATTTGAACAGCTACACCTCTGCCAGAGCAAACAGATGGAGGAGAAGGACAGCCAGAGGTGGAGAGCGACAGGAGGGGTAAAACATGTACAGACTGGAGTAACTTGTAGAACAGAAGAGGGAGAGAAAGAGAGGAAAGGTTGCTACTGGTCAGCATACAGATCCGGAATAATTCAATCTAATGGGAGAACTAATGAAGTTTCTCTCTCTCATCAGCTGTGAGATGATCCCGTGAGATAATCACGAGCGGAAATCTGTTCGTCTCACTTACAAATCCACCGAGGCTGATGGGAAGTGACAAATTGAGAAACAAGATTTCTACACTTTTTGTGAGTGGTGCATGTCCGTGCAAAGCTGTTCTGAGTGGTTATTAGCATGATGTTTTGCGGTTGCTTACTGGCCGAATGTCAAAGGAGGCCACACACACACCTAGGTGGTTGTTAGGGCGTTGCTAGGCAGTGTTTGGGTGGTTGCTAGGGTACTCTGAATGGTTTCTAAGGTGTTGCTAGAGGGTTCTTAGTGATTGGTTACAGGTTTGTGCAAAATTCTGAATATTCAATTGATGTATGAATTTGAGTTGGCCACGTTACAAGAATTGAATTTAAATAACAGGAAGAATTCTAGATCTAAAGTTTTCTTTAGTTATAAAGTACAGTTGCATTACATTGCGTAAAATAAAAAACCTGATCAGTGAAAGTTATTTATTAAACATCATATCCCTATTAGCCAAGTAAAAAGCTATTGCTGAACTGAAATGGTGATAACAAAACAGTGATAAAAAAAAGAATGTAAAGTTTTTTTTTTTCATTTGATTTGATCTTACATTCAAATTGCAATTCAAGAACTGAATTGGAGTTTAAATGAATTATCTTTAATTCAATTCTAAATGACACACAACCCTATTTAATAATCAATCTTCAAATATCTGATATTGTGCTCTTAAGATATGGCTCGAGTCACTCCATAAAAAGCAAATCAACTAGGTTTTTTGTCCATTTACTGTCAAAAATCTTCTTAGAAAAAGAACAATACCTCTCTGCAACAAACAGCATAACTTGAGGTATAAATGATGACTGTACTCATTGTGTTGAACTGAACTGTCAGGGTGAGTGATCTGAACAGACCCTTGATCCTGTCAGTCAGCATTAGTAATAGTGATGCTGCTGTAGCAAGAGCTAAACGAACGTATGCCTCTAAATGTGTGTAAGTGCAAATAGCTCGTGTCCCACTCCCCAAATCTACAGTTTGGTGTGACCTTGAACAAAAGACATTCTCTGCATTCTCTCTTTATGCCAGTTTCTCCCGCTGGGTAACAAATGGGCCAATTCCCATAGGATTCAGCCGTCCGTCTCATGTCACCTAACGCCCGTCTCTGCTTTGGCCCCCTGCCATCCGGCTCTTTTATTACCCCCACAGGGAAAAGAAAAGAGTCGCTGAGAGTCACTCTGCTTTTGGGCCAGGCAGGACGACAGCCAGAGGCGATCCGACCACCCTCCGAGACACCTGTCAGAAAGATCCGCTCACAATCCAGGTTAGAGAGAGCGTTTTTAATGTTCGCTATACTAGGACATTACTCATGCTGCAGGGATGAGAGGGTTCTACACTAACCATACGCTTCACCCACCATGATTCAGCACTGAGGTTCAGCTCGACCAAAGCTATTACGGTAATACTAACGTTCTTATACTGAAGCTTAAACAGTGGAACATGTTGCAAGCAACACCAAGGTCATGGGTTTAATTCCCAGGTAATACACAAACTGAACACTTTTTCTCTATTTGCTTAACACCCCTCGGAGCGAATAGCTGAACAGAATAATAACAGAATAAACCTAATAGATGAACAGAACCGAGATACAAGCCACATCATGTAAAATTCGAACCCCTGCATCTCTGTTGCATTTCACCAGGCTTTTAAAATCTCCACCTTCACAGAAACATTGTTTTAATGTTACGCTCTCGTTTAACTGCGGTTGTTAATCAGCTGTATTGATAGATATTTGATAAATGGTTGAGGTGATGGATGATTATTAGGGGGACGACCGGACGGCCCGCATCCGTACCCGTAAGTCTCTGGTTTATGAGAGGTCTTAGACGTGACACTTACGACTTGTTATATCACCATGAGGAATATTCCCTGCCCTACATTTCAATGCCGGCGACACTACGAGGACAAGCAAGGACATATTTACAAATACACAAACGCACAGCTGTCCTATATATGCCAAGAAAGCATGTAGAAAAAATAGACAAAGATAAACTGTACACACTAATATTTCTGTATCTCTCTCTCTCACACACACACACACACCATTTTGAGTTTTATAAGCAGCAATTATGTAAGTCTCACACACACACACACAGTCAGTAGCAGGGGACGGGGACATTAATTGGACTGGGGCTGGTGGGTCCTCAGGCTGGTGTCCAGGGTCTCGGTCCGTCTTACCACTGATCCGTAATGAGCCAATTATCCGGCTCTGGCCCGGCCCGGCCCCCTTTATAAACCATTGTTTACTCCAATTAATTATTAACACACCTGCAGTTCTGGTGTGAATCAAATCAGAATAGACTACAGGTTAAGGGGTCCCTGAGGTGGGACCCTTATTAAAATGTTGTGCTCTGTTTTTCTTGTCAGGGGAAACTCGTTCTTCACAGGCGATAAAGAGGCCGGGCCAGATGTTTCTCCTTCTCTCTCTCTTTCTCTCTCTCTCTCTCTCTCTCTGCCTCTCGCTTTTCCTCACTCCACAGATATTCTGCAGTGCGTACACAACAGTCACATACACACACAAAACTTAGCTTTAAAACTAATTTTCCTTAGAAATTGCTAGTAAGTTTCACAAATAAATAAAGAAATGGCCAGTAACACATTGAATTAAACATGACATTTTGGAAGTATAAATATTTTCTTATAAAACGTTTTCTAAAAATCTTTGTTTTATTTACAAATTCGAAAAAATCTTATATACAGTGTAGTTTTCTGACAGACACTGAACAAATCTTTCAGAATGAAACAAGAATGAATCATTTTGTGAACTGATTTAAAAGAATCACTATAACAAACTAACTTTTTGCCACGCCTGTAAATATGTTTTAGCGGCCATTAATGCCAGTTATGACACCAAAATTTTTGATTCCAGTGAAAATTCACAATTCTCTATTCCAATTTTGATACCACAGCTAAAACTACTAGCCTAAATAAAATACATTTAAAACATCAGTAAAGACAAGAAACAGTCGTTTTCTAACATTATAAACACAGACAGCGGCAGAAATATTAGGCTGCTGTCACTTTAAGACCATTATCGAATAAACTGATACTGTACACATGTATTGTTTTTCTCGACTGTTTACGTTCACTCACGCTAAAACCAACTGTGTTTACTAGGATAGGCATTTTTTGACATTATTTTTGTGAGAATATGTTCATTCACGCGCAAGAAGACGTGAAACAGAGCTCATTTCATTATTCGCGTGCTGTCTGAGTCATTCTGGCCGCGCGATTCCGTCTTCTTGCACTTGAATATTTAAATTGGCAAGGCTTAAGCTTTTGTGACGATGCAGCACTGGCCCGTCAACTGTCCCGAGCGGCGTTTACGCTCATGTTCTCACAACATTGCATTGATAGGATTCATAAACATGTTACCAGCCAACTGGCGATCGACACCATTTCATATACTCGCCAACAGTGATTTTTACTTGCATTTGGCGCATGGTGGTTTTAGTTTCAAGCCCTGCATACACATGTTTGTTTGTGCATATGTCAGTGTGTGAGACAGAACGTAGACGTGATGACAGAGTAAACACAGGAGTTGTGCAAGCTAAGTTTTCATTTGAGGGGAAAGCGCTTGTGTTCTGAGAGCTGCGAACGCATTTCTGTCTGAGATAACGTCTCTTCCTGCTAGAAATCTACTTTTCTCTCTGTTTTCACACTCTTTATTTACCCTGCCTGCCTTTCGCTCTGCAAACACACGTCTTCCTCTCTCCTTTATCTGTCTCTCTCTCTCCACCTCAGGCTCTTGTTCTTTAATGGCAAATTGAGACTCTGAGTCTGTGGTAATTACTCTCACAACAGAGAAAAGGTGCAAAAGAGAGAGCGAGAGACAGGCAGCGCTGCTGTGGAACGCTGATATGACACACAATGTCACCTTCACCCCTTTTGAGCTGTACACTGAGCCAGCAAGACGGAGAACGAGCGGGAAAGATGGGAATGATGAGGAGAAAGTGGAAGGTAATGGGTTCTGAGAGTACGGAGGGACCGTGTGTGTGTGTGTGTGTGTGTGTGTGTGTGTGTGCGTGTGCACGTGTGTGTGTTCTTAATAGGAGGGGTGTTCACACCGGTTCCCGTTTAAAGAATATGAACCTCCTGCGGAATCAGACAGACCGAGGAGAGAGAGAAGAGAGGAGGAGAGAAACCTGAGGAGATTATCATATAAAAACATGAATAAAAATAACATTATTTTTTATAGTATGTCAACGTTAAAAAATGTTTTTGAAGCGTATATATATCAAATGAAACAATTAACACAAATTATTTTTTGAAATGTTATATTCATTTATATTGTATATCCTCTTTTATTATTTTGCAAAGCCACACAATAAACGACAGTTTCACGTAGTCAATCTAATCACGTTCAATTCACACTGCAAGTTCACAACTCCTCTAAAATATCATTTCTTTCGCTGTAGTGCTGTAGATTCGCCAGCGCTGAATATCAGTTCAGGAAACATTGAGGCTGTCAGCCACTGATTTGAATCCAGTTTTGTGATAATGCCAAACACTTCAGTTTAATCCTCAAAACCTGGTCATAGATCAGCGCTGCCAACACTTCTGCTTCGATTTTCATGTTCCACTTCCTTCCTGTTCTCAAGGTCATAGTATATTGTAAGAGTCAAGTCATGTACAGCAAAAAAAAAATATTTTTTTGTCTTTTAGCTGCCAGCTCTTATAATGAATCTGTCAAAAATAAGCTTCATTGAATTAGTCTGACAAAATAGTTGCGGAATCCGTCAGATTTAACATGTGACATTTACTAATGGGATGTTTTAATGACAATGTGTAGTTAAAGATACAGGTATCAACAAAATGGTACTTATCTCACAGTGTCCTTATTACACGTTACATGTAGTTACTGTCAATTATGCATAATTACATGCAACTAACCCTAAACCAAACCCTAATCCTAACTCTTACCTTATAGTTAGTACATGTAGTTATTACTCAGTTCTTAAATGTATAATTACACTGTAACACAGACACCTTCAAATAAAGTGTAACCAACAAAATAATATTCTTTAGTATGGAAGCCTGTTTCTGCCTCAGAGTAAAAAATAATTGTGCCTTTTTATGTGACAATGTGATGTTATTTCTTATTTTTAAACATCTCACAATTGTATTTTGTACTCTGAGGCAGAAACAGGCTTCCATAGTTTAGTAAGGATTAATTATAGCGGGCTTCCCTAATGCAAAAACAGTTCTGTAGGAAACACTGAAATGAAGCATGTAGCACATAAAACTAATGTCCTGTGTCACATGACCGAAAGATGAAATGCATGGGCTGAGGTGTGTGTCAGTGTGTTAGTGACCCGGCCAGGGTGTTTTATCTGTTGCCCTGGGTGATCTGAGACACATATGAGATGCTTTCAATTTTCTGCTTCGTACCCCCGTTTTATGAGTCACTCTGAGGAAAAGAAAGACCCCCATCCCACCTATGGACATTCCATAGTCCATTTTTAACTGTAACAACGTATATCCTCTAATACTAAACCTACCCATCAAAGGAAACTTTCTGTATTTTTGACATTTTCAAAAATGTAAAACATGTAGTATGATTTATAAGCTGTTTTCCTCATGGGGACCAAAAAATGTCCCCACAAGGACAAGGATTTCGGTGTGTGTGTGTGTGTGTGAGAGAGAGAGAGAGAGAGAGAGAGAGAGAGAGAGAGAGAGAGAGAGAGAGAGAGAGAGATTAGGTCTTCATCCTTTCATTTATTTCCTCACATAAATGTCAAGAGTAACAGGGCACAGCTGTTTTTTTTTTATCTGTCCTATCGTTCAACAACAGAGATTTATCTCCTTTTTCTCTTCTATGTGTGTGTGTGTGTGTGTGTGTGTGTGTGTGTATTGTTTGCCGAGGCTGGATGTTGAGATCAGGTCTTCATAATCCCAGTGTTTATCTCCTCACATAAATGTCAGGAAAATAGCAACAATGTTCTCGCTGCTCTTGATGTGAGGAGGTTTGTGTAAATGACACACTACATATAAAGCAGCATCACAGGCTTGAGGAGCTCTCTTCAAATTGCCTCTTTTTCTCTTTGACCTACAAGCCACTTGGTCTGTCCTTGAACCGTACGACACACAATACCTACACCCCATCCAGAGAAAAATGATTATTTCACAGAGGTTACTTGCTTATGCCTCTGGGAATTCTGCTATGCTTCATTTAATTACAGACTTGGCAATGTTTCACTTAAAATTCCTCAGGAGTAGTAAAAACAAACAAATTATATATGTTTACATCAAATAAAAGTGCAATATGCAGCAATATGCTTTCATCTGATCACAGTGTGAGACATTACTGAGATCTATTTCTGAAACTGAGGAAGCACACATGAGATTACTTACATTTTTCACAAGAGAAAAAAAAATGTACGTGAAGTAAGAGACTCAAACAAAAGACTCCATTTGCTCTCCGTTTAATCTCACTGCTGTCTCAGAGAAACAAACGAGAGGCTTGTTGTTAATCTTTCTTTCCCACATATAAAAGGATGCCATTTTATTATTTCATTTAATAATTATAATTAAAATCATAATAAATAATATTAGTATAAATTACAAATAATAACAATTAAAATAGTAAATAATGATCCTTAATTTCTAAACTACATACAGTTAATATACTGTATGGTATATTATTCATTACAATAATTTATTTAAAAAATATACAAATTAAATATAGAACGTCGGCATATTTAAAAAATTTAAATGATACATTTATTTTATCATCCTATATAAGTTTTAAAAATAAATAATTATTTGACTTGATAAATATTATAAATAATTAAAAAAAAATCAATAATGTTAATAATAATTGTATTAAATATAAAAAAATATTATATTAAAATATTTAAAAAAACAGTTTAATATTATTAAGTAATATATATATATATATATATATATATATATATTAGTGCTGGGCCGTTATCGGCGTTAACGTGCTGCGTTAACGTGAGACTCTTATCGGGCGATAAAAAAAATATCGCCGTTAATCAAAGTTGTTTTGGGATCATAAATAGCTTTTTCGAATATCGTTATATTTTCGCGCAATTCTAATGTGTAGTAGGTAGGCTATGACGCCGCGCCTACTGTCACAGATCGCGCAGTAGGGTATTTTCCTGTCAGGGACACAAGGTGTACTTTTACTTTGTTACGTTGGGCGACGTTCCTCTCGTTACTTTATTTTAATGCAATACGTTGTTAAATGAGTTTATTCCAAGCGCGCTGTGTCCTTTGTATGGGCATGAGCGATGCTCATTTACAAATGAATCAGTCTTTTGAGTCGATTCTGTTCACAGACTTCATCAAACAAGTTGTCAGATGATCTGTCTAAATCGGTTCGCGAATCAGTTGATCTGTTCAGTTCCTCGCGCACTGAATCGTCTGAAGCGCTTTCAATTCACACTCGGAGTCGAAACAGGAAGATTAAAGAGCATCACGAGCGTTGGATGAAGTGGCCGATCTACAGTCTAGTCTAGTGAATGCAAATCTGCAAATGCATCATGTTTTTGCCAGCGATGAAGATCTTTATTAGTTGAACATCTTCGTAAGCTGTCTGTGAATGAATGATTCCACAGGACGATACATTCGATTTCATTTCATTCAGGTAATACACTGTGTGTGTATTGCGCGTGTATTGCGCAGTGGCATAATCACACGAATAGTTTACATTGATTGAAACTAATTTGTTTAAAAAAATGAGGCTATTGCAGTAACAAGGCAGGTTCACATAAAATTCTTATGACATATGATGACATTATTTTTTGATCTAACGAGCATTGGCGATGCAAAAACGGACTGTCGTGCGTATTGTTTTTTCTTCTTCTTCCAATTAGCCTACTATGTTTAAAAAAAGGACGAAAACACGTTACTTGTTCAATTAATAAAAAGTTTGTTTGATGACAAATCGCTAAAGATGAAATTGGCCTCCCTTTCTGTCATTGCGTTTTTTTTTAGTTTTTTTTTTTCGATATTCGACTTTTGCTCCTCAATTGTCGAATGGCATTTTTGGCAGAAATGCACATCCCTACGCGAGGCAAACTATTCTCAAAGACTTACTTTTAGTCATTATTTGGGTAGCACACATATTCTGAATGCCTTCGGGAGAATTCAAATGAGCCATTTTAATCTAGATTAATCTAGATTAATTTCAATATTAATCTAGATTAATCTAGATTAAAAAAATTAATCTATGCCCACCTCTAATATATATATATATATATATATATAGAGGTTCACCATCATCGTAAGATATTCTCAACTAAAGAGCCATAAATCCAGCCCCCGCTGACAGACAGAAAATGGGAATGAAATCAAGACGGTGAGTGAAAGAGGGAGATATATAAAAAGTGAAGGAAATAAAATAGAATTAGAGAGCCATAAATCCTGCCGATGAAATAATAACTTGCGCACAAAAAGCTAAAACTGCTCTCTGAGGAGAACGAGAATGAGGCCCGTGAGCCCACGCTGTACTCCAGCCATCCCTTCATTCTCGTTCATCCATCCGCCCCTCCGTGGGGCTAAAAGAGATCTGTGGTGTAAAGGCAGGGGCAGATCTCCAGGTGTTGGCTGACTATGGGTGGTTTATTAGCCCCTGAGGCGGTACCGGGCCTGTCTTCAGAGAGATAAGCCTCTGATCCTTTTCATTGTGCCTCTCAGGGGCGTCTTGCACCGCAGCCCACCCCTGCTGAACCTAAACCAGCCTCTTCATGCAGGTCCATCATTATCTAACTTAATGGCCCCCTTATCGGTGCTTGATTAATCATGCCTGGCAGCGTGCTGGAGAGCGACGGCTCTAGAGGTTACAGGAGAGCAATGGAAGGGGCGGAGCCTGCGGCCCACGGGCAGGTGCTGAGAGCCGAGTGAAGATAAATGTGGTTGAGGGGGAAGGCCAGACTGGTCAGTGGGATACGGAGGCGCGATTGATGTCTGGACTGGGGAAGCACGAAGGGTTTAATGATGCTTGGAAGGGTCCAGGCTCCAGAGAACACTGGCAGCGCCACACATGCTTGGCAAGCTCAGGGGCATAAACAGCGCTAGCACGTTGGTCACTAAATCTAAGCGAGCAGCTGCATCGGCGGGCCAAGTAACACCTGTTTGGAGCCGCTCGGATCATTTGCTGTCCGAGCTGCATGTAAATTCAAGCGGCTGGAGTCAAGCGGGCTTCTTTGTGATTCTGTCTCCAACAGGAAGCATCTGTGGAGAGCAGAGGTGCCGTGACCTCTCGGACGTTCCCTCGAAACCACGTTTACAAAACCATCACGTTGCCATCACATCGTGACAGATTGCATCTTTCCTGATCTGAAAACCCAGGTTCTGCCTCTAACCAAAAACTCGTTATATTGTCCTGCGCAGGTTCAATGTAATGCTTTCAGGCTAGAAAAAAAAACACACACACCAAAAAAACGAGTCTATAGCCAGACTTTTGATTATCAGTATAACGTCTAGTCCACATGGCAGCTTATTCCGTCCAAGAACTGCACGATTATGCCTGGTTCAGACTACACAATATTTCTGTCACTGTGTCAGATTATGCGACTTTAACTCCTAATTTAAAGGGGCTATGTGTAGGTTTTTACTTAAAAAAAAATCTTTAAGATAGAGTCTTCATTTGTACATTTATGAGCCAACCATAATGTAATAGAAAGAATGACACATTGACTGTCCACCACGGTTGCCTCTATCAGCCTGTAGGCTCAATTGTGTGTGGAGGAGACGGGTCTGAATTGGCATGAAAATTCACAAAATGTGACGTCATGCGCGTTCTCGTCTACTTGGGCTTACATCCGTACGGCAGCCATTAGTAAGCAGCGGCAATCGCTAGCAGTAGTGTTTCAAATGGACTGCGGACGGAAAGAAGCGACCAGCCTCCAGCACAATCCAGATACCCACGGAAACTCCTCGTAAGTAAAAAAAAAAAAAAAAGAGCCTTATCTAGTGCGGCCAACGAGTGTGCGAGCGTGCGCATCGAGAACGAGCATGAGACTGGCTGCAGTTTCTCTAACGGCCACTGGTGTCAGTAACGGTAAGAATTTTCAGAACTTCCGCAATGCTCCTTTAAAGGGGAAATGAAGCAGTCAATCAAGTTTATATGATTTACAAGATGGATTTCCATTATAATCAACAATTATATAAGAAACATGACAAATGTAAACATATAAAAGAAAAAAGAAACACTGTTATATCTTTCGACGTCATGCAAGGGCGAGGGCGCCACCATTGTGCAGTATTATAACCGGTGACGTCACGGGGTTGGTTGGCGTTAAAGGCTCTGGACTGAGTTCAGTAAAACGCAGTGAAAGACATAAAGCTTAACATTAAACTACACATAAAAAGTGTTCATCTGCTATCGTACTATCATTTCAAACCTCTCATACATGTTTGCATCACACTGGCTCGTTAACAAAATGCATGTTATTATTTTTGATAGTGTTACACATTTCTTACAGATAATCACGATGATCATTGCGTTTGTCTTACCGAATGTGGTATCTTCCTGTAAGCAATTACATTTCTTCTATAAGCTTTTTTAATTTTTTTTTATTATTAATGCCGACAGTAAAATGTTGCCAGATACTACTACGAAAAACAAGCAAAAGTTAAATAATACGAAATAAGCTCAAAGCTTGTGTTTTGGTCATAAGGTTAATATATCACACACCCTAACATGCAACTTTCCACTTTAATAACGTCCTATAGTGTGACATTAAATCAGAAAAACAAGTCCAGAAGACTAACTTACTGCACTGACACATTTCCATAAGTAAATCAGGCAACACGGAGGCTGCATCCGCGCCATCACAACGCGCTCTCAAGCCCCGTTCACTGCGCTAGCTTCTCGCAGCAAAATGAATTGCAAACACTCATATGAGGTGGTTTAAACCGTTATTTTACTGTCTACGGTTAAAACGGCTAATTAATCATTCAGAGAGCTTGAAATTTTATTTTTGAATGTAAAAAAATGACAGAGGTCCGGACCTCGGTGACCTCATAGCTGGCTCCAGCCATGTCCACCACCGGCTGTTCGACATAGCGAAGTACCACTGCTCGGTTCCCACGCCGTATCGACTCAAATGCATAAGCAATGGGACATGACTCAACAGGTCTTTCAAGTTCGTCTTCCACCATTTCAAATCAAGTGCGTATTGAGTCCGGTTGTCTCTGGTCCGGTCCAGTAACACTTCACTCTCTTCACTCACCAACGGAACCCACCAACCCCGTTACGTATGCTGTGACGTCACTTTCAAAATGGCGACTCGTAAGCTAGATAGCTAGCTAGAAATTACGAAATTATTTGTCATATCTGTGGTTTTAACAACTTTTTAAAATATTTTTTTTTGGCAAGGTGATTTTTCTAATATATGTAGCTACTACCAGTGCCAAAACATGGACGTTTCATTTCCCCTTTAAGAAACATGTCAGACTACGAGCCGCTTCCCAACCAATCATCGCTTGTCGTCAGTTGTCGTTCACTATGACACACTATACGAGATAAAACAATCGATTCTTGTGTCCCGACACCCATTGTGGTTTACGAATCACTACGACACCCTACGTCAAACGCATCATGCCAAAAATGGGCTGATATTGTGTATTCTGAACCCGCCATTAGAATTGTTTCATTTAAACCAGTTTTTTTTTTATGCCAACAACCCTCAAATACAATAATATAATCTCATATAATGATCTCCTTGTGACACATTTGCATTGTTTTATATTATACATTTGTTTTGGCTTCACTACAGTTACAATATAAAGGAACATTAATACTTTTATTCAGCAAAGATGCATTAAATTGATCTTTTACATTGTAACAAAACATTGGATTTGAAATAACTACAGGGTTTTTCTCCTCCCTCTCATCAAAGAACATTGAAAAGAAAAATGTATCACGGTTTCCACAAAAATATTAAGCAGCACAACTTTTTTCAACATAGATAATAATAAGAGATTTTTCTTGTGCAGCAAATCAGCATATTAAAATGATTTCAACTGCTACTTTAGTGAAGGCAAAACTAATTATTAAATGATAATCTGCAAACATATTGACTTTTTATTAAGTGTATCTTCTTTACCCACTAATAGAGTGAAGTATGTATAAGCATTAGGGCTGGGTATTGACACAAATTTCACAATTCGATTCGATTTCGATTCACAAGCTTGCAATTCGATTCGATTTCGATTACGATTCGATTCGATTCAATATTGATTATTTTGGATATCAGGTACAACACATGGCAAATTTTTTCAAGGAAAACAAATCTCTTAAATAATGCTGTAAACTATGGGAGTCAGTTGTAGCCTACTAGGCTTCATTAGCCTACTATAATTTTGAAGGTAAAAATGATCTGATTTGAAGCTATGCAAACACTTAAATTACACTTATTTATTTTTATAATAAGAAAGTTATATGAAATATAAACATTTAAATAGTGGCTGTCATAAAAACTTGCCAGATTTATTCAGACATGCATTAAATATTGAAGAACATTAAAAATTACAATGAATATGTAATATGGTGCATATATTTAGCAAAATTCTCCTCTCTAAAGTTATTTTTCTAGCTGACTGACTAAGTTACTAAGTTTAATGTTTTTTTTTTAGGTAAATGTGACGTTACATGACATTGTTTACTTGCTGTTTAACTGACGTCTTTCCACGGATGAAACACTGATTGAGCGATACCACATTACATGATACGGATTTCGAAGTTGTACTCTATCTTTTAACACACTTTCAGATGCTCATTGATGTTTATTTGGCGCTGTAACTGGTATTATTAAGGCGGAGTAACTGGTATTATTAAGGCGGAAGAGAAGAATGAGATCATGTGCGCTCCGTGCTGCTGCTTCTCTTGAGCTGAGCCAGAGCGATCTCACGCCACAGCGCCAAAACGGTATTTATGTTTTTGAATTTCGTAAGAAAATGGACGTAATTCGAAATTTGAGACTTTATTTCATAATAATAGTCACAAAGCACAAAGATTATTTCGATTTATTGGATGGGATGCATGCACGTTACAATGTTCTACGCGATCATAAGATGAAAACAGGATGACTAATCGATTCTTGAGATTTAAGAATCGATATCGGTTCATAAAAATGAGAATCGATTAATATCGAGAAATCGATATTTTTTACCCAGCCCTAATAAGCATGCATGTATAATATTTTTTAATTAGATTTTGAAAACCTCTGGACTATCGTCAAATATGATTGACAGTTAGCATACACTTTGGATTGGCGTATGGTTCTGTTCTGGGCGAGAACTCCCTGCGCATCCATGCAGCCTAGCATGGATAAGAGCAGCAATAACCCCCCTTAGGGTAAACAGAACAGAACCAACATAAATGTATTGCAGATATCATTAATTTTAATGTACGACATAATTAGAGAATTTAAGTCTGATTCAGGGGGAATCCGAATGCCAAATGCTGACTGGGCGAGAGGAGGAGCTGGGGATGGAGGAGGTTAATTCGCTCCTGAGAAATGCGACAGCTGCTGATAATACTGACGAGCTTATATATCGTCGCTGCCCGATGAATCTCACGTATGTCCAAAACGGTTACTTTTCAGGAAGTGAAAAAAAACACAGTAATTTCGCAGCAGTTGAACGTAGCGTTGTCATACTTGGTACGGCATCTTTAAATGTAACCATATTCTTGCCAGTGTAATGATATAATCCACATTTGACCAAAATCGAGTTTAAATGGACATACGTGCATATTTTACAGTAACGGTGGTCGATACGCGTTCTTCCGATCATTAATTAGAATGACCAAATCGCGTTTCAGATGACAGATGAATAGGCTACGCTCAGTTTATTAAGGCGAGACACTGCAGGCAAAAACCTCTTTTTTTTTTTCACCAGTTAATTTTGAGATTTTGGGATATTTGTCTTCAATAACATGTCTTCTTTCAGACTTGTGGTGAAAAAAAGTCTGAAATAAACATTTAGGTCTTTATTTTACTACACTTTGTCTGTTTGCGTCTGTAGATTTCTCATAAATTCATCAAAAGTTGTCGTTATAAATCATCCCTCTGCTCCTATAATTTGATCAGTTTGACTAAAAAAAATCTTATCAATGAGACCAAGTTTATTTACATACTAGCAAGCAAGCTAATCTGTGAAGAACTAAGTTAGCCTGTGGACAATTACTTCATCTAGACCATTTACCGGTAAATAACAGTTGTGAATATATAATAAACTTGAGAACAGTTGTCAAAAACAAACATTTGCTGATACTTTACCTCACAGTGTTAGCTATTCGGCTATCCAATGCTGAGCTTCCAGAGACGGACTTCACGAGACCGGCGAGATGCCTCCACAGGGCGGGAGATACGCGGCGTGATTGACAGCTTTCGCAGCAAATGGATATACGTGGAAATCAGATGACATGATTTCACAACTTTTCATTGGTCATTTAGATAATGTGAAGCATACTGTATACGGAAATTAACCTGGACATTCTATCCGTCGAAAAATCTCAAAATCGGCAAAATGGACGTACGCGGTTTTCATTGGACAGCGATGATATGTATACAGTGATAGGCGTCGTATTCCTATAGGCTGACGTGGATCAGCTGATGCGAGCTTGACTGACGTGACCTGCCAGAACTGACGCTACGCTTAATGTTTAGGTGTGATGGATATGTTGTTTACTTGCTACAAAATATTTTAAACTCTTGGATACAGATCCAGTTTCTAGTCTCACTGTTTAATTTGCTGGTACCTTATAAACACAAGTTTGTTTCTAGGGAAATAAATAATAAAAATGAAAAAAAAAAACTGTGCACCTGCGCCAAGACCTGGAAATTACATAGAAACCTGCCAGTAAAACGGAAACCATTACAAACCATCTCTGGCCATTTTTATGTGCCGTCAGACGGTAAAAGTCTGTGGGCGTGACGTCTGAGATCGAGACAACTACTTCTCTCTCTTACTGTCGCTTTCATGCATATTTCCGTACGGATTGCATGGCTGAGTGCATCTATGAGTCCTGTCCTTTCTCTTTGACACATGCTGTTCCGCAAAAACTGTGATCTTCTTTAACAGATTCACCAGATGCTTCAGACCGAAACATGCTCATTCCCCCTGTAACAGTTGGCTTTCATTGCTCTGCGTCCAGAAATCATTCCCAGCGTCTCCTTTTCAAAGGAAGTGTATTTAGAGGAGGGTGACTGACACGGTGTGTTTGTGCTGCATGTGTGTGTAGGTTATGAACAAGGTGATGTTTTTGCTTTCTGCGACCTCTACTAATTAGAGTGATTATGCGCTTTACTGGGCCGACACACACTGCCTTCCTGCTAGAGGTCAGGAGAAGAGATATTTACTTAGAACATGGCAGCACTATAAACAGACTCGGGCTCCGTATTTACCGTTTAACCTCTATAAACCTCAGCACTCACTGACACAGACTCTCAGATATGATCAGGGTGTTTCAAACAAAACGTATATATGTGTGTGGTGCACGCTGAGGTTCATCTATGTAGGAAACTATTTCGAAAAGCTACATTGTGTTTTTGGGTGACTCATGTGCTTCTTCCTCCAGGGTGGTCATGTGGACTTTAGTCTGAGTAGACACCTAATTTAATGTGACGCAAATGAAAACGAGGTTGTAGGGATAGACATTATACCGTGAAAAGAACATGAGATTGTGAAAACGAGATGTAACCAAAGACCTCGGAACATTATGACATACTGTTTTCATTTACATCAAATTAAATACGGTTTCTATCCTAAATAACCGAATCTGGTGCACTAAATGGCTCTAAATTACAAGGTGAGAGTATGTTGTAAAATAGTTTCTCCATAAGGGATCAAGTGATTTTGTAAGAGATCAATTAAATAAGCATTTGAGAGAGAGACAGAAATAGAAATAGAGGCTGAAAGTACTGCAGGATTGTTTGAGTGATAATATTGTCTGATAAAGTACCAAAGCTTTCCGGAAAAACTAACATAGTGCTTCAGGGAGGCTAAATATATTCTCTTTCACTCTGTGCCTCTCTTCATCTCTCTCTCTCTCTCACTCTCTCACTCTCTCTCTCTCTCTCTCTCTCTCTCTCACTCTCTCACTCTCTCACTCTCTCTCTCTCTCTCTCTCTCTCTCTCTCTCACTCTCTCACTCACTCTCTCTCTCACTCGCTCTCTCTCTCACTCTCTCTCTCTCTCTCTCTCTCTCTCACTCTCTCACTCTCTCTCTCTCTCTCTCTCTCTCATTCTCTCACTCTCTCACTCTCTCTCTCTCTCTCACTCTCTCACTCTCTCTCTCACTCGCTCTCTCTCTCTCTCTCTCTCTCTCTCTCTCTCTCTCTCTCTCTCTCTCTCTCTCTCTCTCTCACTCTCTCACTCTCTCTCTCACTCGCTCTCTCTCTCACTCTCTCTCTCTCTCTCTCTCTCTCTCTCTCTCTCTCTCTCTCTCTCTCTCTCTCTCTCACACACACTCACAGGATGTGTCACAAACAATTAGTGGTGTTTGTTAAGACAAGCATCTCTATTAGCACTGCTCATACTTGGGGATATTGATCTGAACAAACTCCAAACCCTTTAAGTATTAAACTGCCCAGGACACCCTAGCCATCTTGTGCAAACTAGTTCAGTAGAATTTTGAGTTTTTCTAAGTGTAAATAAATATTGATTTAATTTGAGCTTATTTTGTGTACAAATTAAATTGAATTATATGAATATTTAGTCATTGGGCATTAACAACCACTAGTGTTCAGGTTTTCTGTGCTGCACGATCCCACCAAACGCTCATGTTCCCCCATTACAGACTTTGGCCTAAATCCTTTGTGAACCCCTAATGCCACTTCAAAGAGGCGCGCGGGCGAGAACAGCGCCTGCCACACGATACTGATGGGAAGATGAAGGATGAGAGAGGAACCGCGAGGAGAGGCGGTCCTTGTTTGATCTGCTCCTCTTCTTCTCTATTTCTGTCTGTTCCCAAACACTCCTCAGCCGGTCCCAGAGAGAGAAGGAAAAGAAGGGGAAACACAGACGTGCACATGCTGTACCCAACATCCTGTACAATATTAATGACACTATCCTGATGTGAACTCCACCTCTTAAAAGAAAAGATGACTGAAGGTCACGACATCCCCCACTCTGCACTGGTGTTTGTCTGAGTGGATCTGACGTGCTCACACGGCACATTGAACTCAAGTGGCTTCAGCTGCTGCATTGGAAAACGGGGGCAAGAACCTCCAGAATGGTGACATTTGAACTTTTCAGACCGTATATGTGGAATAGAAACTTTCCTCTGTATATCAGACATAAGTTATGTTTCCATCCACCTATTTTTATGCACATTTTGGTATAATGCATCAAAAACTGCTGGATGGAAACGCCAATAATCATGTGTTTTTTTGTGATGGGCCGGCATAGACTAGCCAGCGGGACGATCTCGTTGCACAGCATCTGAATGCTGTTTTGGTTTTTCTGAAATTCCTGAGAAAAGTCTGTCGTCAAAGTGATTCGATATAAATATCTTCCAGAACTCTGTTACTCGACTGCGTTCCCAGACAGCAGCCTCTTTGTTGTCTTCGACTAGATGGAAACGGTGCTTAATTTCGCAAATGTTTTATGCGACATTCCAATTTTTGCGCATAAGTTAAATTCGCAACTTTGGATAGAAAACATAGCTATAGACTAAACACAGTCTTAAAATGATCAGATTTAGTTTTCAACTTATTCTGACCAATAACCGGCCACATAGATTTGCACTACAGTTTCATATTGATGATTATTTCCAAAAATACACTTTAGATATAAACATAACTGGAGAGAAAATTTGCAATTTATTTTAATATAAACAAAGTAAGATTGAATTTCTTGAATTAAAAATTAATATATCAAATGAAGTCTGTCAAGTACAGGAGAATAAGGAACATCTTTATCTCTCCGAAGGTCACATGATGATCCTTCAGAAATCATCCTAATATTCTGATTTGTTGCTCAACAAACATTTATTAGAATCAATGTTAAAAACAGTTGATTTTTTGGGGGGAATAATTTTTTACATTTACATTTGTAATTTTTTTTTACATTTATTCTCTGATGAATTGAAAGTTCAACAGAACAGCAATGTAAAAGTATAGTCACATCAATCTATTTAATGCAATCTTGCTTAATAAAATTATTTCTTAAAAAACTGTAATAAATAGTAACTGCAGAAGAAACTAAAATTGATTTACTTTGTTATAACAAATGCTTGCAATTATGAATACAACAGTCATCATAATCGACAATCAAATTCTGTAACCAATGCATTGAACTGTTATTATCAGATCAATGCACCACAATGCATAAATGCATTTTTACATCCCCAATAAGTCCTAAGTTAGGGTATATTCATAAAAGACGTGTTCAAAAACAGCTAGACAGAGCATGGCAGAACAGAACACAGCGGCTTACGCTTTCTGAACTATTTTAAACTTGACATGCCATCTTAAACGGCAAAGCGCATCACTGTAAAAACAGATCCAAACATCCAAACAATCACAATACAAGAACATTTCTAGCAGGAGGAGTTCAAAGGTCAACAAGTTCTCCACTCAAGCGTGCAGGGTTAACCAGAGCTGTGTGGCTTCATCACCTGCACACAGCGATCACCTGCGCATCTCATTCCTCAAACACGTCACTTTCCACACATCTTTTATTATCGCGGCCCTCTCGGGGGAATGTCTCTCGCATCGCTGTTCGCTTCCATTTCCCACCTAAAGTTAATTTAATCTGTTGCCTGAAACACAAGGTCTGTTTTCTGTGGAGCTCTGGGAAAATGCGCTGGTGGGTGTCAGACACTTATGGAGGAAAAGCCAGCTGAATCAACCGACTATCTATATGACGCAGGCTGCGAGACGCGCCGTGAACCGCACGCTTAAATATAGCGTGACCCGGGGAACTAGAATGATGGGTAATTACCAACACATCAAATAAACAACGAGACTTTGGGTTTGAGTCATTCAGTCAAAGTTCCCTTCCAACTGCATATGACGCAGTTTGGCAAATCTAACAGAGCAAAGTGCCTCTCAAATGCATTTTTGGGAAACACCGTCTTCACACCCATGAGATGAAAATGTTCCTGTCTCTCACGCCCCCCCTTTTCTATTTTCTGTTGGAAAGAGCAGGAAGAAAGCAGAGGACACTGTCGGCAGGGGACGAGTGTCTGGTGTGTGGCTGCATCTGTTCTAATGTGGGCAGCTCTTCCTGAGATGTATAAAAAAAGTCCTGGAATCTTGGAGAAACACAGTGAGTTTTATCTGGAGTCTGAATCACCTTCATCAATAACTTAAAGTGTTCATTATTCTACTATGCCTCATATCTTTTTCTGACACATTATGGAGTTACAGGTACCTACCCATGGACTTCAGTCATGTTAGATGCCACATTTTGAAAATGAGGCTGTGAAGGATGGAAGGCTGTTCACAATGAAAAAACATATTTCCAAAATAAATTACAGTGAGTTAAAAACATCTATCTCTCACAAACCTGACATCTACACTGACCAAAGTCAAGGGAAGAACAAATCAGATAAAACAAAATAATGTGAATAATTAAGAAATGTTCCTCTTATTTATAAAGGAGATTAAATGGAGAACAAATTAAGACTATTTTCTCCAGATTTAATTAAATCAACCCTGACCAAGGTCCACAGGGAAGAACAATCTAAAAATGTTAATAAAATAAAATAAAATTAGATAATAGAGTAAATGAGGAGCAAATTAAGAATGTTCTCCTGTCTCTCACTCCAATAATCCCACACATGTCTCTTTGTCTCAGCAATGCCTCAAACTGATGCAATCATTCACTGTATATTCTTAATAACCATCTGATTTGTTTTCATTGTTTTGAATTTCAGGAGACACATCTGAAACATTGAGGTTAACACTTGAATGAAACGAAACATTAAACTAAACCAAAGAACCACCTTATGATCTGATCTCAACGCCACAGTCACGGTCCCTGTCCCGCTGTAAACATAAGGTCCTGATTGGATCCAGTCCGATTAGAAACGAAACCACGCAGCCTGTTAAACGCTCATGGCGCGGGGCCAGAGCCGAGCAGACCCCATTCCCTCCTCGACAGGCCCCAGCCGGCACAGAGATGACAGCCGACCGGACAACATGTGTCTTCATTCATTTAATTACACTGCAGCGTCCGTCCATCTCTCTGTCTGTCCTAATGCCAAACCATGGGGACGAGCCTATCCTTTAAATAATCCCTCCATCGCCCTTTAATACAAAGTGTGAAGGCAAAAATGGTCAAACTTCAAATTGTCTTCTGTTAGTAATTTCCCAATTATTAGCATATATATTATCCAGAGGTCATCTGTGAGGACTATTGCCTCGTTTACACGAAGGGAAGACGCAGATATTTCCCTGCCGTTTGGCCTCTCATTTACACGAAAACCCTGTTTTTATCACAGAAAACGATCATTTCTAAAAACACTTCTAAAAACAAGTGGAGGTTTCTGAAAACGCTGGTTATGTGTTGCCGTGTCAACTCTGACAAACGGGGTTTTAGGTTCTCAAACGTCACATTATGCGTCAGAAAATGTCATCGAACGTCATGTGAGCGTCCAGTTTGGCAGAGTTATGATGGCGCTCCACGGCGTATTTATGCGGATTGATATAAATGACAACTTTTTTGAAAACGATGTTGTGTGCACGATGTTATTATTGAAAACGGAGGGGGGAGGGGGGGGGGGGGGGGGGATATTCGTTTCTCTAAATACCCAACTATGTGTATATGTGGCCTATGCGGCCTAACCGGAGTTTAGTTATTTAGCATAATTAGTTGTTTCAGATCCATATGTTACTCCACACTGCAAGAGCAAAACAAACAAACAAACAAATATTTTCTTAGAATTTTTGCCTTGTTTCCAGTAAATTTTGATAAATTGATGCAAAACATTTTGAGGTTTATTCTTTAAAAATAAATAAACTTAATTCAAAGGTTTATTTGTCTTTTTAGTATTTTTGTCTTGTTTTCAGTACAACAATTTTAATATTTTTAGGTAATTTACTTGAGATGCAAAACAACATACAGTAAGATATTTATATGAGATATTAAAGTTTCTTCTCAAAAAAAGTAAAGTATAAAAGAAAAAATAAATGTAATTCTCATGAAAAATTAATATCTTTCTTTCTCGATTAGACATCATGACATGTCTCATGTGACATCATTAACCAACATGGTTAAACGACAAATTTTAGGAAACAGTCGTGACTAGTTGATTTCTTCAACACTATCGCACTAGCGAGTTACATCGTTGTTTAGGACACACACCCCTGATCAGTTGCACAAGATGGGATCAGACTTTACATCTGCACTGATGTTTGGGGAAAATCTGCAGATTTAAAGATGGTAAAATGTGTCAACTGAAAGCACTCTTACTGGTAGGTGAAAACATGAATCAGATCCACCTAAATATTTAATATACAACCATGCTGGAGGATGTGAAGAACACAGATTCAGTGTGGGCCTGCTGACGGGTGTCAGAGACTAATTACACAGGACTTCTTTATCCCTAATTTAAACACGACCACAAACACAGAGCATGGCATACACACTCTCCTCTCCCACACACAAACACACGAGGCGATATGTGTGTGTCCCAGCGCTCTCAGAGGGATTAGCACTAAGCGTCCGCTCTTTCCATCGGTCGTGCCCGTGAGCTGCAGGCTTGTTCTACGACCTGTTAGAGGGCCACCAAATCCCAGACATCACGTAAACTTATCAGAAAATAAGATCTGCACACTACCCTGCAGCCTTACACAGATCCGCAGAGCTGGGGAAACTTTTTAAAGGGCGTCACACAAACACACACACACACACACACACACAAACTCCAGGCACCTTCAGGTAACAATTCGTCCGAAAATCTGAAAAGACCTTTGCTGTGACTTCCTTCCATCACTCATTCTGTAGGATCAAGGGCTCAGGGAGGAAGCAGGACAGATGTGGAAGCATTGTTGAATCTAGCGAGGTCAATCTGTCTCGCTGGTGCAAAGGTGGCGTTTAGTGGCGTTTGCGAAGGCAAGCATCATGGTTAATATTGTAGGGGCCTGTGATAGCCATTTTATCCCCCCCCCCCATTTCATTTTTCCATTTTATTGTTTATTTACATTTTATTAATCAAAAAGGATCAACTGAATCTATACAACTTTTACAATGTAATAATTTATTAAATTTTAACAGTATTCATAGTGCCCTATGAAATGTCTTTTTTTTTTATTCAGAAATGTTGTTGTTGTGTTTTAATTCTTCTAGATTCTGTATTTTATGATTTATTACACATTTATTATAAAAAGCAGTAATCAAATGAATGCATAAAAATGTAACAATTTAATGAATCTGTTAAAATATAGGTAATCAAATCAAATTTGAACAACGCCTTTTAGTTTTTGTCCGAGTGCTGCGAAACCGAGTTTTACTGTTAAAACGTTGGACTAACATTTGTGTGATATTGGGTAATAATCCTTAAAAAATAAGTTTTTTTCAAACTGTAATATTATTATTACTTTGAGATGTGCAACTGTACCAAAGTATCATACTTCTGTCATAATTTGAAGTTTTGTCATGAAGACCTTTGAGTTTCTGTGCATATGATATGACTTCATATTTAAATAGCAGACTTTTTGCAATTTAATATTCACAGACACTAGCCCATATCGCAATTTGATTAAGTGTCCAGCACTTTGATTTATTCATCCAAAATTGGTCAAATTCCTTGACGTTCCACGTTATATACTAAGCTCCATTTTATAATTAACATTTTTATGACTGGATTCCACAATTCCGTTCCGTGGGTTTTCTGCATCACGAAAATCACAGGACCCTACTATTACTTATACCTAAGGTTACAGAGTGGAACAAACAACTGACCCTATGTATTAAACAAACTCATATTGCAAACTTGAATGACAGTTTCTAACCTTTATCATTTTAAAGAGCGGTATAGATGTTTAAACATGATGGTTAAATGGGAGTTTAAAGCAAGCAAAATAAGTCTTTCTGTCTGCGATGTGACGGGAGAAGAAAGGTCACTCGGTGGACAGCATTAGTTGGTGTCCGCTTTCGTCTGGGAGCTTGTTTGTATCTGAAGGCCAGAGCATCCGCTGCCTGTAATTAGTTAGTCATTTTTCCTCTCCTCCTGAGAGTTTGTCTCCTTGAGTGTTTCTGGAGCGCTGCTGTCAGTCTGTCTGGCCTGTCTGTATGACGGACTCCGCTTCCACCTGTCTGTCTGTCAGCGGTGAGTGAGTGAACACACACTGATGAGCTCTCCGCGTCAGGGAGAGTGATGTGCAAAAATATATTGCAGAAGAAGTTTAGCGACCTTCATGAATATTCATGGAGAGCGTACGATGAATATCATTGAATAAAACTTTTACACTCAAGCAAAGTTTTCCCTGAAGTCCACTTACAATATCACTGAAGGTTTCCAGGCACCAGAAACAGCAGTACTCGAGTTTATCATGACTAGTCTTTGACCGTGAGAATTAAACAGGCTGCTTTTGCACCTGTCCCTTTAAAACATTTGTACAGTAGATAAATGATCTTTGCTATGATTGAATATCCTCCTTGCAAATGAAATGAGTATGACGGATGCAACCAAACATATTTCAACACTTTAGAAATGTATAGAGTATAGAGCATTTATAGAGTATGTATCTCTACACTACTGTTTAAATGTTTGGGGTCGATATGATTTTTTAAAAAGAAGGATGACCAAGGATGCATTAAATTCATTAAATTGTCAGTAAAGAAATGTATTTTCCTTTTAAACTTCCTATTCAAGAATTATGGTTTCCACTACAAATATAAAGCAGCACAACTGTTTTCAACATTGATAATAATAAGAAATGTTTCTTGAGCAGCAAATCATCATATTAGAATGATTTCTGAAGGGTCATGTGACACGTGAAAAAACTAAAAAAAACTAAAAACGGTGATATGACCCCAATAGGGCTTAAAGAAATAAACAAATAAAAATGGAAAGTAAGTCATCATTAACTCATTCTCATGGCGCATCCAGTTCAAATATGATCATCAAGACATGTGGGAGCCAATGACATGAGATATTGACATTAAACTTGATACAATTACTCAGTGATGATTATTTTTGCTGTCGTACGAGAAATCACATGGAAATCATTGATGCTCGTATGGTCACGACTCGCATTATGTGAGAGGAATGTGCCGAGGCGAGCACCTTATGAGCACCTCCCGAGCTTCAAGTCATTTTTAAACATGTTAAAAATTCGGGGAGTCTGTCTGGCTTTGACCAGTGTATAGCCTGTCCCCTATAGCCAAATCACACACAACCACGTCTCACAGGCTAGATCTATGAACATTATTATAGCCCAGTGGCTGCAACCCTACTGGGTGCACTCACACACGCATGCACGCAAGCACGCACCCACACACACGCAAAGCACGCACGCACACATCTTTTTATATGGTTATTTTTCTACCTGAAGCTATAGCAGCAACATTGAAAGCTTCAGTCTCCACGTTCCACGTGTGATTGCCACCGGCTCGCCATGCAATACAGTCGTGCCGTGTACCAGCTGCTTCGGCACGATTATCAGGTTAACTGATTCGTAATGTGTGCAATGACTCACGGCCCCCCGAGTGTCCGAACTCACACAGTGTACGCCCGCCTCAAAAGACATCACATGTCTTCAGAAGATTTAGCTTATAGCAAGTTGCATGAACTACCGTAAAACTTCAAATAGTAGCCCGGGCTTTTATTTTCCCAAACCGTCGAATTGCACCGGCTTGTATTTGAGACAGGCGTCTATATGAGTCAGGCCTTTATAATTTAGTGTTGAGATGTTGGTCATTGAGTGTATGTCTCTAATCTATAAAAATCTCCAAATGCTCCACGTTAAACTGCGGTCTTCCAACCTTTTACTGTCGCGTCGTCAATTGATTTTGATTAATATGCGCGAGGGAGAGAGAGCAAGACAGCGCTCGTGTTGTTTGAAGATGTGAGAGTGCGCGCGCGCGGCCGGGGCGCTCTCTCTCTCTCTCTCTCTCTCTCTCTCTCTCTCTCTCTCTCTGCTCGTAACGCGCCCTGTCAAGCGCAGCAGTCATTCTATTCTACATCACTCATCGATCAAAAAAAGCTTTGGAGGGACAAAAAATTGCTTTGGCGGCCGCGAAAAAGCGGACGATCTGACGGTTTTAGAGGATTAAATACAACCCGAAACTAAAAAACAGACCCGGCCTCTATTTGAGACCGGCCTTTATTTACCCAAACCTGCAGCCACACCAGGCGTGTAAAAGAGACAGGCGTCTATTTGGGACTCGGCTATTATTTGAAGTTTTACGGTACTTTCATGGTACTTTTAGGCTTTTTTTTTTTTGTTATTTCTGGAGTTCAGCAGCACCAGTCCTTATTCTTATTGAACATTCTGCACTATTTCTTTTTCTTTTTTTTATTCCAAGTCATGGTTTAAGATGTGAGGGTAAGTAAATGATGAATTATTCCTTTAAATAAGGCAGCGGGAAGTAGCTTCATTTCACAGTGAAGGAGACAGACTAAAACAACACGGACGATACAGTTTTGTAGGACTAGTCTGATAGTATGCTACAATAATCCATCTACGATGACCACAGGCTGGCGTCCATAAGGACAATCTATCCCATGAGCCCTCGCTGCGAGTCCCAGCGCAGCAGAAGCGGGCACAGACGCACACACATCATGAGAGCAAAATGGGACAACAGAACTAAACTCCTGCACGCTGCCTTTCTGGGCCAGACGGCTAAGATTCAATTACCGCCAAGCCAATTGGATGGGTTTCAAGCGAGCGAGAGACAGAAGAGGGAGGGAGAGGAAGAAAAACTACACGCATTACATATTCTACCCTTTATGAGCTTTCCAAATGCCTTTTCAACTGCCATTTCTTCCGAAGGCGATAAAAGCACTTTAGATCTGAATGCAAAACTTGTGCATTGCCATTGACTAAAACGGGCCCGACGCAAAACAAATGCCAAAGCCAGAGCTAAAATAGACTGTGACAAGTGCATTAGCATAAAAAGGGCCGACGTAACATGACACGGTAAATGAATCGCACTGGAAATACAAACAGCGAGACACTCGCTCTTGTTTGGCGACCAGAGATACATCAAGTGCAGTTTCAATCGAAGCATGTTCAAAACGAGATTGAATTTCTACGGCGGGCGGGTGTGATGTTAGCAGAGCGAGAGAGAGAGAGAGAAAACATGAGAGAGAACGAGTGCGAAAATGGAGAGAAAAGGGAAACAGGTATCGTCTTTCTGAAAGGTCAGGCACTCTCTCTTTCCTAACACAAATGTGCTGGCCTTTTTAAAATTTCCTCAGACGCAGCTGAAGTTCACAGTCGGTCGGCCAGTGGCAGGAAGATGTGGCCAAACCTGCAGGACAACTGGGTGAATACCATCCTTAAATCACTGATTAAGAGGTGAACCACATTTTGGACAATGGTCATGAATTCAATAATAAATGAAATAGTTCAGCTGTTATCATGAAGGCATGCATTCCCAACGTATATGCTATTGTAACCACCATTAATGACATTTAAAAATAAACACACAGTGTTATTGACATTTGACACACAGTGTTTTGATGCAACAATAACAGTCATGATCCATCACAAGAGAGTTGTGCAACATTTGGAATTGAAGAATCGACTCCCTCTCAATTCACAATTGTGAATTTTAATTGAATTGGTCACACCCTGCATAGAAAGTTGAACTGGAATGACTGGAAAAGTATTCACTCAGTTGCAAATCAAAGAAATTCAACACAGATGATGGATTCAGGGAAATTAGGTGTTCTTCCACTCCAATCCATGAAAGTTAATTCTTTAAATATGATGAGGTTTCTGTAGGTGGCATTGTAAACATGCACTATAAAGACCTATAAACCTTCAAACTTCAATACTTTCAAACAAGGCGTTTTTGAACCTTTTAAGTTTGTCTTGATTGTACTTTTCTACTTTTTTTAAAATTCTACATTTAAATTCGAATTGTAATTCTGCATCCTGTTTGCTGGAACCAAATTGGAATCTCAATTAGGGATGGGCACGAAGCCTAAACGAATTCGGAAAGGTTGGAGGATTTGGTGCACAACTTTGACAAATATTTTATCGTGTAAAATTTGCGGTCAGTACAGCCACTCCCTATACACAGAGTACGCGTGATTGCGAATTGGAAAGTGAAAGTAAAGAGCGATCGCAAAGTAATTTCAATTCCCTGATGTCCGCAAATTATATACAATTTCATTACCCAAGAATATAATTGCAAGAGAAAAAAAATAACCTTAAAAATGTATGTTGTATCACCATGTCCCATGAGAGGCTCCATAGAATATGTCATTTCCTTTCTGAAAATAGTATTCGGCTGCGGGGACATCCCTAATCTCAATTCAATGGTGAGCGGTGCACAACCCTGACCCACAGGCGTTTAAAATTTTTCATCATAATTCCAACACAACCAAACTACAAATGACTCTGAACCACTGAACTCAAATAAATACAGAATTAATCTACCTTTAAAGGGATACTCCACCCAAAAATGAAAATTCTGTCATCATATACTCACCCTCAAGTTGTTGCAAACCTGTTTCTTTCTTCTGCTGAACACAAAGGAAGATATTTTGAAGAACGATTGGAAATTTAGCACCATTGACTTCCATAATATTTTTTTTCTACTATGGAAGTCAATGGTACTAAACAACTGTTTGCTTCCAATCGTTCTTCAAAAGATCTTCCTTTGTGTTCAGCAGAAGAAAGAAACTCATACAGGTTTACAACAACTTGAGGGGGAGTAAATGATGACAGAATTTTCATTTTTTGGCGGAGTATCCCTTTAACGAATGCTTTACACCAATTTCCCCAGCTTGCATTTAATAATGCTTTAATTTTGGCTTGCTAGATAATCCCAACACAGCCAGACTGCACCTCAAATAAACATAAACGTTCGCCCCAAACCGCTCAAAATCCTCACCTTTGCGTTCCACATGACAGCTCGCTGCCAGACATGCTGGCAGAGGCAGTTTTTCCCTATTCGTCTCAGCTAGAGAATCAATTCAGCAGGGAGGATTTCCTCTCATTACCTCCGCAGGGCTCTGGGAGCGCAGACGCCCTCTGCAAAAACCTGGTCACGGCGGAACCGAGACGCTAGCGAGGAGGATGAACCTCGGTGGATGTGTGTGAATGTGTGGATGAACATTACATGTTAAAAGTAGAGCGATATATTTATGCTTGTGTGGAATCATGATGCAGAAACTGCCAGAGGGAATCCAAGCCTGTGCATGTCTTTCACCAGCAGATGCTGCTGTGCCACAACCAGACAGAACCAATCCTGCAGACGCCGGAGTGTGTGTCCGTCTCCTCCTGTGTGTGTCGAGCAGCTGGGGAGATGTAGGCTCTCTCAGATTACGCCTCACTCTATAATTCTGTCGGATGTTGCAAACGAATCAGCAGCAGTTAATAGGAGTAACGACCTTGACAGTGAATTCCTGCGTCCTTCGCTGCATTCCTGCCTATATGTGTGCCGTCCTATTAGTCTGGCCATAAAGCACATGTTTCATATAAATCTACTGAAGCGCAAGTCATGAATAAACGAAAGCTCACTCAGTTATAGAGCAGATGCGGCTCCAGGTTCTGGGAATGAATACGTTTGTGCGAATGCAGGTATCGCTGTGCAGTTTAATAAAACTTCTCGCCGTGTTGATGCGATGCACAACGTGTGACGAGGCTGCTGTGTAGGAGGCGTTCGTGTTGTTTGCTCTGTAAATGTGAAGAACACAAGGACAAGGCTCAAGGTGTCACTCCATCTGGACTGTTACGAGTCACGGGAACTCCATGATCCTTTAACACACCAGTATCTCCATATCTCTTCCTCACACCGTTCAAAAAGTTTAGGGTCTGAAAGATATTTTTGGGTAAGACATTAAATGCTTTGATTCAAGGACGCATTACATTGATCAAAAGTGACAGTAAAGACATTAATAATGTTATATAAGATTTCTATATCAAATGAACTCTGCTGCTTTTTACCTTTTCTATCCATCGAAGAATCCTGAAAACAAAATGCATCATGTTTTACACAAAAATCTGAAGCAGCACAACTGATAATAATAAGAAATGTTTCTTGAGCAGCAACTTAGAATGATTTCACCTATCTCAGGTAATAATATTTGCCATCAAAGAAATGTTTCACAGTATGATTGTTTTTACTGTAGATTTGAATCAAATAAATGCAGCCTTGGTGAGCAGAAGATACTTCTTTTTAAAGCACAAAACCCCCCAAAGTTTCGAACATGAAATGAAAATTGCACCCAATTACTTTCCTAAAACGGATTCCTTGTCTTATTGTGAGTTTCTTTTTCTTCACCCAGAAATATCATTATTTGTGAACACTATTTCATGCTGAGTTTAAAGAAACAGTTCACCCTTTAATGTCTTTCCCAAACCCATGTGACTTTTTCTTTCTTCAGTGAAACACAAAAGAAAACATGTCGAATGTCTACAGCTCTTTTCCATAATGAGGATCAGGCCTGTTGAGCTGCAAAATATTACAAATAAAACCCCATAAATGTATAAATATACAAGCTATATGGAAAAGGAAAAGTCCTATCTCACTGAAAATCTTGCTTGCAAACCACATCAGTAATGTCAAACGTCACTGTTTTATCTTTCGTCTTCCATTGAAGGAAGAAACAACATGAGGTGAATGATGACAGAAACCTCATTTAGAGGTGCACTGGCCCTTTAAGAAGAACAGGGTCTCTCAACTATCCTGCAGGTTTTCAAAGAAGCCCAGTCTAAACAGAATGAATAATACACCAGGCTTTAACCAAATACTCTCTTCTCCTCCACAGCCTCACAGCGAGAAAGAGCAACAGACAGTCAGAGAGAAACAAAGACTGACACCTCGTTTTCTCCCCTCGAGATAGACACGATCTCTCTTCTCTTCTCACCCACTGTGTCTCAGTCACGCACTTCTCTCTGCCTGTTGTTTATTTACGTCCTTGGTTTCCTTCCCCTAATTCTTGTGCTATCTTCGAATTTTCCCTCCCTCTGCATTCCCAACTTCCTCTCCTTTCGTTCTTGTCTTTTTTTGTCTGCGGGCAGGGTGCATTTTCATACATTTCCATTCATAACGAGAGGGTAACCGTCCCTCGGGCAGACAACTTTCTACCTTCTTTCTTTCTAAAACGTGTCTCTTTCTCTCTTTCCTTATCCCTCTTCTCACGCAGGTTTGATTCCAGCTGTTGATAAAACAATGCTGGCGTGTCTTGGGAGCAGGTGACGGCGCCAATTACTCCGCAATTACCTGGGTAATTATGCAAACGCGGAGCTCAAAAGGAGGAAGTGTGTGTCGTCTGCGAGCTGTTGGAGGGAACACAGAGAGTGAGACGCTCTGCCAGCCTGTGTGCCCGTCACCCGGCCAGAGTCCTGCTGAAACACGCTTAATCAGACACGTCGTAACATTCAAACTCAGTTCATCAGCTAACAGACATCTGTTGAACTGGAGGAACATTATGATCTGCAGTTAGAGATGCTGGTTATGGTCGAGCTCAGAGCGGATGACAAGCGACATTGTGAATTTACCAGAGTGCTTCACTGTCTGTCTTCAATATACCAGAACATTCAGCTCAGAAATATGAGCTAGTTCTGAAATACAATAAATCTATCAAGAAAAGTACAGGTTATATTTCGTCACTAAATAACAATAAATGAATCTGTTTTTGCAATTCTTATTCTTCATAATGAGAATTCTAATTACCTTTTTTTTTTTTTTTGCTATTCTTTTAGTGAAATGAGCATAAAATAAACTTTGAAACCTTGATTTAAACCAGCATTAGTGCAGTGGAACAAATGCATTATAATTCAAATAATAAAATTTAGATTCCTATTTACAGTTTATTTATTGTTTGTATTTATTTATAGTTACATTTGCACATTGAATTTTTGTATTAATATTTTTTATACCATTTTCTTTCCCATTACAGTAATGAGAATGACATTTAGCATTATGTTCTTAATAAGGTATTTTGAAAGCAAAATACATTTTTTTTATTTTTTAAATGGAGGTAAAATAATGACCTGTATGATCTTGACAAATATTGGAAGCGCTACACAGTGTGATTTATAATATTACCCATAATATTACAATTAATATTTATTTTTATATTTATAAAAATATTATTATATTACAATTATTATAATACTAATATAATATAAGTATTATAATTATAACATTATCAACATTTGAAATAATTTTTTCACAACTTTTTTATATATAGGTTACTTGACTTGTGCATATATATATATATATATATATATATATATATATATATATATATATATATATATATATATATATATATATATATATATATATATATATATATATATATATATATATATATATATGTGTGTGTGTGTGTGTGACAGTTCTTTGTATAAACTTACATTTCTATGATGATGCATCCCTATGTAAAATCCACCTTAGACTAGAGCAGGTACAATGATTTTATGTTTACTGCCTGCAGATGCATCTAAACCAGATTCTGGGTCCCTAAATGAGCGTCCTGGGCTCTAAACTGAGGCGACATAAAAACAGCCCACTGTCAGGATGACTGGACACTGACGAATAAAAGAACAACGGGCGATGACTCACTGGCCCCCAGTGAATCACTTTCCCATGCTCATCTCAGGACATTTTTCTCTTCCATATCATGTCGGAAGACAGTGGGAGTTCAGCAGGGAAAACCTGTTCGCGGATAATCCCGCGTCTGCTCTACCTGAACCATCGCGGTTACCATGACGACAGAGATTGACAAGAGGTCGTCGAGTGGGCTGCACTCAGTTGACCTGCTGACACCTAAATCAGAGGACTATAGCAGAGCAGCACAACCCAGTGACTGGGTAGTCACATATAGCGCAGGATGGGTCAAGATTTGACATTCCTCCTTCTCATACCCAGAGCCTTTGCTGCAGGTTCGTCATTAATCCTGCAGTCAATCAGTGAAAAATATATTTAAGTAGCAAAAACAATCTGTGACAAGCAGACACAGGAGCGCAGGGGACAGGGGAGGCTTGTTTGAAAATGCAAATGCGTGTTTCCCGTCATGGCTTTTTGCGTGTCAACTTCTGTTGTCTGTGGATTTGAAGGATGCAAATGAATGCGTTTATGCAGGAGCCAGAGGGCGGAGAGGGAGGGCAGAGAATGAGCGAGGGAGAACGGGAGAGCGGAGAAGTTTAGGCATGGATTTGCTATTGTATGGATGTATGTGGCTCTGTTCTGTGTGTTTGAATGGCTTCCCAAGATACTATATTGTGGGAATTCATTTAAAAATGGATTGCACACACTGTCTGTGTTGTTTTAGCACCCAATTAACTACAGAAATTATACATGCTGGCTCTTTAAACATGTCAAAAATGCTCCTCATCGCAGGTCTGGATACATGCCCAGTTCTAACGCTCTTCTCCATCATTTGATTGTTCGGTGAATCCGCCCCCATGTGTTTTCAATGTGTGAAGTCCACAAGTCTTCACAACAGAAGCGGATAAAAAACAAATAGTGGCATGTAAACAAAACAGAGTATACAACAGAGAGAGAGACAATTCTGAAATAAAAGACGGATTTAAAAGCCCTTTTCACTGCACTCCACAGCCAGTGTGAAGAAATTAATTGAGTGAAAGAGATCTGCTGTTTAAAGGTGAAATAGGTTACGGGAGGAAGTGAAGCAATTGTTTTCTGTTTGCCTGAGGCTGTGTATCTTCCACTCGAGTTCTCTCATTCCGTTACTCTCTCTTTCTTTCCGACTGCCCTCACATCGTGTTTAAACACATAAAAGGGATAGTTTCGGGCCTGGATGCTGATTGGACAACACATCAGAGTTAAAAAACACAAACGAGTGTTCTGAATTCTGATTGGATAAGGAGTGTTTAAAGGCACACAAACAAATAACTCTTTTGACCGGGTTTGTCTGTGAATTATTTGAAAATCCTCTCATGCCCACAAGTTATCGGACAGTTGAAGCCTTTGCTGAATGAACTCACTGAATCATTCAAAGAAGTTCCTGAACCAACATTTCACTCTCTTTCAGGTTTATATTTTATCATTACATTATCACTGATGTCCTTTTCATAAAACAAGCAAGTTTAGTAGACTTAGGGACATTTAAATAATATAATTACATAAAAATATGATTATTTTATAAAATATATACAGTATATACAATTGTATATTAATGTGTTTACAAGCTGATCAGCATCTGTAAACAACATAATTAACTATATTACTTGGTGACAATTGTTTATTCTGAATATATGAACAAATAAATTCTTTGTACCATATTGCCAATTTTTGAGCTGTCTCCCTAGGGTGAACGTGATTTCACCAAGTACCACATGTTCCTGGATCAACATCTTTGTTGATCCTGGATCAACTTTCTAATCAACCAATCAGATTTGAGGGACAAGTTTACAGTTTATGTCAAGTTAAGGCTTAGAACCAGGGTGAAGTACTTAAACATCAGTGCTATTCACCTTTCATTACCCTCTGATTTTAAGGAAAAGTTATGGGTAGGGTTAGGTTTAGGGGTAGGGATTGGTTAAGGACTACATTTTGGGACAGGAATGTTGATCCAGGATCAACAAAATATGTTGATCCAGGACCATGTCTTACTTGGCAAAATCACGGTGACCGTCTGCCTAGACAGCATGTTAAAGTGTAACTTTGCTGATTTTTAACCCGCTTTTTATTATTACAATGTTGGTAGTTATGTAAATGTGTGTAACCTGGACCAAAAAAATCATGTTTATTTGTCAGTTAAAGTCCACCGGATGACGAGTTTGGGCTTTCGTGAAAACTACAGATTGTACTTCTGCATTTTTGGATCTCCAGCCACAGACAGTTTGATCAACAAAGGGTTATTAACAGAAATTGTAAGGGTAGGTTTATCGCTTAAAATTGTATCGTACCTCTTTAAACAGCATTATGGTAAAAATGAAAACTACAGCAACAGCTTTCTTTCCTGTACGCAATGGCGTTTGCTTCGGGGGGTTGGAAGGACTGACAGCAGCAGTTTCTTCCCGGGTTTCCCCCTCCATTTGGCATAAAATATGGTCAAGGTCATCCAGTTTGAAATGTGGACTACGATGTTGGAGTTTTTTCAGATTTTCCATTGCGGCATTCTCTTCATATTTACAATTCTTTGCAGCCTTTAGCCGGTGGCAACCATGCACTGAATCCTTCAGTGGAAAACGAAAGTAACTGACTCCTGCTAAACGTTTACTCTTTGAATTCTTGCACCCGGGAACAATACAAGTCGACACCATTGTGACTAAAAGTTTGCTAAGAAGTATTTCCTAATGAAGCAAAGCGGTGTTTGACTGGTCAAGCGTATCCATAGCAGACTGGTGGGAGTGGCCTTGGACGGCAACTTGCCAGTGCATTATGGGTGTTGAATTTTTTTAACCTAAAAGGGATGACAATAGCCATTTTTCTCTAGTCAGGTAGCACCGATTTCACTTTTTCACCTTTCTACTGTATAGGCAGCCAAGTTTTATTCAAAGCCCATTTTGCCAGCGGTGAAGTAAGCGGTTAAGACCTCGCTGACATGCTCCTGATGCTGATCCAAAACTTTGTATCACTTGTATCCTTGGCAGATAATAAAATATCTTATAATACATTGTGACAAACTCATTTTAGATGGTGGAGGAAAAAAGATAAATGTTGATTATAAATATACATTATTTTAATGTCTATGAAAAAAACTGTTTATCCTACCCAGCATTTTGTATGTACTGTGTATCTATATGGTTATTAAAGCATCACACCATTAGCTTAGCAAATGTCAAACTCTATTTTAACCAGCTGTGAGTCGAGTCTCATGTGTGTTTTGCACTCATATTTGCATGATATTTGCTGTCTGAAGAGTGTTTTAAATCTGTCACATGTAAGTTAAGGCGCTCCGTGAGAAGACGGCAACCTTTTTTAGGTAGCAGACAGCAAGGCAGCTAGGCAGTTTTGGATAAGAGCTTAAATTCACAGCAAACCCCTGAATGCCTTATTGCTTAATACCACTCCCTCTCTCTGTTTTCTTGTCTTGTCCTCTGGAGACTTCATTTGGCACACTTGTGTGAGCTGCACGTTCCTCCTCTGTGATTTACGCATTGAAAGACCACTTTGGATTGAGAACGTAATTCTGTTTTCGTGTTTCACGTCAGATGTCTGGCTGAATGAGTCAGTGTGGCGTGTGTTTATGAGTGTTTAGTGTGTTTACTCGGACGGGTCTTCTGAGCTCCACGGATCAACCGTACATGTTGGCGAGGGCATTAGCGGCCGCATGCAAGCGTAACCTGCCTGTCACGCCACAAAAACACAAAGTGAAAAGCCTGAAAAGCGACTCAATTTGCCGCTCTGTGGGAAAGGCCTGTTAGATGCTCTGAATCAAAGAGTCACATGTTTGTCTGGAAGAAAAAGTCTACAGGAAACATGGAAATAAAATAAAAAAATGACACATGCTGTAAAATAGTAGTTTTTAACTAGAATTTTATTTATTTTTCTTTCTTTTTTTCAAAGAACATTGTGGTGCTTACTGTGCTAAAGTTGGGGGAGAGGTATGGCTGTGCAGCTGCTAAAGTAATGAGCTGGTGACCAGTTTGAATCAGTCTGATGAATCATTCACTAAATTAACTCACTGAATCATTCAAAGCAGTTACTGAACTAACATCTGTCTCAATTACCAATCTGCAATTTATCATTATTTCAGTGATATCCGTTAAAAAAAAAAGTAAGTTTTTGGGCTTTGGGAAACATGAATTACATGCAAAATATAAATAAATATAAAATATATTTTTAAATAATCACAATTATATATATACACATACATATTGTACATATGTATTGAATGAATATATATTTTTAATACATACTTTATTTTATATATATATTCATGTATTTGATTTGTTTTATTATTATGATTAAAAAAGAAACAAACAAAATGAAACACACCTCCTGTTACTTTAACGCCCATAAAGTATCAAAGATGCTGATGGTAAGAGGAGAAATGTCTGTATGAGTTGCTCTTTTAGAGGATACGGTGATAACGTAAATGAGTTCTCTCTCCATTTCATACATTGAGTCAAAGACACACACAACATTCACAACACACAGTAACACAAACTCAATAAAACACAGACATGGCACACACCACAACATCAATACTGGAAGGCCACACACACACACACACACACACACACACTTTGAAGGATAAAAGAGCTTGTGGCCGCGAGCCAAGAATGATCTCAATGGCTCCTTCAGCCTTTGCAGGAAAGAGAAGCATATCGATTGAGTCTCAAGGCATCGCCTGTATCAGGGTGTGTGAGTACACATATATTTACATATAGGTGAGTGTGTGTGTCTGTGTTTAGATTTTGCATGCATGTAAACCCAACCTCCATCTGGTCCTAAAATGGATTATTCAGCAAGAATATAATATGTGGTCTGAAAAACAATGAAAATGGACCCTATTCAAAGGAGAGCGGAAGAGCAAGACATGGCGGGAAGATCACAACAGTCCATCACAGAAGACCGACCCTGATTGATTGAATAAAATATTATTTCCCCACCTTCGATCATCCCGGGTGAGTCTGGCGCGATTGCATCTTTTTGCTCGGGAAACCACACTGGCTGCCGTCCGTCTTATCGGACTTACAGCTGGAGATCGGAGCAGAAGGCACACAAGATAACTTTATACGTCTCCGACCTCCTCCACTGCCCGGACCAGAACCCTGCGTCACGGCTTGGGATTGATGCTATGCTTATTGAACATAACGCCGGACCAAATAGCCTCTCTTGCTTTTACACTGTGAATAATGCAGGAGCCACGTAGTCCTTCGAGCACAGATAAATAATCTATGGAAGCTTCCTGTTGGGTTGAAGCTGGGACGCCCAAACACACCTCCAATAGTCGGGCGTCTGACTTCAGATCAATGTTTTACATTCGATTTTTTTTATAATTCTTTTGCACAATGTGGATTGAGGTGAAGCGAAGCAATTAATATTCATCATTAGCTACAGTAGTATTTCTCAGGGTTAGGGATTTTCTTTAGTGTGTGATTGTACCTGGCAGACAATAATAAAAAAAAAATCTTACAAACATTAAAGGACAGACATAAGGATGGGCTATTATGACCTTATCAACTGCATGCAGCGCCCAGGAAACCAGTCAGAACACTTTAGAAAACCACATAACTACACCCTGGCAACCATTTGCAACACTTAAAGGCACAGTATGTAAGTTTCACCGCTAGAGGTCGCTTATTCAAAACCATAACTAAGTGGTAGCTGGTGACACCGTGAATGAGCGTGGGATAATGCGAGTTGTCGTCTTTCAGCCGTCAAAACAAGCTGGCAAAAAAAGTCCGTCTTGTCAGATTTACAGCCAATGGAAAGCAATCCGGCATGACTCGGCAGAAATCATATTCATGGGTGAGCTAATGTATTAAAGTTTCATTAATGTTACTGTGGTATGAAGCAAGACAGGCTGAGAGCCTGGGACATTTTACACTTCTGTTTTGGCCCTTTGGTTTTTTTTATGTTTATTTTACGATTAAAGTTACGTTTAATGTTTCCTTCCTTGAACTTTGTTACAGTTACAGTTAAATTTTCTATTATGAAATAGCCAGTCAAATAAAGGCTTTTTATCAATTCCTAAGAAGAGTGCCTTGGATTTCCTTCTACTACTATTTGTTACGTTTGATTACTTAAATTCACATTATTTCATCTTATTCTAATGAAATAGCCACTAGTGCTAAAATTACTACTTATACAGGTCACTTTATCTGACGAATTTTAAATTGTGGAGTAACGCAGAGCTGTTCCCTTTCGTCCTGGGAACTCCGACGTGTCGTCGGGGGAGTTCCCTGACGAATTGGGATCACGCTAGGGAGCCTATTGCCTTTGAGAGAATTAAAACGAGCCAATGGAATTGGCATGCAAAATTTGCATTCCGCAGCCCGCCTACCAGCGCGGGTATAAAAAGCGGAAGTAAATATTGCGTAATGCTTTTAGCTTCGGAGCCTCCAGTGTGTCTCTTTGAGCTGCTGTGTCCTCTGAGAAAGCTTTTTTGAGAAGAAAGAAGAACGAGCGTCTTTCGGTCTTTCGGAGAAGAGAAGAATCCTCTGCTGCTGGCATGACGGCACTCGAGCGACCATCGCTTCCCGCGGCTGGCTTAAAAAAAAAAAAAAAAGCTGTTTTAACGGCTGGTATTGGGTGGTGAGTGCAGCACTCAGGCTTGCAGTTTCCCCGTTTGTCTGCCGCGGTGGTCCCTCTGTGCCTCGGCACATTTAAAGAGTTTTCTTTCTTTTCTCTAAAAGAGCAACACGGGTGTTTCGCGTCCTTTTCAGGATGACGTTTCACCCGTGCGTTTCTTGATGCGGTCGATCTCTCCCTCAGGATGATGGCCACAAATACTGCCTCTCGTGCTTGGGCTTAGCGCACGCTGAGGCAGCGTTTGTGGATGAGTCATGCTCTCACTGTGGGAAAATGACTCTCGCGACGCTGCGTTCGAGACTGAGAACCCTGAAACATGGGGGAGTCCCTTCAGAAAATCCCAGATCTAGTTCGTCTGTCGATTCAGTTCGGCAGGCGGCTACTTCTGTGATTCCTGTTGGTGAGCGTATGAGGATTACTGTGAGCAATGTTTCGACTGGTGAAAGATCCTATCGGCATCCTCACACCTCTAGTAGCTCGCGGCCATCGGCGCTTCCGTTGGAGCGGCCGGAGCCCCCTCGGGCGGTTCCGGTTGTCTCCTTCGGAGCACCACCTGAGGATCAGATGTCGATCGCGGCATCGGAGGAGGAGCGGTCATCTTCTGGTGATGACTCGGCAGGACTGCCCCCTTCGGGTGTGGTGGTTCAGCCTGAGCCGGATCCAGAAATGGCTGCTATGCTCGAACGGGCGGCTGCGAATGTCGGGCTTGTGTGGAACCCTCCGCCGGGTCCCGAACCTTCGCGGCTGGATGATTGGTGTATTGGGGCGGGCCGTTCTGTTGCGCCACGGCCTGCTCCAGTCCCATTCTTCCCTGAAGTGCATGAGGAGTTGAGGAAGTCTTGGCTGGCACCTTTTGCGTCCAGGCGTGGACATCCTCGCTCCTCCCTCCTCACCACCCTGGACAGTGGAGCGGTGCACGGGTACGAGGGAATCCCCCCAGTGGAGCGGTCGGTAGCGATGCTATTGTGTCCTAAGACCGCTTCCGCTTGGCGGGGTGCCCCTTCACTCCCCTCCCGCGCCTGTAGGTTTTCCTCCGGTCTGACCAAGGATGCCTACGTGGCATGTGGAGACACCGCTTCCACCCTGCATGCCATGGCGCTTTTGCAAGTACATCAAGCAAAGGCGCTCCATGACTTGCAGGCGGGTGGTTCTGACCCGGCTCTGCTGCAGGAGCTGCGTGTGGCGACGGACTTCGCCCTCCGGGCGACGAAAGTCGCCGCACGTTCGCTGGGTCGGGCGATGTCCACTTTAGTGGTCCAGGAACGCCACCTATGGCTGACCCTGGCTGAGATGCGGGAAGCGGAGAAGAACAGACTTCTCAACTTCCCCATTTCCCAGGGCGGCCTCTTCGGCGACGCGGTGGAGACCTTAGCCCAAGAGTTCTCCGCCGCCCAGAAGCAGTCGGAGGCGATACGGCACGTCCTGCACAGGAGACAGGCTGCTGCGGGTCCGTCTTCTGCTCCTGTTGAACCTCCAGCTGCTTCCCGTCGCCGAGGCCGTCCTCCTGCGCCAGCTCCCCCTCCAGCGCAGCCTTCCAACCCTGGAGTGAGGAAGTCTGGTCGTAAGAGGTCGGCCAAACCCGCTCAGACGCCCCCGGCCCCTTCCCGTAAAAGGAAGGGAGGGAAGCGCTCCTGAGACGGGCGACCTGAAGGAGGACCAGATGACTGCTCTTCAGGAGGGTGCCCCTGCACGCCTCCTTCCCCCGGGGGAGGGCCGGGCGGAGAATTTTTTGTTTTGTATGAAAAAACTTTCTGTTCCGCCGCTGGCCACTCGGTCAGCGGTACCCAAAAATTCATTAAAAGAGCAGTTTCTCCTTCCTCCTTCAGGTCATCCTCGGTCGAGACTGGTGGGCACACAGTCTCCTCCGTCCAAGAGGGTCAGAATGGCAGTGGGTGCTGTCACCGAGCAGCATCGCTCCCGTTCCCCTCTTCCCAGTCTGCAGAGAGCAGCGACGCTTCCTCGGTTGCGTCGCTCCTCTCAGCGGCTGGGCCCAGAGGGGCAGAGACCAGCTCACGAGGAGGCAGGGCCTCGTACCTCGTCTCTTCCCCTCCTCTCGCCAAGGGGCAGCCCGCAGCAGAAAGCCCACGCGCTCTCTCTGCCGTCTGCCCCTCGGTGGAAGCAGGTCTCTGGCAAACTCCACGCCCAGACCCCGCTTCCAGTGGCCACATCGCCACTGCAGCCGGGTCCCTGCCTTCCACCTCGCTGCCCCTCCGCGGGTACGCCGGTGGTCCGGGTGGGCTTGTTGGCTCGGTACCTGGAAGCCTGGCTAGAGCTTCCGGGTCCGTCTCGATGGCTCATCCGCACCATCCGGTTCGGCTATGCAATTCAGTTTGCACGCCGGCCTCCCAGGTTCAGGGGCGTCCACTTCACCCGTGTGCGGTCAGTGGATGCCCCTATCCTGCGGAAAGAGATCGATGTCCTGCTGGCGAAGGACGCGATCGAGCCGGTCCCTCCTGCCGAGATGAGGTCCGGGTTCTACAGCCCCTACTTCATTGTACCCAAGAAAGGCGGTGGGTTACGGCCAATCCTGGACCTGCGAGTTTTGAATCGGGCCCTGCACAAACTCCCGTTCAAGATGCTCACGCAGAAGCGCATTTTCGAGTGCATCCGTCCCCAGGATTGGTTTGCAGCGATCGACCTGAAGGACGCGTACTTTCACGTCTCGATTCTTCCTCGTCACAGACCGTTTCTTCGGTTTGCTTTCGAGGGTCGAGCGTATCAGTACAAAGTCCTACCCTTCGGGCTGGCCCTGTCACCCCGCGTCTTCACGAAAGTCGCGGAGGCGGCCATTGTTCCCATGAGAGAACAAGGCGTTCGCATTCTCAACTATCTCGACGACTGGCTCATTCTGGCTCACTCGCGACATGTGTTGTGCGAGCACAGGGACATGGTGCTACGGCATCTCAGCCGGTTGGGGCTTCAGGTCAACTGGGACAAGAGCAAACTCTGCGCCGTGCAGAGGATCTCTTATCTCGGTATGGAGTTGGACTCGGTCGCCAAGACAGCGCGCCTCACGGAGGAGCGCGTCCAGTCAGTGCTCACCTGCCTCAGGTCTTTTCGAGGCAGGACAGCGGTCCCACTGAAACAATTTCAGAGGCTCCTGGGGCATATGGCAGCCGCAGCCGCAGTAACGCCGCTCGGCCTGTTACATATGAGACCACTCCAGCACTGGCTTCACGATCGAGTCCCGAGGTGGGCGTGGCAGAGCGGCACGTTCCGGGTCAAAGTAACCCCGCACTGTCGCCAAACCTTCTCCCCGTGGTCGGATCCTGCGTTTCTACGGGCCGGAGTGCCCCTACTCCAGGTTTCCAGGCATGCTGTGGTTTTCACAGATGCCTCTGCCATGGGGTGGGGGGCCACGTACAAAGGGCATGCAGTCTCGGGTCTGTGGACGGGGCCCCAGCTGCATTGGCATATCAACTGCCTAGAGTTGCAAGCAGTACGCTTGGCTTTATGCCGCCTCAAGGGGCTCCTCAAAGACAAGCACGTACTGGTCCGTACGGACAGCACTGCGACCGTTGCGTACATCAACCGACAAGGTGGTCTACGCTCCCGCCGCATGTCGCGACTCGCCTCCCACCTCCTCCTATGGAGTCAGAAGCATCTGAGGTCGCTTCGCGCCACTCATGTTCCAGGGGAGCTCAACCGTGTGGCAGACGAGCTTTCACGGTTGCCTCCCCTGCCAGGAGAATGGCGACTCCATCCCCAGGCGGTTCAGCTGATCTGGAGTGTTTTCGGACTCGCACAGGTAGACCTGTTTGCCTCTCCGGACACGACCCATTGCCAGTGGTTTTACTCCCTGTCCGAGGGGACCCTCGGCACGGACGCCCTGGCTCACAGCTGGCCCCGGGACCTGCGCAAGTATGCGTTTCCCCCAGTGAGCCTTCTTGCACAGACTCTGTGCAAGGTCAGGGAGGACGAGGAGCAGGTCTTGTTAGTGGCGCCTTATTGGCCCACCAGGACTTGGTTCACGGAACTTATGCTCCTCACGACAGCCCCTCCTTGGCCGATTCCTCTGAGGAAGGACCTCCTTTCTCAGAGACGGGGCACTCTATGGCACCCGCGTCCAGACCTCTGGAAACTCCATGTCTGGTCCCTGGACGGGACGCGGAGGTTCTAGGTGGTCTACCACAGGCAGTGGTAAGCACCATCACTTCTGCTAGAGCCCCCTCTACGAGGCGCCTCTATGCATTGAAATGGAACCTATTCGTCGAATGGTGTTCCTCCCACCGGGAGGACCCCCGAACTTGCCCGGTCAGAGTCGTGCTTTCCTTCCTACAAGATGGGTTGGAGCGAAGGCTGTCTCCCTCCACCCTCAAAGTGTATGTTGCCGCAATAGCCGCACATCACGATGTAGTAGAAGGTAAGTCCGTGGGGAAGCACGACCTGATCATCAGATTCCTCAAGGGTGCTAGGAGGTTAAATCCACCTCGTGTTTTACACTCTGTACCCTCTTGGGACCTAGCTCTGGTACTTAGAGCTCTTCAAAGTCCTCCCTTTGAGCCTTTGCTGACAGTCGAGCTGAATATCCTGTCCATTAAGACAGCGCTCCTGTTGGCATTGGCCTCTTTTAAGAGGGTCGGGGATCTGCAAGCTTTTTCGGTCGACGAATCGTGCCTAGAGTTCGGGCCGGGCCTTTCTCGCGTTATATTGAGACCCCGGCCCGGATATGTGCCCAAGGTTCCTACCACTCCCTTCGTGGATCAGGTAGTGAACCTGCAAGCGCTGCCCCAGGAGGAGGCAGACCCAGCCCTAGCTTTTCTCTGTCCAGTCCGCGCCCTGCGGGTTTACACTGACAGAACGCAAAGCTTCAGGACCTCAGACCAGCTCTTTGTCTGTTACGGAGGCCGGCAGAAGGGGAAGGCCGTCTCCAAGCAGAGGTTAGCTCACTGGTTAGTGGATGCTATCACCCAAGCGTATGAAGCTTCGGGTGAGCCTTGTCCTCCCAGGTTGCGTGCTCACTCTACAAGAGGTGTTGCCGCCTCCTGGGCGTTGGCTCAAGGCGCCTCGCTGACAGACATTTGTAGAGCTGCGGGCTGGGCGACACCGAACACGTTCGCTAGATTCTATAGCCTACGTGTGGAACCTATTTCCTCCCGAGTACTCGCTACGGCCAGTGGTGCGAGGGAATAGGTTGTGTCGGCTTGCTACGCCACTCCGTGCCTCAGCCGGATACGTGCGTCTTTCGCTCCGTTGGCGCCATACGTTGGTTAGCCTCGTGAGTTCCTCCATCACCCCTTCGGTGCCAGGCGTGGCGGACCGCCGGCGCCAGGTCTACTACCTCTATGGAGTTGTTGTGTAGACTGGGTGTTATGTCCAGTGGTCTCTTCGGTGACCCATTATGCCACGTGCAGTCTAGCCGTGTCTTCCCCTTGACAGACTCGTTCTGTCGTCCCTGTTGAGTACGCTCCCACTCCCCTTGGAGGGGACTACCTCAGGGACTGCCATATGTTTCACTATCCCCCTGGGCTAGTACATATGTGTATTCCAGGCCTTCTTCAGGCATCTGGCTTCCGCAGCGTTCCCTTCCCCTGTTTACGGGTTGGGCACGCTTTCCCAGTGTTATCCTATCCACTGTGCGGGTCTTGCGGAACAGCAGTGCGATTCCCTTGCTAGCTCCCGTAATTTGTAAAACTGCTTGGGTAGCTTAGCTGGGCGCTGGAAGGGGCCAGCACCATGGCGTTTTGTTAGGGATCCCAATTCGTCAGGGAACTCCCCCGACGACACGTCGGAGTTCCCAGGACGAAAGGGAACGTCTCGGTTACGTATGTAACCCTCGTTCCCTGAGTACAGGGAACGGAGACGTGTCGTCCCTTCGCCATGTTGCTGTACGTTCGCGGAGGACTGGACACTGTTCGGCTCCTCAGCGAAAAGCATTACGCAATATTTACTTCCGCTTTTTATACCCGCGCTGGTAGGCGGGCTGCGGAATGCAAATTTTGCATGCCAATTCCATTGGCTCGTTTTAATTCTCTCAAAGGCAATAGGCTCCCTAGCGTGATCCCAATTCGTCAGGGAACTCCCCCGACGACACGTCTCCGTTCCCTGTACTCAGGGAACGAGGGTTACATACGTAACCGAGACGTTTTACTTGGTCAAAACAATCATACTAAAATACATTTGAGCGTGTTGAAAGTTGTTAACGTTACTCTGTGGCTGCTATAAGACACTTGTTGCACATTGCATTAAGCTAGATCAATATTAGAATATCATATTAATGAAAGCTTGATGACTTGTGTTGCGAAATGGCATGCAATTCGTTTTAAAACATACTGTATGGTGGAGAAAATGCTGTATTACTGTTAATAAAGCTCTTTCTGATTATGCTAGGTTGACTCTGAGACATGGTACATTCATGTGACTAGAGATTCAAACAACAAGACTAAACGTTTTGAGCTATATAGCAATGATTAGTTTTCTGTCAATAAATGTATCCAAACAGTTCCTCGCCTGTCTAATAAAACATAACATTAAAGGTGTTTCCATGTTTTCTACGGAAGGAAAACAGGAAATCGAGGGTAAGACGGATATGACATCAATGACATGGACTGTTACACTGGTTAAGATAGCTGATTTCTCTGGATTTAAACATTTGGAAACATTTGGGATAATGTACACAAGTCAACAAAATATTTAATATTGTTTGGTAACACTTAATTTTACAGTGTCCTTATTACATGTTACATGCAATAACTATTAATTATTCATAATTACATGCAACTAATTCTAAACCAAATCCCAAACCTAAACCTAACTGTCAGGGTAGGGACTGGACTCAGACAGGTGGTAAGTGAAGTAGTTTATTAAACAGGTTTTGCAGAACCAGGTCAGAGGTATGGTGAGTATGAAGACAGATGATACTTGAATGGTAACTTAACTGAAGATTAACTAGAGTCTCTTTTGCAGATGCAGGTGAAGGATCCCGGGGACGGATGCAGACGAATGGCTGAAGACTGAAGATGAGTACTGAAGGCCAGGTTTGCATAAAGTCCACAGGAAGGCAGGTAAGTAGTGTTGAAGAGTCTGTGTGTCACGTAACGACGAGATCAGACCCAGAAGTGAGGGGAAAGAGACACTTTATGGGCCTGATGATGGGAAACAGGTGAAGGTGATCAGTGCTTGTAGAGTGCCTGCAGGTGTGGGCCAGGGAGGATGATGGGACTTGGAGTGAAGAGGAGGAGCTTAGGTGGTGACTGTGACAGTACTCCCCCCTCCCGGGAGGTGCGACCTCGCGCCGTAAAGGAGATGGAGGAGGTTTGGGAGGAGGAAGCGGAGCAGGCGACGGGCTGGAAACAGGGCTAGGAACAGGGCTGAAGACAGGCAGGTACCAGGCAGAAGGAAGACTAGACAGACTGACGAGCCATGGTGCTGGAGGGAGGAGCCACGGAGGCTGAAGGGCAAGGGGTTTGGTGGCGATGACAGACAGAGGCGGAACCGATGACAAGGAATGACAGGGGGAAGATGGAAGTTTGCTAGGACACGGTGGAGCAGAGGGTTCAGAGTGACCGGGGGAATCCGCAGGCTCAGGCGACCAAAGTGTAGCTGGGGGTACTGAAGGGCGCGGCGGAGACAGAGGGACTGGGGACAAAAGATGAGCAGAAGGGAGAGAGGAGTCCAAGGGAGCCGGGGGGATGAAGGGACGAGGCGAAGCCAGAGGAGAGAAGTCCAGAGGCGAGGGAAGGTCGACGAGGGACCCAAGCGAATCCGGGGGGACGAGGGAGCCTGGCGGAACTGGTGAACTGAAGGACCACGGTGGAGCTGAGGGAGGTAAGAGCCAAGGGTGAGACAGTGGAGTGATGGGCCGATATGGAATCCTGGACAAAGCAGTTGAAGGCGGAACCCAGGAATCCAAAGTCCAGGATGATGCTGGGGACTGGAAGCGCCACAGCGAGCCCACTAATCCACTGAATTCTAGAGGGTGAGTGACAGGGCTGACAGGAGGCAGAGGAGATGAGGAAGGCTGATGACAGACGAGAGGAGGCGGGAGAGGGAGGCTGGGTTGGACTTCATAGACAGACTGGGGAACAGAAATTTCAGGTTCGACGGACCAGGCAAGAGGTGCTGGCTCAGGACTGGCCAGAACCAGCGGGTATCGCTCGGGGCTGGACGGAACCAGCGTTGCAGGTTCGGGACTGGACGGGACCAGCGGTGAAGGAAGCTCTGGGCTGGACGGGACCAGCGGCGAGGGCTTGGCTGGGCTGGACGGGACCAGCGGCGAAGAGGGCTTTGAGCTGGGCAGGACCAGTGACAAAGAGAGCTCTGGGCTGGACAGGACCAGCGGCGAAGAGGGCTTTGAGCTGGACAGGACCAGCGGCGAAGGCTCTATGCTGGACGGGACCAGCGGCGAAGGAAGCTCGGTGCTGGACGGGACCAGCGGCAAAGAGGGCCTAGGCTGGACGGTCTCTGGCTGGACGGTCTCTGGCTGGACGTGGCTGACGTGAAGCTCTGGCTGGAAGTGGCTGACGTGAAGCTCTGGCTGGACGTGGCTGACGTGAAACTCTGGCTGGACGTGGCTGACGTGAAGCTCTGGCTGGACGTGGCTGACGTGAAGCTCGACGGGAAGAGATCCTGGAAGGTCGTGAAGATCAGGCTGTGAGATGGCATACTGAGGGATAAAGGACTTCAGGCATCGATTGATCGCGTCTTTCCAGTCCAGACCGGTCAGATCTGGAAGCTCCCTCGGATTGATTTGTCTAGCCCCCATCCAGTAACATGCCTTGATTGCTTCACTGTCTAGGGTGCTGGTGGCGACAAGCAGAACAAACCTTTCTGTGTACTCAAACAGATTAAAGCTCTGCTGAGCCGCCGCCGCGATATGATCAGCTAGTTCCCAACTCATCTTCGGGTCTCCGCTGGATTCTGCATTGTAGGTCTGATCTTTTGTCAGGGTAGGGACTGGACTCAGACAGGTGGTAAGTGAAGTAGTTTATTAAACAGGTTTTGCAGAACCAGGTCAGAGGTATGGTGAGTATGAAGACAGATGATACTTGAATGGTAACTTAACTGAAGATTAACTAGAGTCTCTTTTGCAGATGCAGGTGAAGGATCCCGGGGACGGATGCAGACGAATGGCTGAAGACTGAAGATGAGTACTGAAGGCAAGGTTTGCATAAAGTCCACAGGAAGGCAGGTAAGTAGTGTTGAAGCGTCTGTGTGTCACGTAACGACGAGATCAGACCCAGAAGTGAGGGGAAAGAGACACTTTATGGGCCTGATGATGGGAAACAGGTGAAGGTGATCAGTGCTTGTAGAGTGCCTGCAGGTGTGGGCCAGGGAGGATGATGGGACTGTGAGCTTAGGTGGTGACTGTGACACTAACCCTATAGTAAGTACACGTGGTTAATTATTATTACTTTCAGGTAGTTCTTAAATGCATGCATGCATTGTAACATGGACACATTAAAATAAAGGGTAACCTATTGTTTTATTGGTTTTTGGATATTTTATTCAAAAAATCGTACATATTGTAGCTTTAAGCATCGTGATAAGTAAGACAAAGTCTAATCTCTAGAGAACTATTAACAGCTGTCTTACACGCACACACACTTTTGAGACTTCGTCTTCAAAAAGAAACACAGCACTGTTTGTGGATTAATCATATCTGTGCAATCGTTTCATGATTATACAATTTACGTTTAAGTAGCAGTGCTTTTAGCACAATCAAATAAAAGATCGAGTAGAAGTGAATGTGTTTACGGCAGTGCTGCACTAACACCGCTAAATGCTAGACATGAGGAAGCACATTAGCCTGAGCTGATACCGGCTGGGATAATTTGGGTGAAACGGTTCCTCTTTTTAAGAAACATTGGCTCCCTGAGCTGGATGAGATTAGCTTTGACAAATGTACAATATGCTGTTTCATGTCCACAAAAAGCATATGAAAGTCAGTGAGACAGAGTTAGCGAGAGATGGAACTCAATGATAAACACAAGTTGACAGGTTCCAGCACCATTGGCAGCCATCTTTTCTTTTCCCGCTCCGGGAATTCCCAGAAGCTCTAGCAATAATCCATATGCTTTTATTTTTCTGCTCTGTACCTCACAAGCTCTCTCTGTGTTTTCCTCAGAGGCTCACCCACGATCGTCTTACTCATTCACAAAGTTTCTTTATGGATTTCTGCCTCTATTTCTTCTCCAGCCTCCACACCAGGGACTCGGGGTTCGATACACCTACCTGCTGTGAGTTCCAAATTCGTTTGAGCGGATTGTGAGGAAGAGGAGGAGGAGGGTTGTGGAGAGAATCCTTGAGAGGAGAGATCAGTTCTATCACAAACACACCTGCTGAGTCACTCAAAACTGCTGGATTCTGGCTATAGTCTAGCCTGGCCTCTTACAATGCTTTAAAGTCATGTTGGAATGACCGGAATTACGTCATGAGTGCAGCTAGACAATCTCGCAATTTTTGACTCAATTAAACAATCATGGCAAAGTTGTAACAATAAATATCGACCAAACAGTTTCGCCTTTTATGCATTTTGTGTACAGGAGATGAAAAACAGCGATAAAACTTGTTGGAAAAGACTACTCGTTTAGCTGGTTTATGAGGCGCCAGACTAAACTACATTTCCCACCATTCTTTATGGCTGCACAACAATGATAAAATACAGATAAAGCACCAATTACACACCTAATGTACATCCTTTACTGTTTTTGTTGTTGCATTAGCACTAAAAAGCTTCCTGACTTTGTCAGAAAGTAGAAAAGAGTGGAACAAAAATGCTGCTGCTCAGTGAGTACAACCAAAATCATTGAAGCCACATCACATCATAATTATGACTTCTGAACTTGTAAGTAGGAACTTCCCAGGGGGACTTGAGTCTGGGAGGTTTTAGTGCATGAATGCATTTAACAGAGTTTGGCTTTAAGAAATGCAGGCAAAACACTGTGCATGTGGTCAAGATCTGCGTAGATCATGAGCTTGCTAGTCACTGCAACTTGTTGATTTGTTTTGCTGCATTATATTGCATACGAATGCATTACATTTGTGTTTACGAACCGCAAAGCTAAATTATGTTTTATTAACAAAGTTCGGGAGAAGCACGTTCAGATAATTAACACGGGTGGAGAGCACTCAGCAATCATGATTAAAACGTGTATATCTAGACTCAGCAGTCTCACCTCATTTCTCTGACAGTTTAGCAGCATCCCTCCACCACCCCTTCTCCACTCTTCTAGTCCTAAACCACTTTACATACATACAGGGGGGAGTACTCTGGGTTCGGGCCGAATTCCGAGCTCGGAGCTCTCCCCCCGGAAAGCACGCCAAATACGCATTATACTTTATTCCCTTTAATTGTAAGTGTGAACTCGTGAACTGTCTGTCTGAAAACCCTGAGACAACAAAAACCCCAATGGTTTCCAAGATCTCTTTCACAGATTGTCGCAGCAAAATACATGTGATTACTAGGTAATCATACTTGATCGGTCTCTCACTCCCCCTGCTGGCTCGGAGGACAAAAAGACACAAGACGGCCCGTTTTACTGATTGTTTCTTGGTCAGTCTCCCTCTCTTAATTAAGCAGCATTGGCCTGTATGTTTCTCCACTCGAGCCATTAGCAGCCATTCTAATAGCCTTGATTTATTCCTGTTGGTTTAATCTGTGAGTCTCCAGGCGAATGGAACAACTTGCACGACGGATGCACATCTGTTACATCCTCAGTCTTATGCTATTCGGGTGGGGGTGTATGTGTGTGTCTATACGCACAACAGATGTGTGTGTACATTCAATCATAATGCGCACAACAGAGTCTTTATTCGCCAGACGACTTGGGCCGGTGGAATTGGTTTTCACGACAGTACACACGCTACGGCACACGTGTCGCACGGAGCCTGTCAAAGCGAGACAAACTAAACTAAACAAAATAATAGGCTTAAATATCATGATGAAAAAAACAAAAGCAAATGGCACAAAGCAAATCGGATTAAATAGAGTTATGGGTAGAACAGTTTGCCTCACTGCAGGAAAATTCCTTGAGACTGTGATACTAAAATATTCTTTCCCTCTGCAAATAACGGTCTGTTCCTCACGGGTGAATCTCACAAAAAACAAACACAAGTCTGGGGCGTATTTCAGCACAAAATAAAAATAAAGCAATAAATAAGTAATTATAAGAAGATTTTTTTTTTTGGACTGACATTTTCATGCTTAAGTTTTGATTGTGTTCTATGTAATTCATATTCTCAATGTGAAAACTTTAAATTTTCATTACAATTTGAATACATATATGTAAAATAATTCATTTAAAAAATGCATTATGGTAAAATTACGCCAAAAAGTAAAAAAAATAGGCTTCAATTTAATTGAAACTAAGATTTGGTGACTCTCTCCCTCTCCCTCTCCTCTCTCTCTCTCTCTCTCTCTCTCTCTCTCTCTCTCTCTCTCTCTCTCTCTCTCTCTCTCACACACACACACACACACGTTGGGTTTCTATGTTTTATGGGGACATTCGTAAAATCTGTATATTTTATCCCCTTACACTAACCCTACCTCTAAAACTTTGCTTCACAGAAAACTTTCTGCTATTTCAGATTTTCAAAACACATTATTCAGTATGATTTATAAATGTAGGGGACGTAGGGAATACCAGGACCAGACACACACACACACACACACAGATCCCATCCCCACTGGTTTCATTCGCAGCTCCATCATCATAGTTTCTTAGTGAAACTACCTAACTACTGCAATTATCCTCTCTGTCGCTGTGACTACCGCTCCCATGGCTACTGCCACCATCGCTAGGTAACCGGGGACTCTGGTGGATGCTGGTAAATGGCTTAGTTCTTTATCAGAGCAAACAGAGCGAGTGGAGGGATAGAGAGAGTGTTTTAATGTGTGTTTGGTGTCTAGAGGGCAGGAATGGCTTATGATGGAGAGCTCAGGGGCAGGTTTCTGTGCCTTTATAAGTGCTCTGGTGAACTGTTTCCCAACACTGCTGTTCAAGTACCTACTGTATGTTTGTAATTATGCAGTCAGAATTAGATGTGGTAAGATAAAATGCGAATAATGAAAAGACAATAAATGAATAAAGAAAAGGTTTGATTCACAAATAAATTACTTCTATGAGATCTTCTAATGAACTATTGTATCTTTTTGACCTATTTGTTAAAAAAAAAAACAGACTAAAAGTCATATGTTGTTTAAATCCAAGGGTCAGAGAAAGGGTGTTAAATGGATGTACAAAACTATATTATGATTATTTTAGTCTAAGGAAAAAAAGAAACCATGCTACAAAATGAATAATACTTCCCATTTAAAAACTGCAGAGATGCCCTGCAGCGCCTTTTCTTTTGAACTCAATCTCTCTCTCTCTCTCTCTCTCTCTCTCTCTCTCAAGCCTTTGGGCATTTGTGTCATTGTTGCAGCCTAAAATCCCATGAGTCTCTCGTAGAGACAAAATAAAACACATTTGAATCTGATTTAAGTCCTAATGTACGCTAATGTATCCTACTTCGCTTGATTGGATCCAGAAATAAGAAATGTGCTTATTGGTTGAACACACACACAAACGGCCTGAAATATGTGTATCCCAATGTAATGTAAAATGCAAATTTCCAAAAGGATGATTCTCTGGAAATAGTTCTGTTCTAGGATTTTACATCCTAATACATATAATTACACGGCCAGCAAACTGGAAAACAAACCAAAAGACTCGCCACCATTGCCCTTTCAGCCCAGTGCAGGTGAAACCGTCATCAGTCAGAATGTCGTTGTTCATTCAGACCTGCCGTCCCTTCAGACAGAAACATCTTGTATGATTATTGATTCAACATCAGCTGTCCACCCATTTTCTACCCTGTTTTCAACATGTCAAACAAATTTGGAGGAATGATCCGCACTGAAAAACGGCCCGAGGGATGTTCTATAGCAGAGTCTGCGATCGGCACCACACATAATGCTTTTCACAGACGGACAAATACACATTTCATGCCTGTCATATTTCCTAAGCTTGTGTTGAATTGTGTTAAACGTTTAAAGAATTACATTTGCCTGGAAATTAGGTTTTAAAGAGATAGTTCACCCAATAGAACATTCTGCAATCTTTTACTCATCTCCTTAAATCTTTGGAACGACATGAGGGTATTGCTCTTTTCAAAATAACAAAAGCATATAGTGACCAGGGCCATTCAAGCTCAAAAACAGACAAAAAGTTACCATAAAAGAAGTCCATACAATTTGGCTGATTCATGAAAATCATGTATTTTAGAAGCATTACATGTGCCTGGAAAATACATTTTAAAGTGAAATGTTCACTTAAAATGATCATTCTGTTATGTTCACTCACCCTTCTGTTGTTCCAAACATTTAATGCAACATTAATTACAACGTCGACCAGGCCAACATTTACACATATTCAATTTGCACATATTCAAGCTTGGCATGTTAAGACAAATATCATTGGTTCTTGCATGCAATAATGAATTGGGACGACTTCAGAAGATTTGAATATAGCGCACAACTGTATGGACCAGTTAAAGCTGCTTTGAAACAGTCTATATTGTTAAAAGCGCTATATAAATGAAGGTGACTTGACTTGACTATGTGATGCTTTAATTGTCCCGTGTTTTTAGTTTGATAGCTGCAGTTCCCATTAACTCTAGCTGTATAAAAAAGAACAACGACATTCAGCTAAACATTTCATTTGGTGTTTCATAGTCACAGTGGTAATAAACAATGACAGAATTGTAATATTTAGACGATCCATCCCTTTAAAGGCTACACATGCCTTCTCAATGTCTATCAGCAGTGTTTATGCGTTAAACGTTGCCTCCGTCTCATAAAGCTGAGTAAGATCAGTGCGCGCGGCTCAGGTGAACGACTCGTGTAGGTAGAGCATCAGAGGAGACCGCACTCATCCGTAGGTTCGTTCTATCACCGCGCTAAATCGGCAATGTGCTGACATTTCTCTTCATTAGAGGCAGTGAGCGGGAACGCGGGGACCGGAGACATGCTTCATTACGGTTCTTCATTTAAAGGGGCCATGCCTGAGCTGACACATTAGAGTCATCCGCAGTGGGACGGCCAGCGGTGCGAGGGGAGGGCTGTTTTCAAGAGGGCTTCAGATCTTAGAAAGGTCATGTAAAATGGACAAACACACACAAACACATCCTCGCTCAAGCAAGATCAATGATGAACATCCTTAAGCCATGAAATCAGCCAGACAAAAAATAACAGACAGCAGTTTTCTCTTCAGTGTTTGGGAAACCTGTTCGAACACAATCATATTTCCAATCTATTTGGTGACACCAATGCCAGATGCACACAAATCCTCCAAATCTGACATTGACATATAAACAGGTTAGTCATGTAGTTTGATTGTGCATTGATGTGCATTTGTGCAAGTTTCCCGCTGTGGAGAGATCGTATCACGTTTCTAATAGCGAACAGCCTCTCACCTCGACTCCCTGCACTTTGAGCTTCATGTGATCCTCCCGCGTGGTTTTCCCATCTTTCCTCTTCTTCCAGCAGTAGCCATCTTTTCTGTACTTCACCTTCTTCCTGTTGTAGAGGATCATAGACCCATTCTGCGGCCTGAGACAGAGAAAAAGAGAGAGTTTTAATGACACTGCCACAGAATAAGAGGGATTGAAAGGCTCTGAGGGATAAACACATACTTTTATGTACTATTATATAATGTAGTCGAAATTTAGAAACTATAAAGTATCCAAAAGTGAAAAAACTAAATGAAATTATGTTTTTGAAAGACTGAGAAAGAAAGACACTATGGGCCAGGTTTACTAAACAGGGTAAATTAGCATGAAAGCATAATTTCATTACAGAGCCGATGGGGGTGTAAAGTTCTGCTCGTGATCTACTGACGACACGCAAAATAAAGAACACAGAGCAACCAAGAGCAGAGCAAATTAGCATCTGGTTTAAGATGCAAACCTAAAAGTAAATCACCTTGCATAATTTTTTCAATCCTCTCCTCCTAGAAATGTTGCGTCTGAAAGGGAAACTCCTACAAATGCATACGCAATAAGATCAGCCGCAATAATAACCCTGTCCACGCCTTTTCAGTGCTAATCCTGACAGTCATTTTTTAATGCCACAACAGGGCTTGTGCTGGCGCAAACTGTTAGTAAATCAGACCCTAAAACTAAAACAATAATTATAATTTAAAAAATAAATAGAAATGTGCTTGAAATTCTATACATAAATATGTATAGTAATAAAATAATACAGAATAATATGTTGTGTTTTCATGTTTTATGTGGACTTTCCATAGACGTAATGATTTTTATACTGTACAAACTGTATATTCTATCCCCTAACACTAAACCTACCCATCACAGAAAACTTTCTGCATTTTTACGTAAAAAAGAAAAAAAAAAACATCACTTAGTATGATTTATTAGCTGTTTTTCTCATGGGTTATAGCACAGGTAATATTATGCAATCTGAAATAAAAGCACGCATTCAAAGTATACCAACCTCCTTCAGTTTATATACTAATGGAAGGATTTCCCCACAAATTATTCGTAATTCCACCAATAATAAAACACTTTAACACACCAATGACTTGAGCCTCCATCGCTCAGAGCTGATGTGTGAAACGAACAGCTCATTATTATCATAACCGTATCAGAGATGGAGTAAAACACGTTAGCTTGACGGAGTGCTTTCCAGACCGCTGCGGTGCAGGATTAATATCACATTGAGGCCCTTTATGTGGTCCGTCCGTTCCCATTTATACGGGAGGTTTATTGCCAGCTCTGCATTCGTAGAGAATTCCTCTCTGCCCACTTCTTGGTTTGACACAGAAACAATCAGTCTTGGGACTGTCTTGGGACTGTATTTAAAGCTGCTGTCCGTAACTTTTTTGGGTTAAAAATTATCCAAAATAATAATAATAAAAAAAAACATAACCAGCCAGTGTTCAAAAATATCTGCTTACCTTTGCTCGATTCAAAACGGTAAGCTTGTAATAATTATTTTAATTCCAGTGGTACTGGGGGATTTCCGCGGGAAATTCGAGCATGTCTTTGCGTCATAACGTCACATCTGTACACATAAAGAAGGAGTCCCGGCAAGTAGGCTATATTGCGTGAGCGGATGATGGAGTTGGAAGCTTTTAGCCTTTTCTCACAGCTCTTCAAATAATTAAACTCATGGCGGATCCAGAAAGGTTCAAACGACAACCACCAGTGACAACTGGAGATTCACCCGTGGTAAAACCCAGGAGAATTCGGACTTCGGAGTGGGTAGAGAAAAAAAGAAATTGGAACCGGGCCCACGCGAAAACAAGGATTAACATTGGCAGTGCTTTTGAAAGGTGGCGTGAACTCCGTGATATTTGAAGGGTTCAAAACGGACGCAGAAACTGCTTTTTTTTCTGTTGGACGGGTAAGACATTTCAATAGTTCAATCGTGTAACAGTAGCACACTTGTTCGCTTAATTCACACAGTTAAGGAGTTTTCTTTGTTGTGGCTTTTTTCGTTTTGCTATTATGGTAAATATGAATTATTTTGTGCTAGCTATGAGAGGGAGCAAATCACCTCTACTCCAAGAAAATCAAACCCGCCGCCTCCATTGTCAAGCATTGGATCTGAATCAGATCGGTAAAGTGAAAATTATCCTTTTCCCAAAAATTATTAGAGTTATATTATGTAAAACACGTTTATGCATAACAGAGATTCAGTTCATAAACCGTTTATTTCATAGCACTATGACTACTTGTCAGTAATATCCACACCGTCGCGGTGACTGACAGACACGCAGTCTCCTCAAAACAGTGTGTTCATCCGCGCTGTTTTATGCCGATGTACAACTCACGCAAAGTTAATAATTCCGCGAATAACTGCAATTACAGATTTCAAACAGAGATGGCGACAAAGAGGAAAAACGCAGCTTTAAAGGGAATTGGTTTGATTACTCTTTATAGGTTGTGTTATATGCATTGGCTGGTTCTGCTCATTTTTCACTGGTGACGACCAATGCCATGGGGACGCTTCGTGGGTGTTGTTTGCCAAAACCAATGAAGAAGGCTGAAGTGCCCTGCCAGAACGTGCCATGTTGTTTATGGGAGAGATGCTTTTGATCTTTGGTCTGTAGTTAGTTTTGGGATTTTTTTCTCTCTCCATAAAATACTAACACAGGAAATCAGAATAAGTAACATACAAAACTGCATTTCCTGTACAGGCACTAAGGGTCAACAGATATGGAACATTTGTGATATATAGCATATAAGAACACAAACAAAAAGAAAGAAATTTACTCAAGTACTGAGTAATATCAGAGACAATTTATATAGAGACATGCCACTTCCTAAATCCTCAATACAACTATATAGGGAAAACCCGTAACGCCAAAGATGGCGGTTGTATGCACATGCCCCGCCCCTCCCGCTGGAAAGCCAATCGTCTGCTTTTAACAGTCAAGGCGGGAAACATTTAAGCCTATCGTCTGGTTCCACTGACGCATGCGCACAGTTGATGTCTGCGACAGCGGAGCCGAGAACCCTTGCGCATGCATAGTGAAAGTAGAACCTGTGGGGAAAACGGCGTTTTAAACCTTATTTTTGGGGCAAAGTCATCAAACTTTTTAAGCGATTTTTATCATATTTTACTGCTGTTTCTATACATGCAGTTTTTATGTCTCGGTGACCAGTGAAAGTGCAGTTCTGACTCTCTGCCCATTCATTTAGATAGGAGCCTGGTCTTGTTAGTCCGAAATAGCTGCCCGGAGGCGTTGACAAGATGGCGGCCGAGTGGCACGACTTGCCTAAAAAGACTTTGGTAATATCAATTAACTACATTTACATATAGAGTTACAGTTATAGTCAGGGTTTTGGTTTAGGGTTAGTTACTTGTAATTCTGCATAATTTACTGTTATTACTATAGTAAGTACAGGTAGTAACGTGTAACGACGTCACTTTAAAATAAAGTGTCACTTATTTAATTTTTTTGCATTGTGACATTTTCAGTGAAGCCTCAATTTACTCCCAAAATCTCATTACCATAAATATACAATATGAAAACAATGACTTCATGAATGATAATTAAAATAAATGAATAAATAAAAACATTTAAAAACTAAAAAAAAATGTGCTTAATTATCATCAAAATAATACAGGAAAAATGCAAAAAGTTCCCAAAAATAGGCATCTTTTTTTTCTTTAAATGATTATATAATTGCTCTTTTTCTTTTGATTTTGTTGTGAAATATGACCTGTAAATGTTTTCATGAGATCCCTCCTTACAGTAAGCGAGAATAATTTCTCTTAGAAGTGGAAATTCAAAGAAACATGTTTCCCCATTAAGACAAAGGTGAGCATTTTGTATCGAACGCTTCTCAGAATGCTTAATATTTTAACAGGACTATTTATCGTGAGTGTGTTCAAGCCATTTGCTCGGCTCCTTTTCCTCGGGACCTTTGGGTAAGCCATTTTCTTTTTTAATTGAAGGCAGTTTGTTCCAGAAAAAAATGAAGCACTTTAGCTGGGGAATGTGAGGTGAGCCCGGAGCAGATTTGCGGAAAGCAGCCGGAACAAGAGTTCCTCTCCTTCTCTGTGTGTACTTAGGCGATCCAATTAATCTTATCAGAATTATACATATTTTTACATGGAGAGCAGGGCAAAAGGAACGCTAACTGTTCCGTTATCACATTTGGATGACAGGACACCTCTTCTGTTTCAGAGACTTAATGTTACCAGACAGAAATGGAAAATATAGGCAGGGACGAAATGTTCTTAAAGGGATGTGGTTGGGAATACTGTCTTGTTCAAAGGGCAGTATATGTTTGATTAAACATAGGCAGCCGATACAACGTGTAGGACTTCAGCAGAGCTTTAGATATGTGTATAATGAATAATAAATGGGATTGTAATGCTTTAGAACGTATTCATAATACATCAAATCTGTAGTAGTCGCACTTGAGTGCCGGCATGTTTTAGAAGGATATTATAATGCAATCGTGGAATAACTTTATGGGCCACCCTAATTCATAGCAGGTGTATTTTTTTAAAGACACCAATTTTAATACAATATCAAAGGGCGAAATGGCAAAGCTACACATGCAGACACCACATTCTGGCAATGTGTTAGATTTTCCTCATAGCGACCTGGGAAACGTTCAGGAAAGTTAGAAATTCTCTTGCCACAGGTTTCTAAATTATTAATTTTTTCTCAGTTCATTTTACACATAAATAAGGCGTCTGTGCTGTGGTGGTGAGAGAGCTTTCTGATGAAGCTCATATACACCCAAAAGACACTGTGGGACTATCGACATAATTATAACGGTAAAAGAAGAAGCAAGACACAGCACTTCAGATATGAATAAGCCAAATTCGGAATGTTCCCACATTTGCGCAAGTGATGTCCTGAGAAAACAAAGATAATATACAGATGAAAACATGCAGCTATCGGTGCAGCAGTTAGAGCATGTTAGAGCAAATATCTTCAAGGGTTATTTCTCCCAAAAATGAAAATTCCGTCATTATTTTCTACCCTCATGTCGTTCCAAACCCACACGACTTTCGTTCATCTTCGGAAAACAAATGAAGGTCTTTTTGATGAAATCTGAGAGCTTTCTGTCCCTCCATTGACAGCTACGCAACTACCACTTTGACGCTTCAAAAAGTTCATAAAGAGATCGTAAAACTAACCCATATGGATTCAAATTTTATGAAGAGACTCGATCACTTTATATGATGAACAGATTTAATTTAGACTTTTATTTACATATAACCATTGATCAGTGAACATAAACAGAAGCTCAACCGAACCGGAAGCTTGCTGAAGCTCAAACGTGCTGCATGACACGAGAATGAACCTCATTGGTTCTTGCTGAAGCTCAAACGTGATGCGTAACATGAGAATGAACCTCATTGGTTCTTGCTGAAGCTCAAACGTGATGCGTAACACGAGAATGAACCTCATTGGTTCTTGCTGAAGCTCAAACGTGATGCGTAACACGAGAAAGAACCTCATTGGTTCTTGCAGAAGCTCAAACATGCTTCGTAACACGAGAATGAACCTCATTGGTTCTTGCTGAAGCTCAAACATGCTTCGTAACACGAGAATGAACCTCATTGGTTCTTGCTGAAGCTCAAACGTGATACGTAACACGAGAAAGAACCTTATTGGTTCTTGCTGAAGCTCAAACGTGATGCGTAACACGAGAATGAACCTCATTGGTTCTTGCTGAAGCTCAAACGTGATGCGTAACACGAGAATGAACCTCATTGGTTCTTGCTGAAGCTCAAACGTGATGCGTAACACGAGAAAGAACCTCATTGGTTCTTGCAGAAGCTCAAACATGCTTCGTAACACGAGAATGAACCTCATTGGTTCTTGCTGAAGCTCAAACATGCTTCGTAACACGAGAATGAACCTCATTGGTTCTTGCTGAAGCTCAAACGTGATGCGTAACACGAGAATGAACCTCATTGGTTCTTGCTGAAGCTCAAACATGCTTCGTAACACGAGAATGAACCTCATTGGTTCTTGCTGAAGCTCAAACATGCTTCGTAACACGAGAATGAACCTCATTGGTTCTTGCTGAAGCTCAAACATGCTTCGTAACACAAGAATGAACCTCATTGGTTCTTGCTGAAGCTCAAACATGCTTCGTAACACGAGAATGAACCTCATTGGTTCTTGCTGAAGCTCAAACATGCTTCGTAACATGAGAATGAACCTCATTGGTTCTTACTGAAGCTCAGACGTGCCGCGTAACACGAGAATGAACCTCATTGGTTCTTGCTGAAGCTCAAACATACTTCGTAACATGAGAATGAACCTCATTGGTTCTTACTGAAGCTCAGACGTGCCGCGTAACACGAGAATGAACCTCATTGGTTCTTGCTGAAGCTCAAACATGCTTCGTAACACGAGAATGAACCTCATTGGTTCTTGCTGAAGCTCAAACATGCTTCGTAACACGAGAATGAACCTCATTGGTTCTTACTGAAGCTCAGACGTGCCGCGTAACACGAGAATGAACCTCATTGGTTCTTGCTGAAGCTCAAACATGCTTCGTAACATGAGAATGAATCTCATTGGTTCTTGCTGAAGCTCAAACGTGCCGCGTAACACGAGAATGAACCTCATTGGTTCTTGCTGAAGCTCAAACGTGCTGCGTAACACACAAGAATGAACCTCATTGGTTCTTACTGAAGCTCAGACGTGCTGTGTAATTGCTGCAGATTTTGAACATGAAATATGCTCTGTTGTATATTCCACATTTTGGCAAATGTAGAATATGTCCATGTATATGTAGAAACATATACTACAGAAATAGTACAAGCACTTTAGTGCTAGTATGAATAGTACTATTTTTGTTTTATTTATTGGCCTTTTAACTAGATTTGGCCTTGTGAGGGAATAGCATACTACCAAATGAATAAGGCCAAATATAGGTCCATAAATAAAATAAATAAGTGTGTAACTGTTGCAGACACACACATACACAAAAGAGACCCAAATCAAGCCTTATCTGAAGATTCCAACGCTTGACTCGACCATCAGGGCATCTGATGCCTGTTAACAGACAGCAGCTCCTGGTGTGTGTACAGTCACGCTGGCATTTAGCCACCTAAAGGACTGGTATTCCATATGGCACAGGAACTGATCTGTTTATCCTTGTAGGAGTCCTGCCTCTCTCCGCCTGTTTTCATATCTCCTCACCTTGCCTGTTGATTTAATAAGCGATAACAGAGGTGGCAGGCGGTAACAAATCACCCCCCTTGTATTTTTCCACCTGCCCACCTCTCAATGTCAGCAATCACACTCATCAATCAATCACCTCATTACAATGGTGACAGGACTGCGCCACACACCGAACGCCAAAACACATGTGGACGAGCACATGCGCTGTCGGTGTGCTGCTATCGGATGGGCTCTAATATAATTGTGGGTCTGATTGAACAGAATTTGATTTCTGCTGTCTGAGGGGGTGTTGAGGGTTTTTCTGGAGACAAGATTCCATCAGTGTTCAAGCGTCTTATCAAAATGCGGTGCTAATCGCAGCGGTTTTGAAACTGAACATTTGCGTTTAAGATTTTTATCGGTGAATTTGAATTGAGCCAACAAACAGAATGCAATGTGGATTTAAATGTAAAGAAGTACAATTAAAAGTCTATTAAATTCTAAATTGTATTTAGTATATATATATACATATATTTATATATCAAACATTTATTAAATTAACTCTTTTGGTTCTGGGTAGAAGAACACTTAATTTCCCAGAATGCATCACCTGTGTTGAATTCCAGTTCAACTTCCTTTTTTGTGTGGCAAGTTAAAATTCAATTCAAAATGCTGCCGCAAGATTAAGAAAGAGGGACAGAATTATGTAACACTTTATTTTACAGTGTTCTTGTTGTACTTACTATGTAATAACATTAAATTGTGCATAATTACATACAACTAACCCTAAACCAAACCCTAACCCTAATTAAATACTAAGTACATGTTGTCAATTACTATTACTTAGCACTTAAATGTATAATTACACTGTAACAAGAGCACCTTGAAATAAAGTGTAACCCATGATTACCCCGATTTTAGCATCTTTTCATTGGTTACCAGTCAGGCCCTACTATACATTTTTGTAAGTTTTAACTGCTCTAGCCCCCTCATATCAATCAGATCTTGCAATTCTCCAGATGCCAGTAAAGAATTTGAGACCTGCTGATAAACTTCTACTTCAGGTATCACGGTCCCGACTAGAGCGAAAAGGTGATTGTGCCTTTTCGATAGCCAGACCCAGATTATGGAATAACCTATATCCCTTACCATCCGTTCTGGATGGTAAAAACCACTCTGAATGCTTTTAAATAGCTTTGAAGCAGCACTTTTACATCTTGGCTTTTGAGTCTGATCCCAGAGAGAACGTCTCAGGTTACGTATGTAACCCTGGTTCCCTGAGAGGGAACGAGACGCTGCGTTTGAGACGCGGTGGGAACGCTCTGCGTGATTACGTTGTGAAGCACATGTAAAATCAGTCCAATGGAAGCCCGAAACGTCATAGGCGGGTGACGTCATAGACCAGGAAACTATAAAGCACCCCTGAATTCAGACCGCGCCAGCTTCTGAAAAAACCTGAAGCAAGTCGATCAGGGCATGCAGGAAGTATGGCAGGTAAACGCAGCGTCTCGTTCCCTCTCAGGGAACCAGGGTTACATACGTAACCTGAGACGTTCCCTTTCAAGGGAACTTCGAGCTGCGTTTGAGACGCGGTGGGAACCCCATACCCACTACGCCATAGTGACAAATGCCCGTTCTGTGTGAAGTCCTTGCGCACACTAAGAAGCAAGCAACCTTGCCCCTGGAGTGGAGAGGTCAAGGTCATAAAACCTGACAAATGTATGTGGAGAGGACCAACCTGCCGCATTTCAGATATCAAGAAGGGAAACACCCGAAATTAAGGCCGTAGAGGCCGCCATACTCCTTGTAGAATGGGCCCGTACAGCCATAGGTGAAGGCTGACCGGCTGCTTCATAAGCCAATGATATAGCCTCAACTATCCATTTGCTCATAACCTGTTTAGATGTAGGGCACCCTCTCTTGAGTGACCCAAAGCAGACAAACAATTGTTCAGACTTACGCCACAGGGCAGCTCTGTGAACGTAGGCATCTAATGCCCGAACTGGACATAACAGGTTCATTCGTTCCTGATCTGGGGTATTAAAAGGTGGAGGATAAAATGCCTGCAGCACTATAAGGCCCCCAACATTAACTGGGACCTTAGGAATATAACCTGGTCTAGGGTAGAGAAATGCCTTCACCATACCAGGTGCAAATTCCAGACATGGAGCAGCAACCGACAGGGCATGCAAATCTCCAAATCTCTTGATAGACGAAATAGATAGGAGAAATAAACTTTTTAGAGAGGAATTTCTCTGAAACCTCTTCAATGGGCTCGAAGGTAGCCAAAGCCAGACCCTCAAGTTCAATGCCCAAATCCCAAGCCGGCAGAGGTGGAAAGAGTAATAAAATATTCTACTCAAGTAAAAGTACTACTACTTCAATGAAATTTTACTTAAGCACAAGTAAAATTACAGGTCAAAAAATCTACTCAAGTAAAAGTAAAAAGTAGCTTATTTAAAATGTACTCAGAGTAAAAGTTACTGAGTTACTTTTTTAACAGCGGGGGTGGGGGACTCTCCCGTGTATGGTAGTTATGGGAGGAGATTTTCACAGTATGATAAGGTCTCAGAAAATATCACGGTTTACAGTATTAATCAATTATTAAATAAATAAACTGTATTATTAAATTATGGTTATTATTATTATTATTGTTATCATCAGTTAAAATGACAGTTAAATTAATGAAAACAGTTATTTTTTTTTTGCTTTTATTATAACAAACTTGAAACCATTTGTTTGTTTTGTTAATTAAAATTTTTTAATTTCAATAAAACATGTCCAAACAATTAAATTTGATAATTGATAATGAATTAGATTAACAACTTATTTTTAACGTTAATAATTTATTAAAATGTTTAAGAATAATATTGTCCTATATAATGTATTTATTCAGTATTATTTCTTTTTATGATTTAATCCAAATATATTATCAAAAACGGTGGTAATCAAATTTAAATTTAAACTTGTGTCCTTTTGGGGAAGCGCTGCAAAAACGGATTTACTAAATTAAACCATGGACAAAAAATATATTCCTTTAATGTTTAAATAAAATGTATTATTATTGTTGTTATTATTATTATTTTGAGAAGTAGAATAGTAATATATTTCTGTCATAATTTCTCCTAGTAAAACCGAACTTTTATTTTGACGGGTTGTAGTGAAGACCAAAAATGTAGAAAAGTGTTTCAAAGTGTAGCCTAGTTGACAATGGTTTTGTTTTTCTCAAATAAAATGATGAAAATGCTCATTAGGCGTTCTCTCAGAGCAGCTCTGGAAATGTTCATGTATTTATATCCTCAAATTGTTTGTGAGACGCTGAACACACCATGAAACGTCACGCCTACTTGAGTATGTAGTAGAAAAAGCGGCGCAGCTCAGCAGAACAAAATAGGGATATATTTACATGCAGTATTTTTGTGCTTAAATATAAAAGACCATGTCGCGATTGGATTTATTGCACAGTTCTACTTTCCATGTATTCATGCATCCATTATTTTGCGTGTTTTACGTGACATCTGCGTTAATTCCATTTTCATGACTGGATTCTGGGATTCCCTCAGCATCACGTAAATCATTCGGCCTTAAATTATAATCGGGACATACCTTTATCTGCAGGAGGGATGGTGTGTCCTATGTATCTTCCTTTTGCAGCCGCTTTGCGTCCACATTTTTTGCAAATTGGATATTTATCCTCAAGGACAACCACGTTTTTTTTTCTACAAAGTATTTTCATACTGGCCATAATCCGCTTCATAAGAATTCGAGGGCGCTTCGCTTTCAGCTTCAGCTGGGTCTGCGTCACCTTTCTTGCACGCTTGTTCTCCCGCCCTTCAACCAATGCAGTAGTTTCCGGAGTGTGATTTTTTTTTCCTCCCTTGTATTATTATTTTTTACTCAGTAACGGATATGATTTCAAATGTAGCGAAGTAAAATACTTCAAACAAAACGTACTTAAGTAAAAGTAAAAGTACAGATTTTAAAAACTACTTTAAAAAGTAGAAGTACACAAAAAAACTACTTAATTACGTAACGCGAGTAAATGTAATTCGTTACTTTCCACGTCTGCAAGCCGGTGCTCTAGAGTGCAGTGCAGGTCTCAACCTCAGTGTACCACAGAGAAAACGAGTAAAAAGAGGATCTCTCCCGATAGAAGTACCCCCCCGAGGGGTGTGGTAGGCAGATATAGCCGCCACGTAAACCTCTAGGGTAGAAGGAGATAACCTAGCAGAGAAACGGTCTTGCAAGAAATCAAGAACTGAACCAACAGGGCAGTTAACAGGATCTAAATGACGTTCACCACATCAGGTGGAGAATAATTTCCATTTCAATGCATATAGTTTTCTTGTGGAAGGAGCTCTGGATTGGAGAATCGTCTCAACGACCTCAGTCGAGAGAGCGGATTCTATGAGCCGGGCCCCCTCAGAGGCCGAGCCCACAGTATCCAAACTCCAAAAGAGGGTGAACTCCCGGGAGCAAAGATATCGGGAAATGCGTACTGGTGTAGCGTCAACCACACCTAATACATCACATCCAGTCCAAGCGGAGCTGTATGCGTGAGGGAGAACCAAAAAGAGCAATGCTTTGTACAAACAATGTGAAAGGTCAACTTGACTTTAGTTTGACCAAAGTTCTCCCTAAGAAGCTCCACCACCTCGGGGTGAAGTCTCCAATCCCTGGGCCTTAGCCCCTGCCTCAACAGGATATCTGCTCTGATATACGAGACCATCAGTGTGTTGTCCACCATCTGCGAGCGCCCACTCATGATCGCCCCCACTTGTGAGGGAAGCATCCGTCGATAGCAATATGCGTCGACAAGAAGCCCCCAACACTGGGCCTGGGCGAGGAACCAAGGTTCTTCCACATGACCGAGGCACGAAGGCATAGCCGCGTGACCTTGATCATGCGAAAACATATTTCCCCTCGGAGAAAACCCCTTGGTCCCGAGCCACCACTGCAGGGGTCTCATGTGCAGAAGGCCAAAAGTAATTACGTTGGACGCAGCTGCCATGAGACCCACCAGTCTGAAACTGTTTCACAGTGAGTGACTGGCCTAGATATACCCCAATACGAGAATTGCTACACCTAGAAAAGTGGTCCTCAGACCACACTCTTCTTGGCGTTGAGAGGCAACCCCAACATCCTTAATGAGACAGAACGACATCTCGATGCTGAACTGCCATAAACTCAGATTGGGTCAGGATCAACCAATCATTGATGTAGTATAATACGCGAATGCCCTGGAGTCTCAGAAGAGCCAGAGCTGCATCCACGCATACTGTAAAGGTGTGGGGTAAAAAACCTAGGCCGAATGGAAGAACCCGATAATGGTATGCTTCGCCCCCGAAAGCAAACCTCGGGAACCTCCCTCATCCTCTTTCGGAAACAATGAAGTAATGGCTGTCTGCTGGGAGGAGGAACCCCTTCTACAGCTCCTTTTGCAGAAGTGACAGTACTTCCTGCTCCATAACCAAAGCCTGCTCGGGGTCCACCAATGAGAGGAGGACCCCTAGAAATCTGTACGAACGAGAACCGAACTGAATTCTGAAACCTTTTTCTATAGTGTGCAGGACCCACTGAGAAATATGTGGCAGTAGTTTCCACGCTGCCAGAAATTCTACTAGGGGAACCAGTCTCTCAAGACTGGCCTCTGGATTTGTTTGAACAGTCACTACGGCGCCCTGAAGCGGCGAAGCGGCAGGGAACAACCAAACTGACCATTCTACGACCCTCCTTGGAGGATCGCATGGGGACGCTGACACCTCGGTGCCCTGAACGGCGAACCGGCAGGGAACAACCGAACTGGCAGCGCTGCAACCCTCCTCAGAGAGTTGCACCCCAGAGGGCGCAGAGGAAAAACCATTTCTCAAAACCGTCCCTTGGTTGAACAGTCACTACGGTGCCCTGAAGCGGCGAACCGGCAGGGAACAACCGAACTGACCGTTCTCGAACTGACCGAGGTCGCCGAGGAGAAACGATTTCTCAAAACCGCCCCTGTCCCGGAGGAGCCCTCAGAAGCCTGATAGCCTCGTTTTTTTTTTTTTTTTTTTTTTTTTTTGCGACAGGACTTCTTGTCTAAGCTTTATTAGAGATGATGACAGTCCTCAGACCTTGCCTTCCTCTAACTAGCATAGTTCCTACGACCCTCCTCGGAGGATCGTTGGAAAAAGCAGGCACTTCGGCGCCCTGAAACGGCGAACCGGCAGGGAAACCGAACTGACTGCTCCTCTTTTTTCCTCGTTTGGGGACACTGACACCTTGGTGCCCTGAAACGGCAAACCGGCAGGGAAACCGAACTGGCAGTGCTGCGACTCTCCTCAGAGAGTCGCACCCCAAAGGGCGCTGAGGAGAAACGATTTCTCAAAACCGTCCCTACCCCAGAGGGGACCACCCTTAGAAGCCTGATCGCCTCGGCGTCAGGGCTTCTTCTTTGTCCAAGCTATTTTAGAGATAAAACAGTCCTCAGATCTTGCATGTCTCTAACTAGCTAGACTGCGACCGCCACCCAAGTACCCCTCAATTGCGGAGGAGCCCGAATGGCGACGCTCTGTTTTGCACTTTGTGCTGAGAGGAGCTTAATAGGCCGAGACTGCTCCCGCCCAGCAGTCTCAGGAACATTAGATTGGTGAGGAAGAAACCTCTGGAACGCCGCTGAATGGTTTATATCTTAGTTTTCTTGAAAGCGGAGCGTCCAGAAGAACAGACATAATTATATCTTTATTTTCCTTTATCTTTATATCAGAAAAACTTATATATATATATATATATATATACATACATATATCACTCTGTGGCCACCAGCAGGAAACAACCGAACTGGCAGCGCTGCGACCCTACTCAGAGAGTCGCCTCTCACATTCATCCATGTCCTTATATACTTTACCCACCAGCGCTGCCTAATAAAAATGTATTCATTATTTAAGATGGCTGGTGGGTAACGTCGGGGTTAATAACGATGACGCCGACTCGGGAGAGAGAAAGCTCGCAAGCGCCTCTTTAACCCGAGGCACTGTCATACTATGATGCTTAATACCCAAAAATTACTATAGTTAGACATCTGGGGATTAAACATATAAAATACAAACCGGTTTATTCCACGATCCCGACACCTCAGTGTGGAGATAGGGAAAAAACCGCAGTCCCCGACGAGGAGGCTGAGTTCTCTTACGAGAGGTTCTCTCGTATTGCGTAAGCTAGCTTACGCTACGGGAAAGATTCATCTTTGCTGAGATATTGAAGCCAAAAATTATTTCATAATTTGTATCCATACACCACGCAGTTCCTCTGCGGCAGACCTAGAGCGGGCTAGCTAGCAGCTCATTGGTTCGCTCAGAGAGAACTGCTTAAGCCTATGGGAGAGCGGGGCTGAACCCGCTTCCAATGAGAGGCGCCCGCGCGCTCATTGCGTCATGGCCCGCCAGAATGGGCGTGGCCATGGTGTATATAACAGTCTCTCCCAGGCTTATATGTTGATTCATTTCATCTTCAGCGAGCTACACGCTTCTGCTGTCCTGAGAAAAGCCGCCGTCGTGGAAAAGGCACCTTCTAGCGAGCATCTGGGAGCCTGAGGAAGCTGGCCGTCTTCGCCACCTTCAGCCGTCCTGCAAGCTAGCGCCATCCGACGGATTCATATCCTTACCAAAAATCTTCTTGTATTGTGTGTGTGTGTATCTAAAAGAGCAGCGAGCGTCTTTTTTAAGATGCCTCGCACACCTGCGGCTCATGCCGCGTCCCTCTCAGCGCCAGAGCCCGCCTTCTTCTGCGCTCTCTGCCTGGGACTGGGACACGCAGAGCTTTCTCTCGCCAACGGCGGATGTTTCCTCTGCGATTGGGCTTCTGTTGTTGACCCTGCGGGCTCGACTCGAAGCGTTAAGCCGCCTCCCCCTCTCACCGCCTACGAGCGCTGAATGGGGAACGAGCCGCTTACAGCTGTGCCAACCGCGGCTAGCTTTCTTTACTTTACAAGAGAGCTAGCCCGGCCGTCACCCGCAAATGGGTTTATAGTGCGTTAAGTTCCGTCGAGGCCGAACTAGTCACTGCTATCACACCCTCTTATCTGCTCGCGCTATTGAGCCTGTGTCTCCCCCCCTAGCTCAGTGGTGGAACACAAAGCCTCTCGCGCCAGAGACCCGTGTTCGATTCCGGCTCTCGCAGATAATTTTTTATGCAGCTCTTAGCTCTCGGCTAGCTTTCTTACGTTACAGAAAGCGGCCGCGCTCTCCCGCCTGCATATAACGCTACATAAAGTGTCTATTCCGGCTCTCGCAGATAATCTTTATGCAGCTCTGAGCTCGCGCCCAGCTCTCTTACGTGACAGAAAGCGGCCGCGCTCTCCCGCGCTCATGAGAAACGTTCTCATTTCCGAGCATAAAGCTGGACAAATGGGTTATAGTGTGTTAGTTCCGCTGAGGCCGAACCTGTTACTGCTATCACGCCCTCTTATCTGCTCGCGCTACTGTGCTTGTGTCATTACCCCTGTGAGTGGTGTATCACAAAGCTTTTCGCGCCAGAGACCCGCGTTCGATTCCGGCTGTCGCAGATAATTTTTATGCCGTCACAAGTCCAGCCTCTGCAGGCTAAAAATAGTCTCGTGCCCGCTTGCAGCGCTCACGTTTCTAACACGCACTTGCACGCGACGCGCGTCACAAGTGCAGCCGATTTCAAGCTATATGTATATCCCGCTGCAGGCCGCTCACGTGACCAGTCTCAGCTGAGAAAAGGACGGCTATTTCTCACCATGGCTGAACCGCCATCAAGGTTTCGCCCTCTGTCAGTCCCCGTTCACACGGCTACTGCAGCAGTGTACACCGCCATCAACAAGCCGGTCTCTTTTCCCGCTTGCATGTGCACAAACGCCGTTTTCACCGCGTCCCAGAGAAATAAAAAAAAAATAAAATAAAATAAAAAAAAGTGCATAAAAGCCTCTTGTGTAGAAAATGTGCCCACAACACTGTGTTCACTCATACACAAAACACTGCAGGTGCACAAACACCGTTTTCACGGCGACCCAGAGATATCTCAAAAAGAGCATAAAAGCCTCACGGGTAGAAAAATCTCCCGCTGTGGCCGGACCGCCGTCAAAGCTTCGCCCTCTGCCAGTCCCCGTTATTTCGCTGACTGCTGTAGTGTTGACCGCCACAAACAAGCCGGTGTCCCAGCCCGCTTGCGAGCGACAATAAGCCGTTTTTGCGGCTACCCAGAGAAATCTCAAAAAGAGAAAATTTGCCAGTTGTGTAGAAAATGTGCCCACAATCATGTGCTCACCCATACACACAAGCATAACATATCCCGTGTCTCTATCAGAGCCCCATCACATGAAACGGGCACAGCCCGCTCTAATATCAGAGAACATAAACACGCCCACGAGCTCGTGCGCGTGTCCCCTCTCTGCTCGCTCTGTTTCACGGCCCATAGACTCCTCTCTGAGTGCAAATCCCGTTGCCACACACATTCAAAGCGCGCCCACACACTGTGTCCAGCCCGCTATGTGCAGCAATCAGGGCAATATAGCCATTCGGCCGTTAGCCGCATGCTCCAAAGCGTGGGAAGCCATTCCAGGCTTTTCCCCGTTGGTGTTAAGCATTATAAAGAGCGGCTATCTGCTACAGTTTCGCCGCCGCCTGCCTCGTGCGCGCAGCTCGAATCTACTGTCAGCCCGCTGGCCGCCGGCACGCTCCGCTCAGAAATTGCGAAAGAAAGACGGCGGCCTCAGACCGATGTTAGATCTCAGGTCTTTGAACAAAGTGCTCATGAAGAGACCGTTCAAGATGCTCACTACCAGGAAACTCCTCGCGCAAGTGCGCCAGGGGGACTGGTTCATCTCTCTAGACCTGAAAGACGCCTATTTTCAGATCCAGATAAATCCCCGTCACAGGCCATTCTTACGTTTCGCCTTCGAGGGTCTTGTTTATCAATACGCCGTTCTCCCGTTCGGCTTATCTCTGGCGCCCCGTACATTCACGAAGTGCATGGATGCGGCGCTCGCCCCCCTGCGAAGCCAGGGGCTGCGCATTCTGAATTATCTGGACGACTGGCTGATTTTGGCCCAATCACAGACGGAGCTTCTGTCGCACCGCGCAGTTCTCCTCGACCATCTGGAAACGCTGGGCCTCTCTGTCAACTGGACAAAGAGCTCCCTTCTTCCCAGTCAATCGATTTCCTTCCTAGGAATAGATTTGAACTCGGTCACGATGACGGCTCGCCTGTCTACACGGCGCGCGCGCAGTGTTCAGCGTCTAGCCGCCTCGTTTCAGATGGACACCCGCACACCTCTGAAAACTTTTCAGAGGATGCTGGGTTACATGGCCTCAGCCTCCGCTGTACTTCAGCTGGGCCTTCTGCACATGCGCCCGCTTCAGCTCTGGTTAAACAGCCGTGTACCCCACCGCGCGTGGAACACGGGCCGCCAGCTGATCAGGGTTACGCAGACATGTCTCACGGCGCTGCAGCCATGGACAGTAGCAGAATGGTTTCGACAGGGCGTCACGATGGGGACCTTTTCCTGCCGAAAAGTCATCTCGACAGATGCATCCAACACGGGTTGGGGTGCAGTCTGCGAGGGCTCACCGGCCTTCGGCCATTGGTCGACTCAGGAAAGCCCCTTACACATAAACTGTCTGGAAATGCTTGCGGTCGAGAACGCGCTTTCGCGCTTTCTCTCGCTCATTCGGGGACACCACGTCCTGATCCGTTCGGACAACATGGCTGTGGTCTCCTATCTCAACCGTCAGGGTGGTGTCAGATCCAGAAATCTCTGTCTTCTGACACACCGCATTCTAGTTTGGTCTCAGAGCCGCCTGCTCTCGCTCAGAGCGACGCATGTGCCGGGCCATCTGAACGACGGTCCAGACATACTGTCCAGGAACCTCATCTCCACAGGAGAATGGTCCCTGAACGCACAAACGGTCCAATTACTGTGGCGGCTATTCGGCAGAGCAGAAGTAGACCTCTTCGCGTCAGAAGAGAACGCTCACTGCCCAATATATTTTTCGAGGAGCGAGGACGCGCTAGCCCAGGAATGGCCTCGCCGCCCGCTCTATGCATTCCCTCCGATCGCTCTGTTACCACAGGTAATTCAGAGGATCAGGGACACACGCCACTCAGTGCTCCTCATAGCCCCGCGTTGGGAGAGTCAGAATTGGGTTCCGGAGCTCACGCAGCTGTCACAGACAGCCCCGTGGCCCATCCCAGTCAGAGCAGATCTCCTCTCTCAAGCTCGCGGCACGATCTGGCACCCCCATCCACGGCGCTGGGCGCTACATGCATGGGTGATCAACGACTATTCGTTGATTTGCCAGAGGGAGTAAGAAACACTATCATACAGGCTAGAGCACCTTCCACGAGAAGGCTCTATGCGTATAAATGGTCTGTGTTCTCAAAATGGTGCACCGACAAACAGCTGGACCCATGGTCGTGCGAGGTGCCGTCTTTGCTTGTTTTCCTTCAAGAGATGTTGGACAAGGGCAGGGCCCCCTCCACTCTCAAGGTTTATGTGGCAGCCGTCGTGGCGTTCGCTGAACCCCGACGCGCTCAGTCCCTGGGCAAAGACGAGTTCGTCATCCGCTTCCTCAGGGGAGCTAAGAGGATGAACCCTCCGCGGCCCCCGTCGGTTCCTATTTGGGATCTTTCTATAGTCCTCGAAGCTATGAAAGCACCCCCGTTCGAACCGCTCGAGTCTGTGGACCTAAAATACCTCTCGCTCAAAACCGTTTTCCTGACGGCTCTGTCCTCAGTAAAACGCGTAGGGGATCTTCACGCGCTCTCATCCAGCGCCGCGTGTCTTGAGTTTAGGTCGAATGATTCTGTTGTCATTCTCAAACCTAGGCATGGCTATGTCCCGAAAGCGATTGGTACCCCGTTCAGGGCTCAGATTATTTCCCTATCGGCTCTGCCTGCATCCGATAGTGAGCGCGACGCCAATCTCCTCTGCCCGGTGCGGGCTCTGAGATTGTACACTACGCGCGCTGCCGCGTTCAGACGCGCTGAGCAGCTTTTCGTGTCGTTTGGGGGGCGCACCAAAGGTCTGGCCGCCTCTAAACAGACACTGTCTAGATGGATAGTGGACGCTATTGCCTCTGCTTACGCATCTAAATGCCTGCCCTGCCCTCTGGGCATCAGGGCGCACTCCACTAGAGGCATGGCCTCATCGTGGGCATGGTCCTGTGGAATTTCCATTCATGACATTTGTGTGGCCGCGGGATGGGCCTCCCCGTCCACTTTTGTCAGATTATACAACTTGGAAGTCCCCGCCTTGCAGGCAAAATTACTAGCTGTCTAACGACCAGCTCTCTAAGAAGCTGCATTACTGGGAGTCCCTCACAACCGGTTCGCCCCTTGTGCTCTCCTTAAATGCTTATACACTTCATGTGCCCGCTCTGCTGGCCCCATACATGCTTATGTGTACACTTCATGTGCCCGCTCTGCCGGCCTCATAATACATTCACTCCACGTTAAAAATCCCCCGGTATATCCCTGGGATTCATGAGTGGATTCATAGCGCGCACGGCGTTGACCAGGTGTTCCCGTAGCGTAAGCTAGCTTACGCAATACGAGAGAACCTCTCGTAAGAGAACGAATCGGTTACCTAACGTAACCTCGGTTCTCTCTAGAAGAGGGAACGAGTATTGCGTTCCCGGCCGTGCTTGCGCTACTAGCGTTTTCGCTTCACGCTGAAATAAATCAACATATAAGCCTGGGAGAGACTGTTATATACACCATGGCCACGCCCATTCTGGCGGGCCATGACGCAATGAGCGCGCGGGCGCCTCTCATTGGAAGCGGGTTCAGCCCCGCTCTCCCATAGGCTTAAGCAGTTCTCTCTGAGCGAACCAATGAGCTGCTAGCTAGCCCGCTCTAGGTCTGCCGCAGAGGAACTGCGTGGTGTATGGATACAAATTATGAAATAATTTTTGGCTTCAATATCTCAGCAAAGATGAATCTTTCCCGTAGCGTAAGCTAGCTTACGCAATACTCGTTCCCTCTTCTAGAGAGAAACGAGGTTACGTTAGGTAACCGATTCGTTTTCCTGTTTTAAGATACATTTCATCTAACAAACTCTTTTTTATTTTCAATCTCATAATGTTCAGCTGGCCAGTAAATATTTAACTGGCAACAGCACTATAAAACCCCCTATTTTTTTTTTTTTAAAAAGCTCCTCTTTATTCAGCAGAGTTATGAGCTGACTATTTATTTATTCATTGAAAACTCAAACATCTGCCTTTTTCTTAATATTTGTATTTGTTTTGTTATCTTTCTTTTTAAAACAAAACTCTAACGATGGAAATCGCTGCACACTAGATCTGGCATGTGAAAGCTGAGATAGGGCGGAGCCCGTCCCAACCCCCGCTGTCAGATCCGCTTGCGAACCCCGAAAATTATGCGAGTCGTCTCCGTGCCTCGGCAACAGAGAGACCCGCGCGGGGAACGCGAACCGAACCGTCCTCCTCGAAGAACGCCCGGCGGGAGCGGAGCGTCCTCATGGACAGCTTCTCGCAATGCTCACAGTCAGCTCCCTCGAGAACTGACTGTTGGCATGCTCCACTCCCAAACAGCAACAAAAAGCTTATGTGTGTCCCCACCCGTGCTGTAACGAGGGCAGGGAACAACACAACGTCTATAATCTTGCTTGCTCGCCATAATGATAGATAGTGATATATATTGGGCTTTGACAAACAACAATAAATAGACAAGGACAGATTTCACAGAGAGCGCTTGCTGAAGGTACAGAAGCTGGCGCGGTCTGAATTCAGGGGTGCTTTATAGTTTCCTGGTCTATGACGTCACCCGCCTATGACGTTTCGGGCTTCCATTGGACTGATTTTACATGTGCTTCACGACGTAATCATGCAGAGCGTTCCCACCGCGTCTCAAACGCAGCTCGAAGTTCCCTTGAAAGGGAACTTCATTTTGGTCTTTTGTGTAGTCCTGTTTTAATGTGTCATGTTTGGTTTTATGCTTGTATTGTACAAAACTTTGGGCTGCACTTGTAGCAGAAATGTGTTTAAAAAATTTTTTTTTAAAATAAACTCAAACACACATGAAATAACATTTTTAAATTCTGAATTTTGCACAATTGTGTGATGGTCAACATAAAATGATGTTCACATTCTCCTTCCGTAAAATACTGTTTGAGCTACACGAAAAGACTGTATAAGACTAGATTATGTATTGCAATTATGAATTGTGCCCAGTAAGATCAGGAATTAGAGCACATATGGTCAATTTTAAATGACATTTTGACTGTAAACTTACATCTGGAACCAAGAACAATTCATTGACTGCGTCATACTGTATAGTCTCCACTATGTCCTATCGCACAGTTTTGGACATGAGTTTGATCCTATTTTCATGCTTAGCATTACAGAACGCTGATCACATGAACCTTGAGCTTCATCCGGTTCGGCTCCTCTGTCTTGGTATGGCTAAAACAGACGGGGATCAGGACAGTGATGGGTGCAGGGTTTCGTCTACGTCAGATTGCCTCCAAACAAGAAAACTGATGTCCCTACATGGCTTATCGAAACAGCGGACCCCGAGGATGGCTTGAAAGGGTATAAATAAAGGCCTGTCTGTCTTCTGCAGCCGACAAGTGGATTAGAAATTGGGTGTTTGTTTGTAAGTCTGGCGGGGCTGGTGGGATAAGGAGAGGGTCGAGTCTGTTGCCTTATCTCCAAAAAGCAGAGAGCACTAGGCTGCCCGGGATCAATAAGGCGACCACAGGCAACAAGCTCTAACCTTAAAATGCACAGCGCCCCTAGACCGAGCAACCCCAGCGTGCATTTGGTCAGGGTGATTTTTCCAAAGGGCATGGAAAGGCCACAGCATTCATGGCTGAATAATTGCATACAGGAGTTGCTGCATAGGATGGGCTTCCCGATCGTCTCGTTTTCAGGCTTTCCCTCTGGGGGTTGGAGGTTATCAATGGTGGTGGCATTTGGAGCTGTGGTGTGAACAGTAATGGAAAGACGCCGCTGAGTTTCGGCCCTCGGGGAAAATCGCATTGAGGCTTCTGCATTGTTAACTGGATGAGTGTGAAAAGGGTAAAGCCACGGAAGCTATTAAACCTAATTAAATCATTACCAGAAACATTACGCCGCTTATGTTAGAGATGTTTTTAAACTGTTTTCTTTGCCCTCGGGTCCCAACATACTCTATTTATGACCCCCCCCCCCTAAAAGAAAAAAAAACACACACGCCCAACAGTGAGGTAAACAAGATTTGCATTTACAGAAGGAAGAAGCATGTTTAAGTTAAGGCTGCATTACTGTTGACACCAGGAATGTGCAAAATTCAGAACTGGCTCACTAGCAATTCATGAGTGTGAATTTTAATTGGCCACGACACACAGGAAGTTGAATTGGAATTTGAAAGAGAGGAATATGATTTTATCTAGATAAAGACAAGACAAGACAAACAGACAGACAGATAGATAGAACGAAAGACAGACAAGATAGATAGATAGATAGATAGATAGATAGATAGATAGATAGATAGAAAAAATAAGAAAAACCTGCCTGAAATTAGCATAACTTCTATTAAGCTAATAATGCTTAGCATAAACATCTCACACAGTTAACACTGGCATTGTTGAAAAAATAAAGAGACACAAGACACCTAGAACATTGTCACAATCTGACCACACAAACCTGCACAGGACCAAGAGATAGGAGAAAGAGCGAGTAAGACACATGGTGTGTTTTCCTGCATGTTATCTGCCGTGGAAGGGACAGTATGAGGTGGGCTTCTACACGAGGTTAATTAAGTTATTGAGGTGCAGGACTCCTCATGAATACATCAGCATGGAGGCTGTCGACTATCTGTGTTTGTCAGGGGCCTGGGCTGCAACATGTCCATGATTCCACACACACACACACACACACACACACACACACGACGCTTCACCCCCTCCTCAATCTCTCAGCCAGCTCCACACCCACAGGGAGTCAAAATAATTTTCACCAGACCGCGGGGTATTACAAAAAGGCAGCGTGGGAAGCACAGCGTCTTTGAAAAGGAGCAGATCTCCGCTCTGTTGTTATAAAGGCAGCTTCCTCACAGTGTACTGACGGAGTTGTGTCCTTGCACTGTGATGCGCAAATAACGAAGAGGAACGTGTCTTCAAAAATCAATCAAAATCAACACATGCTTCAAAGCAGCTCGATCAAGTGCTTCCCTGCTGAACCACTGCGTTAGGGCTGGGAGATACAGTATACTGCCTGAAACAATAAGCTGTTTTCGATTATAGTTTCTATCACATTTGGGCCAAATGCATCAAAATTATAGGAAATGGGACTTAGAATCAGAGCAAAAAAACAAAACAAAAAAACAACAACCTTGATTTACTTTAGTTTTTACTTAAATGTATTCTAAATTTATGAAAAAAATTAGAAGCAACTAAACCACATGTACAATTAATAAATATAAATAAATAAATAAAAAATGCATGCCTTATATAAGTAAATTTGTTAGCCAATTTTATATACAATATATTATCAGAAATTAAATAAGTGACTCTACAAAAGTATTAATTATTTTTGAACGATATTAAATAAAATATTGAGAGATCCGAAAACAGTCTCTTTTAGTCTAAGCTTATATAAAAGTCCTTATATTTTCAGTACAGTTTGAATCACTTTTCTTAAAAAAAAATGTATATTCCTATATACTCCTATAGTATATTATATATATATTTATATTATATATATTCCTATAGTATTACTATATATCGTACATAATTTGCTTATTTCGCCCACATTTATACTGCATTATCTGTCAAAACACCCCCCCCAAATCCTATCATTTATATGACGTTTCTCAAGACTTGTCTTAGCCAGTTGGCGTCAACTTGATATCTGGCTATTTATTTGACTCTGACCCTTTTTAAAGCGGGTCTAAATAAAGTACAGTACACTCGCTGCTGGTTAGCAAGCCTTCGCCTTGTCTCTGTCTATTCTCATTCCCGTCTCATCTCAGTCTCACACCTCTGTAATTTCATATCCATCATTAAAAGGCTGTGGGAGAGCAAGGCTCCGCCGGTGGGCCCGGCTATAAAAAGCATTCCACAGACGAGTACCTTTCCTTCCATTTCCATCTCTGTTGTAAATTGCCAATTTCTGTAGGCTTGACAACATTGTTCTCCCGACAAAGAGTGAGGTGAAGACAGCAGCTTATTAACCTAGACTCAGATGCGCCCACTGTTCAGGTTAATAACCGCAAAGCGAAGCGTCCGTGGCCTGTGGGGAGGGGATGGAGCGTGCAGAGAGACCGCCGCTGAAGATCATGCGAGAGACAGGCGCTAGAGCAAGAGAGCTGATTGCAGGAAGATTAGATTCATCTTTTCAAATGATATGAGAGGCGTTGGATGTATTTTTTTTAGGTTTCATCCCTCTCATCTCTCTCTCTCTCCCTCTTTCTCTCTCTTCATGGCTGTGTTTCCGTCTGTCTGTGTTGTGACATGCAGCTCGTACAGTGGCCTCAAAATGTGTTTGGACACTTAAAGTCAACACAAAACAGCATTCGCAGACCATTTAACTTCCATTATGTGATGCATTTCAGTAAAAAGATAAGGTGGGATTTCATTTTATGCATCAGAAAAGGATTGAATTGTGAAAAATGGGCATTACGTACAAGAATGGAGCCAGACCAAGGCCTATAATACCAGGAGAAATCTAAAGCAATGACATTCAGACATTTTTAAGTGTGACTTAAGCGTCCAAATACTATTGGGGCCTCTGTATGTACTTTCCACTCTTCTTCATAATACTGTTTTAATATTCTTTCTGTCCGTCCTCTTGACACTGATGGCTCTCCACTGAGAGGAGCAGAAATAAAAAATAAAAAAGACAGAGAGAGAGAGAGAGAGAGAGAGAGAGAGAGAGAGAGAGAGAGAGAGAGAGAGAGAGAGCGAGAGAGAGAGAGAGAGAGAGAGAGAGAGAGAGAGAGAGGAGGGTGTGCGTTGTGGCTTTAGTCATTCTAGTGTCTCATATTGTTCCCATCAATAAATTGGAATGGATCGGCTCTCATTTATCCATGTGGAGACGTGGTGGGCAGGACTGTTCTGTCACTGCAGCCCATTGACCCATTCTGTACATCCTACACTAGACACACACACACACACACACCTCCTATGACGCACACCAGCATCTGGGAACTGATGCTGACCCGACTCGAACAGTCAAGGAGAAATACTCAAAAAAATAACACAGACAGAAAGAGGCAAAACAAAAAGAGAAGAGGAAAGGACAGAAATGACAAAGACTATAAAACGGCAAAATGAGTAGAGATCAACAAATATTTACAGGTTTTACTGCAGGTTTTCTGAAGGTACATTTAAGACTTTTTAAAGACCTTTTTAAGACCAAGTAAAGAAACCTTAATGAATATATTGAATAGAACACAATACGTTAATATGTTCTCTAAATTTATGCAAAGCTTCTTTACGATTTAATTGATTGCTTTGTTTCGGGCTACTGTACATCTAATGGCTTAACTTAAAATTCTTGATTGAATGACTGCGACATAAAATGTTAAGTAATATATGCAAACAATGTTAAATCTCTCAACTAGTGGGTCACAACACAAAACTGAGTCACAAACTCTGCAATATGTCTGTCACTTTGTAGAAGCCAGTCAAATTAGTCATGCCAACATGGACGGGTGAAGCGGCATGAACTCATCGTCAAAAACTGACGATGACTACAGACTAAATACAGCTACTGCAGACCACAATATGTTTTGGAAAAGTAATAATTTGCTCTAATAATGAATCATATTTATTAATATATTTATAAATTCCCATTTTTTTGCAATATCAATGAATGCATATCTATGCAAAATGTTGGTTCTGTGTTTGTTTGCTGCTTTACATCCAGTGTACAATTTGGGTCCTGAAGCCTGAGAACGACTGATCTATGCAAGTTATTCTGCCTGTGAATACACTGTTTCCTGCACATATTAAGATATTAAATGTGAAAATATTTACAAAATATCAGTTAAGCCAATTATACTCTAGACACGATAGTGTCTGCATACTCAGAGATGACTGGGCAAAAATGACTATGCATTTGTGAAACGGGACCATCAGATGAACAGCTGACGGGATAAACAAGAGCTTTAGGGTGTCTAAGACGGAGCACATCCAAACAAATCTCTTCTATCCCAAAACAAATCCCTCCGATACAACAATGATACATATTTCTCATAAGCTACAACCAGCTGTCAAGTGAAACTCTGGACATTACTACTGCTTTTCCTCGAGCAATTGACAGACTATCGCAATTTAGTACTGGAAATCAGGCATCTGAAGTTTGCCGCAGCCGTCAACACACAAACCTCTTCCTTAACGTTTATCTAGATTTAACAATGTTTGACGAGCACTTCATGAATAGTTTAGAGAGCGCTGTGGTGGAGCTGTAGAAAAGGCTGACGCAGCGAGACAACGAGAGCTACACCAATGAATGAGGTACATACGGATCCACCATTCATCAGAGACCAGCAAGATAAATAGCGCTCTCAGTGGAAGAGAGAGAACGAGGGAGATAGATACTTCCTCTTTGTCCAGTTGCTCATTTTGGGAGACTCTGACTTATAAATACTGCAGTAGTCGAGGGCTGGATCATCTGCTCTCGCCTCATTCCAAACCCTCACCACAAATACCAGCAGAGACATGCATATCAATGAGCGCTGCATCATCCCAGCAGTCACTCATGGTTCACATGCTTTTGACCCCCATTTCCTGGATTCATCTCCCCAGTCGGTGGGTGGCCACTTTCAGAGAGCTTTCCTCTCCTCAACCCCCTCAATACTCACCTAGTCTCACATTCTGATGATTCTAGCCAAGAGAGTTGACTTGACTTAAACAGAAAGAGACAGATATTTAAAGTGTGGTTTTTTTTGTGCAGTTTAGAATGAAGTTCATTTGAATTGTGGTGCGGGATCTAGGTAAACGTTTGTATAAAAATGTGGACGAAATGTTTCTGCCCAGCCAAAAGCAGTTCTGATTATTTAACTGACACACACACACACACACACACACTTGTGAGGACCTCCATAGACGTAATGGTTTTTTATACTGTACAAACTGTATATTCTCTCCCCTTACACTAACTAACCCTACCCATCACACAAAACTTTCTGCATTTTTACATAAAAAACCCACAATTTATTATGTTTATTAATCAATTTCCCTTGTGTGGACCAGCCAGAGGTCCTCCCAATGTAGGTAATCTCAGGTTTTACTATCCTTGTGGGGACATTTGGTACAATCCCCCAGTATACATGCAAATATTTCTTAAATATATACATGCATTATGTAAACACAAACTTTTATTTTGGATATGATTAATCGCGATCAATCATTGCCCAGCACTAATTATAATATATAAAATAAATGAAAACCTGTGCCTCGTACTCCTCAGGAATATGCACAGTCGTCAGTGGGTCAGATGTAGGTGGTCCACGAGAGGAATGAGGTCACCTGCAACAGTCTGACACTTAACTTTCACACTAGCACCAGAACTATAACTTGCCGTACCTACACGTCATAAATCAAGCATGAAATTGTGTGCAGGTGTGCACCACAGGTGGGGGAGCAGTTCCGGCGTCGAGAGCGCCACGTGGGGTCTCTCCGGCGGAGGACGCGGCCAAATCCGCTGAATGTCTCATTGCGTTTACAGCTGTCACAGCCACACAGCTGGGTGAGACACAAGCCCAAAGACAAGAGGCTCTTTCACTGGAGGCAGTACTTCAACTTTCCCTCTCTTTGTCTCTCGGCTCCTCTTCTATGAAAGAGTGTGTGTGTCGCCCGGGGCAATAAAGTACCTTTTTCGGTCCCGCCGTGTCAGATTTACGCCCCTCGTTAAGCCAATGACACCTTCTACCAGTGTTAGCCCGTCAGAATGGCACGGTGCCCGTCTCATAGGGGGCGACATGCTATTAAGATTACGCCTCATTAGTGAAGATGAGGCGGCTGTTGATGAAAGCCACAAAAAAAGGTTGCGAGACACGCAAACGCTCAGCTGGCTTTGTCCAAACAAACAGCGTGTTCTGAACGACTCTCCTCTAGACGTAGCAATAATTTGTTTGTGACTTCCGGACACCTGTTACCCACAATTCAAAGGCTATTTGTGTCTCAGGCGATAATGGGGAATCCCGTAGAGACGGAGACAGATTCTGGAGTGTGTGTCTGCCGTCAGAAAGATGCCTATATCTCACACACCTGGTGGAGACACACACACACACACACACACACCTGCATCGTTCGGTATAGATGCTGCCACTGTCTAGCTCTGCTAAACTTCTGCATTTGCCCTTGAGAAAGTTGTTTGCACCAGTGGAGATTCATGTGTGTGTGTGTGTGTGTTTGTGTTCAAGGGGTGTGTCTGAATACTGTGATTGGAAATTTTTCTAATAAACTCATTAGCATGGCTAGATGAGGTTGAAGACGAGCAGAATAAGGAAGTGACCATAATATGTTTGTGTTTACTGCTCTGTTTATGAGACGGAGAGTTAATGCTGAAGCTGAGGGATATAGGGATATCAGAATAGCATACTTACTATAAACTACAGATATAAAAAGAGTAGTATGTATACTGTGAACCGTACTATGCATATTAGACTTTGTTAGTGAAAAAATGTAAAAAAAATGATTAAAACCAGAAAAAAAAACATTTAACATGAGTTCAAACCAAGTGCAGAATACTGAAATATGTATTGATGTATAAATACTATCAATCAATCAATCAATCAATCAATCAACACAGAAAGTCAGAATTTCCATTATCCTACTAAAGCCAGACAGACTTGTAAACTCAAAAATCAAAAACCTAGAAATGTGTATAGTGATTAACTACTAGCCAGATACTAGTTTAAGCGTGTTAAGATTGCTTCACTAGCTTTAACACAATCTACTCCTCCTGTACTAAGTTCACTGACTTCTTGCCCCCCCTCTCTCTGCGGATTTGAGATGTGATTGGTTATTCTCAGTATGCACTAACCCTTTGCACGTTTGCCGGTGGAATATGTTTGCGCTCTATGATTGAGTATTATAAAGCAGAGCAGTAGGGGTGTCATATATTATTAGGCACTGGAATGCACACAGAACAACCCCGGGCGTGAGAATACCTGGGGATTTGTCTAATGCAAGTGTGCCTTTTCCTGCGGATGGGATTATCTCTGCTGCAGGTGAGTGGACTCAGGTTTACCCATTATGCTTACTGGCAGGGACAGAGGCTTTTATTGGATGGGGAGGGTTGTCACTCGCTGTGAGATAAAAGTTCAGTCCGTGTCAGGAATAGATTCCTGCATATGAATTTAATTTATGTGCTTACATATGTAAATATATATATAATACATTTATTTGATAAAAAATACAGTAAAAACTAATATATTTGAAAAAACATCATTTATTTGAAAATGTAATGTGATGGCAAAGCTGAATTTTCAAAAGCCATTATCCCTGTCTTCTGTGTCACATGATTCTTCAGAAATCATCTTTTTTATTATCATCAATGTTTTAAGAGAGAGGGGAATACATACCCCCCCCCCCCCCCCCCCCCCATGGTCATGTCTATAGCAAAATGAGAAAGGTAAATAATTTATATTTTTGGGTGAATTATTATAAATGTTTGCAACATAAATTCATAATTAAGTTTTTCTTTTAAAATTTTTTGACCCTTAGATTTGAACAAACAGTTTTCAATACTGTACCTTTAAGACTTTTATAGTAGCCTTTATGTAAATGTGAAGGTAATACAGTGAAGCTTACACACTTAAGAACATCTCTTGTGGAGATCCATCTTCCTTTCCTCAGGATCTCAATGAGTTAAGGAGAGAAGGAGAAAGGAACTTTCTGGCAAACTTTCTCTGCTGTCGTCCATTGAAGCTGGATGTGATTCAGAAACATCTCTCTCTCTCTCTCCCTCCCTCTCTCTCTCTCTCTCTCTCTGAACACATTTCTATTCCACCTGTGTGAGGTTTCGCAGATAGAGTCACAGAAGCAGAAACCATTGTAATTACTCTTTAATTTATTGACTAATGGCCACAGCCTCCCCTGACAGCAGCAATTGTTCTAATGTCCTGGCCAGCACGACACTGCTCAAGTCCTCTTTGGGCAGCACAACTAAAATAATTTATCATTACAAGCACATTAAATTGAAACATATAGACCATAACTGTTGTAATTTATATTATTTTTTTTCATTCTCTGGTCTGATTGCTCACCCAGGTGGAGCTGAACTCACCCGTACGCCCCTGGCTTCAGTGCGGCTGACATGGATGAATGCTGCCCGAGAATTTACCGGAATTTAAGGACGTGCCAAAATGTGTCTGGAAGGCTGCACTGCATTGATATTTCTCAAACAGTCTAATTTTCTTCATCCACACAATTAATTCCATAATTGGGTTTAATAATTAATGAATTTCCATCCTCTCTCTGCCACTTGGAATTAAAGAGCCTGTTTTCACCTGTATGTTATGTAGAGCTAAGCGCCAAAACTACAGTCTTAAACTTTCAGCTTCTAAAACTTTCTCATACACTGTTTCTGGAGATACTTTCCGTTGTAGGTGTGCTCATATTGTGCCAGATTTGCTAATGAAGCCAAATCAATTTATAAACTTTACTTTACTTTATAAACTTTACTTCACAAACTTTAAGGAGTAAAGTTTAAGACTCTCCTACTCATTTTGTACTGTTAAAGAGATAGTTCTACCAAAAATGAAACTTCTGCCATCATTTACTCACCCTTGTACCAATTGTACCTTTATGAATTTATTTTCTCTATGGAACATAAAAATATACACTACCGTTCAAAAGTTTGGGGTGAGTATGTTTTTGTTTTTGAAGAAGAAATTTATACTTTTATTCAGCAAAGATGGATTAAATTGATCAAAAGTCACTAAACAAATTTAAAGTCAAATAAATGCAGTTCAGATCCTAATGAAATATCAATTTCCACAAAAATATACAGTAGCACTTAAAAAAAAAAAAAATTTTTTAATTGCAATATTTCATAATATTACTGTTTTTATCAAATGAATGCAGCCTTGATGAGCATTAGAGACTTCTTTCAAAAACTACAAAATCTTACAGATCTCAAACTAATTCCAGCATTTTTGGCCATAAATGCCATGTTTTTAAAATGAATGTGAAGTTAAAAGATGTTTCCCTTTTAAAAGCATGTCTTCTGTCACACCCGCCCGTCTGTTCCAGTCTGTTGCATCTTGCTGATTTTGAATGCAACAATGGATTTTGTGCAATTTCTGCAATGATATCTGCATACTGAATTGCAATTTTACAACCTTGCAAGCACTGGTGTCTTCTACAAGAAATGCATTCTATCAATCGCTTCCAGAACAGGCCAAGTTCACAAAACATCATGTACAGGTTAATCATTTTGAACACATGCATATGACTTGTCTTTATCACGCTGTGAGCTGGTGGAAATTAAAGGCAGCTTTAGTGATAACAGCCCGCTGTGTTTGGAGACACGTCGTCTATCCACAGTGTGTGTAAATCAAGGACGAGTTCATTCAGCCTAACGTCTCTGAACAAGACAAACAATTTACACCATCCCTGCTCCTTTCTCTTTTTTTACAGGCGTTCTATATCCCTCAGCTTCTGTCTTTTTTCGCTCTCTGCCCACCGATTTGTGGAGCTGATCGATAGACTGATGCAGACGTTGCCGCTGAGGATGACAGAAGTGGCTCGTCCCCAGAGAGGAACAAGCGCATCCCCCACCCAGACTGTTTGCTAGAGCTACAAATACGCCAAACATTATTTCAACACTATCTGCGTTTGTGCGATATCGGGTGTGTGTTCGGATGAGAAACGTGGACAATATACACATAAACACAACCCTAAAGAAGGAAGAAAAGAAAGATGCGACGGCTTTGTGCGCAATAATTCAAATCGCTGAACGTTGCCACATGCTGCTGATACGTCCCGTCCTAAAAAAGATACTGCAGAATAAAACAGCTAGGAAAACTAAGTCTTTGAATGCACATTGAAAAGCACTTTCAAGCTACATAAAGTTTAGAATGAGCTCTACAGCTGCCAAGCCTCAAGGTTTTTCGCTATGGTGAAAGTTTGATCGGAGCATAAGAGATGTAAAGAGTGAGAGAGAAAGAAGAAGGGACCGAAACAAATAGACAAAATGGGCTGTGAAAGTTGAAGAGAGACTGAGTTCAGATCTGGTCATCTAAGAAAGACACATCCAGCACTCCATCGTATTTAGACTCACTATTTATTTCCCAATCTTCAGGTCAAACTCAATTGTGCCCTTGTGTAATGCTTCATGTTCACTGCAGAGGGCAGCCAGACATTAAATCTCTGTCCCAGCATCCCCTTCATAACCATCTGATATTGCTCAATGCTAGCCACAACAATAAAGTACATTCGCAGCTTCCAAATGGGGTCTGTATGATTAAAAACACATCACATCATTTATAGCTATAAAGCATAACCACAAACACCATCAAAAATCAGTGCTGGCAAAATCCTTGTTTTTTTTTTTCCAGACTAGTGTCTTCAGTCAAAAAGGAAGCTTTAACATTGCAATTTAAGAGAGGACATATTTAGCTTGATGCCTTATCCATAGCAACATAACAATGAGAATAATATAAGCAGAAGCCATTAATCCAAAGTAGACAACAATGCAAGTAGAGCTACCATAACACATTTTAACTGAGTACTGAAGAAAAAGAAGGAATTTGCAAATTTCCCAAGCTAGAATCGAACTCAGGCTAGCTGTACGAGCACCACAGCCTTTTTAAGTACAGATGTGTTTAATGCACATAGGTTGTGTATCCCGTTCTCTTGCAGCTGGCTGTGCTGATGGATGTGAAGCATATGGCGTACGGTACGTAACTCTGCGTGTGCAGGGTGGAGCGGGCCGAGACCAACAGCTCAGCAGAGGGCATGAAATGTGCTGGACGTGAACTGAATGAGAGAGCTCATCTTCTCTTCTCTAACCTGCGGGGTCGCTCTCTCTATCTCCTGCTCACTAAAGCCTCCATTTCTTCTTCTCACACTGATGTATGCTTCTGCTTACAATGACGAGTTTTCGTCACAAAAACAGGATGCACATGCAATGCCTAATGCAAATCTCCCTCAACCACCCAGACTAGGCATTGAAAGTAGACTACAAAAAACCTTGAAATATGACCGTTTTTTAATCACTTGACCATAACAGTACAATAAGCTCAGCCCGTTCTCATCCTTTGGCGTCATATAGGTGACGCTATATGACAAAACGTCGAAATACTACGCACATGGCACCCTTTAGCGTGAATATAACACGCGAACCCAAGGCGTCATAAAGTTGACTGGCATCCTTTAGCGTGAATATGAGACGCAGACCCTACAACACACCTAAACCTACCCATCACTTCGCGTGTTATATTCACGCTAAAGGGTGCCATGTGCGTAGTATTTCGACGTTTTGTCAGGCGTCACTTATATGACGCCAAAGGATGAGAATGCGTTGATAAGCTCAATCACACTTCACAAGTTTGGGGTCAGTAAGATTCTTTTGATGACAGTAAAGACATTTATAATGTTACAAAATAATTATTTTTTCTGTACTTTTTGCATTTCTATTTGAGAATCCTGAAAAAAATGCATTTCAGTTTCCACAAAAATATTAAGCAGCACAACTGTTTTCAACATTGCTAATAATCAGAAAATGTTTTTTTGGACAGCAAATCAGCATATTAGAATGATTTCGGAAGGATCACGTGACACTGAAGACTGGAGAAATGATGCTGAACATTCAGCTTTCATCACTGGAATAGAACATTTTAAAATAGATTAAAATAGAAACCAATTAATTTATTTAATTATTACTGTTTTACTGTATTTTTGATCAAATAAATGCAGCCTTGCTGAGCATAGAGAGACTTCAAAACATTACAAAATCTTACAGATCCCAAACTTTTGATTGCTAAAGCAATATAGTCAAGTCAAGTCATCCTCATTTATATAGCACACTATGGTATGTACACTATGACCATGTTTACGTGTCAATATCTATTCAGTAGCACTGTTACTTATTATTTCACATGCAAAAGGTTAGCCAATCATAACAGAAGCAATGCACAAGTTGTTAAATGGGAACAATATCATGAGGAATCAAAAATAAAAATACATAAAAAATCTAAGGTCAGAGAGATGGTGGAAAATTCATTTAAAGTAGACCTCAATTATACTAGAACTGTTTGATATGACCCCTTTAAGGCCAAACACAAAATGTGCCCATTTTATTCTAAGGGTTAGAGAGAGGGTCGAAATTGCAAAAAACCCCACCAAAAAAAAAAAAAAAAAAAAAACATTTTAAGAATCTATGACTAAGACAGTAAGCATTTTAAAACAAAATATTTTTTTTTTAAATAAAAATGACTTTTTTAATTGAAAAGTAAACGTAGTGAAATTTTCTTATTTTGATCATTCATGCTCTCTTTTCTGCCTTTCCTATCTCTCTTTTCTTGTCTCCCGTGGCTTCATCTCCTCTGTTCCTGCTGTCCCCTCATTCTCCTGGTTCTGGCAGTCAGGAGTCATGATGGCAGCTCCAGAGAGAGCCGTGTGTGTCTCGCAGAGCAGCAGGTGAAGGGGATGTGGGACATGCGTGTGTGTGTGTGGTTCTGGAGCGCACAGCTGCGCAGATGTGGGAATGTGTCTGCTTGTCAAACATCGTTAACTCTTCCTAGCAGGAGGCCGATCTTCTTTTTGCTTATTTCTTCAGGTTTTTGAAGAAGTCGTCGTCGAGCTGGTGTCTTTAGGGGGATGACCGAAGACAAAGAACGACAAAACTGTAGCTCCGCTGCTGCAAGGCACCCTGGGAGCAGAAGGGCTGCAGCTGTGAGCGCAACCACAGCCGCGGTGAAAGTGTGTGACCCAGCGTGGGGTCGCCCGCAGCAGCATGTGTGCTGAGACAGCAGACGAGAGAGAGGGACCATATGATCCAATCATACCCTCCTGCAGAGAGGCCTGTAGAGAACACACACACTTCCTCTCTGTTCTCTGGCTTCTCCGTTTAAGTGCTGCTTGTTTTACACATTGTTTTTGGCGTTACTGTGGCTGTAATAAACTCCAGTACTCAAGGGGGCGATATAGTGTCCTGTGCCATTAAACTAGATGTGTTACTGTCAGAAGAAAAATCACTTCTTAATTGGTTTTCTATCTAAGGTTCCTTAAAGCAAGATATAGTTACTTGTAAAACAAGACTGCATAAGATATTGAGACTTGTCTTGCTGCACTTGCAGAATTTCTTCACATGATCTAACTATAAACAAGTTAAAAACTAGAAAAAATAAAAGATAATCTAGTACAGTGACAAATGTAAACATTTAAATTGGCTTCAGAACTTGAAAATCAGGAAAAGGATGTTCTGTAACTGCAATTCTGTCGTGACAACTCTCTGGAGATTGGTATGGTAATGGATTATGGCAATGTTAATGTATCTGGTCTTGGCGGAATAGATCTGCTACACTGTAGAGACTTGCTTCTGCCAATACATTCACAGACATTGCTGTGAGCACGTAAGAGCAAATGAGTAAGACTTATCAGCCTGCGCCATCCAGAGGTTCATGCCAGAACTCGGTAATTAAAATAAAATTATTTTCAACACAGGGAATGCATTCTGGGAAATGTCATGTTATTTTATCCACCCATCCATTTATCCATCCTACCATCCATTTATCCATCCTACCATCCATCCATCCTACCATCCATTTATTCATCCTACCATCCATCCTACCATCCATTTATCCATCCTACCATCCATCCTACCATCCATTTATTCATCCTACCATCCATTTATCCATCCTACCATCCATCCTACCATCCATTTATCATCCTACCATCCATTTATCCATCCTACCATCCATTTATCCTTCCTACCATCCATTTATCCATCCTATCATCCATCCATCCAACCATCCATTTATCCATCCATCCATCCATCCATTTATCCATCCTACCATCCATTTGTCCATCCTACCATCCATTTGTCCATCCTACCATCCATCCTACCATCCATTTGTCCATCCTACCATCCATTTGTCCATCCTACCATCCATCCTACCATCCATTTATCCATCCTACCATCCATCCTCCATTTATCATCCTACCATCCATTTATCCTTCCTACCATCCATTTGTCCATTCTACCATCCATTTATCCATCCATCTATCCATCCATCCATCCATCCATCCATCCATCCATCCATCCATCCATCCATCCATCCTACCATCCATTTATCCATCCATCCAAAGTAATATAAATGAATTAATTTGAATTCTACTTCTCTCACATGTAGTTTCATTTTAAATTTTTTTATTCCTGTTTTGTAAGTGTTCCCTTTGCTAGTTTGTTTCCATGGTTATTCATTGAGTTCGCATGTTCCTAAGTTATGCTCTGAGTTATTTAAGCCCTGAGTTTCCTTAGTTAATATGTCTCGTTTACGTTGGAAGTGGTTGTGTTTTTCCCTGATTCTCTTGCGTGTTCATTATTAGATTGTTAATTAAAGACTTTCTGTTTGTTCTCCAACGTTGTGCACTTTCTCTACAGCCAGCAGTCGTGACATCTTCCTTACATCTAAATTTAAAATGCAACTCTTCATGGTTTTCTACTTCAATTCAAATTCAATTGCAATCTAAAATGAAATTACATTTATTTAGGAGAATTGATGCAGTGTTGCTAAATATTTATAGATATTTTAAATGGAAATCAGGATGAAAAATATGCATTGAAAACTAAGATTCTTAAGATTCTTTTCAAACTGTTGCACTGTCACCAGATGACTTGAAAAACACAAATCAGTGTGTTACAGCACCCCTTGTGGAAACTGAAAATCTATCATGTTATTATTTGCAGACAGATTTCATACCGCAATGACACATGAAATTAAGCTAGAAACATTTGCATATTGTACGTGTCAGAACACAGTATTAATTTTTGAAAGAACTGCCACTTAAAAATGCCTGAAAAAGTAAAAACAAGCCTTTCCATTTTCCTCCCCAATGCCCTTCTCTGCTCAATGTGAGCAGCAGTCTAATCATTCTCTCTGCGTTCGTCTCACACACACTCTCGCTGAGGGCGGTTTGTGGCAGACGAGCGGTCAGCACCTTTAAAACACACTGGTGCTGATATGATTCATCTCTCTCCCGAGGGTTTCGCAGAGCGGCGCCTCACTTTTCCATGATCACGGAGGCGGGTTCACCTGCTTACTGATGTTCATCTCCACCAATGGGAGCGCAGGCCTTCTCCAGACGCTGCTGTTAAGAATGAAGCGGTATAACCAGTGTCACACACGCACAAGAGTCTGACTTGCGCTGCAATCAAAGCCGGAGTAGAGGAGAGAGATTACGAGGAAGATGTGATCAAAGCAAGCGGGGAGCTCTCAGCGGCAGACTTGGTAAAAGCCGATTTACCTGTTTATTTGTTTACCCTGATCCCTGCTGGAGATTTAATGTGCTCCAGAGCCGAAATCTGCTGCGGGAGGATAATGGGGTCTGTGCAGTTCCCGGCCGGGATGGGTGGATACGTGCACGGGTTTCACAGAGTTGAGAAGGGAAGGGATGTAGACGAGAAGTGAAGCTTAGTGTAGATAACGGAAGCCACAGTGGGTTTGCAACACGCCGCTCAAGGCATTACACCACAGTATGGATGAGAAGTACACTTTCCAGAGAGGATATTGTGCACAAATACAGGACCTGAAAGTGTTGTAGGCATTTAGAGGCGTAAACTGCAACCTAAAAACCTGAGAAAAATACCAAGAATATTCCAGCAGCAGGAGGAAGATAAAACAAAAGCACATGTTAAATTCAACATGAATTTGTTTTAGTTCAGCAAAATCTATCTATCTATCTATCTATCTATCTATCTATCTATCTATCTATCTATCTATCTATCTATCTATCTATCTATCTATCTATCTATCTATCTATCTATCTATCTATCTATCTATCTATCTATCTATGAAAAAAAATTAGGCTTTTAAAAAGGCATTCTAAATTCAATTCAGAGTAATGCACAAACCTGGCCAAAACCTGTTATTTGAAACCTGTTGACATCAATTGCAAAGGTAAGATGTTTAAAGGGATAGTTCACCCAACAATTTAAATTCTGTCGTTAACTACTCACCCTCATGTCGTTACAAACCAGTAAGACTATCAATTTTCTTCAGAACACAAATGAAGATATTTTTGATGAAATCTGAGAGCTTTCTCTCCCTCCATTGACAGCTACGCAACTACCACTTTGATGCTTCAAAAAGTTAATCGTAAGACTAATCCATATGAATTGAGCGGTTTAGTCCAAATTTCTGAAGAACTTTATATGATGAACAGATTGAATTTAGGCTTTTATTCACATATAAACGTTCATCAACTCACACATCAGTTGTGGTAAACGGAAGCTCAAGCATTTTCGCTAGATGTGTGAGAACCAATGAGGTTCATTCTCGTGTTACGCATCAGTTTGACCTTCCGCAAGAACCCGAAATTTAAACCGCTCGATTCATATCGACTAGTTTTTACAATCTCTTTATGAACTTTTTGAAGTGTCAAAGTGGTAGTTGCGTAGCTGTCAATGGAGGGACAGAAAGCTCTCAGATTTCATCAAAAATATCTTAATTTGTGTTCATAAGATGAACTACAGTCTTACGGGTTTGGAACGATGTGAGGACGAGTAATTAATGACAGAATTTAATTTTTGGGTGAACTGTCCCTTTAAGAGTTTGAGCAAGTTTTTATTAATAAAGTTATTTTTGTAAAACAAAAAATTGTAGACTGAATTGTGTGCAATAAGACCAGAAATGTAAACAGGTTGACTTTGAACATGGATCAAGCACTGCTAGTAACATAACCTCATTTCCAAACCCGTCAACACTGCTTTAAACTGTCAACAAGCTGAAACAGTAAGTGAGCGGTCAGCCCAGCTCCTCTCAGCATGCATCACGCTGATCTAAATGACATGAAGTGGATGAAATCAGAGACTGTAAATCATGCTTAATGATGCCTGCGGGCGGTAGCCTTAGGGGGAAGCCACACACACACACACACACACACACACACGGTCCTCACATGCATGCATACAAAGACAGCAAGAGAGAGGAAAGGACGTGTTTTATTTAGCCCTCGCCCACAACTAAAACATGACGCCAACCTCATCCTCCTTTCAACCCAAGGCCTTGAATTCAGTCCATCTCAAGTGATTTGAAATGCTTTCTTCTGCATATGTAATATCTTTCTGATATTCAACACTTGCTTACTAATTAACGGCGGACGAAGCTTCATGTGTGCATAAATAAAGCACTGCTGTCGTCATCAGCGCTCCGTCTCATTCTCCCGCAGTCCATTGGTTTAAATCATTGAAAAGAAAGTGGGCTGAAGGGGAGGAGGATATGAGACACCACAGAAATTGGGAACGAGTGGGTTTCAATATCAATGAGAAGCCCAGACGGAACTTGCTGACTTTTTGTCCTGATTTGTAAATGATTAGAGTTCAAAATCTATAGCGAGTTCTGTGTGGCCAAGGATGAGTCGAACAGTTTAGTTTTGTCAGATCAGTTTCATCCTAGCCAAAGCAACCCCATCGCCATCAAAAGGAACGGACAGAATCTGCTCTGTTTAGCATCTGCGCTATCAGGATTGGTATCTGACATACAAATGAAAATGTTGCAATATTACTCTGTATGAGGTGTTTTGTGATTAAATCATACCCAGTGAAGAGTTAAACATCAGAATGATAAGACTCAACATACACTACTGTTCAAATGCTTGGGATCAGATTTTTTATATTCACCTTTATTCAACAAGGATGCATTAAATTGATCAAAAGTAAATATATTTATAATTTTTCAAAAGATTTCTGTTTTGATACTTTCTATTCATCAAAAAATCCTGAAAAAACGATCATGGTTTCCACAAAAATATTAAGCACACAGCACAACTGTTTTCAACATTGATAATAATAAGAAATGTTTCTTGAGCATCAAATCATGATATTAGAATTATTTTTGAAGGATCATGTGACACTGAAGACTGGAGTAATGATGCTGAAATTTTAGCTTTGATCACAGGAATAAAAATAGATTAAAATAAAAAAACAGTTAATTTATTTAAATAATACTGCTTTACTGTATTTTTTTATCCAATAAATGCAGTCTTGGTGAACATAAGAGACTTTTTTAAAAAACATGAAAAAAATCATACTGATCCCAAACCTTTGAACGCTAGTGTACCAGACCAAATAAGGAGCATTAACATGGACGTCATTCATTAATAAAGACTTATTAATGTTGAATATCAACAGGAGTGCAGACAGTGAAGGTCTTGTGTTCTGCCACTTGATAAGTTGGAAACATGCTTGTATATTCCTCAGTAGAATTATTAGTGGTGCGCATCACTATTACAGTACATGTGCTCATAATTAATGATCTGAACAAACGTTGCTGGATTTCAGTGCATAACTGGTTCTGGAACATTTGTGAGAGGTGAGGTGAGCTGTTATTTTACTAAGTGATCAAACTTACGATTTGCACCTCGGTGCAGTTTAATTGATGTCGGTGTGAACACACTTTTAGAGACAATATGGGCCACTAAACCCAGCACAATTTCCAGGAACCCCTGCTTCATGCTAAGTACCATTCTGCTCCACTTACTATATTTCTATGGTTTTGCACTGTGAGATGACTCTTATTCATTCCTCTATGAATAGAGAGACCGTTTACATTTCTGTCTGGGCCAGTCAGAGGAAAGCTGAAATTCTCCTCCCCGTATATTGATTTCAAATGTAGCAAGAGATGGTATGCTCTAATTTAAGGCGGCCTCGCAAATACTAGCATTTTAGCATTAGCAGTTTTTTAAAACATGAAATAATTCACAAAAACACACCACAGGCCTTTTAACATGCTTTGTGCATTAAAGTTCTTCTATTATTTCATATTTTATCATATTTTCATTGATGCTTAATTAAAGTGGATGGTGGCTGAACAAGCTCCAAAAATGATTGCCCTTTTCTGATAAAAATCCTATTTAAAATGCCACAAAGAAAAAGTATTTATTTGTAGGACTGCAAAATTTAGTCAAAAATCATGTGATTATATATCAATATGACTATATAGCAATAATATAATTGCAATTTCATCATTTTAATAATAATAATTTGATTATGATAATTATTAGTAAATAAAAAATAAGACATTATACTATTATATTTCACTATTATATTACTATTAAGAAAGGCAATATAATAATAATAATAATTTCACTTTAAAATTGCAATAATAATATTTATGGCTGTCCCAATGTCTTCATTTTCAAAGCATCCAGCTTTTATTTCGGTGGAAAACTGCAGGGAGACCTTAAAGCTTCTCTTTTGTTGTCATGGTTTAGACTTTTCGTAACAAGTTTGAGAATATGGTTGGCGCATGTTGTGTTCCCAAATGCATGTTTTAAGCTCCCCAAAATACAACATGTCCACTAAATCTGATCGTTGTCTTCTAAAGTCATATGATAGCTTGTGAGAAACAAGTGGTTAATCACTGAAAATCCCACTCAGCAGCTGGTCTCCATTCACATTCACTGTAAGGAAAAGAGCAGCTTGTACAGTCTGCTTAAAATATCTCCTTTTGTGTTCTATAGAAGAAAAAGACATGAGGGTGAGTAAATGATGGCAGAGTTTTCATTTTTTGTGAGCGGGAAAGAGAGAAAGAGAGAGAGAGAGACTGAAAGAGGCGAGTTGGAAGTGCTTTCGTAATGGGCTGCCCAGCTCGTCTCTTATGTGTGTGTGATTTACTTTGTCAGCAGACACTGTGGCACTAGGTGGTTTACTGATCCACAACACTCTCTCCGCTTCCTCTTTCCATCTCTCCCTCTCTCTCTCCCTCTCTGGAATGTGGAGGCGAATTTAATCACAAAAATGTGTTTGATTAAATGGAGTGGATGCCCCTGACAGTCAAGTCAGGAGACAGACGGAGGGATGCAGCCTCCACCAGTGCAGGAAGAACAGCAGACAGGGGAAATCACTCGTCTCTTTTAGAAAGCACCAGATCATTTCTGTGCCCCCCCCCTCCCCCTCCGAATCACATAACAACAACCTCTCCCACCCCACTTACCCATCGCCCCATCCCTGCTCGCTTTCCTTGGTACCGCTCGTTCTCAGTTGTGCCAGCATCATCGCAGGAGTTCTCGCTAGCAGCGGGAAGCACAGAAAATCACAGGCTGTCGCCAAAGACTCATAAAGTGCCGCGTCAAACGAGGTCAGCAATTAATTACCTTAAATTAAAAAGCCCCTCAGCGTGGCGATGGAAAAGACCCCTGCGCCCGTCAACAGCTTCATCTGGATGGGAAAGGCCTTGCGGAGCCCGTGTAGGGGTGAGGAACGAGGGACCGGCGGGAGAAGCTTGATTCGGAGAGATCGCGGGTGCTGATTAATGAAACATGGCCGCTGCCTACTGAGAGAGAACATTCTGATCTCGTCGACAGAATGTGGAGTAGCAAACGCAAAGGGCTTCCATGACATGCTGCACATTCGCAGGATTACCGGAGAGTGCTGTCTTTTCACCGTAGCACAAAACACTGCCAGTGTTGAATGTATTCGTATGTGACGCTGAACGGAAGATCCTGCCTCAGGGAAACTCTTGCATTGAATCCGGACCAGGGTTGACATTAACACACGGCAAATGCAGGTGGATATCAGCAGCAGCGTGTAACGCAGTCACTCCTACTAGACACTTTGGCTGGTTACATTTTATATAGGGTATGTTTTTCAATTGTAGTCTTTTAAAAAGGCATCTAAAATAAAAAAACTAAGTGCAATGTAGAGTTGTCAAAAATATAGATTTTTCGAAACATATCGATACGTAAAAATATGAAAGGCTTCCAATACTACGCATAATAGATACATGAAACCAGCTGTGCTTTCTCACTCTCTCATCTCTCCTACAGCGAGTTACACACAAACCAGCCTCCCCTCACCCACTCGTTGCATTTACTCCGGATGAATATTGTTGGTGTTATAGGGCTTGAATTTCGACGTGGGATTGCACGTATTGTGCATAATTTTACTCATTCACAGATTTTGTGAATGGGTGCGCACATAAAGCCGACTCTCAAGTCTAAATTGAGTTCTTTTTCGCTGCTTATTGCGCTTAAACAGTCAAACACACACAAAGTAATATCAAAATGCCGGTCTTGGCGGGTATTCACGTAAACACAAATGTATTAATATTTGAGTGCCAATAACAAATAATTAATAATTGACCAACTCATCGTATTAGAATGATTTCTGAAGGATCCTTGATACAAGATTCACTCTGTACCCCAAGACTGGTTGCCCACTGAAGCTAAGCAGGGCTGAGCCTGGTTAGTATCCGGATGGGAGACCTCCTGAGAAAACCAGGTTGCTGCTGGAAGAGGTGTTAGTGAGACCAGCAGGGGGCGCTCACCCTGTGGTCTGTGTGGGTCCTAACGCCCCAGTATAGTAATGGGGACACTATACTGTTAAAGAGCACCGTCCTTCGGATGAGACGTTAAACCGAGGCCCTGACTCTCTGTGGTCACAAAAAAATCCCAGGATGTGTTTCGAAAGAGTAGGGGTGTAACCCCGGCATCCTGGCCAAATTTTCCCAGTGGCCTCTGTCCATCATGGCCTCCTAATCATCCCTATCTATATATATATATATATATATATATATATATATATATATATATACCAATTGGCTTCTTCACTATGTCTCCTCTCCGCCAGTAAGCTGGTGTGTGGTGGGCGTTCTGGCGCAATATGGCTGCCGTCGCATCATCCAGGTGGATGCTGCACATTGAGGAGATTCCCCCTTCTATGTAAAGCGCTTTGAGTGCCAAGAAAAGCGCTATATAAATGTAATGAATTATTAATTATTATTATTATGTGACACTGAAGCTTGGAGTGATGATGCTGAAAATTCAGCTTCGCATCACAGGCACATATTTACTAGTGACCAATCAGAAAATGTGGATTAAACATGTTTTTGGAGCAAATGGACTATTTACATCCAGTTGTGAACATCCAAGAATGTGTACTGTGTGAACGCTCTCTTATGTTGGCCTGTGTTGACTCAGGGTCAAGCGTGAGGTGATAAAGGTCAGTGTGTTGACTGATTGCAGCGATGGGTCGGGCTTTACCCACTGGAGGACGCCGAGGTCATGTCGAGTTCACACACACAAGTGCTGATGTGATCATAACTGTCATAATCAGTCTGGAGACGACGTGTCTGTGGAGTCACCGAGATTTCAGGACCACGGACAGCGTCACTGAGAGCACAGATACACACACACACACACACACACACACACACACAAGCCTGGCAGACTGAAGACTAAAGATACTAAAGTCAGTAATACTAAACAATATTACCTTAATCTGGGTGAAACACTGCATAAATCTACATTGAATATGTGATATTAATCAAACACCTTAACAAGCACCCAGAATATGCTAAAACTGTATAGGAACCAAAAAAAACACTCAAAAAATAAATGAACAAGTCTACAGTAGCAAATAAAACAATAATGTGCATAAATAAATGAAAAGGAAATCTGTAATAAATCTCCCACTCTATAGTAATGTGATTAATTTAGCTGTCGGTCGATGTCTGGCATCAATATCACGGTTTGAGGGTTAAACTTTTATGACAGGACGGCAATTATTAAAAATTCTACGGGGTCTATAAATGTTGCTGCAAATTTTCCTCTGACCTTGGATCAGATGCCCGAGTCCTAATATATTCATTACTGCTCAGTCTTGCATGACATTATTTTCACACTTAAGCAGTTTTGCTCTGAATGTTTGCCAGGATAATTTGTGAATGGCATATTATGAGATGTCTTTGAGGATCTTAAGAGAGCTCAGCGTTTGCAAGATGTTAATGTTTGTATGTTTTATCGTGTTCGAACAATAAGTCACTCCACGTGACTCGATTATGCCACCCATTCTGTCAAAGGTGTCGGCTGCCAGGATCGTTAATTAAATCTCAGTAAAGCCATGAATCGAGGGTCATTCTAGAAACTTCATTAGGAGTTATGAATATTAATTTTCCAATTTAAAACATCATCCAACAACCCTTTTGACTTTTTAAACATGCACAAGAAAAAAAATATACTGCATAATTAATTAACTATAGATTTAGATTAATTAATGCAATGATGAAGAATTAATTGAAGTCAAAACTCGCCATCATTGCTTGTTGAACGAGGCCTACATGTGCATTATCAGAAGCGCCTATAACCACACGCTCTCTGGAAAACATGCTTTCAGGAAGACTGGGACGCTTTGTGGTTTCCAGGGTCTCGTTTAATCACACCCTGAGCGCTGTGGTCTCATTTAAAGGGATAGTTCACCCAAAAATTATAATTCTGTCATCATTTACTCCCCCTTGTGCGGCTTTCCACAAAAGGAGATGTTCAGCAGACTGTGTTGATCTTTCGTGTCAATGCAATTACAATGAATGGGGACAGAGGATTTCAAACTTCAAAGTAAGGATGCCAAATCATTATAGATACAGACTATACAACTTTTGTTCAATATCCCCAATATTAAAGTTATTCATTGATAATTTTCCCCTCCACTGAGTCGTTTCACATTGCAACTGAGTCATGGAGTCAGTGAGTTGAACACAAGAACTGGATATAATCATTTATGAACGAATCATAACACATTTATTGAAAAGATCTGAATGTGCCATTGAGAGCTGGGGCTAATTTAAATACTTTTTTTTTGAGAATGACAACTTCCAGCTGTTTTCCATCTATGTTTTTAATGTTCTTTGAATCCTTTTTGAAGTTTAAATGCTTCATTCACAGTCCATTGTATTGCACAGGAGGGAAAAAAAGCATAGAAACAATCTTCAAAAAAAATTGCCCTGTGGAAGAAGAAAGTCATGCAGGTTTAGGTTTACGTGACCAAATGACATATTTTTGGGTGATCTATCCCTTTAAGAACTAACACACTCGGGAGTTATAAACCCTAATGCTCACCTCCAAAAGAACGCTAAATACCTGCTATTTCAGGTTCAATATTTCCAAGAAGCTTCTTAGCTTCTGTTTACCATTATATGCTAATCACTCTGGTATTTCATTACCGCTATTTAAGTCATAAATTCAGTTTTTTTTCACAGCAGATGTACTCTAACAGACACGCACTGCATCCCCAGAGGAGGGA